>OZ007492.1:8692683-9423022 GCA_963931815.1 Caenorhabditis plicata | reverse complement strand
ATCAGTAAAATTGCTAAAATCGAAATTTGCACGTAGCTTATAATATTTTTGAGTAGATTAAGAATAACATGTTTAAATTATGATGAGCACTGTTTTCTATAAAGGCCGTAAAATACTTTAAAACACTCTGGAAAACCCGAAAATCGCTCTTTCAATTTGGCGTGCTCAGTTGGCGTTAATTTTCCCGTTTCGGACAAAGAAATTGATGAATTCGGAGCGCGTTTTCAGACATTTTTTTGTGGTTTTTGTCTCTGACTTCACTACAAGGAGTGGAGACAGAAAAGACCATGTCGAGAATCAGAGAAAGCTGCGGAAATTTGTAATTTTCTAACAAAAAATTAACCCACAATGATTCTTTCACGCACGTCATCTGCACTACCAGAAGAAAGTTGGTGAAAAGAAAAAATAGGTTAGAGATCCCAGAATAAGAAGGAAGACTGGAGAATCACACAGAATCCGCTAGAGAATCAGACAAACTCTAAAGTATCCAAAGCAGTGACGAGCGCAATTCCAGGATTCCGGCCAGACTACAAAGTTGAGCTAAAAATTATTTTTGAAATTACACGTGGAAAGCGTTTATATAGCTAAAAATGTTCAATTTAAAATATCTAGAATTCTAGAATCTTAAACCTAGCCATCTTCTGAACGTCAAATGATAATGACGATTCTACTAATTTTAAACGTGTTTTTGCTAAAATCCACGTGAAAAATTAGATTTTTCCAACTTTAAGTATCAGAGTTTTATTAATCTATCACAGAGTCCTGCAAATTCGCCCAAAATGTTACATCGTCACTGAACTCTTGCTTCCGTCAATCTCATTTAGAAATGTTCACGTGAACTTTTTATTTGGTAGAAGACAAACAGCGAGAACACGCTAACTTAGAGCATGAAATGAATAGAGCACATTTAAGTAAGAATAATATAATCTCATAGAACCCGAGTCGATAAACCGGTCGGTTTCCGGTAAACATATATTTAATCGCCAGCAAATGTATTGTATAACAGTAATTAGTACAACTTTGAATTTTAATAATAATTTCAAATCAATTTCAGCGAAAACAACCTAAAAAATAAGAAAAACGATCGACTGAAGTTGACGTCGGTTCACTTCAGTTTTTAGTGAGACCAGCGTAAAACCGCGCGAAATATCGGTTAACGGGTCGTTCCCGGTTTGCCGGGTTTATTTGAAGATCACGTGATATTTATTTATTTAAACCTGTTATTGTCCATTTCAGAGATCGATGCCTAATGGAAGAGCAAACAAAGAAGAAAAATGATGGACGGCCACACGGCCACAACGACTTTTTCTCAATTCCTCTTAAATATGTGCTGCCTATAATTTCGAAAAAAAGAGAGGCCGAGAACCTCATGACATCTTCATTTTTTTCGTCTTTCATTAGGCACCAAGTCTCTGAAAAGGACAATAAAGAAACATTAAAAACTGCAATTTTCACGTGGACTTTAGGAATAGAAAATTTAAATTTAAGCAAATTGTCATTCTCCAAAGATTGCCAGAATATTAGAGGCGGTCTATTTGAGCACCAAAAAAAGGGTTGAAGAGGGTGAGATGTGTAATATTGCGTAATTTATGCTATGAAGGAAATTTGACGAAATATTGCACAATGTGAGGATTAGGTGGACGTTTTCTTTAACTATTATACATTTGAGATAATGAGATAAGATCGGTGCATAATTGAAGAGCAAAAAAATAAGAAAAAATGATGGACGGCCACACGGCCACAAACGAATTTTTCATCTATTCCTCTTCAATGTGTGATGACTATTTTTGTAAGAAAATCCATTGATGAGGTAGAAAAGAGTGGCCGTCTAAACGAGAACCTCATTTTATTCTAATTTTTTCCTCTTCCATTAGGCACCTATCTCTGAAAAGGGCAATAATAAGGCAAATGACACGCCAAATGAGTTCGTAACAACAGAAAACCAGAAGAGCCGTTAAAGACCAAACATAACGTAAAAATTTGAAATGTAAGGGATGTTTTAAGAAAAGCTTATATTGTTGACGTGACAATTCGCTTTAAAGTGACACGTGGATTTTCATACAATGCATTTTAAAATGGCAAAATCGTCATTTTCATCTGGCAGTGGCAATAAAATATGGAAATAGTTAATTAATTGTTACCTGAGAGAAGATAAAATTATGAATATCATGCTACCTGGAAATCGGCGATTTACACAGACAATTTTTTTGGATTGTTTGACGTATATTCCACGCGGGAATTTGAAAATTTTGGGGTGTCCTAACAGAAGATGTAATGAAATAGGGAGAGAGAGAGACAGAGAGACAGAGAGCGATATTCGATGGTATAGTCGATGCCAATTGAGGCGCACTTTTTGGAAAATGATTTTTTCAATTAATTTTCATGATTATTTTCATGTTTATGCTCGTTCTATACTGTTTTTGCTTAAATAAATTGAAGAATATGTTTTAGATGTTGTTTCAATCGTGGAGTAAATGTGGAAAATAATAATAATCATAAAAATTAAATGAAAAAATAATATTTAAAAAAGTGCGCCACATTTTGCGGTGTTAATCGCATTCGGCGACGACTATAATTAATTATTGTAACTTGAGAGAAGATAAAAAATAAAATATCGTGTCAACTGGAATTTGGCGATTTACACAGACAATTTCTTTTTTTATTGTTTGACTTATATTCCCCGCGGGAATTTGTAAATTTTGGGGTGTCCTGACACAAGAGGCAATGAAATAGAGAGAGACAGAGAGAGAGAGAAGCGATATTCGATGGTGCAATATTAAAAATTAAATTTTTCGCATTTCTATTAAAATCGCAATTAGGTAATGCACACCAGAAATCACCAGAAATAATCGGGAATCTCTCTCTCTCTCGATCGGGGCACACCAGATATGGGCGGAATTCCGCATTCCGTCCATTTTTCCATTCCGGATTCCTAAATTCCAATTTCCATTTCGCATTCCGGCTTTCGAAATTCAAAGTTCAAAAACTTTCATTCCGCCCATCTTTGATCGGAACTATCCCCTAATCCACGTCAATTTAAAATGGTGATTTTTGAATATTTAATCGTGTTAAATGAAGCTTCACGTGAATGTTTACTATTTCCGCCGAATGCCAAATGAGTTCGTAATAAGAAATGCTCATTTAAAGTGCTCGCAGGATCTATTTCAATAATATTTAAATCCAAATTTATAAATTAAGTCAGTTGGATCGCAGTACCACAATTAACGATATTCCAATATTCACGTAAACATTTAAAATTTGTCATTAAACATTAAAAAACCTTTTTTTTAAATTTAGTAATATATTTTTAAGATTCCTATTTCACGCCAAATCGAAATGAATATTACTAAATATTTACACGTTTCTTACTTATTTACACAGATTATTTTCATATCACTTGATACGTCCTTTTTTCTAGCCCGTCTTAAATTATCTAAAAATAAGAGTTTCTTACCGAAATTTGGAAAAATGAGCAAATTTTCTTAGCATCCAACTTAATTATTCAATTTGAAGTTCTATTTTTAGATTCTTATCTAATCACATCTAGAATTGTCGCTTTATTTTTGCCCCGAAACCTAACCACGTTTTTTGTTCAACTTTGTTTGCGAACATAACAAATCCATTGTGCACATAAGGGCCTTTTAAGGTTATATTACAAAAGGCCTAGTTAATTCGAACAAAATGGAGATGGTGTTTTTTGAATATTTAATCGTGTTAAATGAAGCTTCACGTGAATGTTTCCTATTTTGGCGACACACCAAATGAGTTCGGAAGTGCTAATTTAAAGTGCTCATAGGATCAATTTTAATAATAGTTAAATCAAGATCAGGAAATTCAAAATTTTTGCTGGGATCTTTGAATATCACCATCATAGAACAAAAATTAGATGATTGAATACTTAATAATAATGGTGGACGATTCCCTTTTTTGGGTAATTTTTTCCCAACAAATTAAATAAGATTCGATGAAGTTACGCTTTAAAAAATAGAGAATTTAAATAAAAAGTGTCACAATATTTTTTCGTAGAGTTTTGCAATTCGTCGTAAAAAAAATTAAGATAATGTCTCACGCCAACTGGTATGGTTATAATAAGAGCTTAGTAATTTTGCTTTAATATAATTTTTTGGAAAGATATTAATATTTTTTAGATATTTCAAGACATGCCTAGTTAAATTGGAATAAAGAAATTTTTGTTGAAAGGACGCAAAAATTGTCAGACACGCTCAAAAATTGGCGAAATCGTTATTTCCATTTGGCGTGCAGTCTACGCCAGAGACGGGCGGAATGACAGTTTTTGAATTTCGGAATACGGAATCCGGAATCCGGTATGAATATGTGTACGTTTTCTTGTAAAAATAAATTTGATACATAACAGATAAAGATTCAGTTGGGGGAAACCGTAGCTCAACCAAAGTTGTTTTTGTTGAAATCACTCTCGCCGTCAGTTTCACTTCGATTTCTAGTGAAACCGGCAAAACGTCGATTAACGGTTCGTCCCCGGTTTGCCAGCAAGCTCATTTTAAAGACAACCCCAATCTTACTATAAAATTATTATTACTATATAAAATAATGGATATTTTAAGGATAAATCAATAATGAAAATTAAAATTGTTCGACTCTAATGGGACAAGAAAATGTTACGATTTCATATGATGCGCAAAATAATATATTAAGTGATGAGAAAGTAAGAATTAACAGGAAAGTTTTAGTTTTATCTGAGGCTACTGAGTAACGCCAGGCTTAACTTTTCGTCATAGAAGTTACCTTGTTCTTTTCAGAGATCGGTGCCTAATGGAAGAGGGAAAAATTAGGATGGAATGAGGTTCTCGTTTGGAAGGCTTCTCTCTTTTTTACGAAATAATTGGCACGAAAAAAGTCGTTTGTGGCCGTGTGGCCGTCCATCATTTTTCTTCTCTTTTTGCTCTTCCATTAGGCACCGATCTCTGAAAAAGACAATAACAAATCTTCAATGTTTAGAATGTGGTAATTGTCAAGACTTTTCATATTCTTAAAATAAGTTTTGCTTGTTGACTAAATTCCACTAGGAAGGTTCTTATTATTAGTGCTCTTAATTTATTTAATTTTGCAGATTATTTTCTTGTTTATGCTCGTTCTATGCTGTTTTTGCTTAAATAAATTGAAGAATATGTTTTATATTTTGTTTCAATCGTGGAATAAACGTGGAAAATAATAATAATAATCATGCAAATTAAATGCAAAAATAATATTTAAAAAAGTGCGCCACATTTTGCGGTGGTAATCGCATTTGGCGACGACTATAGTAAAACAATTTTCTAATTGTGAGAATAAGCGTTTAAAATTGTTTAAACTTTTCAACAATAGGAAACGGGGGAAAGTAGAAGCGAAGGAGGAGAGCAAAAAACAACATATTTTCAGATGGAATTTTCTCGACTTCTAGAAATTTGTTCAGAAAACCAAGTACACCACGAGAAAGCCCATATTCGAAACTATAAATGAGCAAATTTAGGAAAAATTCTGAGAGAGATGTCTAAACATGGTTCCCTAGTGAGTATTTTTTCTGAGCTCACAGTGTGATTTGGTGTGCGTATTTTCAGTAAAATATGCCATAATTACGTGACAATTGTAATTTGCGTATTGAACAAATAATAGTAAGAAAATTAGGTGGGAAATAAATAAACTTATTTAAGTGGGCAGCTCAAAAACACAGCGTGCGCTACACATCAGTGATGGAAGGGGCTCCCCTCCTCCCCCTTGGCACCCCCGCCCGGGATATTTTGCTGAAAAATGGGCTCCGGTCCCGGTCCCTGTTCCAGGTCTCGGGTAGGGAAAAAGTGAAGCCCCGGGATCCGGGAAGTGATGGGAGGGAAACCGATTATTGGAATTCCGTGTGGGGAGGGAGAACAAAAATTGGAGTGCCCGGAACCCGGGGCTTAGGAGGGAATGGGACTTCAGTTTTTCCAAACCCGAGTCTCGGGAACGGAACACTTATTTTTGGGGGACTCCCTCCAATCACTGGCACACGTATAGGAAAAGTCATCGACTTACACAGAATGTTAATGCGCTTTTAATTGGTTAAGAATAAGGCACTAGAACGAAACAAATTCCAATTAAGAAAATTATTATAAAGTTAAGTTCACGTTTAGGTCAACATTTTCTTTGATTAAAACAGTACTATGACCTGATTTAGTGTTTCTTTAAATGATACGTATAACAAAAGAAATGTGAGAGATGAGAAAACAAGACATTTGCACGTCAACAAAAATGATCTTTCTAGGTTTCTAATATCAAATTCAGATTTTTCATTGTATTATTTGTCTACACGCCCTTAATATATGTCTCATTTAAACGTGATTTTTACTATGAGTACTTTCTTTAATTTCGAACGGTTTTCTGAACAAGATAGAATTCTTTCGTTTGTGTAGTTTATTGTTAAATTGACGTGGGAACTATTTTGTAAATATGCAAGAATCGCTGAAATGTTAGAAACCCTTTATTTGATGTGTCTCCAGTATCCAGTATATTAAATTGTAACAAAGGCATAGGAAATTCTTTAAAAAACACTGCAAATAAGTTAAAATCGGTAAAAACGTGAAAGTATTATTGAAATATACCTAATTTTCATTTGGAACGCCAATTGAATTGATACAAAAAGGACTTCAGAAGAGGCACTTAAATCTAAAATTTCTTAAAAATTGAAAGTGGTTTTGATATTTTAAGGAAAGCCTGTAAAATTGACTTAGAAATTAGTTTTTGACTTTCACGTAAATTTTAATAAAATGCGTTTAAATGTTGATAAATCGTTATTTTCATTTGGCGTGCATTTGGCCAACATCAGCCTTAAGAATTTATTGTATTCTCAGGCTAGTGGAGAAGAGTTGATGCCGGAAGCAATAATTGAAATATAAATATATTAACTGGGAAATGAAATGATTTTGAAATGCCGTCCCACGCCAATTGCACTATTAGAAATTCAAGAAAAAAATCAAGGCTTTTAGATATTTTAAGTCAAGCTTATTAACTTTGCGTAAAAACTTATTTGTTATTACTACGTGGATATTCAAAAATCAGGCTTAAAATGGCGCGAATTGTAGTTTTCTGTTGGCGTGTCGTTCAAATGGTAAAAAAACTTTCTTGCATATGACTGATCCTTTAAAATTATTCTCTTTGTTGCAAAGATAACTTATTATCTAGGTATTGCCCTTTTCAGAGATCGGTGCCTAATGGAAGAACAAAAAAGAAGAAAAAATGAAGGGCGGCCACACGGCCAGAAACAACTTTTTCGTCTATTCCATTCTTTTTAGACAACACACATTGATGCGAAGATGGCCGTCCAAACGAGAACCCCATTCCATCCTAATTTTATTCCTCTTCCATTATGCACCGATCTCTGAAAAGGACAATAGTTTACTTAAAATTAAATCATAAATATATATTTTTGCATAATCTATGAAATTCTTCTGTCGTAAAATAAATTGTATTTTCTGTAGCATATCATTACGAAATATTACACCGTATAATTTAAATTTCTGGAAGCAATTAAAAATCAAAGTTTTTGTTTTTTTGGTTACTGCGTAAAGTAAAATGTTCAAGTTCAAAATCTTCAGTGATGGGAGGTCTGAATAGAATCTGTGAAAGTTCTACTCGTACATCAGAGCCCGTATGCAAGAATTCATTTATCTGGTAAATTGTGATGGAAAATTATTATTATTATTATTAAACGACTTTTATAAGAAAATTTAAATAATTTTAGGTAAAAAACAGATTGTAAAATATTTATAAATCAATGATTTTCCATCGGCGTTGAAAATATAAATAATTTCTTGCATACCGCTTCAGTTAAAAAATTTCAGTTTAAATCCATGAGGTTATTAGTGATATTTGGGATGTTATTATTATTAAAAAAAAAGGAAAAACGGAAATTGCTCCCGTCGGAAAATAAAATGCATTTCTGCAAAAAAAAACACGGATTATTACACCATTTCATTTTAAATTTCGATTTTTTTCATTTTTATAAAAAAAGACTAAAAAATCAAAGATCTCAAAGGAATCGAACCAACATATATTTTTCGTGAATCAAATCCTCTACCAGGTATGCTACGCATCCTCTTTTGTTTTAATTAATTAATCCGTTGATGTTTGAAGATCCGCGATTTTTTTGCGGAAATGGATTTTATTTTCCGGCGGGAGCAATTTCCGATTTTCCTAGATTTAATAACATCCGATATTTGTGATGAAATGTAGCAAAGGTAATTTTGCAGATGAAGAATATGAAATGTTTAATATTTCGTGACAACCGTTTGCATTGCGGAACGCGCATTTAATTTTCCGCTAAATGTTCACAAACCCCTCTCAATTGACTTCATATTTATAACGAATTAAATCCCAAGAACCAAATCCAGCCATTGAAACTCTATTGACCAGGTATATTAATATATTTAAAAACGAGTGACCCTCTAATAACTGTTGTTTATGAAATTTGGTCTCCAAAACCACAACAATAACAACAATCGCCTTGTTCATCCCGCATAAAACTGCGAATCCCAAGGTCAATTAATCGCCATATATTCGTTAGAATGTTGTTATTACTAAGAAATCAATGAATTGAATCAAGAAAATTCAATCGAAACGCGGAATAAGATGATGATAAGAGAGCTGGATGAAAATTGCAAAACAAAAACAACAACAACAACAACAACAAAATGCACATATGATGAGAAACAATGCCAAATATATTCCATAAAGGGGATGGATGATAAAACGAAAATTAACTTACCTCGCATCGTTGTAGATGCCGTGCGCAAATGCTGCTCCACCATCCGGCTCGTGGTCTCAGGAAAGCCAAAAACGCCTTAACAAATAGCGCGGAAGATGAGCGGAAAGAATGGAAAGTAAATGGTAGACGAGTAGTAGTTGTGCGGGTTTGTAGATGATTCGAGGTGATAGAAGAAAACCAAGGGGGATTCCGTACGTCCGTCGGTGCGTTCGACACCCACAATGTCTTCTTCTTCTTCTTGGGTGTTGTTGTTTTTTATGCGTCGTCTTCAGTTTTAACGCTGTCTGCAATGATGATGATGATGATGATGGTCGGTTACGTGGGGTGTATTCGGGAGGTTATACTGTTGTCGCTCACACGTACCAGCACCGGAATGTCACATCTTTATCTGCGTCTCATTGGTCAACGCATGCTGAACGGTTGCAGCGTTTTTTGCGCTGGTAGTTGATGTTGTTGTTGTTGTAGTGGTATTCCAGCACCGCCCACTTGTGCGGAGTGGGAGGAATCTCGAAATTCGTCGCGCATTGTAGTTTCTTGAGAAGATATTTGGTTGCAACGCCTAAATTGACAGTCGGAGCCGGCTGCGAATGGCGAGCCCAAAGGAATTAATAAACAAAATGGGTTTAATGAGCTTCTAAGTATTGTTATTGTCGGAAAAGATGAAGGTTTCAGACATGATGGCGTGAAAGGAAAGTAATTGGGTTTATTTATTTATTTATTTACACTACGTGTACTAAACACGTGATTAAGGATGTTATTAAATCTAGGAAAATCGGAAATTGCTCCCGTCGGAAAATAAAATCCATTTCCGCAAAAGAAATGACGGATTATTACACCATACATATTAAAATACTTCTTCAAACTTCAACGGATTAATTAATTAAATCAAAAAGAGGATGCGTAGCATACGTGGTAGAGGATCTGATTCATGACAAATCTATGTTGGTTCGATTCTTTTGAGATCTTCAATTTTTTTCTAATTTTTTTTATAAAAATGAAAAAATCGAAATTTAAAATGAGATGGTGCAATAATCCGTGATTTTTGCAGATATGCATTTTATTTTCCGACGGTAGCAATTTCCGCTTTTCCTAGATTTAATAACATCCGTGATTAAAACTACAATTAAATTAAAATATAATGAAAATTAAAAACTTAAACATAAAATTATAACTAAATAAATACTCTAAAGAAAGAACCAAATAAACTAGGTAACAGGTAATAAAAATAAATAATAGCAACAGAAAAAAAATAACATAAATGAAGGGTGGGGATGATAACTAACATGCAGGCAGTTTTTTTTTGTCAAAAATTCATGTTTTCAAATAAACAGGAAACTACTAAATAAGGCAAAAGTTGTATTTGTCTATTTGATAAATCACATTAATTAGGGGAAACTTCAAGACTCCCCAGAATCGCCAAATGTAGCCTTCGTTTCAAATTCACCGTATTTCACCCATAAGGGTTGAGGAATAAGTTGGTAGAGTTTTTATATTATCTTTCGTCTCACAACAATTTTCTTGTTGTTTGGCATTTATCTGATAGCGCTTTTTCTGCCCTACAATACTGCACGCCAACTCTACGGCTAATAAAACGAGATCAGAAAATGCTAATATTTTTAGAAAGTTTAAGAAAAATCTGACAAAATATCGTAGAGAACGTTGGGGTAGAGTAGACGTGAAAATTTCATTTTTTAAAAACTTTTTTTTAGAAACTTTCAATTTAGAAACACTTTATCTAAGAGACGAGAAGATTTGGATTACAAGTTCCTATCAAAAATCCTGTTGGGTAGGGCTCAAGTTAATTGGAGAAAACTTTTCTCTATTAATGCTTCTACAAATCGTAGTGGTATTAGATTAAGGTTTAAGCCTCCATTGAAATCAATTCGTAGAAAGTTCTTTGTGGCACGTTCTGTGCAATTATTCAATGAAAGATGTAAGAGTTTGTCGGAGAATTTGAAACGAAGGCTACATTTGGCGTTTCTGGGGAGTCTTGAAGTTTCCCCTAATTAATGTAATTTATCAAATAGACAAATACAACTTTTGCCTTATTTAGTAGTTTCCTGTTTATTTGAAAACATTTATTTTTGACAAAAAAAACTCTGGCATATTAGTTATCAACCCCACCCTTTATTTATGTTATTTTTTTTATGTTGCTATTATTTATTTTTATTACCTGTTACCTAGTTTATTTGGTTCTTTCTTTAGATTATTTATTTAGTTATAATTTTATGTTTAAGTTTTGAATTTTCATTATATTTTAATTTAATTGTAGTTTTAATCACGTGTTTAGTACACGTAGTGTAAGTAAACAAATAAATAAATAAATTGTAAAAACAAGCTTAAAAATAAGAAAATCATCATTTCCATTTGGCGTGAATACTGTTTTCAGTTTGCTCTGAAATTTTAAATTTTCATAATTTTTCAGGCTTAGAAATGAACTAACCATTTTGAACTAACCAATTTGCTCTTCTTCGCTTTTCTTCGAAAGCAAAAAGCACACTCGCGAAATATGCAGTGTGTATAGTGAAGGTGTCTGAACCCCTTTTATCACTGTTCTGAACGCCAGCTTAAAATTAAACTTTAACTTAAAATTTTCCCAATTATATAAAACATAGAATTTGCAGCACATCTTCTGGTTCTTAATAGATTTTTCTGGAACAGCTCAATTCGGGATTGCCATAGGATTACAAAGATTTTAGAGGCAGTGATGATTTAGGATTTCTAATGGGACTGGAATTATTTCCTCGAAATTTGTGTTTGTATAATTAAATGCACATTTTTAAAGACATTTATTCCATTGATGTTATTATGCGTGTTAAGGGCAATACTTCTCAACTTGTTATCTATTTGTGATGGGAAGATTTTCAAACGACTCGAGTTCGACGACGAACTGGTGCTAATTGGAAGTTCCTCAGAAGAAATAAACCGGCGTCTGAATCAACTAGAAGAAAAGGCTAGAAACCATGGTCTAGAAGTCAACCCAACGAATACGATGATACTACACAACGACTACGCTACCAAAGACCCCATATTTTCCGGTGGTTCTGTTTGCTCATCAGTAGCTGGTGCCAAATACTTGGGTAGTTTCATCGCGATCGACGGATCGTTGAAGGAGGAGGTTTCCCGAAGAATCAAATCAGCTTGGGCGGCTTTCTACAAATGCAAGCCTCTATTTCCTCACATTTCAGCAAAGGGAAAAAGAGAGCTAGTACACCAGAACATCGTTTCGGCCTTGGTTGCCAAACTTGGTGCCCTTCGAAGGAAACTCTCCAAAAACTCCAAAGGACTCTGGACATTATCTGCTTTCACGCCAATGTCGAAGGATCCATTTCGGTTGATTTGCTAGTTCGGAGGAAGCTGCTCAGTTGGGCTGGACATGTTGCAAGGCTGCCGGACACGAGGTGGAGCAGAATTCTTTCAGAATGGGATCCACGAGGCTGGTCAAGACCAAGAGGGAGACCCAAAGGAAGGTGGTCGGACACAGTCAAGCTCTGGGTCGCGAAATTCGTCCACGAGAAGTCTACCACCAGGGAAACACGGAGAAGAATCCGTATTCTCGAGGAGAAGACGGCTTGGTCAACATTGGCAAGGCGAAGCCGAACACTCTTGGTCCGCATCTCGACGCAGTCGGAATGACGTCGGACAATCAAATAATCAAGTAAGTAAGTAGATGTTATTATGCGTGTTAAGGGCAATACTTCTCAACTTGTTATCTATTTGTTTTCCAACCCCGACTATAAAAGAAGATTAGAGTTGAGGATGGGCTCTTGTTTCTTATTAGCATGCTGGCTTTAAACGAGCTCATATTTTGTGAAAATTGTAATATTTTTAGAGAGTTTCAGGAAAAGCTGACAAACTGGCGTAGATAATATTTGTGTAACGCCCCGTTTGAATGCTCAAATGTAGTTGGCGGTAGTGTGTCAACAATGTTGGATTACTGTAGTGTCGATTTCTCTCTCATAAGGAGCAGATGTTTGTTCAATGGCAAGTGATGAAGCACTATGTGAGAGAATGTGCATTTTCAAAAAATGTGTTTTGCAGGGGGGGGGATGCTTGGTTGTCACCAGTGATGGGGCTTAATGGCAAATTCGAAAAAGAAACCGAAATTTTTTTTTGACAATTTGGAAAATAGAAGTCGAATGTTATTAAATCTAGGGAAAAGGGAATTTACTACCGTCGGAAAATAAAATGCATTTCCGCGGACAGTCACGGATTATTACACCACCTTGCTTGTTTAAAATTCTTCATTAAACTTCAACGTATTAATTAATGAAGATGTCAGCACAATCGAAAATGATGTACACGTTTTGAAATGAGAGGGAGGAGTCGTGGACGAGATGTAATGTTCGGCCACAATTAATTATTCTCTTCTAATTTCATATTCATTACATACACTAACTGACAAAAGTTTTGTCACAAATGTTTTTTCGGGTTTAACTTTTTTGTGACTTGACCAAATTGGCTGATTTTTTTTATATTTTATGTGAATCAGTGTTTAAAATGTTATAGTAGCAAAATTTGGTTTAAATTACCATGGCAATTTCGGTACCACGCATTCCGTTTTCCCTCATATTGATAACAGCTTGCCGGGTGGCAATTGGAGTTTCTTTATGTGAAGTCATCTCTAAATGTTGCCAATTACTGGTATTTTCAATAAATTATGAAAAAAATATAATTGAACTTTAAAAATTATTAAAAAAATGCAGTGCAAGAAAAGTGCGTAATATCTTTGAACTACGCGTTTTACGATAAACGCTTGTCACTGTACAACGGATCATCGTAATCACAAGCGGGAATTTGTAAAATAATCTACAACCATATGAATCTATCATATCAATAAATCAGCCAATTTGGTCAAGTCACAAAAAAGTTAAACCCGAAAAAACATTTGTGACAAAATTTTTGTCAGCTAGTGTATGTTGCTTAAACTAAGGTATGTTATTATTTAAAATACTTTATTTGTAGTTTAAAAAATTCAGCAATTAAAGCTAATACTACTTCAAGCTATTTCCCATCATAACGGCAAAAAATTTTAGGCAAAAAAATCTTTTTTTTTTAATTTTTTTTTTCGACATGACAAAATCGCTTATAAAAATTGACGGCATCCAGCATTTCTTCTGATTCCGACATATGTTGCAGCCCATAAAATTCTGCATCTAATGATGTAGGGCTCATGTATCTATCTAACATCCTTATTGTTAAAATAATCGTTAAAACTTGAACTCTCCAACGACTCCAAAGAACTCTGGACATTATCTGCTTTCATGCCAATGTCGAAGGATCCATTTCGGTCGATTTGCTAGTTCGGAGGAAGCTGCTCAGTTGGCTTGGAAATGTCGCAAGGCTGCCGGACACGAGGTGGAGCAGAATTCTTTCAAAATGTGATCCACGAGGCTGGCCAAGAGCAAGAGGGAGACCCAAAGGAAGGTGGTCGGACACAGTCAAGCTCTGGGTCGCGAAATTCGTCCACGAGAAGTCTACCACCCGGGCAACGCGGAGAAGAATGGGTATTCTCGAGGAGAAGACGGCTTGGTCACCATTGGCAAGGCGAAGCCGAACACTCTTGGTCCGCATCTCGACGCAGTCGGAATGACGTCGGACAATCAAGTAATCAAGTAAGTAAAGAGGATGCATATCGTACCTGGTTTCTTGCGGAAATGCATTTTATTTTCCGACGGGAGCAATTTCCACTTTTCCTAGATTTAATAACATACTAAAATTATACAATCTGGAATTTCATTGTTATTATTATTATTCAACTGTAGAATTAGGTAATACAAAATTTAAACCATTTTTGTTTAACGTTTTCTTTTTCGAAACCATCATCAATCTTCTCAAAGGTTTTTGTTTATTTTTTTGTGTTATTTGTTTGAACAAAAAAAACTCCATTAAAAAGTTGGACATTCGATTTTAAACAAATTCTACATGAACCATGAATAATCGCTACTACCTACCTATATATTTACTATTTGAACAAGAAAAGAGAGAAGGCGAATAATTTGTGCGAAAATATTCAAATTTGCCATTACATTTTGATATATATAAGGGACAATGAAATAGACATCAATCATCATTGTGTCTGATTCATCGAACGCAAGATCAGTTTTTTGGTCATTTATTGGACCCGTCAAGTAGATTTCTTATCAAAGTTCGTATCAGCAATATTTCGTAGTGGGGAAAATATAAACGACGAATATCTATTTCTTAATGAGCTTATTGGAAGAGATCACGTGCCTGAAATCCGCGCGTGACAGATGGTGGAGGGATATCGTCACTTTCTAATTAGTTGAAGATGCGAAATAATCATCACATCACTTCGATTTCGATACATTTTTTGAATATGTACAATTCGTCTAATAAAATCTCTGACGAAATTGAAAGCGGATGATTTTCATCTAAAAGATATGAGTTAGGTATAATAGAAAATTCCGTTATAGCACCTAATTGGTAACTGCTAAACTTGTAAAAAGGATCTACTCTATGTATTTTTCACATCTTTTCAAACATGTCCTATAATGGCACGTATATCAAATTACTATCATCAAAATACTTTATTTTGGCTAGTTTATATAAGAATGCCGTCAATTAGAAATAATGACTCTCTTCTTTTTACGCTTAACGTGTATTGTCTTTTTCAGAGATCTGTGCCTAATGGAAGAGCAATAAAAGAAGAGAAAATGATGGGCGGCCACAAACAACATTTTTCTCAATTGCTCTTAAATATGTGCTGCCCATTATTTCGTAAAAAAGAGAGACCGTCCAAACGAGAACCTCATTCCATCCTAATTTTTTTCCTCTTCCATTAGTCACCGATATCTGAAAAGGACAATAACTTTCATAGATTTTGTCTACCCCAGCTTGTCAACTTTTTCTTAAACTCTAAAGTATGAAAATCTTCATAAAATGTTAGCAAGTTTTCTAAGCTTATTTTGTTAGCCTTCCCGTTGACGTGGGAATGCAATTTGGAGTAAAATCCAATAAAATAGCTCATTTTCTAAAGTGAGAGTAGACACACACAAATGACGAGGATCGAACTGTGGCGTGACTGTGTTTATGTATTGTCGTAAAATAAAATGCTAACTTATTTTATATTGTCTCGAAATATTTTTCTTAATATTTTTTAAACTAAATATCTCGTAATATTGATGAAATTAATTTATTTGATGATCAACTGTACCATTAATTAAAAATTAGAAATAAGAAACAATACAAAACAAGTTAGGATTTTATTTTACGACAATACGTTAACACAGTCACGTTTACGCCACAGTTCGATCCTTGTAATTCGTGTGAGTTTACTCTCACTACATTTTCTATAACGACATGTCTATCAAAATTAAGGTTGCAACTCTTGGGTTTTCCAATCTAGGTTTTCTAGGAATGAAAAACATCTTAAATGTGATTACTATATTAAACGAATACCATTTAGTATTTGAGTAAAATGGTTTTAATGCAAATTTCAACAGAATGAATTTAAAGTAATAAAATATTGGTTTGTGGAATAAGTTCGTAGAGTTTTTTCACAAAGATTTATTTGAACAAAACACAATAATAATAAATTATGTATTCGCCGTTACTGTTTACGACTTCCTCGCACCTCTCGGCTCGGTCAATTGGTTGATGCCGTTCCGCAAAAAATCGTCCGGTCTGGTGTCGAAGAAGTTGTTGAGCCAGTTTTTTAGGTCCTCAAAAGCGGTTTTGACGACTTGTGCAACATACTTCCTGGTAATAAAGATGATGATTGGCCATAAAGATGACTTGGCCTTGTCGATCGGCTCTTGTCAGTTGAATAGCCTCATTTACGCAGCTTAGCTGGGCAACATAGAGCTCCTTGTTGACCGTGGCGTTTCTTTCGAGCATTTCCCAGAGCAGCATGCCCTCCCAGTTCCACCAAACGCAGATCATGGTCTTTTTTGGGGTGAAGATCATGCTTGACTCTCGGCTTTGACGTATCTCCTTCTCCATACACACTTCATATTTCCCGAGCGGCTTCGGTTGCTTTTTGCTTTCGATGAAAAGCGAAGATGTCGAAAATGCTGATTTTTGCCTCCTGGACAGTTCATTTCTAAGCCAGAAAAATGATGACAATTTAATATTTCAGAACAAACTACAAACACAGTTTTGTAGAGCAGAAAAAGCGCTATCAGATAAATATATACACTTTACCAAACAACAAGAAAATTGTTGTGAGACAAAAGATAATATAAACTACGATCTTTTTCCTCAACCCAATAGGAAAAGTGAAAATTGTTCCTGTCGGAAAATAAAATGCATTTCCGCAAAATATCACAGATTGTTAGACTTAAAATTCTTCGTCAAACTTTTATGGCTTAATTAATTAGGATATAAGTGAATGCGTAGCATACATTTGATTCACGAAAAATCTATTCTGGTTCGATTTTTGAGAACTTTTGATTTTTAGTTTTTTTTTCAAAATCGAAAGAATCTAATATGTTTGATTTCCTCGAGAAACCAAGGCTTTACCAGTGTTCCACCAGTATTCCACTCGATATCTTCATTAATTAACCCGTTGAAGTTTTACGAAGAAATTTAAATGAAATGGTGTAATAATCCGTGATTTTTTTGCGGTCAGGGCATTTTATTTTCCGAGGTTTCGCTTTTTTTCCTAGATTTACTAATAAAACCCATTTTTAAAGGATATCGGTAATCATTTTGTATCCAAACTGAAATTAA
Source organism: Caenorhabditis plicata (assembly GCA_963931815.1). NCBI lineage: Eukaryota > Metazoa > Nematoda > Chromadorea > Rhabditida > Rhabditidae > Caenorhabditis > Caenorhabditis plicata. The sequence goes on along the minus strand of OZ007492.1, from coordinate 9,405,573 downwards.
TATAAAAAATAAATTGAAACAATTGTTTTTATTTTCAAAATCCACGATAATTTTTCACATATCCACTTTTCTTGCCAACTACACGCCAAATCGAAATGAATATTTTACAATATTTAGACGTGTATTACTAATTTACACGTATTATTTGCATATAACTTGACACGTCATTGTTACTATCCCGTCTTAAACTATCTACAAACATGCGCTTCTTACCGAAATTTGCAACATGAGCATCTTTTCTGAGCCCCCAACTTAACCATTCAATTTGGTGTGCAACTATAATATTATTCATTTCAGAGATCGATGCCTAATGGAAGAGGAAAATTTTAGGGGCGGGGCAAAGGTCTTGTTTAGGCAGCCACACGGCCACTGAGGACATCACGTCTCTTCCTCTTTTGTTTGTCATCAATATTTTTATTTCATCCATTTTCATTTTTAAATTAAACTTTTCATTTCTTGCCATCAAAGAATAGATAACAAAAATTGATGACAAACATAAGAGGAAGAGACGTGATGGCCTTAGTGGCCGTGTGGCTGCCTAAACAAGACCTTTGCCACGCCCCTAAAATTTTCCTCTTCCATTAGGCATCGATCTCTGAAATGAATAATAGGTATTATCAAAATGTAAGAAATTGATGATTAATTTTCAACATTTTTGATTATTCTCGAATAGTCTCAATCAGAACATGAACCAAATATATTCAATTTCTGTTATTAATTTCTCTGTTTTTCATAATATTTCTTCAAAATTTCTAGATTAAATTGAGGGGACTAACAATCAGAGAAAAATATTTTTTAGCACAAACTAATTACTGTTTCCCAAACATTCTCCCCTAACGGATTGCAGATTAAGAGGACTAATCTTTGAGTATGCAGACTCTAAAAAACTGATACTACATACTTATTTAAGATACATAGGAGTTCGAATCAACCGCCCAAACGGTTGCGAACGATCCCCTCCATCTCGAACGACTGCATCTCGCCAATGTAGACCACGTCGTTTTTCTTCTGGAGCATTTCCAATCTTCTTCTTCTTCGCCTTGATTCATGGTCGACAAATTCGGCGACCCGCTCTTTGATCCCCTCGTCCCATCTGTCCTTGGGTCGGCCTCTCGATCGGGGGGCACCAGCGGAATTCCGGATTCCTTGTTCCGGGCATTTTTCCATTCCGAAATATTATATTTTAATTCCAAATTTCAAAAATTCTATTTTCATATAAACGCTAACACCAGATATAACCGGAATTCCGCGTTCCGGATTTCCAAGTGTGATTCCGGAATCCAGTATTTCAATTTTCATATCGAATTCCTTTCGAAATTCAAAAATTGACGTTCCGCCCATCTCTGGTGGGCACCCGTGGGAGTACATTCCGTGACAACCTTGGTACATCGGTGGCCACCAGTAAAGCACCAATTCGGGTCCACTGTAATTTTCTGTGTTCGAGAATAGTGGAGATATTGGTCATAAAGTCGGCATGGAAAAGGATTGCTTCTGAACCCATATGCAAGAATGCATTTATCTGTTAAATGGCGATGTAATATTATTGTTAAACTACTTTTATAAGAAAATTAAAGTAAGTGTATGTAAGAAATAGCATTTTAATACAAAACTATTGTAAATTATTTAAAATATACTGTAAAGGGCAATTAATCAATGATTTTTCATGAGCATTTAAAGGATAAAGTTCTTGCATATCGCCTCTGGTCGTGAGTAGAAGTCCATGTTTCGGAGGAGCCGTAGAGCATGGTGGGAGCAGGTTCTGAGAGATCAGACACTCTCCAGCATCGAGAACAGTGATTTGCATTTCGAGAAAGCTGACCACGCAGACTTTATCCTTCGTTTTCTTTATTAATTAGGTATTATCAAAATCTAAGAATATGAAAGGTTTGATTTGATCATTTTTGAATTATTTTCAATGGTCTCATAGATAACATGAAACAAATATTCAATTTATGTTAATAACTTCTCTGTTTTTCATTATATTTCTTCAAAATTTCTAGATCACGTCAGATTTATTAATTTTATTTTTTATAGTCGTCGCCAAATTCGATTACCACCGCAAAATTTGGCGCACTTTTTTTAATATTATTTTTTCATTTAATTTTTATGATTATAATTATTTTGCACAATTATTCCACGATTGAAACAACATCTATAACATATTCTTCTATTTATTTAAGCTATAACAGTATAGAACGGGCATAAACAAGGAAATAATCTTAAAAATTTAAAGAAAAAATAATATTTGAAAAGTGCGCCACATTTTGCGGTGGTAATCGCATTTGACGACGACTATATAAAAATAAAATTGGAATTGTCAATTTCTCAGATTTTGATAATATTATCCTACTTTTAACACAATATTCCAGTAATTAGATGCGTGTAACTGTTCGTCAACGAAGCAAACGACGCAAAAATACGAACATTCCACATTGAATATCTCATATACTCGTACTATTTGATTTAGTTTGACGTAAACGTGACCACCGGTTTCGAATAAAAAACATATTATTTTCAAATGCACATTTTTTCTGATATTAATAATATTTTCAGATATTTCAAGTACATAAAACGCACTAACTTGGATGATTTCTACATTAAAATTTACAAAAACGTCCTTTGCAGTTGACGTAATTCAGTAAAATTTGCCGATTAAATTGTATCATACACAATCAAAAAGGGAATTTGTATGAAAGGAAAAATGGCCATAAAGTGACAACTGAAAAAGTTAACCTTTGTTGTACATTTTCAATGCCTAATCTCGTTTTTTTTACTAAAATAATCTGTTTAAAAGTTGATTTTGGTGTCACTCTCATGTTCTCCTGAGCATTAAAAAAGAAGATGGGAGCGATGCCTAGAAGCAAGCGATAGATTGAATAAACTGTTACAAAGAAGGACAAGTAAACAGGCTAATTGTGTCATAAAACCCCAATAAAGTGTTTATAGACAAGTGCGAGGGATCTTTCTATCACATAAACGGTGTTATTATGGAAAAATCTTCTTTAGTCTTCAATTAATATTATAATAACAATTATATTGAAGAGATTAGTCATTTATTTGCATGAAATTAACATAATAAATCTGTTTTAATGCCAAATAAAATTCTGCAATTATGGGCTCAGAAAGTATGTCCATATCAAATTACGTTTTGTGGTTCAGACAAATCTGTGACATTTATAGAATGTGACAAATTTACAGAACTGAATTTTGATTCTACATGTGAGATTGACCGTCTATAACGACCACAGAAAATAAGAAAAATGGTCAAAATTGAAAATTGAGGCGTAAATAAAATTACGCGAACAGTTTGGCTCCGAATTGCGGAATAACCGATAACTAAATATCTCACGAAACGTACGACGTGAACACCTTCAAATGGTCCTAATTAATACACGTAAAGATACTTAACTAAATTATCGTAAATTTTATATTTCATAATCGGAAATAATTTTTTTAACACTACGAAGGCAGAGAATGCGAAACCCGTAATTCTGTTCATTGAGACCAACTATATTCGATATTTACTTGCTTACTTTATAAGTAAGTAACTATTATTGTTATATATATATATATATATATATATTATATATAAAAAAAATGTAAAAATCAACGTTTATTCAGCATTAAGGGATAGTTTAAATTTTTTGTGAATTGTCTAGCTATTGTTTTTGCAAAACATACAAATCGATTTACCATTTAACTGGAAATTAATAAATCAGAGTACTTCACAATAATCAATATAACTTATTTCCTTAATTCATCATTTTATCAATAATTTAAATTACCACTATTTCGATGAAAAATACTATGCGCTAATTTGCACACCTCGCATGCAGCAATTGCCAATATATTTGAATTCGCCACGCCTTTCTATTTATTTACCGGTTTCGCGGGTAATTGTGGTCCTTATGTTAGCATGTTTGGCTCAAAATGTGAAGTGGGTAATTTTCATTGTTGCAAGTGATATATTCTGATTGATACTCATTTGTCTCTTTATATACTTTGTTTTGCCTTGTTCAAACTTGTTTTTGTTTTTCTTTCACTATTAAATAACGTCAAATCAATATTATAATATTGTTGTAGAAATGAGTGACAAGAAAGTCACAATTAACAAGAATGTATTTTTTAGTCGAGCAGAAAGATTATATAAGGCTTGGGTATGGTTTTTGATGATAGGTTAGGTTCTAATGGTGTATTTTAGGAAGAAGGATCGCATGGATTTGGAGATGTGAACTCATTTATGGTTTTAGTTGGTAATAGTGATAACCCGTACACGAAAAGTAGTGCTTTACAAGTACGTTAAATTGGTTGAAACAATTGTCAAGGTTATTTTACAGACCTGGCTCCTTGGACATGAATTAATTGATACTTTATTAGTTTTTACCAAAACAAATATATACATACTGGCAAGTAATAGAAAAGCTGATTTTTTCAATCCCGTTGTCAGTGACTCTTTTAACGGAAAAGTTCCACCGGTTAAAACATTCGCTAGAGATAAGGTGAGGTTTTAAAACGATGTGTGACTTTGATTATTTATGTTTAGAGTGATAAGGATGCTAAAAACTTTGAAAAATTTGTTGAATTTGTAAAAGATGCTGGGTCAGAGATTGGCGCATTTATTAAAGATAAATTTGAATCCGAATTCATTTCATCGTGGAATAAGGCTTTACAGGAAAACGATATTAAGAAGGTTAAATTATACTTGATAAAATGTTGAATATGAGGAATTCAGGTTGACATAACAGTTCCATTTGTTCATATTCTCGCTGTGAAAGACGAGAAGGAGATTGACGCTTTGAAAAAGTCAGGAACAGTTACTGTAAATACTTGGACTGCTGCTAGAACTAAATATGTGGATATTATCGACCAAGAAAGGGTTTTACTAAAAGTTTAAATTAGCTTCTTAAAAATAATATTTGAAGAGAGTCCGACACTCAACACTTTCCAATGATTTCTCGAATTACATGAGAGATGCGAAAATCCAAGGCCAACTCGCAAAACATAATATTGAATCAAGTTACGATCCTATTATAATGAGTGGTGGACAATATTCATTCAAATGGAGCCACGAGAGTACTGAATCACATCTTCACTCGCAATTCGGAACTATTATTACTTCGTTTGGTGCGCGTCTTGACGATTATTGTACAAATGTAACACGTACAATGCTCATTTTTCCATCGCCTGAACTTGAAAAGTGCTACGAAGCTATTTTGGAAACGGAACAAGCTGTAATCGCAGCGTTGAAACCCGGTGCAAAACTCAGCGATGTTTATAAAGTCGGTGTGAATACACTTGAAGAAAAGAATCCGAAATTAGCGGAGAAATTGAACAAGAAAGAGTTGGGATTCGCTACCGGCATCGAGTTCCGTGAGTCGAGATTGGCAATCAGCCCGAAGTGTGACGAAGAAGTTCAAGCGGGAATGGTGTTCATAGTTTATATTGGCGTGGAAGGAATTTCGAATAAAAACTCGTCGGGAGAGAAGGGACAACCAGCCGCAATTGCCATCTCTGACACTGTTCGTGCTTTTTGAAAGTTTCCTCTAGTATTTAATATTTTTAGATAATTGTCAAAGATGATGGCAATGAAATATTGACAGAGAAAGCAAAATCGAGACTCAAATCGAATGTCATCCGATTCAAAGAAGATAGCGGAGGTGATTATAATTATTATATTTAATATAATGCATTATACAGGAAATGATGCGGAGAAAGAGAATAGTAATTCTAATAAAGTGCTCGGAAGAGGTCAGCGGAGTGTTGTTCTGAACGATCAGACGCGTAACAAGACAACGAATGAAGAGAAGAGAAAGGAACGTCAAAAGGAGCTGGGAAAACTTCTAAACGAACAAGCTAAAGCTAGATTAGCTCAAAAGAGCTCCGGTTCGGAGGAGAAAAAGTGGGGAAAAAGACTTACCGTTTTATATTATACATATTTATTTGTAGAGTGAAAAAATCTAATGTATCTTATAAAAACTATGAAAAGTTCCCACAAGATTCGGAAATATCCAACCAATTGATTTATGTTGGTTGGTTTCTATGATGGGTCGAGATGATATTTCAATTTTCCTAATTTAGATCGAAGACATGATACAATCATTCTTCCTGTTTATGGCGTCCCAGTCCCCGTGCACATATCAATGATTAAGGTAGAAATATCAAATTTATAGTGAATAACTAGAAACCATTTGTAGAATTGCTCGCAATCGGTAGAGGGTGATTTTACTTACCTCCGTATTAACTTTAACCACCCTGGATCCAACATTGGCAAGGACAGCGCACAATTCCCGCATCCGTTGGCGACATACTTGAAAGAGTTAACGTATCGAGCAAGCAATTTGAAAGATCATGGAGAATCGAACGCGAAAAGCGCCAACTTGAACACAGCATTTCGATTGATCAAGGAGATTCAAAAGCGATTCAAGACGGAAGAAGCCGAAGAACGGGAAAAGGAAGGAGCTGTGAAACAGGATAAATTGATTTTAAGCCAGAATAAACTGAACCCTAAATTGAAAGATTTGTGAGTGCAACTAATATGAAAAATGATTTGAAATATATTTATTCAGACTAATCCGGCCCAATATTATACAAAAGAGGATAACAGGAACTTTAGAAGCACACGTGAACGGTTTCAGGCACACGTCGCTGCGTGGAGATCGGATTGATGTTGTCTATAATAATATAAAGCATGCGTTCTTCCAACCATGTGACAATGAGATGATTATATTATTGCATTTCCACTTAAAAAATCCGGTGATGTGGGGAAAAAAGAAATATAAGTAAGAAAAGTTATCTGTTACGTCTCTATTATGTAATTTTACCACTTCAGGGATATACAATTTTACACAGAAGTTGGTGAAATTACAACGGATCTCGGAAAATACCATCATATGCAGGATCGTGATGATGTGCAAAGTGAGCAGGTTGGTTTGCTTGATATGATTTGAAATAGTAGAAATGTAAATGTTTTAGATGGAAAGAGAGATGAGACGAAAACTAAACTCGGCATTCAACGGTTTCTGCGAGAAAGTGTCGCGGTTGACTAATGACCAATTTGATTTCGATTCGCCTTTCTCGGATCTCGGATTCTTTGGAGTGCCATACAGGTCTTCTTGCACCTTAAAGCCGACCTCGTCATGTCTCGTCAATCTTGTGGAATGGGTAAGACAGAAGAATGTCTATTGGATGTTTGCATTTCTGTTCAGCCGCCATTTATTGTGACGTTGAGTGAAGTGGAGTTGGTTCACTTTGAGCGTGTCTCTTTCCAATTGAAAAATTTTGATATGGTCTTTATATTTAAAGATTATACGAAGAAGACGCAGATGATACAACAGATTCCTATGAGCAGCATTGATATGATCAAGGTTTGGTTTTAATAATTGTATTATCTTATTTACAGTTTATATAGGAATGGCTCAATTCATGCGATATTCGTTACACTGAAGGAATTCAATCACTTAATTGGCCCAAGATTATGAAGGTTTTTTTTAAAGAATTGACGACTCATGTTTAATACATAATGTTTAAGACCATCATGGATGACCCTGAAGCGTTCTTCGAAGATGGTGGATGGGATTTCTTGAACACAGACTCTGATAATGAGGAGGAAATGGATGACAGCGATGAATCGGAAGCTTATTCACCGAGTGACTCAGAAGATGAAGACGAGGAGTCTGATGAAGATGAGAGTGAGCTTGAAGCTACTTCGGAATCAGATAGCGAAGAAGGATCACTGGATTCGGATGAATCGGAAGGAAAGAATTGGTCCGATCTTGAAGAGGAAGCTGCTAGAGCGGATAGGAGGAAAGAACAAGAAGACCGTGATGGAAAACATGAGCGAAAACGGCACCATGGAAGCAAGGGTGGACCGCCACAGAAGAAGAGAAAGTAACCGAATTATCTATGAATGTTTGGGTGTGTGTGTGAAATTGTTAATTTATTACGGATTCGGGCTTGAAACCCTTTGATGATACCACCTGGTGTTTTTTGTTTCCATTTTATTATTAAATACTCTGTTTTATATTGAATCTCATTAACTGATTATGATTCTTATTTTTTTAAAGGATGATAATGATTTCAAGAATAAACAATTCGTAGAATATTTAATGTGCATTTGGTTTGTTTAATGGTTCAATACCGTTTTTCTATTGTAGATGATTTAAATCATTTCATTGGTGGTTTATGGATTTTGTAGATTGCCGCATATTCCGAATTGTCCATATTGCACGTGCTGACAGGGTCCGGGGGTGGAGAATTAAACATTCTTCTGGCGCCTGCGTGCGCCTTGCACTTATCCCTCTGATCCTGTCCCAAGTCGGAATGGTTAGCTATTCTATTTATTATATATCCAGTTTGATATTGTGCTGTTTTCTTTTTATAATATTTGTTTTAAGGTTGATGGAAACCAAGACGACTCGATTGAATACGAGGAATTTAAATTCAAAGGTGAGTTTATTAGATGAAAATGTAATGTTTAAAACTTTGCAATTTAGAATAAACTATATTCAAATGAGCATGTCGGAACGTTGAGTATTGATGAAGCCAACGATATTGCAAAGAAAATAACCGATTATGAAGATATTGGTATTTTAAAATGTTTAGTTCTTCTGAACGAATCTTATTTAGAATTGCGGCTGCCGAGAAAGATTGACACTGGCTTAGGAAAGATGAAAATAGCCAAAAGGGTGACTACAAGTGATGAAAATGTTGTGAGCCGAGTACTCTGTATGAAGTGTTTGGACAATCCCGACACTTCATTCTTTTACCAGCATTGCTATAATGTTCATCCCGAAATGGATTCAGCAGAAATTGGAGTGATGTGGCGCATGACTGACGTCAGATTCACGCGTTTTTGTCACAAATCCGACGTTACAAAAATCGACTTTACCACGATGTTCAAAAAGGCGTCGGTTTTGAAATTGTTAAATTTCTTTGCATCAATTGGCCTGATAGTTTCGAAGAAGAAGGAAAAATCAAAGCGTAAATCAAGGGCGACAAGACCGCCACCGGTTTTTGAAGAGAAGTGCGATGAGGTGGACGTCAAAGGCACATCTATGGATGAGGCAAAGCGAATGGCGGAATCTTATAATACATGCGATTATATTCCCGGCGAGTGACACTTTATTTCGAAATATTTTAATTGAGATTGTTTGTAGATGTGTTGATACCGAAAATGTATTCTAACCAGGGACAATTTCAAGGTCCGTCGGTTATAATACGAGCTTATTGTTATCTCTGCTTAAAGGAGATGAATAGACAGGCTTTCATGAGGCATATGAACCTTATTCACAAAGAAGAGATGTTCGGTTGTAACGCAGATAATTTGTCGGCCGTGATGAGGAGAATTAACGATGTATGTAGAATTTTGTTTATTCCATGTTATAATATTTCGTTTATAGGTTAGAAATTATTTATTTTATTCTAATAGTGTAATTAAAAAAAGGAAGATAATGGAGCTCGTGGAAAACGATGAAGAAGAAGCGGAAATATTATTCGCATTTCTGAAGGAACGTGGATACGTGTTTGCAGAAGATTATGAAGAGATTCGCGACCCGTGTAGACTTGTGCCATGCTCATTGCCGGATCGATTGGATTATTGTGGATCTAGCACCGCTATGTATTCTTCGGAATGCATGCCGACCCTTGATGTGGAAAGCAGCTCAGAGGATGCTTATAGTCTCCAAAATAGCGATTCGGAGTGTACAAGAAGTCGAAGTTCGAGTGTGTGCAGTAGTACATCTGCGGTGTCCACAGGATCCAGAGGATCGAAAGTTATCGTGGTACAAACAGTGGAATATCCGGCTATCGAGGAGTTCCCATATTGTGTGCTGAATGCTATTCCAGCTCATGTTGAAGTGGATAAAGCTTTGTTTTCCATTTTGACGAAGATGACGGACGATTTGAGTTATGTGCCAACACAAATTGAGTATAACTTTTTACTAGGGTTAGTGGGAATGGATTTATTGTTTTGATCAGGTTTATTGTTTAGATATAGCGCATATTCACTGATTGTTGCCAATGGGTCCAAATTGAATGTCATCACGAAAATGATATTGCATGATTTTCAATCCGCTGTGTTTGACGAATCGACAGGGTTTTTCTTATTTTAATAATTATTAAAAGTTTTTCTTTTGAGATTGTATATTGTATCATTTGAAACAAAGTCCACATTTTGTCGATTAGCGCGACGAGAATATCTATGCGCCGATGAACGCGTCTGGAGAGCTTTGGAAATATTTGAAGAAGCGCGGAAGCGGAGGGTTAAAGAAGCTGGAATGACGCACTCATTAATGACAGAACAAAGCGCATTCTTTATCACTTATCTTTTTGCAAAACAGACTAAGGATTGTGACTATTTCCTCACACAGTTTTTGAGGATGTGTGGGATCTCGTATCAATGCAGGTCAACTGCATTATGTTCTGCTGCGTGGTCATTGCTTAAACGAAATAGTGATCAGGTTTTCCTATTTGTTCAAGGTAGAGAGACTACAGTTTCTTTTTCAGATTTGTTCGTTAAAGTATGCAATTACGTATTACCAGATGTTGAGGAAAAAGGAGGAGGAACAGATTGGAAAGTTAAATAATCCTAACGTCTATGAACATTATACTTTGAAGAAAATTACGGAAGTTGTTGTTGAAAAGAAAAAGAGAAAAATTGTAAGCATTGAATACATTTTATTTAATTCAGCTGGTACGATTTAGATACCTATGAATGAAAGACCGCCACGGAAGAAGCAGAAAAAATGGATTAATCCAAACAAGTCCAAACGTTCTCCAAAGAAAAGAGGTGGTGACAGAAAGTCGAAGAACTATTTGAGAATGAAAGGACTATTACCTCCTGAAAGTGACGATGATGAAAGCTGTAGTGGAGATAGTGACACTGAAGGCGAATGTAGTTCGAGTGAATGCGAGAGTGATTGCTGTGCTGGTGAATCAACGGATAGTAGCGCCAATAATTAGTTTTATTTGTGAGTTTGTTGTTGCCATGACGATTTATTTTTAAAATGATGATACTTGTATATATTTTTAATTGTTTTTGAGGTAATTAATGGTTTAATAAATTTTGTTAATATCTTTATTTCACTTTTAATTTAATTGTTTTGTATAATCGATAACAATATGACATTGAATATGTTATTAAATCATGCTTGGGTTGTATTACCAAGTTGTGAGAAATGGATAATTGTAATTTTAATTTCATAAAAATAAAAATAACCAATAGGAGGTGAACTATAAATTTTGACGAAATATAACAAAAAATGATGAAATAAATTTTAATACTTACTTTGGATACTTTGGATACTTTGGAGTTCGTATCGTCAGCAGCTGCCAACGCGAACTATCTCTCGCCATTTGAGTCGACAAGCCCGCGCCATTTTTGACCAGACCGTCTTCTTCCGCAAGATCCCGATGCGCCTTCTTCCGGTTTCGGAGTTTCTTGATTCCAGGTCTACGAATTTAACTTTGTTATTCTTATGAAAAAATTGCACCAAATTAGTGGCCGTATTCGATTTTAGGCCATTAATATTACAATATGTTTGTCTGTTTCTCACAAACTGAATTTCCGATACTCGTTACGTTATCAATTCAAAGCACATTTTAAGTTAAGTGACAATATTGCCATTTTCTCTTGTTTATTTTTTTGATTTTATTAATAGATTTTTATTTAGTGGCTCTATCTAGATTAATTTTTATCGTCTTTTGTATTATCCCAATAGGTTTTCTTAGTTTAAAACGTTTCTTAAAGATAAATTGAAGAAACTGCAATTTATTTCTAAATTTTTGCTTCCAATTTTTAAAAGCTGTGGCTAATATAATATTTTATAGATAAAAAAAGAGTCGTGAAAAAATAAATAAAATATTAAAGAAAAGAGGTTTTACTTATTATGGATGAGATCGCAACGTCTCATCATCCGACACGAGATGATGATAACCCACCAAATTCATTAAATGGTAATAAAGTGGAGGAAGAGCCACCAGCTGCTGGCGGATATTCTGTTCGTTCAGATCCGGATGATTTAGGTATGAAAGATGAATGTATTTGTGTTTTAAATGTTAATATTAGTTATGTGCCGAGTTTGCCGTGGAAATGAGGGAGAATTGTATTACCCATGTTTATGCACGGGAAGTATTAAATATGTACATCAAGAATGTTTAGTTCAGTGGCTTAAATACAGGTACAATATGTTTTTGAAGTAAAATTATTGTTTTATTTCTAGCAAGAAGGAGAAATGCGAACTGTGCAGCTACAAGTACTCATTTCAGCCGATTTACCGGCCAGACATGCCTAAGATTCTGCCAATAATTGATATAGCTAAAGGCATTGCCGTCTCATTGGCATCAGTAGTTAAGACTTGGCTAATTTATTCGATAGTAATGTTCGGCTGGTTATTCATTGTTCCATTGACAGCGGCACGGATTTATAATGCGATATTTTATTTTTCGTTTCAAGACATTGTAACATCGCCTTGGAACGTATTCAAAGTGGAAAATGTATTAGGAGAGATTGGAAAAGGAGCACTTCTGCTTTTGATATTTGTATGTACTTTTATTTCGCTGGTTTGGCTGCGTGAACAAATCATCAGCGGAGGACCGCAAGGCTTCCTAAACATTGAGAATAACGGCGAAGACGAGGAGGAGGAAGAAGAAGAAGCGGAAGACGACGGTACCGAATTAGAGGAAAGAATTGAAGGATATGAACAAAATGAAGAAGATGACGGTAGTGACGAGGATGTAGAAGATGATGACGAAGACGAGGAGGAAGTGGAAGCAGCGCAGGAACAGCATATTAACAATGACGAAAATAACGAGGATGCCAATAGAGAACCCGTTGCCGCTCCAGCACCACCAGCCCCACCACAACCCAGAAGGCGACGTGAGGAAAGACGTCGTGATGATCAAGACGCTGAGGATAACTGGAGGGATTGGGATAGGTTTATATATTTTCACAATGAGTGGTACATAGTCTTTATAGAATTGGCGAAGATTTGACTTGGCAGAGGATTTTGGGACTCGATGGCTCTTTGATATTCATTGAACACTTTTTTTGGGTTATATCATTAAACACATTTTTCACGATTATATTTGGTTGGAACAAACTTATGTTTTTTCTAATGAAGGATTGTTTGTTTCAGCTTACATTCCATACCGATTCGGGCAGTATATTTTAGTGGCACTCGACGTGCTCCCGAAAATCTCACATTTTCCTTCGATTATATCCATGCTATGCGGTTATGTTATAATTACGGCTGTTATCTATTTATTCCATAGTCTTGTTGGAGCTTTACGAATGAAATCGTGGGTCATAATGTATGGGGGATGTTAATTATGCAATGGGTCTTTAGGTTGTACCGGTTTTTGGGAATTATGTTTCTGATTTTGAAAGTCTTTCTACTGGTTTTGATTGAAATTGGAATTTTTCCGATAATGTGCGGCTGGTGGATTGATATTTGTACATTGGTGAGCTTATTTTATGTCGTTTAAGCATTTTTCAAACAATATTAGCAATGACTTAGAATATTCTAAGCGGAATCCTCTATATCAAAGACGCTTTTTGCGACAGTAATTTTTCTTCAACGGTACTAGAAAAAATGATTTTATTTTTACTATTATATCTTCAAACAGCGACATCTATAAAATGTAGTGTAATGAAGCGTCGAAGTTATTCATTCCAGAAATTGTTCAATGCTAGCCTTAACCAAAGAATCGCAACATTCTCAAATGCACCATTCATGTCTGTTTTCATTCACTGGATGATTGGAATGGTAATAATTTTTACATTTAAAAAACTCTGCGTTTATTTTGATAGGTTTATGTTTTCTATTCGGCTTCTTTTGTAATATTGCTACGAGAGATTCTTCGGCCTGGTGTCATGTGGTTTATGAGAAACTTGAATGATCCAGACTTCAATCCGATTCAAGAAATGATTGATTTACCATTTGGACGCCATTTGAGACGGTTTATAGTTTCAACGGTGTGCTTAAATTCTAGAGACACGATCGATAAAAAATATTTTTAGACGCTATTTTTTACAACAATTATGCTCATATTTTACATTCCATTGAATCTTATTAAAGAATTTTTGTCATGGATATTACCTTATAATGTATCAATAAGTGCTGAAACTCCATTAAGTGAGCCGTCGTTGGATTTTCTTGTTCTTCAAGTAAATTTCACGACTTATTATGTAATTTTCTGGTTTATGTTTAGGTGGTGGTTCCAGTTCTTCTTGAACAGACAAGCTGCCGAACAGTTATTAAAGCTGCGATCCGAGGATGGTGTGTTGTCGTCGGGAAGGCTCTTGATCTCGATAGGTTTGCATTTTTTATTGATAAACGGAAGGTGGGCTAGAGAGTTATGTCTATTTTTATTTTTAATTTCGAATAATCTAATAATTTATATGAATGATTCGATGGAAATGTTTTTATAGTAGCAATATAAATATTACCTCGGCAATATTTCAAGGAATTATATAGTATCTTCAGATATTTGCTATCTGATGCAAATAGCCATGTTAACAATAATAATAACAACAATAACAATAATGAGCGCGGAGCGGGAATTGTTGGCGCTCAAGATGGAGGGCTTGCTGCGGAGCACCAGGCTCTTCTGTTGTTGCGTGAGCCAAGAGCGTTTGAGCCGTATGTAAGGCCGAAAAATTTTGCATTGAGAATCGTTTTATTAATTTCAATGATGGCTTTAACGACAACAGTAGTGAGCACGATATCATTTATTGTTCCTGGTATGTTGTGTGTAATTTGTGTAATTTGTAGGAAACATGATTTCAGTGTCGATTGGAAGGTATATCGTTTCATATCTGACTGGTCAATCGAATGTTCATGAGATATATACGGTATTTAATAAATTTAGATTCTTTAACTCTCGATTACCATCTATAATTTCTTACGTAAAATGTCTTACTATAATTAAAAAAAACATAAATTAATGGTAATCTCATAAAAAACTATTACTGTAAGATTATTTATAACTTATATTAATTTTTCTAGCTGGCCATGGGGTTCTACGTTATCCGGTTGCCGATATTCGCTTATTTTGGAGTTTTTGAAGTGGAAGGTTGGCAAAATATGATAGTAAAAATGTTCAAAAGAGTAAGAAAATCCGATCGTGTAAAAGTTAATTCGGTTTTATAGAGTTTCAAGCTTCTTCTAATTTTTGTTCCTGGATTCGTCATAATTCCATGTTTGATTGGAACCCTTTATCGGTACATATTCCTCACCCCTTACCGCGTTTCATTTTACGAAGTTTGTGTGACTATTATTTCATTAATTTAGTAATTTATTTCAGACGCCTATATCATTTTTCGGGGAAGACTGGGCTCACGGTTTATTATTCTTGAAGACAATTTGCGTATATATTATGATTGCGCCTGATTCGTGGATGAAAGTCGAGATGAATGAGATTATAAATCAAGGACTCATGGAGTTTGACGTGCTGAGAGCTTTTATGCGATTAATTCTGCCAGTAATGATGTACCTGGCCGGAATTATTGTCGCGCCGGTTGTTTTGTGCTATACTTATTATTTGTTTACTGGTTAGTTCATATTCTAATATTTTTTATTCACTGAATTTTTTTTTAGATATTAGCGAGGATATGTTATTCTATATGATAAGGTGTAGCTATCAACCTGCATTGTTTGTTGTATTAGGAATAGTCTTTTTGAAATGGCAAATGTCGAAGTTGCAAGATTTAACTCAGCAGATTAAGAATGAAAGGTTTAGTTCAAACATTTTATTTAAAAAAAGAAACTAGTGAGTTCAGATATTTGGTCGGAACAAAGTTAGTCAATTATGAGAGGAATGAACAAAATCAATCGTCATAAGGGACTGTTATTGTTAAATATAATTTAATTGGCGTGTACATTTTTTTGTGAAACCGGAAGACACTCTTCAATCGTGATAATATAGAAATTAATATCGCATGTTTTTATTTACATTCGCTAGCAATTCTGATTCTTTTTGTATTTCCAGAAATGAATAAATTATATTTTGTTACCCGCAGAGATAGATTGTAATAAATATAATCAATGTGACTAATAGGACTGGTCCCAGGCACAACATGGCTGATCTTCGTCATCGTAAGAAGTATGGCTGTAATCTTCTAGACGACCTTCAACAACATCCAAAACTATTTTATTGAAAGCCTCGGGGTCGTCTGCATAAACGTGATGTCCACCGCCATGAATAATCTGCAAGAAAATGTCAATTATATGGAATAATTCAAAAAAAGCTTCTTACCTTTATATCAACATATGAATCGCGGGATTCCTGAATATCCATAGCCGGCCCGGGATCGATCCAAGACTTGCTTCCATAAATGAAAGTTGTTCCGACTTCATTACTTATTTTATTGAATCTCTTAATCATCGGTCGTTTTGCCCATCCCACAGGTATCGTCATGCTCATGAATGAAGTTTCTCCAGTTGGGGTGTTCAAGTTCAGATAATACACATATTTGTAAATGTCATCGGTTGTGGTGCCTTTGAAGCGAAGTTGGAGATCCGGTCGCAGTTTTCGGATTATGTATGGAGCTTCAATACGGATTTTGGAATAATGTCATATGGACGCCTTACCATCTTTCCCCATCCATCGCATCGGGGTGAGTGGGTTCATATTGGAGCCGACATAGCCTCCCAACAATGACATCCAACGATATGGCTTGATAAGCTTTTCTCCAGGTTCGACCTTTTCTGCGAATCCCCACGGATCAACAAGTATTAGATGTGCAACATGTTCGGGATTCTCGATAGCGTAGGCGGCTGATAAATATCCGCCGAAGTCGTGCCCAACCAAGTACATTTTGTTGATGTTCATCTCTTGCCGCCAATCTTCAATAGCTTCCACCATTTCTAGTTCGGCTATCGCTGGATCCGCAGAGAACGTGGGACGCGAGGAGCGACCAAAACCGAGCAAATCGAACGCATACACTTTGTGGTGTTGCGAGATTTCCGCTAGATTCGCACACCACATGGCGACGCCGGCACCAAAACCATGAATGAATACCACCGCCGGATCATCATTGTCACCGTCATTGTTATTATGTTCGCTCGAGTCAATAGTAATCGTGTAGATTTCACTCTTTTTGAATCGGATCTTTAAAAATTATTTATAAATCTTTCATCCAGATTAAACCAATTACCGGGACACTTTTTGCTGAATATTTAATATTATAGCTTCCAAAGAAACGTGATTCAATATCATCGAGTCGTTTTACACACTCGTCCGACCAACGATACGCAATATTCGTCCTTTAAATAAATTTAATAAGTTATTTTACATACAAAACTTACAGAATTTTCAGCATATTTCTGAAATATTTGAAAAACGGTTATTTTTTCAATAAATCGAGAGAAGATAACAAGAACAATATTTAGTGCTATTGATTTTTTGACAACATTTTACTTAGATTTGATGTTATCAAAAAACAATTGTCAATAAACTTGTTGTCTCTACTGCACTTTGGATCAAAAATTGTCTTATCTAAAATTTTATTTGTATTTTCGTTAGTTATGGTGCATAGTGTTCACATACATCCTGTCCGAAAAAAGTAATCTGTACTTTCTCGTGGTGAATCCCGCGGTTAGATTAAACCGACAAATCAGAACAAATTGTAAAATAACGTATATTATAGTCCATTTCAAAATAGTTGACGACGCAATCACGCTGCAAATGCGGCATACTAATTAAAATTCATTTTCAAATCGATTATTTTAATAATTTTTAATTATTATTCATTTCAGAGATCGATGCCTAATGGAAGAGGAAAATTTTAGGGGCGGGGCAAAGGTCTTGTTTAGGCATCCACACGGCCATTAAGGCCATCACGTCTCTTCGTCTTTTGTTTGTCATCAATATTTTTTTTTTCATCCATTTTCATTTTTAAATTAAACTTTTCATTTCTTGTCATCAAATAATAGATAACAAAAATTGATGACAAACAAAAGAGGAAGAGACGTGATGGCCTCAGTGGCCGTGTGGATGCCTAAACAAGACCTTTGCCCCGCCCCTAAAATTTTCCTCTTCCATTAGGCATCGATCTCTGAAATGAATAATAATAAACGTGAAATATAAGCAATAACAATTAAAAAATGTCACAAAAATTAGTAAAATAGTCGTTTTGAAAATGAATTTAAACAAGTATGCCGTATTTGCAGCGTGATTGCGTCGTCAACTATTTTGAAATACACTATACGTATGATCGTCTAATAAAATGCTGAAATGATGTCTTTCCAGATTTTTCTTCTGTAAAATATCATAGTTGTTAATAAATCAATGAAAAAGCGTGAATACAATAATTTCTATATTGATTTTACATGAATTATAATATTATTAATAATAGGGAAAGCGATCGTCTAGATTTTGGCGAAAAGTTCTGGAGTAAAGCCCACACACCAAAAAAAGTCATTACTCATCGACCACGACTGCAGCAAATTCTAAGGCACGTATTGGCCGCAAATTCACATTTTCCAACAGGAGAGAACGATGCATGCTTTCGACCAACAATGCTGATCCGTCAGCTTATTTCGCGCTGGGCCACTTCAGATGAGATAAAAAGAAGAGATTGGTGGAAGACGGTTTTGCGAAGTTATCCACAAAATGGAAGAAAGCTGACCTTTCAGTAACAAACAAATTGCATCTGTTGGAAGCCCACAGCCATTAGTTAGGCAGCACGGGTCTTGGGGTCTATATGAGCGCAGCATAGAGGCTTTGCAAAAAAAGCTTTTCAGGTTTTCGGTGCAAATTCGGAAAATTGGATGGAATTCGTCATCAATTTGACGGAAGCCAGGTTGCACGAAATTAGGTAATATGCAGGCTGATGTTGGTTATGTATCATTCGACGAAAATAATAGTGATGTATTGTCGTGGTGTAGGTTGATGAAAAATTAGGGGTAAAGGAGCATACCGAAAAAAAAGATGGTCTCGCTTGGGCTGGTGTAGATTTAATTTTCAATTTTTTTATTATTTCGATCCTTAATATAATAAATTATACCTAAAATTTTTATTATAATAATTATTATGTTGATTAAACAACCAATTTAGTAAGAGAAAACAAAATTGTGATGAAAAAAAGCGAAATAATAAACAAATTGCAAATTAAATCTACACCAGCCCAAGCGAGACCATCTTTTTTTGGGGTATGCTCCTTTACCCCTAATTTTTCATCAACCTACACCACGGCAATAATTTATTGTCATTTTATGTATTTTTGTATGTATATTCTGTATATGAAATTCTTTATGCAGCTTTATGCGTTTCATGTAATTTATTTACCCATATATACATGTTATACTTTGATTTCCTTGTTAATAAACAACTAAAACATTATATTGATGATGGATTTTAACAAATTATCATTCATAATCGTGTTAGTCAGATAAAGTAGAAAGGAAAAGTTAACAAATATAATTTCTCTTTTATAGTACGCTAAATAATAGATAATCGGCGTCAGGAAAAGAACAAAAAATTGGAAATTCTATAGTCGTCGCCAAATGCGATTACCACCGCAAAATGTGGCGCACTTTTTGAATATTATTTTTTCATTTAATTTTTATGCTTATTTTCATTTTTATGCTCATTCTACACCGTGTTTGCTTAAATAAATTGAAGAAAATGTTTTAGATGTTTGTTCAATCGTGGAATAAATGTGGAAAATAATAATAATCATAAAAATTAAATGAAAAAATAATATTTAAAAAAGAGCGCCACATTTTGCGCTGGTAATCGCATTTGGCGACGACTTTATTAAATCCAAAACAATTCTCATCGATGATTTCAATTAAAAACAATGTTAAAATGTTCGATTCAGAAATGACCAAAGTAGAAATAATTTCGATGAATTATTTTTTTTTTTGGGCAAATTTGGTCTCATCGCAATTGCTCTATAATTTACTTTAATCTCAAATTACTTTCAATACTATATTAAATAGTAGAAACGTCACATAAATTTATTTTTCTTATTTAGCAATAACAACAAATAATTTTCTTGGCAATCCTTTTCTGTTATATGAATATAAATATTTTAAAAATCTATATTTACTATTAAAATTCATTAATGTTTAAAAACAAATAACAACAATAACAATTATAACAACAAACAGAACAACAATTTAATTTACAGAGCATTCAACGACACTCATTTCCTATTCAACCAAATTCGAAAAGTTATTATCATGGATCCATACAAAAAACACAAATCATTGCATTCCAAACTTCTTGAGCTTGAACGCGTTCACAGACGGCTGAATATCACCTTCCACATCTAGCTCAATAATTCTTGGAGTTTCTTCTACAAAACCAATGTATCCAAATAATATCAGAAATTACTAACCAATCATTCCATCGTCCTCATTCCTCAACATCATCACATCTACAACCTTCAATTTTAATCCCTCATCCATGCTGATCTTCTTCGCTTTTTTCTGAGATCCATCGACAGAGAAAACTTCTCCACTGTTCTAAAACTAGCTTCATATGGAATATCAAAAATATCATAAATACCGTATTAATTAAGCTCCAATGGCCATCATACGAATATACAATAAATCTATGATCATCAATGCGATTCATAGCAACCGGTAGTCCTGGCATATACGAATTAGGGCTTGTTGGTAACATTTTAAGCGAATTAGCGTTTAATGAGCGATTTACTTTTCCAGTTGAGAGTTTTACTTCGTGCAAAATCTTCTGATGATCACAATTCTCCGAAAATGCTTCTTCCGACGTCAGAACAAACGCGTTATCCGAGTTGCAAATAATATCAATCGGAAGTGTCACTTTTACCAGCCTTGTCTCTCTATCTAACATGTTTACAATAAAAACTTGACTTCTACTCGTGATCACAGCTGCATATTTTGAACAACCAGAAACACTTATTGATGTAATGCTTCCACATTGAGCTAAAATACACAAAATATAACATCCCAATTTTATAACTATCCTAACCTTGTTCAGAAATGGTCACTGGCTTGCGTGATGGTTTTTCCCAACTGTACCTAACTATTTTAAAATCATCACAACAAACAATTAGCTCTTTTGTGTCCTCATTCAAATGTATCGCCGTTGCTGCGACGTCAAAAACTGCCAACTTTACAATTTTCTTCTTCGTCTCCGGCCGAATGGAGTACACCGACGTGTTATAATTCGTTCCAATAGCCACAAACATCCCGTTTTTAGATATATTCCAGCATGTAATAACATTTTGTTTAGGTGAAAACAGTTTGACAAGGAACACAGGCCGATACAGCTGCGGGATTATGATTCCCTCGTCAGTTTCCACTTCTTCATTTTCTCCCGTCTTTTTCCACCAAATATCGAGAAAATTCTCCCCACAGCTCGCCGTTATTTCTCCTCCGACACGCACGTTCCTCTTCAATTGATTCACCAATCCTCTGCAACCGTTTTTGCCAACATATATTTCAAAATCTTCTCCCGATGCGTAAACTCTTCCATCGTATGTAGCAAGACATCTGACATCTCTAACTGGTCCGTTTCTGCGTCGGATAACCTCATATTCACCAGTTGTCTGAAAATACCATGCTTGCCAGCTAGATCTAGATTGTTTCAGTTTTACCATTTGTTTAATTGAAGTAATTCTTGGATCTATTCCTGCTACCACCAACTCTTCTTTTAAAACGCACATTGTTAACACATGCGATTGCATGCAATTTAATGACTAAAATGATAAATATATACTAAAGTTTTTAAAACCCAGACCTGAATTAATGCGCCCGTTACTGGATTCCAAAGAGTCACGGATCCTCTGGAATCTCCACACGCCAGTACATTTGATTTCCAAAAAACTACGCTCCAGGCAATTGTTGGGTCACGTCTGTTCTCACGATCCAATTTCAATGTTCTCTTCACTTGTCCATCGCCACATATCATAATTCCGTCGATAGAACCAATCGCAATCAATTCACCATTGCTGGAAACGTCGAAAAGCCTCGAGTCAACTCCCAGTGATATACTAGATACTATCAACTTATTCACAACGTCAAATACATATAAAATCGATGAGTGCGATATGAGCGCGACTTTCGTTATATCCTCATTTTCTAGAAACATTAATATTTCAGAAATGTTCACCAACATAAAATACCTTTTGCAGTCATACTGCATGATGCCCATATAGTGGATGCAGCCACTTGCACACGCTTAACTCTTCTACTATCATGAGGATCAATGAAGCATATAGATCCATTGGCATGACACGTCAATAATTCACCTCCGACGACAAACATCGCATGCTCAATCGATCCATTTTCAGGACAAACCACAATTTCAGGGACGGAGAGCCATCCAGTTAAAATATTATAGAATTCTACATAATCATGTTGCCGCTTTTCCCTGATTCGAATTAATAATGCCAATTTTAGGGATAAAGTTACCTTCGTTTTCGAATAACAGCCAACTTTCCGCATTTCTCATCAATTGCAATTATTCTGGCATTACGAGCAACATTTCCACATTGTATTACATCATTTAAAACAGTTACGTCCATAGTGTGACTACAAAATACTTCTATAATTAAGGCAAACCACTAAAAATAAAAAAATATATTTAATCGTGGACGAGAAAAAACTCTACCATGGACTAATTTTGACCACGGTCATTCTAAAAAATTTATAAATTTTAATTTGTATGATTATTGGATGATAAATTTACTGTTATTATTCATTTCTTCAAAGTTTTTAATCTATTTAATGCTTACGCGCAGGAGTAGCTCCTCTCTACTTGGGTTTGCGATGAATTCACGTTTTTAAAAACGCGTTTTTTGAGTAACGCGAAGACGCCAAATTGAAACAATTATTTTCTTATTTTTGCGCTTGTCTTACAACTTTTACGTGTAGTTTACACAAATATTGTCTATTCTAGTTTTTTCATCTTTTTCTTAAACTCTCTAAAAAATTTAAATTTAAAAATTTACAGAATATCAGCTTTCAGCAATTTTTCCAAGCTTGTTTTATTAGTTGGCGTGCGCAAACGAAAACAGCAGCGCCCTAATGTCTAAACACGATAGCATTTGACTGACAACAAAATTTACATAGAACGTACAATTTTTAAATATTGAAATATTTATTAACTCCATATAATATTCATTATTACAAACAAAATACGTTAACAATATACATAATAAATAATAATAGTAAATAGATTAATATACGAGCTTTATAGTTAAATCTTTTTATTAAATTATTCTGTTAGTAATCATTGAAAAATACAAAATCTTTAACATTACAAGTCAGTATCATACCAATTATTATTATGCTGCGATTGATTAAGTGCAGCGTTAATAGATTCTGAGTGTCCTCCGTCATTAGTCGGGTACATTTCCGCGAATAATTCTCTTTCGAGTCCGTCTCTTTGCCAATCAGCTCCCGCGGACAATTCGCAATCATACGACTAAAAATTGTATTAATTATCTACTGTTAAACTCAAATTTTTCAAACGTTTGACATCGACATATCTCCTTCTCTTTTCAGATTATTCAAAACTCCATTCGCATAAATAGCAACCGCGCGATGCTGCGAATTCCTAGCATCCATCAGCAATGCAGTCACTCCCGATTCTTCCACCGCTCTCGCACCATCCGGTCTCTTACTCAATTGATATAGCAAGCCGAGGAGTTCCCTCTCTAAGAGTTCATCGTCATTCGATGCCACCTAAATGCTTCAATCTATATTCCAACCAATTCAAAACATCAAACCTCTGGCCTTGATAATAATCTCACAATGAGTTCAAGAAATGGTGGATGTTCCAAACTGCCAGGCTGTCCTCTATCATCGCAACAAGATGCCGCTACGGCCGGGTGATTCGCCAGTTGGTGGAGAGCTGATACTGCTCCCTCTATGACTCCCCACATCGGAACCCCATCAACCTCGATATTGGGGTTCTCCTCAATCGCCGTTATAGCTCTTCTCAGGATATCAACCGTCAGCATTACTACCGACATTCCATTCGGCGTCAGCTCCTGTGTTAATTCGATCAGGTTGGCCGGCAATAATGCACAGTTCCGTACGACTCCCAGCGCTGCCTTAATTACTGGTGTGCGCAGGGTTGCTAACTGATCAAGCACGATTGGGAACGCACGGCATAGCCTTAATTCATTCTGCGCTTCTTCTGCTAGCGAATGACGAGCAGTACAGTGCCTGAGAGCACAAAGCGCCGGCTCCGTTGCCTCTTCCACATCCGGATACCTGCGTATCGCCGAGACAAGAGCATCAATCCCACCATGGGAGCACACCGTCTGCTTATTTCTCATGTTGTTGCATGTCAAATTGCTGAGTATTCCACAAGCACAAGCAGTCATCCCATCATTCGAAGACTGAATAACCTCAAGCAATTTGACCACCTAAACGATTTCACTACAATAAAAATCCTAATTAAAAATCATGATTACCAGTCCCGAAAGATTCTCCTCGTTGGTGGCCGAGTCGGACAAGTTCCTCATCGCTACTAATACAGCCATCTGTGTGCGTTCATCTTCCGACTGGCACAGTTCTCGGTACAAAACCGGTAAGCATCCTGATAAAAAATAACATAATTATATTTGCCTTCTTATTTCCAAACCAAGACTTATCAATGCCGGCTTGTTGCGTGGACAAACGGAAAGTGATCGAATGCACCGAATAACGGTATAGCGAAGTTTACGATGATCTGGATATGATTTCAGAATGTTGATGAGTATTTGCGGGCCGCTAAGCGACAAAAACAATTCTTTTGAAGGTATATCATCTGGAATATCGCTATTGAATTTCTGTTAAAATATATTTTTTTAAAATACCGATTAGTAAAAAGTACAAGCTGTCAGCTACTTGAGCCAATAGTTTTGGATTAGATCTGAAATAATTGTACAAATTAGCAAATTTTAAAACCCAATTTTTGATGGAATGAATGAATTCATAATTTAGACTAGCAAAAACCGCGTACATACACTTAGTAACAAATATTTCAAGATACCAATTATTCTAGCTAGAGTTCCGTAAATTTTAAAAATGATCAAATCTATTACGGCGATTTTTGAGCTTTTTCATTCTAAATCTTTAAAAGCTCAACTTATTTCTTACCGATTAATAAAGTATAAATATCATTCACTCATAATACTGGAAATTTTAAAGTCGCTATTTTACGTTCAGTATGACTCACTTATGAAGATGCGGTGTGAGGGCGTCAATGGCATTCAGGGCTCTGGCTTGAATCTTCAATCCTCCAACATGCATCAACAAATTTCGTAGCGTCGTCACTGCATAATGTACAACACTTTCATGCGGATCATACAACATCTTAATAATCTCAGCCAATCCACCGCTTTTAAAAATCAATATAGAGCCGTTCTTCTGCTCCGACATATGGAATAGCGCTCCCATTGCGTTTCTTCTCACGTTCACGTCATTACTTCTAAACATAAAATGGACATAAACATTCATTAAAAACCAATTGCAAACCTGGCCGCGTTCACGAGAGCCTCAATCAATCCCGGATTATTAGCCACCGTCGAATCTTCCCGTGATAGAAGATAAACTCTATGAACGGCTCTTGCCACAACCGATTCATCGTGATCACACAACAACTCGATCAAATCCGGAAGAGAGTATCCCGTCATATCATTACTTCCTTCATACGTCAACAGAGTCATGACTGCTGCCTTTAACTCACGCGTTGGCATTTGCATCTTAAAGAATGTTTATTGATTCGGTAAAAAAAAAAAACAATAACAATCATCATCATTATCCCCGCCAACACCGTTCGACACGAATACAAAAAAGTGAAATGATAATACTAATAATAATTGATAACCGGTGGGTTAGAAGATGATGAATGGGAAAGAAATAGTCACGTACAAGCTCAACTATGGACGAAGACGAGGTGCTTGCAGCAGCAGCAGACGTCGGAGGGTTCCAATCCGGGAACATGGCCGCTCTAATTCTCGACGTTCTTGATTCAACATCATCTGCGAGCAATTATTGATATTAATTTTGGAAATATTTTAAACACGACTTACGATAACCATTGATGGCTTCGCCATTGAAGCCGCCCTCTTGTTGTAATAGCATCTATGTCTAAAAAGTAATATTATCTATATATCCAAACTGACAAAATACATTTGAAACACAATATTAATAACTATTGATATTTTTAATAATTTCACTGTAGCTATTTATTTGGATACTTTGTTTATCCAAGCGAATGCCTAGTATCTATTATATAGTTCAACAAGGAAACGTATTTTTTCAGAAAAAATCTCTGATCGGAACACGTGGAAATAAGTCAAAAATTTATTATATTACATTATAATGAAGGTAACAATTCAGGAAGTTTTCATTCATGTTTAGGAAATGAAGATATAAGTAAATTGTCAAATAGACGAAACTAAGTGTGTTTTCTTGCAGAAATTTTAATTATTTTCTGAGTTTTAAGTGAGAAATAACGCAGAATTTAATCTATAATATCACAATCACGCGGTTTCCGGTTTCAAAACAGGAGTTCGAAATACCATCTAATATGTCTATCCTGCTAGTCTTGATCGCCTTAAAACCTAAAAACCAGTTCAACAATTATTATTATTGTTATTACATCAATAAATAAAGCCTTAAATGTGTTCAAATAAAGAACACTAACGGAATGGGATCCGAGTGGGTGGACAAGAGCGAAGGGAAGACCGAAAGCGCGCTGGCACGCTTCACTCACCATTGCTCAACTACGCGGACCCTAAGAAGAAGAATTGGAATCCTTGAAGGAAAAACGGATTGGTTTACGTTGGCAAGGAAGAGCCGTTCTGAATGAAAGGAGTTAGTCCGCTTCTCCGCTGGGGAATGAGTCGGGCTCCAAAGCTCCAAAGTAGTATTAAATGTTTTCAAATAAAAAGCAAACATACTCCGGTCAAAAAACCTTGCAAAAACAATTATAACTTCACGAAGTTAGTTAACTTGGAATAAAAATAAATTTATAATTACAATATTTTTAGATCGAGATTCGTTGTAAGATTTTCATGTGTTCGCACCTACTAAAACATTTTTGGTGATTATTAGCTACAATTTCTGATGCCAAAACATTAAAATATATTTGAACTCGATCTTTTTTGCGAAATAATGTATTTAATTCCAAATACTTTAATATTTTGACAACCAAAATAACATTATAATTATACACGATTTTGGCAAACTCCATTCTGAATTTGCCTTTAAAGATTTACGTTAATTTAATGGGATTGTATTAAAAACACACTTAAAATTATGCTAAATTATTTTTACAGTGCTGCAGATAACAAATTCCGACAGTTTCAGTTAGCGTGTATATTACATATAGCTTTTCAAATATTTAACAAATTGCACATTTTAATTGGATTAAATCTATTTTTATTATTTTATATAATTAAAGAACGCCAACTGAAAGAAGAATAACAGGAGCTCAGTTAAGATGTTCAAGAGTATTATTTCATCAACATTTTATGTTTCATATATAATTTTGGACTAATCTAGGAAGTTTAAGTAGGAATCATTGAAAAATTTTCACTTTAATGTTTGTTATAAACCGTTAAACAAGCTTATATTTCTATTTTCAATTGGCGTGTTAAAGTATTAACTGAAATCATATAAGTTTGTTATAACATCAATGAGTCATTCTATCAAACGACAAATTACTAATTTTTCTTATGATAAAATAAATAATTACTAGTACAAGGTATAATACGACCAAAAGAACGAATATTTAAAGAAAAATCTTAAAATAGACTCCATTATAATATTAATAAACTATTTTTATTCACATTAATGATAATTCTAAAACGATATCGAACAGCAATACTTACATGAAATGAGAACGAGACATAGGCTGGACAAGAAACAACAATACAAAATCAATATTAATGAATGAAAGAGGGCAAAAGAGAAAGGATGGGTTTGTGTCCACCCGCACCAAAACAACAATAAACAAACAGAACAACAAACGCCTTTTAAATATTATGAACAATGGGATGATCACGCAAATCCGCTACATTTGATAATCACCACAAAGACGTTTTCACAAACGATGAGATCGAGCTGAACCAGCCACGATCGCTCGCTTTCGAATGCGCTGCCATTTCATTCGTAATCACGCAATTCGTTGGATCCACTTTTAATATATCGTCGTCTAAATATTCCGGATAGTTGATATTCTTCATCTAAAACTCATTTTAATTAATCCAATTAAGACATATTCCATTAAAACCTTTTGTTCATAATCACTTGCGTACATTTCAATTTTCTCTTCCTTTCCTTCAACTTTCATTATTCTGGCTACATATTCACATCCGCATGAAAATATCAATTGGGCAACGTCTTTTGGCTCAATGTTTGGGGCTGCGCGCAGCACGGCTCTAGGATGCTCCATGTCGGTCAAATATACACTAATGATCCCCTTCATTTTCAACAATGCTCGTTCTACATCTCGTTTAATAACCTTGGAAGAACACATAGATAAATAACATTAATCAATGGCTAAAAGCACTTCAGTAAACTCATCCGAGTCAAATTCAAAGACAATCTGCTTCGATTTCCGACCAACAAACTTGCGATGAATAGTTCCGCCCTTGTCCAACTCCTTAACTGCTGATACTAACGGCTCTAATTCGGCCTCTTCCTTCTTCGCCTTCAGAGAGTTCTCAAGTGCTCTCAATCTGCTCGAAATGAGCACAAGATTATAGTTCACACTTGGAGAAGTTATACGATCACATGCTGATTTTAATGCATCCGACAATTCGTTAAACTTTAGTAACGTCTCAGCATTTTCCGATTGCTCAGTGAGTATCAATAAAATCTAATAATACGATTATTATGGAAAATGAGTTCTAAAATCACCTTGACAGTGTATCGAATAACATCCGGACTTTCATCATTCAAAAGATTCGGAATGGAGTTTAGGAATACTTTTTCCTAAAACACGATATAAGATGTACTTTATGTTATGAGATTCTAAAACATATCACAACTTTTTTTTCGTTTTTTTGCCGAAGGGAAGAAGAAAAATTACTCCATAATATGGCTTCGTTATTACCACAGTTCAAGTAACTAACGTAAATTGATGAGATGAACAGAAAAAATTTTGCAACATTACCAATCCAACGAGACCATCATTCTTCCTCTTCCATTCGGCAACTTTTGAAAATGACAATATCGTCGCCAAATGCGATTACCACCGCAAAATGGGGCGCACTTTTTAAATATTATTTTTTCATTTAATTTTTATGATTATTTTCTTGTTTAAGATCGTTCTACACGGTTTTTGCTTAAATAAATTGAAGAATATGTTTTAGATGTTGTTGCAATCGTGGAATAAACGTTAAAAATAATAATAATCATAAAAATTAAATTAAAAAATGTTATTTAAAAAAGTGCGCCACATTTTGCGGTAGTAATCGCATTTGGCGACGACTATAAAATTAAAGAATAACTGATGAATGATTTAATACGTCGTGAGATAGAATATAGCTCTAATTCACGTGAATTTTAAACAACCAAACAAACAACGTTATATAACAACCTTTAAAACAACAGCACGATGTTCTGGCTTTTGGCACAGTTTGTAATACGCACGCAAGGTCTTTACTTTATCAATTGAGTTTGAAGCCTGTTGTTCTCCACTTTCCATCTGAATTACCTTGTTTCAAGAATAATTATATAATACACAAAGCAAGCATTCAATATTAACATAATGAATCGCGATAGCAAAGAGCTTTAAAGCTTCTCGTGTAATCTAATGCATATTGATGAAAAACACATATTTACTATAGTCGTCGCCAAATGCGATTACCGCCGCAAAGTGTGGCGCACTTTTCTAAATATTATTTTTTCATTTAATTTTCATGATTATTTTCTTGTTTAGGCTCGTTCTATACTGTTTTTGCTTGAATACATTGAAAAATATGTTTTAGATGTTATTTCAATCGTGGAATAAATGTGGAAAATAACAATAATCATAAAAATTAAATTTAAAATAATATTTAAAAAAGTGCGCCACATTTTGCGGTGGTAATCGCATTTGGCGACGACTATATAATATAACACATTTAGATATAATTCAATTGGAATCAATAAACACCATAAAAATACCGATTACATTGAAAATAATAATGTGGAAAATTTAAAAAATAAAAATGAGCGCTGTGACCGAGTTTTTCATATATTACCACGGCCATTTAAAAGTTAGGTCATTAGATAATTAATGTTTTATCTTTTTATTTTTACCTAAACTGCTCTTAAAACTTTAAATTAATTATTTCATCCATTCATAGAAGTAAGCGTATACATATATTTTTAAAAATATTAAAATTTATTAATACTGGAAATAAATTATTATATAAAAGCAGAAGAAACAATTGAAACAATTAATAAACAATTGCTAAAATTGCTTCAAATGAGTCTTAATAAAAATAAAATTATAAACCATATTTTTCTGCTTCAACTTCTACACAAGCTCCAATAATCGATATCGCAAGCATGAGAATTGACACTGAAATAGTAAATTTATTATTTTTAACGGTTGCCAAATATTGAGCATGATATTAAAATGATTACAATTAATCGATTCTCGGCTATTTCAATTTTTGACGGCGCATTGCGAACCGCTGCGCAGCAAGGCTATTATAAACAGAGAGACACAAAAGACAACTTTCGCGAGCCCGCATACTCAAACATTAGTCCAATCACCTCTCACGATTACTGACTATCCGAGTCAGGAGAGAATGACGAGCAAAGGGAATTGAGTTTGTGCTCAAAAAAGAGCTGCTTACTCTCTGCTGACAGGTCAGCCCCCGGGCCCAGGCACTGTTACTAAGATTATCCCACTTTGGTTCCTTGAACGGTTGGAACCTGAACTAGGGGTGTAGGATAACGGTAACGCCCAAAAGCCGTATAATTATCGCAACGCGCAGAGGTTTTCAATTCGTCGTAAAAAAACTTGAAATAGACTATACATAATTAAGATTACGAATATAATGGACGCGACCACAAAAAATATAATTTTATATTAATTAACGAAAATTCGGTCCTACGAGAAATATTTACCTAAATTGCTTTGAAAGAATAAAATCAGAAATTTAAAAACGCGATAATAAAGTGTAAGATAACAACACTGGCTATCATTCAACATATCGATTATCTAGAGATATTTAGCTTTTCTATCCCCTCAATCGTTTTATCTTATAACCCTTATAGACCACAATATGATTCTATATATTGTCCTTTTCAGAGATTCCGCGAGTCCCATCGCGGTAAGTTAACAATCCTCACAAACTTGCATTCAGAGCAGCCTTCGGGCAACAAAACTGATAGTTTCGGTTGGGCGTGAGAGTAAACTCACGCAAATGACGAGGATCGAACTGTGGCGAAGACGTGAGTGTGTTTACGTATTGTCGTAAAATAAAATGCTAACTTTCGCAATATTTTTCTTAATATTGTTAAAATTTTTAAATGAAATATCTCGTACTATTGGTAAAATTAATTTATTTCATGATCAACTGTACCATTAATCACAAAAAATTATAAATATGAAAAATAGTTCGAAACAATACAAAATAACTTAGCATTTTATTTTACGACAATACGTTAACACAGTCACGTCTACGCCACATCATCGTCATTCGTGTGAGTTTACTCTCACTCTTCGGATGGATGGTCAGACGGCCACAAACGACTTTTTCGTCTATTCCTCTTCAATGTGGGCTGCCCATTTTTTTGAGACAACACACTTTGATGAGAGATGAGAATATGGCGTTCAAACGAGAATCTCATTCCATCCTAATTTTTGGAAGCAATTAAAAATCAAACTTTGCGTTTTTTGGTTATTGCGTAAAATAAAATCCATTAGATGTTATCTGCGTACTTTGTGCATATATGCGGATTATTAATTGTATTATTTTTAAATTGAATAGGATAAAATGGTAAAAAGGACTTTATTTATTAGTTAATTAAGTTTAGTTTAGTTTAGTTAATTAAGTTTAAGTTTATTAATCAATTAAGATAAATCGATAACATAAGTAATGTTCATACATTTTAAGAGAGCTTGATTTAACGCTACTTAAGCTATAAGGACAGGAAAATAATTCGAAAAAAATAAAAAATTTGATTAACGCTGCAGAGGGTGGCGTGCAAATGACTCTGCACTTTGCGCTTGACGGTGGCGTGACTGTGTTTTGCACGAAAAGTGCTCCTGTTAGGACGCGAGGTGCTTTTCATCCTGTTACTCATCCTGTTATATAGCGTAAACACGTCATCAATCTTTGTTAAAATTTGATGTTGTTTTTTGGAGTGAGGACGCTTCCTGTAATTTTGATGAAACTTTGGTTATTTTTGATTTGAATTGAATGTTCTGACGGCAGTTTTGCACCAGTGATGGGAGGGACTCCCCCCGGTCCCCCCGACCCGGGTATTTTTCTAAAAGGGGATCCCGTGACCCGGGTAGGGAAAAGGGCAAGTCCCGGGCCCCGGGTTTTGAAATTTTCAATTTTTTTAAGGTCCCGCCCGCCCGGAATTCCAAAAAACGGGGCCCCTCCCATCACGTTTTGCACGTGTTTCGTGCAAAACACAGTCAAGGCACCGCCCCGCACAAAGTGTAGAGCGATTCCATATCACTACCACTCGGCCATCAAACCATATTTAAATACGTAAATTAGATTGATGATTAGATGATAACAATTAATATTCAATTTAAATCATTGGCGGTGATATTAGGACAAGATTTTGAACTTTCGCATTTTATTTTACGCAATAACCAAAAAACACAAAGTTTGATTTTTAATTGCTTCCGCAGTTTTCTCTACTGTCTCAAATTGGAGGGCTGCTGGCAAAGTGACACAATCCGGGAACGTCCAATGTAAATGAGCATTTGAGGCAGTATTTAAGCGTGTCTTATCATTTTACAGATATTTGTTTTTTTTGGACGGTCTCTCTTTTTAGATGATCATTCTTTTTTACGAAATTATGGGCAGCACATATTTAAGAGGAATTGAGAAAAATGTTGTTTGTGGGCCCATCATTTTCTCTTCTTTTATTCCTCTTCCATTAGACACCTATCTCTGAAAAGGACAATAGCTAGCTATAAAAAATATATCCTATATTTAAGATTCTCGCATTAAAATACGTATTATTAATAATTACATTAAAATTAACTAACATATAAATGCAAGAATATAAAACAACAAGTCACGGTGCTTATCGTCCAACAAATACTCATGATAATAATCAACATGCAGGTCTGAAATAAATTTAATATTGCATTTTCAACTATATTCACCTTCAATCTCCATACTTGCATAACGTATAATATAATAAAGCGTCGCTACCGTAATTATCTAAAATAATAAATGTAATTTATCCAAAATTCTTAACCAACACTGATATGAACAATGACAATAGCAATATACTTTCTGATTTTGAGCCACGAAAACGCAAAGTTTGGTGCATTTAACAAAACCTATGATACAGTCCGTCATTTAAAACCAAAATCGCTCCGAACCGTTATTATAACAAATGCTTGGCGCTTTTTAGCATCGCCAGCTTCTTCCACCATAAAAGCATCCAAGAAGGGTAGTAAGAGTAAAGACATTATGCTCATTGATAAGATATTCGAAACTTTGCAGTAATTCTT
Source organism: Caenorhabditis plicata (assembly GCA_963931815.1). Classification (NCBI taxonomy): domain Eukaryota; kingdom Metazoa; phylum Nematoda; class Chromadorea; order Rhabditida; family Rhabditidae; genus Caenorhabditis; species Caenorhabditis plicata. The sequence continues at coordinate 9,371,934 of OZ007492.1, read as the reverse complement.
TCCAAATAATGACGGTTTCTACAATCCTCTACTTGTATTCTGGTGGATTTTATAATATACCCGATAGCAAATATTTAAAAAATCGCCCTGAATTGGTTTCCTCCTTCGGATCTTGCGTCTTTGCAACCTCTTCCGAAGTATTTCATTTTCTATCTCATTCATGTCGGTTTCATCCGACGATTGGGTTATATCCATGACAGCAACGTTGCATTTACAGTGAAGTTCTTCTAAATAATTTTAAAATACGTTATAAGACATCGAGCCTATTTGCAAATTGTTACTGGCGCAACCGCGAGCAAGAAACAGAACCGTTCTGCATCCATTGGCGGTTGCGACAGCATCGCTGTAATACAGGTTATATGAAAAACCATCAGGCACATCGGAAATGTCTTCGTCATCTTCATAGTCCTCAAATTCCTCAACTCTATCATATTCGATGAATTCCTCTTCCCCTGATGAAGCAATCCAACTATCTTGAACTTCCATCGCAGAATGAAATGATACTTTAGATTATTAAGAATCGTGTCACGAGAATAATAATAATAATAATTTTATAAGAAATATAATAGAAAAGAAATAAATATTTCTTGTTAATTATAATTGATTTTTCATTTATTCCAAACAACTGCTCATCAGAACGCCGTCGACTCTTCTGCTGATTTGGTTTGAAAGGGCTGAAAGAATTATCATATTTTCTTATCATCCGACACAATATACTCTTCCAATTTCCTTTAACATTGATTTAAAAGAAGAAAGCACGTCCGGAGGAACCAATTGTCGAACTTTTGCCCTCAACTAAATCCAAAACATGATCAATTATACTAAAATTACGAAATTTCTTACGAAGACATAGGTGGCTGCGGTATATAGTGCATAACTAAAAAATTGTCCTGACTGTATCGCCTGCGCTCTTTGACTTCTCAATTGTTTAAACAAGTCTTCAATCTAAAATAGTTACGAAATAGCTTCATCAACATTCTCTTCAATTCAAACCACTCCAACATCGACGGTTTTTCCAGCCAGAACCTTATTACTAATAACATCCGCTAGCACAACCGTCGCCGAGCGATTCGTTCCAGTATCACAATGAATTACAACCGGACCCTTTTGAAGCGGGTCCAGTGAGGCCGATCGAATCATAGCCAAAATCGATTTCGGATTGATGGGCAGATTCCGCGAGTCCCACCGCGGGAAGTTGACAATCCTCACAAACTTGCATTCAGAGCAGCCTTCGGGCAACAACTAAAACACCACATATTTAGAGTATCTATAACTTTAAACTTACCTCAATCGTATAAATGTCTGGATTTCCGGTCTTATCGTGCAATTCAAACTTTCTCGTATGCACAAAAAACCGCCCTACAGTTACATATTGGCCTTCAAATAGTGGGAAAAATGACGTCGAGTCGCTCAAAGTGCACTGAAAATAAATATCATTTAACTTAGCGCTCTCTCGGATATCCCCGAATGAGCTGATCAAAAAATTAAGGTCTAACACTTTCTTACGAAAGGTCGGAACTCCAAATTACCTTGAGTAACTGGGTTATTAACCAACGATTTCGGTTCGTCCGAATATTTTATACAAAATGTGTCACGGACATTTAATGGTTAATGATAAACAGTTACACAAACACACCAACATTGTGCAAAATTTCGTAAATTATATCATAAATGTGGTCTGGCGACATTTGGTAGCCAATCTTATTTCTATTGTATACACTACGGGTGAACTCAGTAGAAAAGGCAAAACAAAAAATGTTTTGACAAACAAAAAAGTTCGGTCACTAAACAAGTGGGAGTGTCCTCAAAAGCGACGCTCTGCGGTGATGTAGAGGTGGACATAGTGTTTTTTTCGATTATTTTATTTATTATTCCATTATTTATCACTGTTTATTCTTGGATATCGCAGGTAATTCTTAATTATTAAACGAAATTAAATTCATTAATGGTTTCATAAAAATTATCCAATCGGTTTGATGTAAAAAAACACATTTTTTATAGATTTTTTTGAATTTCGGAATTATAACATATATTACGAAATTCCATCAAAACAAGTAAATGAATTTTTTTGTTTTATACACCATTCGAAAGCTTATAATATGGTGATTAATATAATATGTAAACCGTTATATGTTTCGAGTCAAAATCACCTAAAAACTTAGTTTTTCTATATTTTCCATGTTTGTTATATATTTTGATTATTTAGGTTGGTATGGCGAGGTCAATATGCACACAAGTCATCGATGATTGACATAAGGTGATATAAGATCATTATTAGGCATTATATGCAGTTGATTTATATATATCAACTTCATTTTTGCCTACTTTTGATTAAATTCATCACTTTCGCATGGTCGTGTCGAGGATAACGTTAAGGAGATAAGAAACAAGGTATTAATTATACATTTATTGAGAAAATACTTGATTCAGATGTCGAATAATATGTTCTAAGATTGTGGAAATTTTTAAGGAAATACAAGAGGTAAATACCGGACAGTGAAAATGATTGTCATTCAATGTTGACGAAGGAATCATCTACTACGGCTGATCAGCTGATCCATCGATTGCTTTGGTTTAGTTAAAAGGTATTATTTTCTATCTTTTATGATAAATATTAATTCCAGGGGTTAATATATACCATATATTTGCCAATCAGCTGATGGGAACGAGGACTCGTACTATATCATGAAGATGGATCGGATATGATTTACTGTGCAAATGCATTTAGCATTTGATTTGAAGCTGCAAATTGCTTCATTTCGTATAAAGCGACATGGAGATTGTTTCCGACATATCCGGATGGAAGAATTGATAATAATATATTTGTTATGGTTATGTTTCACTTTTATTTTTTTAATTTTATTAATGTGAGATTTTCACTATGAAAAGTGTGTTTATATATTACCTAATAAATGAATAAGCAGTAATGGTGTTAGTGCTAAATAATTTAGATGACGATTCAAATAAATACGTCAAAGAAATCAATATAAACTTAAATTATGCTGGAAAACCTATTTTCTCACAAAAGATTGTTAAGTATGTTTATAAATAAAACTTTTTTATTAATATCGTTTTCTTCATGTTCAACATTGTATATCCATGCTATTGTACCATAAATTTCGCGAATTCGTTAAATAAGAACCTAAATACGCAAAATATATAACAAAAATGGACAATTTAGAAAAAACGAAATGTGTAAGTTATTTTGACTCGAAACATATAACGATTTACATATTATATTAATCGTCATGTTATAAGCTTTCGAATGATGTATAAAACAAAAAATTTCATTTACAATTTTTGATGGAATTTTGTAATATATGTTGTAATACCGAAATTCAAAAAAATCGATTAAAAAAGTGTTTTTGTTTAAATTAAGCCGATTGGATAATTTTTATGAAACTATTAATGAATTTCTTTTCGTATATCTATGACGACTTTCCAATAAACCAATTTTAAGAGTACTGAAAACATTATGAAAATTAATTTATATTCCAATAAATTCTTTGCCGCGCTTGCACTTAGACACGCGCCATGTTCACACTCTACCACGCCTATTCTATCGCGGACTAGTTTTTTGAATTTAAATTTTTATTTTTCATTCTATTTTCACCCGGAGTGTTGTATAGAGTTAATTTTTGTGAAGATAATCTGGGGAGCTCAAAAAATACTCGGTAAGAAGAGTGACTTTTTAGATAGTTTAAGATGACTAGTAAAACGGCATGCCAAGTTATATGAAATTAATACGTGTATATTAATAAGACACGTTTAAATATTGTCCAGATGCTCATTTTCATTTGATGCGGCAATTTTTATAAAATACAATACAATTCAAGATAATTAATTTCATTTCAAACATCATAAAATTATGATATGAAAAGAAAAATGTGTGCCAGTCTAAACCAGGGATGTTATTAAATCTAGGGAAAGCAGATATTGCTCCCGTCGGAAAATAAAATACATTTTCGCAAAAAATCACGGATTTTTTTTTATTACATCATCTAATTTTAAATTTCGATTCTTTTCATAAAACAAGATTTCAAGAAAATCGAGCAAGCATAGATTTTCGTGAATCAAATTCTCTGCCAGGTATGCTATGCATCCTCTTCTATCCTAATTAATAATGCACTGAAGTTCGAGGAAGAATTTTAAATTAGATGGCATAATATTCCCCGATTTTTTGCGGAAATGTATATTTACGTCGGGAGCAATTTCCGCTCTTCCTAGATACATCCACATTTGGATGAAGACATCAAGCTAATTTCTATTTTATAGAGTTAATTTAGTATATTTCGTTAAGAAGAGTTACTCTCTAGATAGTTTCAGAAAGGCTACTAAAAATGGCATATCAAGTTATATGAAATTAATATTGTCCTTTTCAGAGATCGGTGCCTAATGGAAGAGCAATAAAAGAGGAGAAAATGATGGGCGGCCACACGACCACAAACATTTTTCTCAATTCCTCTTAAATATGGGCTGCCCATAATTTCGTAAAAAAGAATCTAAAAAGAGAGGCCGTCCAAAAAAAACCAATATCTGTAAAATAATAAGACACGTTTAAATATTGTCTCAAATGCTCATTTACATTTGATGTGAAAATCATACTTGGGAAATTTACGGCCGGGGCCAGAGATTTTCGATTTTTTCGGCCCGCGGGCCGGCTCGGCCCTCAATGCCTCGGCCCTGGCATTTTTATAAATATTTATTTTAGCATAAAATATCAGGAAATAAATCAGGAAATCAGCTCATTACTACAACTATGTAAGCTTGAACATCGTATCGGAAAGGGTTGTCAATCCGCTAAATTGTCACCCTGCTGATTTTATGAAATCAGATATTAGTTTACTTGAAAAATTGCAAAAAAAAATTTATGATGTAGAGTTAGGTATTAATTCGGTTTTTGAGGTTAATATTTAAGTGTCGGTTCTAACAAAAGTGTAAGGATCTTTTAAAATTTTTGTATTTTATGATATTTTATGTTAAAATAAATATTTTGAAACATAGAATTTTTGTTTGAAATAATTTATTTGACAAATTTGACATTGAAGATAGGCCCTAAACTTCTCAAATATCTACTAATTCAGTTGAGGAACAAACGTACACACGATATTTTAAGAAACATATCAAAAATTAAGAAATAATGAAAAAAAACTAAAATTTTGTTTTATTTTAGGGCCGGCCCCGGGTCGGCCCGGGCCGCAAAATCGAAAATGCGGGCCGACTCCAATCGGGCCGGCCTTTCCCAAGTATGGTGAAAATATATTATCGTATTCAAAAAGATCATAAATTGATGAGATGAAAGGAACATTTTCCGTCCAAACGAGGCTATCATTTTTCCCTCCTCCATTAAGCACCAATATTTGAAAAGTAAAATAGCTAATCACAATTTCAACATTCCCGAAACAAGCTACAACATAATTCCTAAAGATTAGCGCTCTCTCGGATATCCCCGAATGAGCTGATCAAAAAATTAAGGTCTAACACTTTCTTACGAAAGGTCGGAACTCCAAATTACCTTGAGTAACTGGGTTATTAACCAACGTTTAAGGTTCGTCAAAATCTTTTATACAAAATGTGTCACGGACATTTAGTGGTTAATGACAGTCATTCACACCCCCACAGGCAGTTGTTCAAAGTTATCGCTATGTTCTTTTCCCTTTCCAATAAACATTTTTAAAAGCTTTTTACTGATATTAATTAAAAAAAGATTCAATATATCAGTAAATAGGGGAAGTAAAATTTCCAATTACTTACTCTACTTGATGCCGTTGCAATTTCACGTCCTCTTTGACTTTTCGAAATATCGAAAGTCTTCTCAGCCGATGGCAAAGTTTCAGCTGATAAAGTTTGCGTCGTCACGGCTCCAATGCACGAAATCGCTGCCGGCGGTGGTTTCTTATTCGACATTTCCGCCAAATCCTTCAATTCATTTTTTAAAACCGGAACAATCTAGGATATGAACTACCCCATCTCCTTGCGGATTGAATATTGATAAAATCGTATCAACGTCATTCGAAAACACCATTGTCCAAAAGTCTTCAATTGTATTGAGCAATGGATACTACAATATTCTTTCAATTTCGAATGTTATCGGAGGACGTTACCTGTGTTATTATGTACTTCCGTTCAAAGTCTTCAAAGGTTACCAAACTGGCGTTTATATAATTACTGGAATCATCTTTTCCTTCCAATTTAACTCGATTATGATCATATACGGGAATATCCTAACATTAATTATTAGTCATTTAAGAAGTGATTGTGACTTTTACCTTATTTCTATTCAACATCTTATTATTCTCAAAGGCAGTGGCTTTCGTTTGGTCCGGCTTGTAATTGGCAAGCTTCGTATCGAAATACTTGCACAGACTCTTCTCATCTAAACAACTTTCAGACACAATTCAACCATGCTATCAAACTCATTGTTCTCAATGCATCTTCAAATTTCTTCATTGCTACCACCAACTGAGGATCACATTTGGTGTTGCCCAAACCCTTCTTCGATTTGTTCTCCTGCGACAATCATGGAAATTATTCGTGACCATTCAGTAGAGGCGGGCAACATACATTGTTGGACGATTTTTTAGTACTTCCCTCTTTTTTTTTAACCGACTTCTTCTTTGTTCGTTTTAAGCTTCCCGCATTTTTTGGCGTTGTTTGTTCATCTTCATCAAGAGTATCCGACTTCTTCTTTTTCTTAGGAACCCCTTTATTTTTGCTAAAAGTTATGTAGAAATTCACAAGGGCTCTTCAAGGCATTTCTCTAACCTCATCTTCTCCAGTCAAATCGTTATTAAACTTCTCAAAATCTAAACAATAAGGTTTTATTAATTATTTTCGTATTTTATTTCATTTGCATCCAGGTTACGTCCAATTATACTCTAAAGTTCATTTAATTTTTTTTTTGCTTTATATTTAGGCTTTGCCTGTTTGGTGGAGATGAGAAACTATACTATTGAGCGGTTCTTTAAGTATCCCAAAGATGAAAGGGGTGGATCCCGCAGTTCAATGTTTCATAATCAATGAGCCCTATCAAAAATAAACTTTGACGGCTTATATCTCGTCTCAGAGAAAAATTGCGCCGATTTTGAAAACGGATTTGGAATCAGCGCACCTGAATCTATCAACCAAGTTTCATCAAATTCTCAAAGGGACGGTAAAGTGAATTCCCTTGTTAAATGCATTCAATGCAAAAATAAGCATACTTCTATAGATGATTTATTTTCTTTTGCTTTACTGTTTAATTTTAGAGTTGTAGTAGCTGGGACATTAGTATCAAGCCACGTCCCCTTCAGAAAGGTTATAAAAGGAACTGTTACGTTTCAATAAAGATTTCAATCTCTGTCTTGGACTCAATGTGTAGCTAACGAGGCATGGAAGCTGAAGTTCAGAGCGATTCCGTCATGTAGCTCGTTACAGAGTTATTGTTTATGTCGTTTAAAGTCAGGTTTGAGATTATTTAAAATATATGCCCGTGTGGCCGTCAATCTGAGGCTATCATTTTTTGAGTGAGAGTAAACACACACGAATGTCGAGGATCGAACTGTAGCGTATACGTGAATGTGTATACCAGGGTTGCACGGAATTCCATCATCCGTTTTCTGTCGTCCGTCTGACAAAAAACTGATTTCCGTGCAACCCCGCTCTGTATTTAAAATGTGCATTGCGGGTCTGAGAGAAACCAATCAGATGGGGAATCATCTTGCGAGATTCCATGCACTTTTGGTTCAATTTGACTACTTGTTTACTTGATTGGCTGCGTCGAAATGCGGACCAGCTCTCTCGAGAGTGTTCGTGTTTGGTGTTGTGCGGACAATGATGGCGTGTAGTGAAGGATGTTTCGGCTTCGTGTCGGAGTATCTGTAGCTGCCGTCGTTGTTGCATGCGTCGAATTTGTTGATGACAACCTGAGCTCAGTCGCACGCCAACTGGTTTGGTAATAAAACAAGCCCAGGAAACGTGTTTAAATCTAACAACCTGAGAAGATATTAATACTTTTAAATAATACAAGACAAGCCTAGTCAAATTGTCGTAAAAACTGTATTGTAAGAAAAAAAGTAAACATTTTTAGAGACGCTTAAAAGTCGGAAAATCGTTATTTCCAGTTGGCGTGCAGTCGTGGCTACCCGCTGAATTTAAGCATATCATTTAGCGGAGGAAAATAAACTAAAAACGAGTCCCCTAGTAACGGCGGGTGAAAAGGGATGAGTCCAGCGCTGAATCGTTCAGTCCTATGGCTGCTGTGATATGTGGTTACTGTCCGTCGGTGTCGGTTGTCTGAAGTCCTTTAGATTTAGGCCACAGACCAGAGAGGGTGCAAGTCCTGTTCTGGGCGACGATGCCGGCGGTATTGGTTTTCACTGGGCTTGAAAGTGCACCCTAAAGTGGGTGATAAACTTCATCGAAGACTAAATATTGGCTCGATTGCGATAGCGAACAAGTACCGTGAAGGAAAATTGCAAAGAACTTTGAAGAGAGAGTACAAGAGAACGTGAAATCACTAAAGTGTAACCGGAGACAGTCGATCATGCTTGGTGACTTGCGCTCCCTCCGGGGTGAATTCGAGTTGTTTCAAAAACTTTCCATCCACACAGATATCTTCATCTTCTCCTATCGGATTCATCGAGAATCATTTGGAGAGCAAATGCGAACAGAGATGGTGACTCGAGTCAACTTGACGCACCAATCTCTTAAAGGAATATTGACTGTTGTTCCATGGATTTTGATATCTGAAAAAAAGAACCCGAAAAGTCGATTAGAGCTGGTTCCAGAGGGAATTTGAATTCAATACATTTTTCAATGAATTTTCGAACAGGATGGATATTGTCGATTCATGATCTTCATCTTTGGTAGGAGACTCACTTTGGCAATTTTCCAATCTTCTGGTATTGTTCTTGCCGTCCGTTGTCCGTTTAAAACGAAATTGATTTCCGTGGAACCCTGGTGTATACGTATCGTCGTAAAATAAAACGCTAACTAATTTAATATTGTTTTGCAATATTTTTTCTTATTTTTCTTAAAATGTTTTAAATTTTTAAATGAAATATTTCGTAATATTGAGGCATCAAATAATTCCTTTATTATATAATTAATACCTGTATTGATATTGTATATGAAAATAAAACTCAATATAGAAAATGTTAATAATACTTTAAGTTATTGAGTCTCAAGTTATATACAGTACCGGTCAAAAGGTTGTAACCGCTGGGTTTTTCGTGCATAACTGGTTTTCGAGAGCCGAAATTTTTCCAGCTGTATCTGAAAGCGTTAGAAAGTTTGTGGACAAGAGTCATACGAAAATAAGAAAAAATAAAATTTTTAGGGAAAATAATGAGTTTTCGAATAAATCAAATTTTGGCCTTAATTTTTCAGAAAATCATAATTTTCGAAAAACACGTTTATTCAACACATAACATATAAAAACTAACAAACTGGGTCTAATACTTTGTTGGGAAGCCACGAGAGTCATTGGAGCCTGGCAATTGCGCTTCATGGAGTCGAGCAAAGTTTCGACTACTGACAGTGGAATCGTCTTCCATTCGTCTACCAGCTGCTGATACTTCTCTTCCGAATTTTTCGCTTTTTTTCGCTCAATCGTCGCTCCAACTGTTCCCACAAAGTCTCAATTGGATTCAAGTCAGGGGTCTGGTTGGGTTAGTCCATGAAGCAATCCCAGGCTGACGGCGCCTGCGATTCGAAGAGACGCTTTCATGAATTTCCCGGTTTCCCCCATTGACCTCGACCGTCCAACGTCGTTTGAGAGCAGCTGGAATCATGGGAAGACGTCCAGTAAAGAAACCTTTCATTTCGGAGAAGAACGGAAAAGCCAGAGCTGCCTGGGCGAAGGATCACCTGAATTGGAGTCGTCAAGATTGGAACCAAATTTTTTGGTCAGACGAAAGCAAGTTCCTGCTTTTCGGAAGTGAATCAATGGGTTGGGCGTCCAGTTGGCTCCCGGTATGATTTCCGATACCAGTTACCCACCGTTAAGCACGCTGGAGCTCTGCCGTAGAATTCGCGTTATGGACTGACCCAGCAAGTCCCCTGACTTGAATCCAATTTAGAATTAGTGGGAAGAGTTTGAGAGACGATTGGCAGGAAAAAAAGCGAAAAATTCGGAAGAGAAGTATCAGCAATTGGTAGACGAATGAAAGAATGGACACTTTGATCGACTCCATGAAGCACAGATGCCAGGCTGTCATTGACTCTCGTGGCTTCCCAACAAAGTATTAGACCCAATTTGTTAGTTTTTATATGTTATGTGTTGAATAAACGTGTTTTTTGGAAATTATGATTTTTTGAAAAATTAAGGCCAAAATTTGATTTTTTCGAATTCAATTTTATCCCTGAAAATTTTATTTTTTCTTATTTTAGTATGGCGCTTGTTCACCAATTTTCTAACACATATTGGCACATAATTAATATTATCTTTAATTTATGCTGCAGGTAATGCCTGTAAGGAATCCATATTCTTACAGAACTTCAAATAGTCAAACTTCGCGAGAAAAACAATATTATTTCCACGAAAATGACAGCACCAAAAGCCCATTCCTATAAAATTAATCTGGGTTTCATTAGTATAGCTTCGAGATTTTCGATGAATAGGTCCAAGTGCTTTTCCATTACGTGGCTATTATAAATGGCGGAGGAAACCTTGAAATCGGTTCGACTAAAAAACAATTCTTTGTATGCGACGGCATACAATAAAAAAACGAAAACAAGAAGATTTATCGTACTATGGGCGGATGATTATCATACACAATATCCATGGATTTATGCTTAAAACGTTTTATTTCAGAATATTTACGATTCTGCAAATTAGACAATTGCAAACACAATTAGTTTTTCGTATCAATCGAAACAGAAAAATGATTGATATAAATATGGAAAAGATCTGTAGAGTATTTCAAAAGATATAAGAAGTTTTCCTTTTGCTTATTTTTTAAATCATCAGAATAAAGTTATTATTCTAATTTTATATAATGATTTTTATTTTCATATATTATCAAAATCTGAGAAATTGACAATTTCGATTTTATTTTTATAAAAAATAAAAGTAATAAATCTGACGTGATCTAGAAATTTTGAAGAAATATAATGAAAAACAGAGAAATTATTAACATAAATTGAATATTTGTTTCATGTTATCTTTGAGACCATTGAAAATAATTCAAAAATGATCAAATCAAACTATTCATATTCTTAGATTTTGATAATACAATATCGATACGGGTATTAATTATATGATAAAGGAATTTTAGCATTTTTTAACTTTAAACGCTTAAAAACGTTGTTTTTGTTTAATGCGTAATAAAAAATTATGGCGGTCGCGCCGCATTTGAATTCACGCGTAGATTTTTGATTGTGACGTGTTGATGAAATTTGTTTATTTGATGATTAATTGGACAATTAATCACTTAGAAACAAGAAAAATAGTTCGAAACAATAAAAAAATAAGTTAGCATTATATTTTACGACAATACGAAAACACAGTCACGTCTACGCCACAGTTCGATTCTCGTCATTCGTGTGTGTTTACTCGCACTCGTCCATCTGAGGCTATAATTTTTCTTCTTTTTTTGCTCTTCCATTAGGCACCGATCTCTGAAAAGGACAATAAGTATAGTTGTCGATATTCTCTAAAAATGTTGATAAAAGCTGTTATCGGTGTCCTCTTCAACGTTTCCTCATCATACCCAAATTCAATAAATTTTTTTTAGAAAATTCTTCCCTGTTTCCACTCCACTTTATCCCTCTCTGCATGGAAAATACTGAAGAAGAAAGAAGAATAACCTCACCTGTTTCAATTGGCTCAAAAAATTTTCGTGCACTCCTTCCGAGAGCGTTTGCGAATCCACGTTCTCGAAAATGTCCTATATGTTTGATAAAAGAGGTCCATTAAGTTATGAAAATATTGAACATATAGTTTTGTGCTCACAATTTCTTGATTTACTTCCTGATATTTTATGGTAAAATAAATATTTATAAAAATTACCTTTCGTTGGAATAAATGATGTTGCCAACTTTTCCGGGTCACGACCGAGGCTTCTATTTTCAAATCGGCAAATGCTAACAATGACGTCTCTTTAATTCGACCAAAATGGAACTTTGTCTAATCGCGGGCATTCAAAAATTGTCAGTGGAGCGCACTATCAAATTCGCTATTTTTTTTTTAAATAAATTTTTTACTCGAATTTAATTCAAGTAACAAAGTTAAAATGTGCTCAATTTCATCTACAGTTTTTGAATGCCCTGAAAACTGTGGTTATTCTCAAATTCCAAAAAAATTGAGAAGTCATTTAAGAAGAATTCATGGCTATGGGTTCGAGGAGATGAGTAAGTTTGATAATGGTCTTCAGGAACTTCGCACTCGCAAGAACAATGAAACACATGTTCTATTGAATTGTCCACACTGCGATGTTCAATTGAAAAGTGTAAAAGGAATGAAAAAACATTGTAAGAATATTCATGGGAAGGTATTCATGCTAATAATTTATATTAAATATAATATTAAAAATTTTAGATTTATTCTGATGGCGAACGAGTGGAATGTGGGATATGCTATGGTAAGTTTGCATCTATTTCAGGTTTGAGACAGCACATGACAAAAGAGCATAACGATAATGGAGCATTTGAAATGGAACACAAAGAATTTGATTGTTTTGAAGATTATATGGTTGTTTATATCTTATTATTAATTATTGGTTCATTTATTATAGATTTGGCGTTCAACAAGAGAGGAACATACGGGAACTTCATTTAGAATTTCATCGTCGACAGATATAAATGGAACACATGTGGAATATAACATATGCCATCGAGTGCGGAAGGGAAATTACAAGCAACAATCAGCGATAAGAGCAGGTCATGAAAATGATAAGATTGATGAGAGATGTACAGCGTATATGAAGGTATATTAATTATTAATATTAAAAATATTATATGTATTTATTCATTAAAGGTTAAAACAGCGGAAAATGGGAAGATTAGTGTTGAGGCGTGCTTCAGTCATTTGAACCATAATATAGATTACGAATCTCTAAAATATAGCTATCAGCAGAAAATAATTATCGAAAAGTTTAAATTTGTTTTAGTGCTAAATAATTTTTAATTCAGATTACTTCGAGACGGCATGACCAACATGCAGATTATTTTGAAATTAAGGGAAAATTATCCACATACGAATAGGCTATTCTATGTCACTACTCAAGATTTGTGGTATTTTATACTAAGCCTAATAAGTTTAACAAAAATATTATTTAAGGAATTTCCGCCATAAAATGAATTATATCCCAGGACGTCTACACGAGAATGATTTAAATTCATTATTAACTAGAATCGATAACGGAGACGTCAACGATGGCTTTCAACTTTATGTGCCACCGAAAGATACAACTGGCAGCGAATTTAAATTAGGTTATACATTTATCATTTGTTTATTTATTGATATATTATGAAAATCTAAGAAATTGACATTTCCAATTTTATTTTCATAAAAAATAAAAGTAATAAATCTGATTTGATCTAGAAATTTTGAAGAAATATAATGAAAAACAGAGAAATTATTAACATAAATTGAATATTTGTTTCATTTTATATTTGAGACCATTGAAAATAATTCAAAAATGATCAAATCAAACCTTTCATATTCTTAGATTTTGATTATATATATATATATATATATTCCGTGGGATTTCAGTGATAATCACCCCACAGCAACTTCAATGGATGAAAGATTACTCTGGTCGTGGTATTACTATAGACGATACCCATAATATTACAAGGTATAATTTAAAGTTAACTACAGTTTTAGCAATGAACGAGTTCGACAAAGGCGTCCCTATAGGTAGTTAATTGTAAAAATCCATTAATTTAATAAACCTTAGCATTTCTTCTGTCCCACACATCTCGATCAAATGATATATCAACGCTTTTTGGATGTATAAAAAAATTAATGCCGACATTCTGCCCGAAAACATTTATGTCTGATGAAGCATCAGCGTTTTGGAATGGGTACATTCAGGTCAGTAAATAAATATTTCTTTTAAACAGATTTTTAAGGTATTCCCAGAAAACCAAAATATTACCAAAAAATTGTTATGCCGATGGCACGTTTTTAGGGCGTGGAAAAAAAAGGCTAAACAACATTTAAAGGTTTGTATTGGTTATTAAATATTCTTATTTGTACTATATTTAGGGTGACTTACTGGACAACTGTTTGAAAGTCTTGAATGTTATACTAAAAGAACCATTACAGCAGGAAGTAGACAGGATGTGGCAAAGTATGTCTGACATGCTCATGGTAGAAAACAATGAGGATGCCAGCAAATTCATGGAGTATATGGAGACATATTATTTAAGTAATGATTTTTTAATTACTCTGTAGATTATAATTTATAGCCAAAATGCAGCAATGGAGCAACTCCCAGGATCATAGGTATTCGCCAGTACATACGAGTATGTTGGCGGATAACGGACCATGCAGATGCGATGAAAATGTGAGTATATGAAGTTTATTTAGAGTGTTTTAGTGTTTTTAGAACAATGTGCATTGCCAAATTTGCCAAAGTTGTCCATATCGATTCAAATGCACATGCTTGGACCAACGATCTGGAGTTTGTTGTATACATATGCATTTAATATCGCTATATGGAGGTTCTTACAGATAAATATTTGATTTTATAATTATGTTTTACAGATTTGGACCCAAATAATAATGTCGAAGAATCGATATTGAACATTGAAAATGACGATGACGATAGCAACAATTGCGATATATCTGTGCGATCGTCATCAACTCAACCTCCAGATGAATTTATATTATCCAAAAATATTTCGAAACATAGAGTTGATGATGACCGCACAAACATTGATAATAGTTCTCATGACGATTGTTTAGGTTTTTCGGTACAAGGTTCTTCGAATGACGGAATATCATCAGAGAGGGAAACAATATACGAAGAGTTTAATAATTTAAGAGCTGTTTGTTATATTATTTCAATAGAAGTTGTGATGTCTTGTATTCTAGATAGTGGATGCAGGCTTTGAAAGATCTCTGGTAGATGCAACCTTTAGAAATGAATTTATTAATGCAAGCATGCCGCTTCAACACTATGCACAAAATCACTTATCTCGTAATGTATGTTCACTGGCACCGCGAATGCTTGTCACAAGAAATTCCACTCACGCACCTGCTCGAGAATATGGCGTCCAAAAATTGTTATCGGTTAGGAAATATGCCTATGCATGCGCGCATGTAATGTTTTATTTACTTTCAGAAGTCCCAAGTTATAAAAAGAAGGAGACTAAATTAAATTGAAATTATTTATTATAAACTTATAATAAAGACTTTACTTGAAAATAATGTGTATAATCAAATTTTTACAAGATGGAAACTTTCGTTCTCGTTATTAAGAAAAAAATCTGAAGTTTTACTCAATGGAATGGAAATGATTTTTTCAAACGGACGACGGAAAACGGAAGATGGAAGATGTAATTCTACGCAACCCTGATAGTTACCTCACAAATGACATTTGATTAATATAATATATTTTTTAATAAATTATATATATATAATATTCTTTATTTACAAATTAAAAAAAATGTTTTATAATGAACAATTAGACCCATCCATTTTCGTATCCACACTGACAGTTACTTGTTTGAAAATCTGTTTGATAATAATGCTTAAATAAGGTATTTAATATTTGATAAAAATATACATTTACCTTTATCTAGTTATCTAATTTATTTGTCACCTTTAGAAGCCCGTTGTGAATTCAAAAATCAAGATTAAAAATATTCCATAAACTTGCAACCTTACATAATATTCTGAAAGAAAACACATTGTTGGCTCATTAAAAAACATTTTGATATATAAAACCGGTCGGTGGAATGGAAAAGACTAAAATAGCTAAAGAAAAATAATTTTCCTTACATGCTGGACAAACTCCTTAATCGCAAAAATAATTTAAGTTTATTATCTTCAACATGCTAGCAACCTTTCTTAAGCCATAAAATTTTTTAAGTATTGGTATAATTCATCTATATGAACAAATTCTTTTAACAAGACAAATATTTTATATTTTTATACAAACAATTTTTCTTTAATGTTAGACTCACAAAGATAATATCTAGAAAAAAAACCACTTATTTTAACTTTAGGTTATTTTTAGTTTAAATATTGTCTAATGAGCCAATTGGTATAAAAATAATAACAAACGCTAAAAACATATACCTTCAGATATTAAATCTTCTCTATTAAGCAAAGTCCATGCTTTGATATCATATAATGTTGTTTCTGTTATAACGACGATCGCCATAGATCTAAAAATATCAAATTTGAAACATAACGAAACAATTCTTACCATTAAGTATGAATTCATCACATTCACATCATTTCCGGATAAACTTAACCTCGGAAATAGTATAATCTGTGCTCACGGCAGTTACAATGCTATAAAAAATGTCAATATCCTCTGTAAATTCATTATATTTTAAAGAAAAAAAATTAATTAAAAAAAAATAGCGAATTTGATAGTGCGCTCCACTGACAATTTTTGAATGCCCGCGATTAGACAAAGTTCCATTTTGGTCGAATTAAAGAGACGTAGCACCGCACGATAATACGTTTATTCACGTATTATTGATTTCTGCGTGAATTTTTCTGAAGAGTTGGTATATCAGTTCAGGTAAATCATTAACCATCCAATTTTTTAGTATAGAAAGCTTTAAATCTGAAAAGATCCCATCATTTGATTTGTTACTGCGGATGGTTAGACAAGCATAATCTATTTAGCTTCCTGCTATGAATTGTAGCATAGTTAAATTTAATAGCATCTACCCACTTGCTCAGTTAATAAATAATTTCGAACATACTTATTTCTCTAAAAAGGGGAAGAGCAGGAACAGAAAAAGTTCACAAAAAATTTTAAAAAAATGTGGGACCGTAAAAGAACGGCGAAATATTGAACTGTCGTCAAATAAAATGTCCAATATTTAAGCCGTATCTTTTTAAGGATGTTATTAAATCTAGGAAAATCGGAAATTGCTCCCGTCGGAAAATAAAATCCATTTCCGCAAAAGAAATCACGGATTATTACACCATAGAATTTAAAACACTTCCTTAAACTTCAACCGATTAATTAATTAAAACAAAAGAGGATGCGTAGCATACATGGTAGAGGATTTGATTCACGAAAAATATATGTTGGTTCGATTCCTTTGAGATCTTTGAATTCTTAGTCTTTTTTTTATAAAAATGAAAAAAATCGAAATTTAAAATGAGATGGTGTAATAATCCGTGTTTTTTGCAGATATGCATTTTATTTTCCGACGGGAGCAATTTCCGCTTTTCCTAGATTTAATAACATCCCTTTTTAATTGTCTGCGACTTCTAAAACACCATTTTGTCTCACTACAGTACGTAAATGTCGTCACGTTATTATACAGTTAGACCTTTTTTATTTGTCAGTTTATGTTTTTGCTGAAATTTGCAAGATATCACTAATAAATTTTAACTTGTTACCTTTCCACGCGTTAAAAATTACGTTGAGAAAATATTTTTCTATGTTCTAACAAGAATTCTAGATTTTCGAAGAATACTAGAATTTTTGGATGATGCACAAACATTTGCTTAATTAAAACTTTTAAATCCAGAACAATAGCCTATCAAAAGTTTATTGCAAATTTCACGTCATACTTTATTAAAACATTTAAAATTGCTATATCTATCAAATAACTTTGAGCACAATTCTTGAGCTCCCAGTTTAAATTCTTCATTTGACATTCCAAATGTTCGAACAATAACTCAATATTACTTTTTCATTAATGACAATTTGAACTGAAAACAATTTATCACAAATTTACTTCAATTTCTTAAAAAAATCTTTCTAAAAACATACCAGTAATACTAACGATGAGAAAAAAATCAATTCCACCTATCGATAGTTGAAAAAATTAAAAACATTATCAATAAATATTTATTAAATTATTTATGCCATGGTCTTGTTCTTATACTCGTTGTCTACAAGTTTCGCAATCGTATTAAGTTGAATATTTGATGTTCCTTCATAAATAGTACCTAAATATGAATTTTATTTGAAATACTTAAAACAGTTTTGCGCACCAATCTTCGCATCTCTATAATATTTCTCAACCGGGAACTCCTTGGTGAAACCAACACCACCGAGCCATTCCACACACTTCGAAGTAGTGCTCGATGCAATCTGCGACGCGTATAGCTTCGCCATCGCAGCTTCTTTCACATAATTGTGCCCATTATCTTTGAGACGGGCCGCGTTGTACACTAATAAACGTGCCGCCTCAATTTCCGTCGCTATTTGAGCAATTTGATGTTGCATTCCCTAAATATTTGTGATTCTTGATTTTTAATGTGGGAATTACCTGGAAATCAATAAGTCGAGATCCAAACTGTTCTCTTTGTTGAAGATATGGAATCGTGTTATCATAGCATCCTTGAGCCAATCCCAACATTTGAGCTCCAATTCCAATTCGTCCCGCATTCAAACATTCAATGGCGTATTTGTAACCTAAAAAATCAATTATAGGTATGGGTATCACCGGTTTATGGAAAGTCATAGAGCCAACTAGCACCGAAATACCTCTAGAATGCTTAGAAGGGAGAAAGTTGGCAGTAGGTTAGTCATACACTTGAATCTCATCACAACGACGATTTTCAGACGTGAGTATTTGGATATACCAAGCAAAAATGGCGTACCAATCGGATCAGAAAAACCCCCACATACGACTTCTCATCAACCGCCTATGCAAATTATTATTCTATAAGATTCGACCAGTTTTCGTATTCGATGGACCATCAGTACCTGAACTCAAGCGGAGAGTGCTCGAATCGCGTCGAATAAAAAAGATAAATGAGGAGAACATACTAACAAATAAGAAGAAAATGCACCAGATCAAGCAAATTGCTTCCGGTACCTTAACTGAAACGGAATTGCAGAAAACGGTTGAAGACGTAATTTTGCCACCAAAGCGCGTCCTCGCCAACGATCATTACAAAGATATACCATCCACGTAAACCATAATAAAATTGTAAATATCTATTCAATTTTTAGTAGTCGTGTCGATCTCGAAACACCATCAAATAATCTTCTAGATCGGGTGTATATCGAATCTGACGACGAAGATATCGTTATTATCGAACCCGATCAACTGCAAGTGAAGAAAGACGACGAAGAACCAAAACAACCCGACTCTCTACCTGAATCTTTCTACGAAACCATCACCAATATAACTTCAAACCGTTCACGCCGGCAAACAATTGATGATCTCGTTGAGCAACGCGAATTAATGCGAAAGAGTCGGTTACACCCACGCATGGTTGTTTCGTTTTAGATTCAGTATAACATTTTTATCTTTGATTCTTTAAAGATCCCCAGCGATTCAAACGATTTTAGTCGATTTCAAATGCAACGAATTTTGAAGCGAGGTCGACTAAACCAAGAAATCGATAAGGTTTGTACCCTATTCCGCGCAAATATATTTCATTTTAGTTAGCAAGACCGAGTAGTGCGGAAGAGACAAACATTATTGGGCCAGACGGGACTGAACATATTTTAACCTATGCCAATGACATTCAAATCATCGAGAATGAATCAAAACCCGACAAAATCAAGAAGATCGATCTATCTCTTGATCACTTTATGATGAGTGTAGAGAACGAATTCAAACCTCAGGCTCCACCGGTTGAAGATGTCAAGCTTCTTCAAAAAACTGTAGAAGATCATATTGATTCTGAAGATGATGTCGCATTTCATAGCAAGACCGGCTTATTGGAGGCGATCGCGAGAAAACGAATACAAAAACATTATCGTGAAGAGGCAGAAAAGAGCAGCGATGACGAGCTCAGTGATATGATCGATGTTAGTGATGGCGGCGATGAAGCGGTCATTGAGAACAAAGTAACAAAAAATGATGAATGGGACCCACAACGATTTGATCCGATCGATGAGAGTTCCAATTTCGATTCGACGTGGGAACGAATCAGGGACGCCGATGACGAAATGACACCACAGGTTTATCGAGAATTACAGGAGTTGCTAACCAGTTGTGGAATTCCATGGATGGAGGCACCCGGTGAAGCTGAGGCTCAATGCGTCGAGCTGGAGCGACTAGGTCTTGTTGATGTGAGTTGTTTTTTTTTAACAAAATGATTCATAACATTCCCCTATATGGAAATATTTTTAAAAATATACCCTTTACGATATTTAATTCTAGGGTGTGATTAGCGATGACAGCGACGTATGGGCTTTTGGTGTTCAGCGTGTTTACCGTCACATGTTCTCCAAGAATCGCCGAGTTCAACGATACGGTGGCGGCTCGAATTCCAATTGTAAACTCTTCTGTTTGACTCGCGAAGATTACATAACGATTGCTCTTCTATCCGGTGGTGATTATTCGGTCGGATTAAACAAGATTGGCGCAGTTGGTGCGATTGAGCTGATTGCAGAATTTGTCGAGAAGAGACCAAAATTGGATGAATTGAAGAATGTGGAGAAGAGAGTAAGTGTGAAACCATTTTCACTGGTCACCTAATTTTTTTAAGATTGTTCGATTGGCGGAAAAGGTCAAGGACCTATTCGTAAGCGACGACAAGAGTGGCTTAAGCAAGAATGTGCTAATTCTTCGTAAGCAAGTTCGTAAAGTCAACGATGACAACTTTATTGAATCGGTATGAACTTTATATATCCTCTACGATAACGTTTGTAGGTCTGTTTGAATCATGAGGCAATAAAATCGTATTTATACCCTAATGTCGATTCATCTTTGGAGAAATTCCGTTGGAAAGAAGTGAACATCCAACTAGTAAAGAATTGTATGCGAAACAAACTAGGACTAGATGATCCTAATATGCAAACCAGCCTAAACATTGAGCTAAACAATGCTGTTGAAGCTCTTGAGAGGTGGAACGCGTTCCTGTTGAAGAATACCAGTTCACAGTTGCGATTAGACTCGTTCTTTGCACGACCGTGCGATCAGACTATGACATTCAAGTGGTCGAAGAAAGTCACCGATGCATTGACGAAAATCTCGAGAAAATCAAATGGTAGGGAGACTCTAGTTGGGGTCTTAACATGTTTCGACTTATTTTTCAGGTACTTTTGTGGAAGCGGCTGATAAGAAGGCGAGTAGGAAGGTGGTTGATAAGAGACCACAAGTAAAGCTGAAGCGGAAGCGTATGAAAAATGGCTCAAAGAAGGAAGAATCGACACTTAATCTCTCAGAAGACTCGGATTGAGCTTTTCCCAAATAATTGCATACCTTTTCCGTATTCTCCGAGAATGGCTGATTTGTGCACGCGTACGTTGTCAAAGTGGACTGGACAAGTCGACGAAGCACGAATTCCGAGCTTGTCTTCCTATAAGTTTAAATATATTACTTTTTAGAATAAAATTTTTTAACCTTCTTTCCGACGGAAATACCTTCGTGATTTCTATCAACAATGAAGCATGTGATGCCCTTGTAGCCATTCTGTGGTTCGCAATTGGCGAGAACCAAAAAGAATTGCGCGTGTCCTGCATTTGTAATCCACATTTTCGATCCATTAATGACAAAATCGTCGCCATCCTTTTTGGCCGTCGTTTTTAAAGCAAATGCGTCTGAGCCGGAAGACACCTCTGACAGGCAGAACGAGCCAACAGCTTCGCTAACAATCTTTGGCAAATATTTCTGTTTCTGCTCTTCAGTTCCAAGCTGCATGATGAGTGGAGCCACGAGGGTATTTTGTACGTCGACGAAAACCGATACAGACGGGTCGACTTTCGCAAGCTCTTCCACAACAAGAACCACGTCGAAGAAATTGCTTCCCGGACCGCCGTACTTCTCATCAACCTCGATTCCCATCAACTTTAATTAATGACTCAGTGTTTTTATTAAATAAACTCAATACGTACGCCATTTTCAAAAGCTCCCGTGATCACAGATTGGTGCATTTGTGATTTCTCGTCCATTTCGCGAACTTGTGGCTTAATGACATTAGTAGCGAATCTGCGAACTGAAATAAGGCCATTTTCTTGTTTATAACTGCAAGTCGATTCAAACCAGTATCCACAACCGACATTTCATGCTCAGAGAGTTGGTTTACTGGTGGTGGAACATCATCGCCAACACGTGGCTTTGCTGAAATTTGTCGAGCCACCGAGGAAGCAATGAAACTACGGCTCAACAAGTTAGTAGTTCGACACAACGACATCTCTAAACGTGGAAACGATAAATAAATAAACGTATTGCAATCGGTATGAACAACAATAGCGCTTATATACTAAAATCAAATAAGATATAAGAAAATTGATGAGTGATCATTGATTCGGCACAAAGTACATTGGCGAATTAAGTTCAGATTAAAATATTTCTATACATCCAAAGATTGATCTATATCGATTGATTCATAAAGAAGCGGGGCCGCATTAAAGCATCAGAAAACGCACAACGTGGAAGCGAACGAGTGCATGTAATAATTACATTTGATATACTCGCTTCTTGGGTTATTTTTCGTGTTATTTCTAATCAATTGATATGACCGCCCATCCTACAAGATAACATAGCAACTCATGGACAAATACTAAATTATATGTTACTATTAGGTAGTGAAAAAAGGCAGGAAATAATAAGCAGTTGGTTTATAGTTGAATCCAGTTTTTTTGTTGAGTGTAATATTTAAAATTTATATCAAAACTATTATGAAAACAAAATATTTAAAAAAAAAAACGTCGATGTTTAGGGGAGGAAGATGAGAGGGGGAGGATGAGAGAAAAGCTGCTGATATTTTTGACACGTACACAATTTGAGAGGATTTAGGTATGCATATTAATACAATAAAATTGATTTAAAGAAGTTAAATCCTATTCTTTTATTGTACAACAAACTGAACTACGTAGATTAAGGAAAATATATTATGAATTAAAGAAAGCTCGATATTTTTTTAATTGATAACTCAATTATAAGAAAATATAATTTACTACGCTTCACTTAATCTTCTTTATATTATGAGAGTCACGCGTATTATAGTTTAGTACTCCAAAAGAAAATTATGAATTTTCAATATGCAAACATTATTTAAACGTCATTATACAATTTTTTATTAACTGCCTTTAGTAATTAAGAGAATTTAAAATTGCACATGGAATTCAAAATTATAACTAATTTGCCCAAAACTCCTTTAAAAGTTAAGAATAGGATTAAATTTAAAAACTATATCAAAGCAAATTAGTGGCATTTTAAATATTGTCGTATTCAGGGAAATATTCCGAATGGAAGAAGAAAAAATTATTCCAAAATTTGTGTCCTTATTTCCACCAATCACATAAATATAGTCGTCGCCAAATTCGATTACCACCGCAAAAATGTGGCGCACTTTTTCAAATATTATTTTTTCATTTAATTTTTATGATTTTTATTATTTTCCACATTTATTCCACGATTGAAACAACGTCTAAAACATATTCTTCAATTTATTTAAGCAAAAACAGTATAAAACGAGCCTAAACAAGAAAGTAATTACAGAAATTAAATTAAAAAATAATATTTGAAAAGTGCGCCACATTTTGCGGTGGTAATCGCATTTGGCGACGACTATAACATAAATTGATGAGGTGAAGACTGCAACATCTCCATAATAATATTTTCCTCTTCCATTATGAATTTATTCCGTGAAAGCGACAATAGAAAAATATAATTTTCACGGTTATAAAATCTGCTTAATGTATAGTTCGATAGCCTATAAGTACCTTCTTGTTACTGCAAGTGTGCCTTGAAATAGAATATTCTAAAAATAAAAATAGAGAAGAGGGAAGATATAAAATTAATATCAATTCGAAATACGTGTTACAACAAGTTGAGATGCGCAAAACAAAATTATATTATCAATTAATGATGAGCAACGTTAATTCAATGAATAAAACTAAATAATTGACATTCGAATAAGCGCCGAGACGTACAGAATGTGCGTATCCAAATTAAATAAGTTGACACTTAATTTAACGTTACCATTCACCTAATTTGAAGTCATGAAAATGCATGGTGTACCGGATGCACGTGAAAGAAAATTATTAAAAATATATTCACTATAACTTTTTATTATACGTTAGGAAATAGATTATAAACCTGTCATTGATTGGAAAGTGTATACAGCTAAAATGTGGCAACTTCAAAAACCGAATTATTCTGCAGTGATTTTCAAATATTTTAAATGAAGCTATAAAACCAAATTAGTTTCATATAGTGTATTTTATTATTTTTCCAATTTAAATCTTTTATAGTCGTGCGAAATGCGATTACCACCGCAAAATGTGGCGCACTTTTTTAAAAATATTTTTTTCATTTAATTTTTATGATTATATTATTTTTTATGCTCGTTCTATACTGTTTTTGCTTAAATAAATTTAAGAATATGCTCTAGATGTTGTTTTAATGGTAGAATAAATGTGTAAAATAATAATCATAAAAATTAAATGAAAAAATAATATTTAGAAAAAGTGCGCCACATTTTGCGGCGGTAATCGCATTTGGCGACGACTATATTTTAATACAAAGAAGTTTGATAAAATACAGAGAATTTAATTATAAAGAAAATTTTTAAAAATTTTGATAATAATCTTCGTCGTAAGAGAAACTTTAAAAATTTTCATTATTGAATGTTTCCTAAAGTAAGTTCGTAACAGTTTTTTATTGAGATTTTTTTCTAAATAAGAAAATATATCTATTGACTTTTTTCGAAAGGTAAAAAATTTGCATATTCAAATATATGTTGATATTGTCGTGGTGTAGGTTGATGAAAAATTAGGGGTAAAGGAGCATACCCCAAAAAAAAATGGTCTCGCTTGGGCTGGTGTAGATTTAATTTGCAATTTGTTTATTATTTCGATCCTAAATATAATAAATTATACCTAAAATTTTTATTATAATATATATTATGTTGATTTAACAACCAATTTAGTAAGAGAAAACAAAATGAAACAAAATTGTGATGAAAAAAAGCGAAATAATAAACAAATTGCAAATTAAATCTACACCAGCCCAAGCGAGACCATCTTTTTTGTCGGTATGCTCCTTTACCCCTAATTTTTCATCAGCCTACACCACGACAATATATAGAAAAAAATTTAAAAAAAAACTTGTTTTTCATTATAATTAAATTGTCTGTATTTTCTAGAATGCTAGTATTAAAATATTTTATTTATCGTTTGTGCAAGAAAAAATAATAAAGTTTTTTTAAAATTAATAAAAGTAAAACGCCAAATGCGTCAATTGCTAAACAAATGCGTCAGCATGTTGTATGCTGATCCGCATTATTTAATGCCTTATACAAAATACAGTATCCTGAACTTTGTAAAGGATACTGTACTTTATAATTATCTTTTTTAGTTTTTGCTAATGTGAGACTTTTATATCGCTTACTATATTATAAGAATAAACTCGAAAAAACAATAGAGCGGTGCATCAAAACGTTTGGCCAAACGTTGGTCCATTACTATTACAGAAGGTTAAAATGCTCAGGGGTGCGTCATGATGACCTATCAGTAATTAGAAAAAACCAACCTGTTCCTTTATTTTAAAATAAACGTAATGTTTTACTTCCATCAATATTATATATACAAGGTCAAAAACATATAGATAATAATTATAAATAAAGAATAGAATGATTTTAAACAAGAACGAGGGAATCTATAATATTTATTTTTGAAGCATACTTCTAAAAATAGTTTACCGGGTACATGAAATGTGATAGGAATAAATGCAGGAAAATATGTACATGATGAATGACTAGTGAATAAAATCAAAGAAAAACAATGAAAAGAACAATAATAACAACAAAGAACGGCCCATCTTGATCACCACTTGATAAGCCTGACAAATTTGTTTTTCGGGAAATTCCGGATGAAGTACTTCCTCATTTCGTTAAACGCGAGCAAATACAATCCAACTATAGGCGCAATTGCCCACACATGGGCTGGCGGCGTGTGAATATCCATTATGTATTGGAAAACAGGCATATAAACAAACAACAATAACAGAAGGACCTAAAAATTTAACTTCCACTTTTTACAAAAACCTTCACTAACCTCAATTAAAACGGCAAAAATGCTCACAATATTTGTGAGCCCGTGCCGAAACACCGAAACCCTCCGAGTCGTGCAATTATACAAATGGAACACTTGCGACATGACAAGCGTAATCTGCCACGCGGCCGCCGCCTGTCCCTTGATGATCAGCTGCTGCTCCTCATCGAACACCAACCCATCGCTCGTTGTGAAATTCATTGCTCCAGGCTTCCAATGGTGCTCAGCCGTGAATAGAATATCGCCAATAGGGATGTTATGATAACAATAGACACTCAAATACGACGCCAAGCAGCCGATGGTAATCCCGAAGCCGGCTAGTATATAAGCATAGACGAGCAAACTCTGTAATAGTCATTGTTGTTATCAAAAATGTGGGAGGTGATGCACTTTTGATAGAAGGCGAGCAGTTCGAGATCGTGGCGGAGTGTGCATTATATCGTTTTCCGGTTGTTCATACGCTAAGGATATGGCTGGCGGCATTTCCGAAGCGAGATCAACTGACAAGATCTGAAATAAATAGGCTTTATCATCATAAAACGGTTTAATGAATTTAAGATCTTCGCATTTTATGAATAGTCGCTTAAGTGCTGATTAATATGGGGCAACGCATGGATCCTTTACTCCGTCCCTGTCGGGATTAGTAGATCAGTCCTTGTTTTCGTCTCACTCGCTACTAACGTATTGGAGCTTGGTCGACAAAAAGTTGTCGAAAAACCTGATATCAGGCGGACCGACCAGCGCCTGCTCCAACCTACGGCGATCAGTGAGGAATTATCTAGCGGTTAGACACTAACTTGGGGTCCACTTACTCTTCCAGAGCCTGCACTGGGCTTTAAATGGGGGGTCCAAGTGCGAGGGTGGAACCTCCATGTAACAGGCGTGTCGTCCAGTATTCTACTCTGAACTAATACTGTGACGGACGTCTGTCAGTCACTACACGGAGACCAGGACCAGAGACATAATAAGAATTTACGTTACTCCTTGAGGCGAGGCTTAGCAATGCCAGATGCATCTGCAGATGACATTGCTACAGTTTAAGACTAGTCTATTTAACTGCAGTTACCCTATTTATCCGTTTCATTGGATTCCTCGACGCAGACGGTTATGTTTTCATCATTTCGATCAAAAGAGAAAATATAACAGAAGTTGTTATGCACAAAAGTAGTGAAGAATTTCTCCTCCTCCGATGGGAGAAGGGGGGGGAATGGTTGTTTGTTGTTGTTGCTCTTATGTTTATCATTATACAAGGAATAGCATATAATAATTTAAAAATGGATATATGGCTAAATTTAAAGATAAATTCTAAGCTAATGAAGTGGTAATGAAAATAAAACACACCTGATGGTATAGTAGATAAACAACTTGAGGGATGAATAAAGATGAGATGTCTTATTAAAATTTTAATTAAAACATAACAAGGAGATTTACGATCAGTCAACTGACAAAACCAATATAGGCACATGAAAAGTGCCGGGCCCATAAAATGTGTTAGGAAAACTGAAGGATGGCAAATATGGAGTATGCTTATCTGACACCACTCTACTTCGCCTAAAGGATTGGATCGATAACATTTGGAGACCAATTTTTTCTAAAAATACTGACCCTAAAAATGGATTTTTATAATGGATTCGGCTCGTTGTCATCTAGAACCGACAGTAGTAGATGAGCTTAATCAGCTGTGCACGTTAGCAGTTATACCGGGTGGAGTGACTTCAACCGTTGGACATTGCTGTGAACAAACCATTTAAGGATAGATTAAGGAGCTGCTGGGAATCTTGGATGGCAGATTTGAGCCAAGCAACTTTCACTAGAAATGGGAACCGAAAGAGACCGTCGTACGCAACAGTGACAAATTGGGTATATCCATCAGTTTTTATAGTTTTTATAGCGGAGGATGTTATTTTTAACGGATTTAGAAGATCTTTAAGCCAAGATTATGATAGTGTTATAGAATTTTTATGTAACAGATTCAAATGTCTTTAATGTGCTAACCTTGTTAGATATATATGCTTTTTATTGTTATAGGTTTTTATTGTTTTGATAGTTAATGTATCCAAAAGTTTGTTATCGATTAGTCAGTAAACAATTCCAACTTTTATTTTGAGTAGAACTGTTTTCATTAAATATTCTGATGACAGACGAGTGTGTGGAGACATTAGACACGAAATGAGAGAAACCTATCTCTCCCCCCACCACCTCCCACCACATGCGAAATAGTGTACGAACGAAATCCAATAAAACGGATAAATAGGGTAATTAACTGTAAATTCCAGCAGGAGCATTTAAAAGTGATATATTCAGAGAATTGATTTCTGTATGTATTAAAGGATATTTAAGGTGAAATAGATTTCAATCGATAGAGCTGAGCTCACTGATCACTCTAGCGCACTCGACTGTCAAGAAACTGCGCCGCATTGCAAAAGACTTCGCACCAATTGCAAGCACTACCTTTTAATTTATTATTTTTATTTTAAAAAATCTAGTGAAACGTAGTCCTAACCGGAGCAAAACCGATGTAAAACCCTCGATATTCCTCACAAACATTGAAAAACTTTTTAATTTAGTTTTTGAAGAGTTTCTCAGCTCTATGAGCACGTACTACGTTGTGCTCAGGATATGTTATACAGCTCATTTCGCTGAATACAGTAGTGCAAAAGAGCTTTCACTTGTACGACATCTTTACGCCCTTGGTCTTTACTTTGAAACCTAATCGTTTTTCGTGTTTTGTAAAATTATTTTTAAATTTTTAATAAAAAATCGGAAAAAAATTTTGGTTCACCCTAATATTATTCAAATTTCCTCATCGAAAATGAAACTTTTCAACTCGAAATAAGCAAAAAATGTCATTTAATTATCCATTAAGTGTTGGTATGCCTTTATTTCTTTAATATATTTATATTGTCCTTTTCAGAGATCGGTGCCTAATGGAAGAGGAAAAAATTAGGATGGAATGAGGTTCTCGTTTGGACGGCCACACTTCTTTTAAGAAATAATGGGCAGCACACATTGAAGAGGAATTGACGAAAAAGTTGTTTGTGGCCGTGTGGCCGTCCATCTGAGACTATCATTTTCTCTTCTTTTTTTTGCTATTCCATTAGGTACCGATCTCTGAAAAGGACAATATTTTCCTTAAACTATCTTTTGTGGTGTTTAATTGCGGCTCGACCAGGATGGTCATTTTAAACTGCCGCCAATTCTGCTGCATATCTAACTTAGCGCTCGCATTTAGGCCGTTTGAATTGTCAGACAATCCGTTGTGTTAATCTAATCGTTGTTTCCGTTTTTACCTCATCACTTAGCCCCGTAGCCGCAATCTCCCCCGACATATTTCATTGTAAATTTATTAAATTGTTATTAATAATAAAATATTATTAATACATAACACTATCTATTATAAAAATATGAAAAGGACAATATATATACCTGCAACGGCGACAATCCATGCGGCAATCCGAGCATGAACGAAAGCATGATAGGGAACACCTCTGGCCACAAATGTGCAAACGTATAAGCCAGTGACAATCGCAAATTGTCGAAGAGTAATCGTCCCTCTTCGATTCCCATCACAATCGACGCAAAGTTATCATCAAGAAGCACGATATCGGCTGTCTGCTTTGCTATATCACTTCCTGCAAATATCCTCAATTCATCCACGAATCATTGCTCCAAACCAACCGCCCTGTCCCATTGCAATGCCAACATTCGCGTGAGCGAGCGCCGGAGCATCATCCACGCCTCCTCCCGTCACCGCCACGGTCTCTCCCCTCCTCTGCACCTCTTTCACGATCTCCAACTTCTGTACAGCATCCGTGCGCGCGAACACAATATTCCGATGCTTCAGCAACTGATCCCACTCGGTCGAGTTATACGTGTTCAATTGGTCGCCCGTCACCACCTTCCAATCTTCATTCGTCTACAAAACGTTCACGCATTTCACGTCACTTATATCCAACTAATTTAATAATCATTTCTCAAATCATTTCAATCAACATGCGGCTCATTTTATTATATCGTCTTGTCTATTTTATTCTATTTCTTGTCGCTCTGTTGCTCATTTGTTTCGAATCGCGATTATGCTACAGTGTGAATCCACTGAAACTGGTTGTGAGTGTTTTAAGAAATATTATAATATATTTGTGCATTGGAGAATGTTAACAATGTGATGATTGAAGCGGCAGACGGAATTCAACGGAAGAGGCCAAAGAGGGAAGTTCTAGAAGTTTTAAAAAGAGCACCAGAATTTGATGAGCTCGTGAATCGTAATCATTCGAATGGTTCCCTTGTGGAGCTACGAAAGGATGAAATAAATGCAACAACGAATTCAACCGATTCTCCTATAGTTGTTCGTAAGAGTGTTATAGATCTAAAAGCAACAACAACAACAACAACAACAACGGTTCCTCTTAAAAACGCTACTATTGCTAGCACAACAACTCATAAGAATTCCACAAGAACCGCTTCACTCTATCATAATGCCACAAACGTTCGAAATGAGACAAATTCCACAAGAACCGCTTCACTCTATCATAATACCACGAACCTTCGAAATGAGACAAATTCCACAACTCTCTCTGTTCTCAGTTCTATCCAGGAAATCCAAAACAAAACTATGAATGTCACTACAGTTGCTGTCAATTCTTCCCATCCCACTGATTTCCCTTTCCCAGCAGCCTCTGCTGAATCAGTCAACGGCTCCATCCATCATAGGAATGTTCAATTCGTTAGCAAGACGTGGTACCCCATCAAGAACGACAATACCCAATTGAGCATTCGATCAAGCATTTGCATACCCGTAAGCTCTACTCTTTCACCATCATCGTCCACATTCTAATTTTCAGATTGTTGTCACAGATTCGATGACGTTCAATCCGTCGGGCCCAGTGGACACTGTTTTGGCGCCACTCAAGATGCCCTTATTTCTGATTTGCCTGTCATTGGTGCTTCTTGTAGCACACACGGCTGTCGTGTTGTCAACAAGTACCGACTCTTGTGTACGTTTTTATTATTGAGGGATGCGTCAATTGATTGATTTCAGCTTTACGCGACCTGTATTCAACTTATACAAGTTGTTATATGTATTGGAATCCTTATTAATCTTATTCTGTTTCGGTAAGTGGTGGGTTTCAAAAATAATTGTGGCATTTATAATCAAAAAGCGTGTCAAAATGAGTACCACACCCGGACCAGAAACGGGACCGCTTCGGAGAAAAGGTCTTGTTTAGTCAGCCACACGGCCACGAAGGCCATCACGTCTCTTCCTCTTTTTATATTTTTATTTCATCCATTTTCATTTTTAAATTAAACATTTCATTTCTTGGGAAGCAATTAAAAATCAAACTTTTCGTTTTTTTGGTTATTGCGTAAAATAAAATCCATTAGATGTTATCTGCGTACTTTGTGCATATATGCGGATTATTAATTCTATTACTTTTAAATGGAATGTGATAAAATGGTAAAAAGAACTTTATTTATCAATTAAGATAACTCTAAAACATAAGTAGTGGTTATAGATACTAAGAGCTTAATTTAAAGCTTATTTTTTAATAAGGAAAATAATTAGAAAAAATTATAAAAAAGTGAACAACTGTTGAACGCTGCCGAGGCTAGAACTTCCATAGATTCAATTCCGATTCCAAATCACAACCACTCGGCCATCAAACCACATTTAAATATGTAAATTAGATTGATGATTTTATGAGAACAATTAATATTCAATTTAAATCATTGGTCGTGATATTAGGACAAGATTTTGAACTTTTGCATTTTATTTTACGCAATAACCAAAAAACGAAGTTTGATTTTTAATTGCTTCCATTTCTTGTCATCAAAAAATAGATAACAAAAATTGAGGAGAAACAAAAGAGGAAGAGACGTGATGGCCTTAATGGCCGTGTGGATGCCGAAACAAGACCTTTTCTCCGCCCCTAATTTTTTGCTCTTCCATTAGGCATCGATCTCTGAAAAGGATAATAAAATATTTTGATTTCTTGATGTATACAAGTTTAATTAAGTTTTAATTCGTGTTAGAATAATTAGAATAATTATCTGAACGTATTGGTGATAAAAAATAATGATTCTCTATAGTTTTGTTTTTTGCTGTTTCATTAAATTCAATATAAAAAATTGTTTTACATGTATTTTATTTTATGATGCATTTCATCTGAATCAGCGTAAAATTCTCTATAAGATGGTATTTTACTTTTCACTGTCATTTCCAACACAAATTTTTTATCACAGTTTAAAACTTCTATATTGCAAAAAATACATTAAAAATGATTATTATTTGTTTTAAAATGATTTTAATACATTCAGATAATTTTCCCAACTGTTTTATATACAAATAATTAACTTACCTTAATTAGAATTCGAATAATAAAGCTTCAAAAAATAGCTAAAAGTAAAAGACGAACTTTTAGTGATCAACATTTTCTAGTCCCCCCCCCCCCCCCACCCCTTTGGCAAATAGCCAACAAAAATGTGTTTCCTCTATTTCAATGTTATTGTACAGAAATATTAAATTACGCGCTTTTTGGGATCTCGCTATTCTGCTTCTCTGTTTCTCATTATTTACGTTGCGCCTAAAATAAGATTTATTGGATTCCCTTTATGAAATAAATTAAATATAAAACCTAGAGAGCGTAAAATTAATGTGAGTTAACCATATTTTAAATGAATTATACCTAATAATAAGAAATCAATCGTGTGCGAGTGCTCATTAATGGATTTTATTAAATATAGAAAAATGAAAATTGCTCCCGCACTCCACCGCCACGAAACCGTGCCGCATTGCAAGAGACTTCGCACCAATTGCAAACTCAACCTTTTTAATTTATTATTTTCAATATTTACAAGCCACTTATATTGACGATGAAGACTCTTCTGGTCCATTAATTGAGGTACTAAGAATTTCTTTTCATTAATTTATCAGGATTTCTGCAGAATGAAACGTTAACTGATAAATTAAATATTGAAAATAAAAATAATAAATTAAAAGGTATTGTTCGCGCAATTGGTGCGAAGTCTTTTGAAATGCGGCGCAGTTTCTTTACAGTCCTTGACAGTGACAGTCGGTGTCCAAGCGCATCCACATATTATTGCGAACAGAAAGCACCCAATTCTATCTAGAGAAGAATAAAAAAGTTAAAATTATCGTTAACCACATCCGAGCTCAGCTGCGAATTATTAGGTCTAGAACTTTAAGATATTAAGGCACACCTATGCCACAAAACCATGCAGCATTGCAGCAGACAGTGCCGCAATTGCAAAAAACGCATCCCTCCTACTTTATTATTATTTTTTCAATATTTGATTTATTTATTGTTTTTTAACCAAAATGTTACTTTAATGGTTATATATTGTTACGAATAATATAATATGTATAATAGTTTTGTTTAGACTCATTGAATTCTTTTATAATACATTTTATGTTGAAAAATTTAAAAAATCCTTTTAGCTAGTTCAAAAAAATTGTTTATACTATTTTAAGTAATTTTAATAGACAGAGCAGAGAAGGAGGAATTTTTTGGTACCTGTTTCGTAAAAATTAATTAATTCATTTTCGAGAAATCATCATTATCATACTTTCGTACTCTTTGGTTTGATCTCAATGTTCCGTCGTTTTCTTTGCAATTGTATAATATTTAATAATTTCAGAATGCCAAACCACTCTCGAAATCATTATATGAACGATGAATACTCTACTATATGGACGATGAACACTCTGAGGTAATAAAGAATTTCTTTCCATTTATTTATCAGGATATCTTCAGAATTTCTGCAGAATGAATTGACCATGTTAAAAATGAAGAGCATTGTGAGAAAGGTATAAATATTCATATTTGCAACGACATTTAAAAAAACACCATCACAGAATATATAATCCAATTCCTTCGGAGATTTTCTTGCCAATCGCCGACTTTTCGTCTTCTCCCATTAATGAAATTAGCGGCTCATTTTGCAGAAATTCTGAAGATATCCTGATAAATAAATGGAAAGAAATTATTTATTACCTCAGAGTGTTCATCGTCCATATAGTAGAATATTCATCGTTCATATAATGATTTCGAGAGTGGTTTGGCATTCTGAAATTATTAAATATTATACAATTGCAAAGAAAACGACGGAACATTGAGATCAAACCAAAGAGTACGAAAGTATGATAATGATGATTTCTCGAAAATGAATTAATTAATTTTTACGAAACAGGTACCAAAAAATTCCTCCTTCTCTGCTCTGTCTATTAAAATTACTTAAAATAGTATAAACAATTTTTTTGAACTAGCTAAAAGGATTTTTTTAATTTTTCAACATAAAATGTATTATAAAAGAATTCAATGAGTATAAACAAAACTATTATACATATTATATTATTCGTAACAAGATATAACCTTTAAAGTAACGTTTTGGTTAAAAAACAATAAATAAATCAAATATTGAAAAAATAATAATAAAGTAGGAGGGATGCGTTTTTTGCAATTGCGGCATTGTCTGCTGCAATGCTGCATGGTTTTGTGGCATAGGTGTGTTAAGGAATATTAAGTGTATTATTTTTTTAATGGAATATGATTTTGTTATTATTATTAGGTCTAGAAATTAATTTCCGCGTTTTTTACGCATATTAAACTATAAAAAACTGGACAAACGTAAACAAAACTTTTATTCCAAATAATTTCCGTTATCAATAAAAACATTTTCCCAGAGTTTGGACAACTTATGGATTCCATCATAATTGAATTTTTCTGTTTTGGCCGCAGTCCATTCATCTAGCCATTTTTTGACGTCTTGATGCTCTCGAAAGCGCTGCTCCATTGACCGGAAAAGATGATAATCCGTCGGGGCAATGTCCGGAGAGTAGTGTGGGTGCGGTAAGACTTCCCATTTGAACTCTTTCAGCGTATCCTACAGCGCTTGAGCAACATGGGGCCTTGCCAGCAATATGACCTTTTCGGGTCGACACTGGAGTTCAGAGTACAGAATTCCTTGTTGGTCCCATCATATGCACAGTAAGACCTTCTTCCCGTTGATGTTGAGTTTTGCGGTCGAAGGGACTAACCCACGATTTGCTTCGCTTCGGATTGTCGTAGTTTGTCGTATTTAGATTGTCCCACAATTTTTTGGGTTTTAAACCCATTTGTTACCCACTTAAACCATTTTGTGTCTCCTAATGTTTTGTCAGTATACTATATGAAGACCTAATAATATCATAACCATGTTCCATAATTAAATATTTAAACCAAATTGATGATTAGATGAGATCAATTAATATTAAACTTTCATAATCGGTAGATTTTGCACATTTTATTTTACGAAATCACAAAAACAGCAAATTTTTGATTGCTAATCTTTCTTTCTTTCCATATTTTAGAGTCATGCCATTAAAAAAAATTAAAAGAAAGGATTGATTTTTAGTTCACACTGGGAAGAATCGTGGAAGAAAACCATAAAAGTGGATGAAGCACCGAACACAGCGCCAATTTATCCGTTCAATTGGAAGATTGCCGAAGTTTTGACGGTGCTGTGCATTGTTGAAATCATAATTGAACGATTAACGCGAAATGTGCTTTCATTGAAAGTGCGATGTGAGAGAAGTCAAGGCGTCTACAAATGTATTCAAAGGGAGCAGTTTAATAAGTCTCAAGTGGCTATGGATGAAGAGATTGGAATGAACAGTTTTAGCTTCTCGTAATGATTATTAATAATAATAATAATTTGTTTTGGTATAAACAATTTGATTGTTGTTCATTTGTTGATTGCTTGCATTGAAGCTTGCCACGAAACCGCGCCGCATTGCAAGAGACTTCGCACCATTTGTAAACTCAAGTTTTTAATTTATTCTTATTTTCAATATTTACAAATCACTAATATTGACGATGAAGACTCGTTTGGTCCGTTAATTGAGGTACTAAGAATTTCTTTTCATCAGGATTTCTGCAGAATTATACGTTAACTGATTAATAAAATATTGAACACAGAAAAAATGGGGACGGTCCGTTAACCGGCGTATGGCCGGTTTTACATCGGTTTTGCTCCGGTTAGGACTACGTTTCACTAGATTTTTAAAATAAAAATAATAAATTAAAGGGTAGTGATCGTGCAATTAGTGAGAAGTCTTTTGCAATGCGGCGCGGTTTCTTGGCAGTTGAGTGTACCTGTATTTTTTTTGGTACGGTAAAATTAATATATACACTAGCTGACAAAAGTTTTGTCACAAAAGTTTTTTCGGGTTTAACTTTTTTGTGACTTGACCAAATTGGCTGATTTTTTGATATGATAGATTCATATGGTTGTGGATTATTTTACAAAATTTCCGCTGGTTATTACGATGATCCGTTTTACAGTGACAAGCGTTTATCGTAAAACGCGTAGCTCAAAGATATTACGCACTTTTCTTGCACTGCATTTTTTAATAATTTTTAAAGTTCAATTATATTTTTTTCATAATTTATTGAAAATAGCAGTAATTGGCAACATTTTAGAGATGACTCCACGTAAAGAAACTCCAATTGCCCCCCGGCAAGCTGTTATCAATATGAGGGAAAACGGAATGCGTGGTACCGAAATTGCCATGGTAATTTAAACCAAATTTTGCTACTATAACATTTTAAACACTGATTCACATAAAATATCAAAAAATCAGCCAATTTGGTCAAGTCACAAAAAAGTTAAACCCGAAAAAACATTTGTGACAAAACTTTTGTCAGATAGTGTAAATTAGAAATTATATAAAAAAAATTGTATCAAACTTGACACTATGTCTCACTGCATTTTTCCGCCATAACGTCTTAAACTATCTAAAAATGTTCTCTTCTTAGCGAAATTTGCAACATGAGCCATTCCATTTGGGATGGACATTGTAGGATTTGTAGGAATTAAGTAAATTTAATTAGTAAATCGAGTTATGATTTCCCCGATAGATTTTTTTAATGGAAAAATGTTTTTTCGTTCTTGTAATCGGCCTCTGATGAGCGCAGCCTCGAGGCTAGAAATTTCATCGATTCCATTTAGACACCACACCACACGCAGACCCATATATGAATGATTAGATTCACATTTTATAATTGACCGTGATATTACGACAAGATTTTGAACTTGCACATTCACGCCAATTTGAAATGAACATTTTCTACTATTTGAATGAGGCTTACAAGTTAATCCGTCTTAATTTCAGAATACCTTTCTAGTAGATTTAATAGGCATGTCTTAAAATATATAAGTAACCGCTTCTCTGCTAAAAAAACTATATCAGCGAATCATTTTTGAGCACACAATTTAATGGTTTCATTTGGCGTGCACATTTTATTTTACGAAATCATCAAAAAAGCACAAAACTTTGATTTTTAATTATTGGGTTGAGGAATAAGTTCGTAAAGTATTTTTCACAAAGATTTTTTGGAACAAAAAACAATAATTATAATAATAATCAATTAAACAATTATGTATTCGCCGTTACTGTTTACGACTTCCTCACACCTCTCGGTTAATTTGTTGATGTCGTCTCGCCTGGTGTCGAGCCCGTTTTTGAGGTCCTCTTCGCCATCGAAGGTAACACCCCTCACTTGGTTTGACAAAGAGCGGAAAAGGGGATAATCGGATTGCGCAAGGTCTGGAGAGTACGGTGGACGCTGTAGAAACTCCATTCGAGCTCTTGGAGGGCGAGTTTGACGACTTGTGCAACGCCGTTCATTGTCGTGGAGCAAGATGACTTGGCCTTGTCGTTCGGCTCTTTTCAGTCGAATAGACTAATTTAAGCGGCGCAGCTGGGCAACATAGAGCTCCTTGTTGAACGTAGCGTTCCTTTCGAGCATTTCCCAGTACATCATGCCCTCCCAGTTCCACCAAACGCAGATCATGTTCTTCTTTGGGTGAAGTACCTTCTTGACTCTCGGCTTTGATGTATCTCCTGGAGTCACCCAATCCTTTCTTTGCTTCAGCACTCCAATTCCAGGAAATCGCGCCGCATTGCAAAAGACTTCGCACCAATTGCACGAATACTACCTTTAAATTTATTAATTGTTTTTTAACTAAATGTTTAGTTTAATTGTTACATGTTGATTTGAAAGTTATAGTAGATATAATAATTTTGTTTATAATCTGCATTTTCTTAAACGTACACGTTCCCTTCAAATATTAAAAAAAATCCTTAAATTTAAATGTAATGTTCCCGCAATTGGTGAGAGGTTTTTTGCAATGCGGCGCGGTTTCGTGGCATTGGAGTGCTTCAGATTGACGTACAGACACCATTTTTCATCACCCGTGACGATTTGGTACAAAAATCTCTGTTTATGACTGCTCGATGGCTATCTAGATGTTGAGCTGCAATTTGAAGGCGGTTTTCTTTGTTTTGTTCGTTGAGCTCATGTGGTATCAAGGTCCCCGAGTTTTTCGGCAAATCCCATCGAATGAATGAAGATGATTGAAGATGATTATGGTCCTTTGGTCTTTGATGGTCTTTTGATCACAGTTCATTGTTTGTCGGCAAATTCATCACTTGTTTGGCGACCATCTTCCTTCAATAGCGCCTTCAGATGCTTTTCGTCTAATTCTGCAGGTCGTCCGCTTCAGGATTACAGTAGCCATTTTTCAACTTTGCGAATCATTTTTGTGTAGTAGTCACGCATAAGACACCTTTTATTTAGAAGAGCAGATGTCGAAAATGATGATTTTTGCCTCCTGGATAGTTCATTTGACAAATTAGTAAATTTTCAGACGCAATTTTCTCGAGATAGCTGTGACCGTTGCAGAAACTCTTTTTATATTTAGAAAGTAGATTTTTTTCTCTTTCTAATGATATATGTCACATCCTGTAACTCCAAACTCTATGCTGACCATTCCCTAGTAAGTATGAAAAATGATGAAAATTAAAAATTGTAGAACAAACTAAAACCCCAGTTTTGTAGAGCAGAAAAAGCGCTATCAGATAAATATACACACTTTGCCAAACAACAAGAAAATTGTTGTGAAACAAAAGATATTATAAAAACTCTACGAAATTATTCCTCAACCCAATTTTACAAAATCGTCATTTTCATGTGGCGTTTTGGCAGTATATAGCAGAGATAGCCGGAATGGCAGTTTTTGAATTCCGGAAATCGAAAAATGACCGTAACCCGTAGTTTCTCCC
Organism: Caenorhabditis plicata; assembly: GCA_963931815.1. NCBI lineage: Eukaryota > Metazoa > Nematoda > Chromadorea > Rhabditida > Rhabditidae > Caenorhabditis > Caenorhabditis plicata. The sequence continues at coordinate 9,332,718 of OZ007492.1, read as the reverse complement.
GTAATTGGTGCTAGTTTGGAATAACAAGCACAACAAATGAAAATTATGATTTTGCAATATTTAAACGTGTATTTTGAAATTCCGCGTGTACCGATTTTTTTCACGTAGCTTTAGAATTCTGGTGTTAGTCTATGTAAATGAGGGGAGATGGAAGTTTTTGAATTTCGTATTTTTCCTCAACCCAATAGTCCCTTAAATTGAAATATTTTATTTTAAGAATTTACATGCATTTTCTTTGTTCTTTTGGAAGCAATTAAAAATCAAACGGTTATTGCGTAAAATAAAATCCATTAGATGCAATCTGCGTACTTTGTGCATATATGCGGATTATTAATTGTATTAATTTTGAATGGAATAGGATAAAACGGTAAAAATAACTTTATTAATCAATTAACATAACTCTACAACATACGTAATGGTTATAGATATTAAGAGCTTAATTTAAAGCTTAAATTTTTTATGACGAAAAGAATTAGAAAAAAAAACGCGAAGAAAAAAAAGCGAACCACTGATAAACGCTGCCGCGGCTAGAACTTCCATAGATTCAATTCAGACTTCACATCACTACCACTCGGCCATCAAGGCACATTTAAATATTCAAATTAGATTGATGATTAGATGAGATCAATTACTATTCAAATTAAATCATTGGTCGTGATTTTAGGACAAGATTTTGAACTTTCGCATTTTATTTTACGCAATAACCAAAAAACGCAAAGTTTGATTTTTAATTGCTTCCGTTCTTTTTCGATAATTTTTATACAATAATTATCTTTTTAAACTGATATGTGTTTTGGTTTTTATCATTTTTAAACTATTATCGATGCCAAATGCGATTGCCACCGCAAAATGTGACGCACTTTTTTAAATATTATTTTTTCATTTAATTTTTATGATTTTTATTATTTTCCACGTTTATTCCACGATTGAAACAACATCTAAAACATATTCTTCAATTTATTTAAGCAAAAACAATATAGAACCAGCTGAAACAAGAAAATAATGATAAAAATTAAATGAAAAAATAATATTTAAAAAAGTGCGCCACATTTTGCGGAGGTAATCGCATTTGGCGACGGCTATATTAATTTATAAAATTATGATGATTTATTATTTTATGATCAAGATTCCATGTACAAGATTGCGAAACAAAAGAGCTGACACTGAGCACACAAAATTTTCGATACAAAGTTCTTACCGGTCCTGTTGTTCCAATCAATCCAATCTGTCTGGCGATGGCGGTGGCGGTTGTTGGATGGTCGCCGGTTATCATGAAAACCTTGACGCCGGCTACTTTGCACTGCTCAATAGCTGCTGCGGTCTCGGCTCTGAAACAATAACGATTATTTTCTACGAAATCAACCCCGATTTAGTAAGAACCTAGGTGGATCCATAATGGCAGCCATTCCGAGGAACACCAAGTCTTGCGGATAATCGTCCTTATTGCCACTTCCATACTTGGCATTCTCTTTGGCGTTAAAGTGTCGCTGGGCGAACGCGATAACACGCCGGCCTTCATTGCCGAGCATCTCCCAGGCTGCCTGGCACTCGGCACGATATGACTGATCGATGTCGCGCAGGTCCTTGCCGTGCAGCACTTTGGAGCACTTGCTGAGAATGATCTCCGGCGCGCCTTTCATGAACACAACGAATCGCGCCTCGCCCTGCATTCTGTCGAATTCTACAACTTTTTATGTGAGTCGCACCTTTCCTGGAGCGGCAACATTTTCGGCGCTGATGGGAACATCGTTGCACAAGCTCTTGGCGATCACCAGTTGGCAGCGACGCACCGAATTGAACGGTACCTCATAGACGGTCTGCGATGAAATGATGAGGCGGATGGTGGGTGTGGCGCACCTGATATCTCTGCCGGATCCCTTCGACACTCGCGTTACACTCGACGTACTGCACTAAAGCGACGTCACTCGGCACGCCGAAGATCTCATTCTTGGAGCGGTGTTTTCTCTTTTTGTGACCGTCTTCTTCGCCAATCGTGTGTAGTGATGCTTGACTAGAGCCTTCCTTGACGCCGCCCGCTTCCGAAACTTGACCCGTTCGTGTATCGCTGAAGTAGTATAAGTTGTTTAGACAAAATTAAATGAGAATACACTGGTGTCCAAAAGTTTGCGACACCCCCACTAACTAGCTGTTTCGCATATTACTGTAGGACTACATTTGAAATGAGTGGTACCAGTAGATTCCCCGTCATGAAAAACCTATTTCCAGAAAATTTCATTAAAATCTGTTTTATTACCGCTACGCTACAGTACATTTTCCACAAACAGTGGTGGTCACAGTGATATGACATCATTTTTAAACTAGGAAATAACACTAAAATTAGCGACATTTAATGATTAATTTCATTATTTAATACTTTGTTGCTGATCCGTTGATCCGAATAACCTCATTACTTCGGTTTGGCATGCTTGAAATCATGCTTCCAATCAGATTTTTATCGACCAGTGACCATTGACGAAGAATTTCAGCTTCAAGATCCGTTACAGTGTTAAATTGACGTCCTTGATGGTAAAATCTTGTAGCAAGGACGGACCAGAGATTCTCGATTGAATTGAGATCGGGAGAACACGCTGGCCAGCCCATAACAGTGATTTCCTTTGACCTCAACCACGTCGTCGTTGAAGCACTAGCATGAATGGCGGCGGTGTCTTATGGAAATGTGAAGGCAATATGCCAGAAATGGAACTAAAAGTTTCTCCAGGACACCTTGATAGTCCGCAGATTTCATTCGAGGTGAAATGAATTCCAAATAAAGAGTTACAGGCTCCCCAAACCATGCACGTTCCACCTCAAAAACTTCTCTTAGAAAATGTCAATGGATCCTTCCTCAAATCACGCCAATAAGAATTCCAGCCGTCCGGTCCGTCAAGATTAAACTTCTCTTCATCAGAAAAAATTATCAGAACACGTTTGAAGTGACAATTAAATCCGTAAATGGACTCGCTCTTTTCCAATCTGTGACCAAGTTTCGGCGAGCAAAGTCAACACGTCTCAATTCGTGATCAGGGGTCAGACGTGGATCATTTTTTTGTTTTTGACGAACAATTATTTCGCTCCAACGCAGAAATCAATAAATTGTTTGTCTCGAGGTCGAAACTCCAACTTCACGGCCAATTTATCTAGCCGACTGCATTGAATTTGAAGCTTTCCACGCAATTGTTCGATCATATCTGCTCGATAGAACCCTTGGACGTCCCGGAATTGGTGTCTTTCCGTAGCCAAAAAGGTCCTTCAATTAATTACTCACAACGCGACGTGATCGGTTCAGATACGCAGCGGTTTTCACGATGGATAATCCGAGTCGGCGTATGGCTTCAATTTTTGCACATTCCTGGGGTGAAAAACGACATCGGCTGCCCATTTCGTGATATCATGTTCAAGACATGTTTTCAGACCTTTTATACTCTTGATTATTTGAAAGAACTTTCATTTTGTGCGCCAAATGGAGATTTAATGATCAGCAATAGAAGTATGTCTCACGGCTGTGACCACCGCTGTTTGTGGAAAATGTAATGTAGCGTAACGGTAATAAAACAGATTTTAATGAAATTTTCTGGAAATAGGTTTTTCATGACGGGGAATCCACTGGTACTACTCATTTCAACTGTAGTCTTGTAGTAATATACGAAACAGCTAGTTAGTGGGGGTGTCGCAAACTTTTGGACACCAGTGTATAAGTAAAAAAAAAAAGAAAATAATACTTACACGACGGTAAACTTTTTCTTCATATGAGCACTCAACATAGCTTCCGACGCACTTTTCTGAAGAGCTCTCATTGTCGAAACTCGTCGCATTGACCTTCTGACGCATTCAAATTGAGCATTGTTGCACACTGACATTACTGAAGAAAACAGGTTAGAGGTGACATAGGGAAGAGCCCTTAAAACAACCTGTGAGAATATCAGGCAGTGGTTCTTCCAATCTCTCGGGACTCTTCATTATTGAGTGCTTCATTGCTCGCAAATGCGGATGTTTCAGGTCGACGGACTGCCCTGTGACTAGACGCGAGTTGAACCAAAGATCGGTGACGACCATCTTGTTCATTGTGAGGGTTCCCGATTTGTCGGCGCAGATTACTGTCGCTGCTCCGAGCTCGTCTGAAAATCAACATTAAATTCCGATGATTGGATGATTGATAACCAATGAGCTCGAGTTTCTTTATTAGAATGTTCTTCTGCGCCATTCGTCTGGCGATGATTCGCAACTGCGACATGACGGTCGCTGGAAGTCCCTGTGGCACATTGGCGACAATAATGACGACGAAACCGACAATAAAGTGATCAAGAATGTTCTCGAAACGAGCAACAATGCAGCCGATTAAGAAAACGACTGTTGCCATGCTAATCGCCACGAGACAGATGAACGTCGAGAAGTTTTGAAGCTCGTTCCGCAGCTTGCCACTCGGCGGTGGGATGTGGTGGTGGAGCTGCGCGATGGCACCCATCACTGTGAACCTGCCGGTGCGGATGACGATGCCGATGCCCTCGCCCTCCGTGCAATAAGAGCCCATGAAGGCAACATTGCGAGCCTCGAAGACGGACGTCTCGTGCGAGACGACGTCGGCGTGGTACTCGCGCGGCACCTTGTGCCCCGTCACCTGCCCGCTGCCAATGAGCAGCGAGTTGGCCTGCAGAATGCGCAGATCCGCTGGCACCGTATAGCCGGCGCGAAGAATGACGAGGTCGCCGACGACAATCTCGTCGGCTTTCACCTCCTGCTCCTCGCAGTCGCGAATCACCACAGCCATCGCGGGCATCATTGCGCGGTTCTTGAGCACCACAAGCGTTGCCTTAGACTGCTGCCAATAGGACAGCGAGCACATGAACGCGACGACGCAAATCAGAATGATGGCACAGATGATGTTGAGCGGCTCGCTGGAGCCACGCGCCATGTGAATGAAGTAGGTGGTGACCGACAGGATAGCGGCGCCGATGAGTAATACCCAGAACTTGAAGTGGAATTGAGAGAGCAGGAATTGGAACACGCCCGGCTCACGAGGCGGATCGATCTGATTGAGACCGCCGTCTTTGAGACGTTTTCTAGAATGAGAAATAAGCACAAGTTCTAGATTGCCTGCTGGCCACAAATGGTTTTTTGAGCATCTTATTCATCCTATAAGTCTGATTTTTCACGGTAAATGCATAACACTGTTACGCAATAATGCAGAAAAGAAAATAGCTTCCTCTTTTTTTTTTTTGCAAAAATTATGTTTTTGACCATTTTGGAGTTTTGTTTTTCATTTTTTCATAGTTACTAGAATAGTTAGAAATTAATGGGCCAAAAAGGTGTCTCTTGACATCAAAAAAGCCGTCGTAAGAGGCTATGAATGAGACCCAAAAAATTAGAGCTCTTTCGGAGCAGTTTCAAATCGTTAAATCCACGGTTTCCTCAATTATCAGAACGAGCAGGTAAGATTAATAATGTTTATTTGTTAGAATATTATTATTAAAAAAAAACCTGTGTTGGCTCTAAACCGCCTGGGAGGCCTTGTGGAACCACCCACAGCATGGATCGCATTATCAGAAGAGCATCCAGAGAGGAGAAACTAGGAGAAACTCATTGGACATCCAACAGGTCGTAACTTCTCCCACAGATCCAGAACCATCTAGAAGACGTCTCCAAGCTGAAGGACTCCACGGACGCTGTCCAGTTCATTAACCAATCATTAGTGAGAAAAACTGGAAAGCTAGATTTGCATGGGCACGAGCCCATCTCAACTGGAGTCGTCAGGATTGGGAAAAAACTCATCTGATCCGACGAATCCAAGTTCAACCTGTTCGGAAGTGCTGGAAATTTATGGATTCGACGCCCGGTTGGGACCAGGTATGGTAATAGAATGAGCTCAGAAAACGTGCTCAAATCTAACTTTTTAGAAAGATGTTTATATTTTTAGATAGCTTAAGACAAGCTTAATTATATTGTAGCACGCCAAATTGAAATAACGATTTTCTGATATTTACTCGCTTCATACAATGTATACTTTATAAAAACATAGTTAACACCAATTTTTCAGATTTTTCTTAAACTTTCATAATATAGCAATATCTTCCCAAAAATTTAAGCTTCAGTTTCTAAGTTCGTTGTATTAGCGTTCGAATTGGAGTGTTGTAGTAAGAACTTTTTTGTTATAAAGACGTAAAAATTTCTGCACACGTTTAAAAATCGCAAAATCGCTATGTCGATTTGGTGTGCCCTCAGTATCAGCTTCCAATCGTCAAACATGGTGGTGGAAGTTGCATGGTGTGGGGATGCTTCTCAGCGAATGCTATGGGACCGCTGAGACGTATTGGATCAATTCCAATACGAAGACATTCATTAGAGACTAACACAATCTGACCATGGGCCTTGGCAAATGTGGGTCGTGCTTAGGTCTTTCAACAAGACAACGATCCAAATCATACAACTCTCCAAGTGGCTGCAACGTCGTCGTGTGGATGTGCTCGATTGGCACAGTCAATCTCCCGACCTGAATCCGATCAAGCACATGTGGGAGAATACGGAGAGAAGAACCAAAGGTCTCTGGGCTTCGAGCGTCGACCAGAAATTCGCTCAATTGGAAGCCTCATGGAAGTCGATTCCACTCTCGGTTGCGCACAACCTTCTTGATTCGATGCCGAGAAGATGTCAGGCGGTTATGGATGCAAAAGGCTTTGCAACTAACAAGGGGGCGTCCGAGAGATTTTGATGAGACTTGCACCATTGATAGATTCGGATGCGCTGATTCCAAATCCGTTTTCCAAATCGGCGCAATTTTTCTCTGAGCCGAGATATGAGCCGCCAAAGTTTAAAAAACCTTAACACCAGATACGGGCGAAATTCCGGATTCCAAAATTCAAAAACTCCCATTTCCCTCATCTGTTGGCAACTTTGTTAATCTTCACTGGCACCATGGACTCGTTCCAATTTACAAGAGTTTTCAAAAATATTGCTAAAATATAATTTAACTTTACCAATGAAAGTAAATTTTGTTAGCTGTTTAACCCTTAACTTTTAAAAAAGAATGAAATGTTTTTCAACAACTTGCAATAATTAATTGAAGGAATGATTAAAGTTGTTAAAGTTGCAAATTGCATAACAAATAGTATTCAATATTATCAATATTTAAAACACGTCCAAATAACCACCCATAATAACTATTTCAATTGATCCGTCCACTAGCTGCTGCCACAATTCGCACGCAAAATAATTTTCTAATTTACACTAGCTGACAAAAGTTTTGTCACAAATGTTTTTTCGGGTTTTACTTTTTTGTGACTTGACCAAATTGGCTGATTTTTTGATATTTTATGTGAATCAGTGTTTAAAATGTTATATTAGCAAAATTTGGTTTAAATTACCATGGCAATTTCGGTACCACGCATTTCGTTTTCCCTCATATTGATAACAGCTTGCCGGGTGGCAATTGGAGTTTCTTTAAGTGGGGTCATCTCTAAAATGTTGCCAATTACTGCTATTTTCAATAAATTATGAAAAAAATATAATTGAACTTTAAAAATTATTAAAAAATGCAGTGCAAGAAAAGTTCGTAATATCTTTGAGCTACGCGTTTTAAGATAAACGCTTGTCACTGTAAAACGGATCATCGTAATCACAAGCGGGAATTTGTAAAATAATCTACAATCATATGTTTCTATCATATCAAAAAATCAGCCAATTTGGTCAAGTCACAAAAAAGTTAAACCCGAAAAAACATTTGTGACAAAACTTTTGTCAGCTAGTGTATAATCGTTTATCAGCACTGTCAATAATAGTGAACAAATTAATTTATTGATGACAGATGAACAAATTGTGGGAAGCTTGATAGGTGATTAGAGTTGAAGAATAGAGCTAGAGTGAGCCCAATGTGGGTTACACTATGCTCTAAATACAATATAATATGGGCGTGGTTTCTGGGCTTATAAGCTTCGTTGTTTCGGTGGAGAAATTGTTCTTGTGGTGATTAATTATATTTGTAATCCACGTGGGATCTAGAGCGATTAATAATGCTTCTTGGGGATTTGCTGGAATGTTTCTAAAGATTCCAATACCATTCGAAATTGGCTAATGTGCAATATTTCGTCATATGCGGTGCTTTATGACATAAACGACGCTCTATTGCACATGCACACTTTTTCTTCTCTCTGCACACCAAATGAAAATTACGGTTTTTCAATTTTCAAATGCATTTTTAAATTTTCACGTGCACTCATTTTTACGTCAATTTTACAGGTACAGGCAGCGCTTAAAAGTCATTTGTGACAAAACTTTTGTCAGTTAGTGTTATTAAATTATTCCTTATGACGGATAAATTTTACATTTTATGGTTTATGCACGTCAATAAACCTATCGAAATAAACTTTGGCGGCTCATATCTCGGCTCAGAGAAAAATTGCGCCGATTTTGAAAACGGCGCATCCGAATCTATCAATGATGCAAGTATCATCAAAATCTCAAGCGGACGCTACAGTGACTTCCGCTGTAAGTATTAAACTTGTTTTTAATCTCTCACAAATTTAATTTAAGAATTTGGCATGTTTCCTTATATTCCTTATACCTGTTCTTGGGATTTTCTGGTTTTTCGAATAAATTGTTATTTTTCATTAATTCTTGGATAGATTCTTGGATATTCTTGTCTAATTTTTTGTCAGAACAATCACATTTACCATTAAAACAATGTGACAAAATTTCAGACTAATTGGATAAATATGAAAAAAGTTATGCTCAAAAAACCATTTTTCATATCTTTATGGCCAGCACTGTGTCAAGTTTATTACCTGGCCTCTTCTGAATGCAAGCCATCGCTGCGCTCAGCAAACTCGGGATGAATGAAAGAATCCGGATAGACGTCTTTGAGCTGCTCGCATGTGAGATGATGCTCGACGAACGAGCTGCCAACGGTCTGCAAGATTAGATTCGATTTCAATTGACGTCAGTCTGGCAACCATTCGCGTCTGCTGCACGTCGTTCTCATTCGGCGTCGGCTCGGGCTTCGCGCCATCGCTATTCCATGCGCTCTTAACGGTGCCGTCGTCGCTCGGCGCCAACTCAAATATCTTGGCATCTGTGATGACGTTGCCGTCATCGCGAATTTCTGAAATCGTTCAAATGTAATCATTGGGTTCGCGGTGACAGACTTCGAGGCATCCAATGACTTGCCCGGATTATATGCTTATCTTTCTCACTCCTTGATCCGTTCCTGCAGTTAGGGAAATGATTATTTTCATTATAATATAAATGCAACCAAGGAAACAATGAAATAAGTTTGCAACAATAAAATAGAAGAAGAATAAGAAGAAGAATAGTAGAGGGGTAACTTTTTTGAACTATAAAATCAAAATGGAATCGAATTGTGATAAGATTCGATATCATTGCCAAAAACAATGTGGAATCAAGGTGTGATTGTGAAGATTGCGTTCTCTCGAGAAGAAGAATAAGAAGGAGAAGAAGAAGGAATAACTCAGTTTTTGTTTTATTTCTTTGATGTTTCGATTTTTGATTCGAATAACTGTGATAATACCAGTTAATGCATTTACACCATTTTTTGTTGTTTTCTTAGCACGTCAATTGGAATTTGAATCAAAAGCGGATTAAATGTTTCAATTCATCGAGCGAAGGTCATTTAATAAACGTCTCGTCGAGAAAACAACAAGTTAAAATTTACAAAAAAACACACACACACACAACTATTTCAGAAGAATAATACCAGGAGAAACTAAAATAGCCAAGTCCACACATGTATACAAAATGAGTCATAATATTAAAACAAATAAACAATTTGAGACGCTGCTATAATCATTATCATCATCTTAAAATTGAAGAAAGCTAAAAATACGTCAAATAAACAAAATTGTTTGGTGATTTCCAATCGACAATTTTGTTCCTTTTCTTGTTTATTTGTTTGTTTTCTTTTTTGATATGTTTTGATGCTTGTAATTACAAATTTACTATTTATATATATATATATACTAGCTGACAAAAGTTTTGTCACAAATGTTTTTTCAGGTTTAACTTTTTTGTGACTTGACCAAATTGGCTGATTTTTTGATATGATAGATTCATATGGTTGTAGATTATTTTACAAATTCCCGCTTGTGATTACGATGATCCGTTTTACAGTGACAAGCGTTTATCGTAAAACGCGTAGCTCAAAGATATTACGCACTTTTCTTGCACTGCATTTTTTAATAATTTTTAAAGTTCAATTATATTTTTTTCATAATTTATTGAAAATAGCAGTAATTGGCAACATTTTAGAGATGACTCCACGTAAAGAAACTCCAATTGCCACCCGGCAAGCTGTTATCAATATGAGGGAAAACGGAATGGGTGGTACCGAAATTGCCTGGTAATTTAAACCAAATTTTGCTACAATAACATTTTAAACACTGATTCACATAAAATATCAAAAAATCAGCCAATTTGGTCAAGTCACAAAAAAGTTAAAAAAAAAAAAAAAAAAACCCGAAAAAACATTTGTGACAAAACTTTTGTCAGCTAGTGTATATATGGACACACGCCACCGTCATTCGGTATGTTTCACGGTCGCTTAATCATTGGTCAACGTGTAAAATACCGAGATTAAAGGAACATAAGGACGGAAATTGTGTTCTCGCTTGGAGAGAAAGAACCAAATCCTAACAGAATTAACAATTTTCCGATTTTTAAGCGTTCCTGAAGATTGTTATATCTTTTCAATAAAAATTGTTCATTACAATTTAACTAGGCTTGTCTTAACCTGTATCAAAATGTTAATATCTTTCTAAAAAGTTAGATTTGAGCACGTTTTCTGAGCTCATCTTATTACCATAACAGTTAGCGTGCGAATACCAACCTCTTCTGTTTGTTCTGGGCTGTAAGCCTCGGTGCAGACCTCCTTTTCGAATGTTTCAACGTAGCCGTGTTTCGTAGGACTCGCCATTCCGCAGCTGATTTACGGTCAGGAAGCTGTTCGAAGACAAGATTACGACGCTGTCGTTCATTAAGAATTGGACGTGCGCCGGAGTTTTCGTTGATCGTATTGACTCGGATTGCGTAGAAACTGGTTGATGCAGTTCGGAGAGCGGTTTGATTGATGCGCGATGCCCCTTTTCGAGAGACGAGCTTGTTTGAGGGCCCCTTGGCATGCTTTCATCAGCTTATTTCCAGCAATCAGAAGATGAATTTATGTATATTTAGTCACCATCACATGCTATTATATATGCAAAAAAATTTTTTTGATGGAAATTGTGTTCTCGCTTGGAGAGAAAGAAACAGATCCTAACAGAATTAACAATTTTCCGATTTTTAAGCGTTCCTGAAGATTGTTATATCTTTTCAATAAAATTGTTTATTACAATTTAACTAGGCTTGTCTTAAGCTGTATCAAAATGTTAATATCTTTCTAAAAAGTTAGATTTGAGCACGTTTTCTGAGCTCATTTTATTAGCGTTCAAGTTGGTGCTCTGCCATTCCGCCCATATCTGCAATATACTATCAACATGAAAATGAAGATTTTGAAATATTTAAGGCCATTTTATTAAAGGTTCACATGCAAATTAAAGACTAGTTTTCACGTAAATATTATATAGTCTGTTGGTTCACTTGGTTCTTTCTCATTTTCTATTCACTATTGAGTTATTCAATAATAAGAGTTACAGTGTTTTATAGAGCTCAAAAAAATACATCACTTACGTAAGTTTGAAAAACAATTATCTATTATGAGGATAAATATACAAGAACAAGTAAAAAAAAATGAACATTGTGCCGTTTCAATATCTTACAGTGGAAGGGAAGGAGGAGAGCAAAAAACAACATATTTTCAGATGGAATTTTCTCGATCTCTAGAAATTTGGGCCGAAAACCAAGTACACGACGAGAAAGCCCGTATTCGAATTTATAAATTAGCAAATTTCGAAAAAATTTTGAGATTATGCCTAAACATGGTTCCCTAGTTTAGGCATGATCTTAAATGGAAAAACACTGAACCACCGATTAGAAGCTGAAAAATTGAATGGAATAAATCAGTTTAATACTAGGAATGTACAGAGGAATATTCGATTGAGTAAAACCCACCAGGTTATAAAGAGCCTCACGAGAAAAGTGGATGAGGAAGAGTCCGACATAGTATATTTAAGGTATTGATGGAAATGACGACAGAGAAGGCTCGTCAATTGGTCAACGCAGAAAATGTTGAAGCAGTACAGAAGATCTGCTTTTTACCGGAAAAGTCGAATGGTTCGACAGTGGTATATAAATTTATGGGAACTATAGTGGAAAATAGTTAATGGTTCCCTTGTAGGTTCACCCAGTTTTTTTGGCGCGAAAATTTTGTATATATAATAGCATGTGATGGTGACTAAATATACATCAATTCATCTTCTGATTGCTGGAAATAAGATGATGAAAGCATGCCAAGGGGCCCTCAAACAAGCTGGTCTCTCGAAAAAGGGCATCGCGCATCAATCCGCTCTCCGAACTGCATCAACCAGTTTCTAGGCAATCCGAGTCACTACGATCAACGAAAAACTCCGGGCCCACGTCCAATTCTTAATGAACGACAGCGTCGTAATCTTGTCTTCGAACAGCTTCCTGGCCGTAAATCAGCTGCGGAATGGCGAGTCCTACGAAACACGGCTACGTTGAAACATTCGAAAATGAGGCCTGCACCGATGCTTACAGCCGAGAACAAACAGAAGAGGTTGGTATTCGCACGCTAACTGGTATGGTAATAAAATGAGCTCAGTAAACTTGCTCAAATTTAACTTTTAGGAAATATAATAATACTTTTATATAGTTTAAGACTAGCCTACTTTAATTGGAGTGAAACATTTTTCGTTAAAAAGATGCAAAAACTTTCAGGCACGCTTAAAAATCGGAAAATCGTTGTTTCCAGATGATTGGAAAACGATTAAAAAAATTTAAATACAATATTTTAGGTGTTGTTCTCACAAGAGAAGTATAAAAGGTCAACATCTCAGATTTTGATGAAACTCTGCAAAAAGATTCGTTTCGGGTCAAAACCGTAGGCCATAGTTGCTCACTGTTTTTTTAAATGAAAACTAATGGTCGCAGAAGAAATCTGATTGTCGGAGAAGATACATAATGATGGGAGCGGTTTTCAGATTTCGAACCCATTTTTAAGTAACTTAAAATATTTTTGGCGAGCTGAAATTTTTTGTGCATATGTTTTGACCCAAAACGAATCTTTTTTACAAAGTGTCATCAAAATCTGAGATGTTTTTATACTTCCCTTGTAAGATGAAGAAAAGAAAAAAACGGAACTTTGTAGATGGCAGTGTTATGGTCTGGGGATCATTTTGTGAATCAAATGCTGTGCTTAACATACCTAAAATCTATAGACAAACTATATGAAAATGACGATATCCCATTCTTCAATCGTATCATATCAATTTTTGGGATTTGACTTTCATACCAAAAAGATGATCATTTTGCAATGTTCGGCAAGAAGCGCAGGTTTTTGGATAGTTTAAGACGGGCTAGTAACAATGACGTGGCAAATTATATGAAAATAATACGTGTAAATTAGTAATAAACGTTTAAATATTGAAAAATATTTCGATTTGGCGTGGACTTTAAATTGAATAACCTTTAACCTAAACTGAGCCTCTATTTTCACAAGCTCAATGATGTTAGAGAACATTCATTGAGAATCATTAAAATTACCAAATAACTCGGCTTACAAAAAATTATATAGGAAAATATGAAAATAAAGTTTACACGTTTTATAAAGTGGTGTGAAATGTTTTATATAAAGTTTCAATTTTCTTTAACCGCAGCGAGATTGATGATTGTTTGTGGCAGAAATCGACATCAGGTTTAATTGTGAACGATGATCAGGTAAACACTGAGTGGTTTGTTTGTTAATCAATACCACACTGATAGTTAACATCGTTTTTAATTTGTGTTTTTTGTAATACTGTTGCACTCCATTGCCACGAAGTATGCGCAATTTGCAATTTTGCTATTAATTTAAAAATCCAAAATCCAATTCATAATGCTTTAAACATAATCTCGATTCAGCTAATCTCTGTGAACATACTCGTCTTTTTTAGGAAAAACTGCTCAAATCGGGCCTTCCAAAAACAATGAAGGGGATGGGCTGATCCAGTAGTTGCGACGAGGAGCTTGAAGATGGGAGTGACATTGTTGAGCCAGAAGAATCCCAAGAACATCATGATGGTCAAGAAGAGAATGTTGGTATAGAAGATGGCAAAATAGGTTGATTCGTCGCTCATTTTCTTATCATTGGCGTATTTAGCATTGATCTCACGATCAACTGCTTGTTCACGCTGGGCCATAAGCTTCTGCTTAAGAAGCCATTTTTGGTTCTTGCAAGACATCGTGAGGAAGTATGTAGTGGAAACACATGAAATAACCCAAATAATCCATGAATCAGCTACTTGCATTTGGTAAACACAATAGAACAAGCAGATTGGAACCAAAGAGACGATCAACGCATTTGCATAGAAGAAGAACATTCGCTTCGCATAAGTCTGGGGGAATAGCTGGCAAAAAGAAGCTCATCAGCGTCAGTAGTTTTCCCATGTTTAGTTTCCTCAAACTTGGGTAATAAAAAAAATATATGCGCACATAATATCGCAGATGCGATCAAAATTTGATTTATTTTAGGAACAAGTGTCCTAGAATTATAAGATTGTAAGAATTTGAATATAAACAATTTAGCGGTGTGTTCTGATTAATTATCTTAATGTAAGTTTGAAATCCTATTAGTTGTAAATCATAACAATTAATGTTTAGTATAAAAGCGATTGTAACACTATAATTTCCTTCAGTTCAACTCATTGTTTTGTTTATTATCAAAATCTAAGAAATTGAAAAGTTAATTTGATCATTTTTGAGTTATTTTCAATGGTCTCAAAGAGATCATGAAACAAATATTCAATTTATGTTAATAATTTCTCTGTTTTTCATTATATTTCTTCAAAATTTCTAGATCAAATCAGATTTATTACTTTTTATTTTTATGAAAAGAAAATTGGAATTGTCAATTTCTCAGATTTTGGTAATAATTATTGTTGAATCTTTAGAATCTTTGTGAAAAAAAACTCTACGAACTTATTCGTTAACCGAATATTTTATTAATTGATTATTTTTTATCAAGAGAATTACCCTATTTATCCGTTTTATTGGATTTCGTTCGTGCACTATTTCGCATGTGGTGGGGGGTGGTGGGGGGAGAGATAGATTTCTCTCATTTCGTGTCTAATGTCTCCACACACTCGTCTGTCATCAGAATATTTAATGAAAACAGTTCTACTCAAAATAAAAGTTGGAATTGTTTATTGACTAATCGATAACAAATATTTGGATACATTAACTATCAAAACAATCAAAACCTATAACAATAAAAAGCATATATATCTAACAAGTTTAGCACATTAAAGACATTTGAATCTATCGCATAAAAATTCCATAACACTATCATAATCTTGGCTTAAAGCTCTTCTAAATCCGTTAAAAATAACATCATCCGAAATGCCATAAAAACTGTTGGATACCCAATTTGTCACTGTTGCGTACGACGGTCTCTTTCGGTTCCCATTTCTAGTGTAAGTTGCTTGGTTCAAATCAGCCATCCAAGATTCCCAGCAGCTCCTTAATCTATCCTTAAATGGTTTGTTCACAGCAACGTCCAATGGTTGAAGATACTTAGTCAGTCCACCCGGTATAACTGCTAACGTGCACAGCTGATTAAGCTCCTCTAGTACTGTCGGTCCTACTTAATCGTATCGCAGAAAATGTTTTACTAAATAAAACTTCAGGAAACATGAATATTTTCCTAATCCACCCTTACTCGTGAGCCCCACCTTTTCTTCCAATAGATTCCCTAAGGCCAAGTAGAGTGGTGTCAGATAAGCATGCTCCATATTTGTCATCCTTCCGTTTTCGTAACACATTTTATGGGCCCGGTACTTTTCATGTGCCTATATTGGTTTTGTCAGTTCACTGATCGTAAATATCCTTGTTAAGTTTTAATAAGACATCGCATCTTTATTCATCCCTTAAGTTGTTTATCTAACATAGTACATATACTATACTATTAAGAGTGTTTCATTTTCATTGCCATATCATTAGTTTAAAATTTATCTTTAAATGTAGCCATATATCCATTTTTAAATTCTTATATTCCTTGTATAATGATAAACATAAGAACAACAAACAACCATTCTCCCCCCTCCCCCCCCTTCTCCCATCGGAGGAGGAAAAGTTCTTCACTACTTTTGTGCATAACAATTTCTCTTATATTTTCTCTTTTGATCGAAATGATGAAAACAAAACCGTCTGCGTCGAGGAATCCAATGAAACGGATAAATAGGGTAGTTTAAATGTTATATATTGTTTAGAAAATATTATATATATATATATATGATAGTTTTGTTTATACTCTTCTGTTAAACAATAATAAATAAACAAAATATTGAAAAAATAACAAATTACAAGGTAGTGTTCATGCAATTGGTGCAAAGTCTTTTGCAATGCGGTGCGGTTTCGTGGCAGTGAAGTGTTTTAATGAAAACTTTTACAAAATATTACTATTTTACTGCAGTTACACGCCTAATCGAAATTGAAATTTTAGAATAGTTAGAATAGAATAGAAATGTTCCTCATTAATTTCCACGTTGAAATTTTTTAAATCCCATTTTCACGCATTTACAATTATTTTCCTTAAACTATATATTATCAAAATGTAAGAAATTGACAATTCCAATTTTATTTTCATCAAAAATAAAAGTAATCAAGCTCTGAGGCCGTATGCAAGAAATAATTTATCTTTTAAACGATGATGGAAAATCATTGATAAACTAGGTTTCTAAAAAAGGTAATTATGTGTATGTGAGAATTAGTATTGAAAGCACAAATTTTACTGAAAAAATATATAATTTACTAGAAAGGTTAATTTTTTAATGATTTTTCATCACCGTTTTATAGATAAATACGCTCTTGCATATGACCTATGATATGATCTAGAAATTTTGAATAAATATATTGAAAAACAGAGAAGTTATTAGGGTGAACCAAAATTTTTTTCCGGTTTTCTATATCTTTTTGTCTAATTGTTTTTTTTTTCCAAATAAAGGTTTTTATATACAAGAGTTATATATTTTTTAAAGCTCTTGAACAGCTCTATCATAATATATATTAAAATTTTTCATCCGCCTTTTATTTAAAATTTTTTAACTTGTATCAAAAACAATGAAAAATCCGAAATTCGTGTTATTTTACGTCATTACTGGAAACAAGGCTTCAACGCAACTGCAGCAGCAAAAAAGATATGCAAAGTTGAAGGCGACAATATGGTCTCGGATCGTACTGCGCGAAATTGGTTCAAAAGATTTAACGACGGCGATATTGATCTCGAGGACAAGACACATTCAGGCCGACCTACGATAGTGGATTCTGAAGCAATCCGTGAAGCTGTGGAGACCAATACATCAATAAGTACTCGCAGATTCTCTCGAACAACAGTTGTACGAGATCTTCACGTCCCTCGGAAAGTCAATAGACGTTGCCGATAAGTACCTCATGCATTGACTGAAATTCAAGCTCATAAACGTGTCGAACTGCTCAAAAATCCACAAGATTATCGTTTTATTCGTAGAATTGTAACTTTTGATGAGACGTGTCTCTACTTCAGTAATCCGGACAGACAAAATCAATGGTTGGAACCCGGAATCGGTATCAAAATGTGATCGTATCTCAAAGAAGGAACTTCTGGGTGTTTGGTGGAGTTTCGAAGGCTTAATTTACTTCGAGCTAGTTCCAAATGGTCGGACCATCGACGCAGACATCTATTGCGCCCAACTTGATCGAATGTATGCGGCACTTGGCGAGAAATATCCAGCATTGATCAATCGGAAGCGGATACTCCTTCAACAAGACAATGCAAAACCGCACACCGCCAGACAAATGAAGGAAAAGATCAAAATCTCGACGCCATTCAACTTCTTCCACATCCAGCTTATAGTCCGGATCTTGCGCTATCTGATTATCACCTTTTCCGATCCGTGGCACACATTCTGCGTGGTCGTAGCTTCAATGACCTGGCCGATGTCAAAAACGCGTGCCGCGAGTTTTTCGCCTCTAAGAACAAGAAGTGGTACCGTAGCGGGATCGAACAACTTGCCGATAGATGGGCACAAGCCATAGAGTTAAATCGTCTTTACTTTGAAACCGAATTGTTTTTCATGTGTTGTAAAATAATGTTTAAATTTTTAATAAAAAAAATTTTTGGTTCACCGTAATTTTGACATAATCTCTTCTTAAATCTCTTAAACCCAAAGAAGTACATCCCAGGAACTAAGATGGTGTTTGCTGGTTTGAAGAAGGAAAGCGAAAGAGCTGATTTGATTAAATACAGAGTGCAAAGGCATTGTAAATTCAGATCTTATGATAATTTGTCTAGCTATTTTACAAACCCTTAGTTAGGCTCCCATTGTTTTAACTTTTAATATGTTCTCATTTTGATATGTTTTGAAATTGAAATATAAATCTTACAAAAATTGAACATTTGTTTCATGATCTCTTTGAGACGATTGAAAATAATTCAAAAATGTTGAAATTGGAATTTTCAATTTGTTGTATTTTGATAATAGTAACCTCTAAATATTTACAAAGTTTTATGTCATAAGGACTATATGCACACCCGGACCAAAAACGGCACCGCTTCGAAACCGCATAAGTATTGCATAAGTATTGACGCTTTTTTTTCAATGCAGGCACATTTGTTGTCATCTTTTTTTTAAATTTGTATTGTCCTTTTCAGAGATCGGTGCCTAATGGAAGAGGAAAAAAATTAGGATGGAATGATTTTCTCGTTTGGACGGCCTCTCTTTTTAGACGGCCATTCTTTTTTACGAAATTATGGGCAGCACATATTTAAGAGGAAGTGAGAAAAATGTTGTTTGTGGCCGTGAGGTTTTCTCTTCTTTTAGTGCTCTTCCATTAGGCACCGATCTTTGAAAAGGGCAATACAATATTTTGATTTCTTGATGTATACAAGTTTAATTAAGTTTTAATTTGTGTTAGAATAATTAGAATAATTATCTGAACGTATTGGTGACAAAAATAATTATTCTCTAGTTTTATTTTTGCTGTTTCATTAAATTCAATATAAAACATTATTTTACATGTGCTTTATTTTAAGATGCATTTCATCTGAATCAGCATAAAATTCTCTATAAGATGATATTTTACTTTTCACTGACGTTTCCAACACAAATTTTTTATAACAGTTTAAAACTTCTATATTGCAAAAAATACATTAAAAATGATTATTATTTGTTTTAAAATTATTTTAATACATTCAGATAATTTTTCTCAGATGTTTTATATATTGTCGTGGTGTAGGTTGATGAAAAATTAGGGGTAAAGGAGCATACCGAAAAAAAGATGGTCTCGCTTGGTCTGGTGTAGATTTAATTTGCAATTTGTTTATTATTTCGATCCTAAATATAATAAATTAATATATATTATGTTGATTTAACAACCAATTTAGTAAGAGAAAACAGAATGAAACAAAATTGTGATGAAAAAAAGCGAAATAATAAACAAATTTCAAATTAAATCTACACCAGCCCAAGCGAGACCATCTTTTTTTTTCGGTATGCTCCTTTACCCCTAATTTTTCATCAACCTACACCACGACAATACAAATAAGTAACTTAACTTAATTAGAATCCGAATAATAAAGCTTCAAAAAAAGCTAAAAGTAAAAGACGAACTTTTAATGGTCAACATTTTTCTAGTCCCCCCACCCTTTTGGCAAATAGCCAACAATAAATGTGTTTCCTCTATTTCAATGTTGTTGTCCGGGTGTGCTATATGCGGACCGATTTTTAATACTCCAACTGTTAATCTTTTATCTGTTGTAAGTTTAACTGTAAAATTTTATTTTAAATTTCTCGAAAACTTTGTTGCACACAACCCATGAAGATCAAACGTTTAAATAACTTTGTATTATCATTTATTCCGGAATATATAGTTCGATGGTCACATGTTTACAATTTTCACAATAATAATAATAATCATATGATTGATCACATATTAGGATGGAAAATAATATTTAACAAAAATAGAAACGAGTTTAGTAGTAAGAATAAAAATTAGGTTTTCGGACCAAGTTTCAAATCATTAAAAACTGGTATTGAAACATTGTCTTCTGTCATAATATATCAACAGAAAAAAAGAAACCAATTGAACCGTCTAATTAAAATATAATTTATTGGATGATCACAAGAAAAAAACAATGACAAAAAAAGGAATAATTATAAAACCTTATGTACACAAATGGGAATTGATGAAGAAGGAGAAAAGTTGGCGAAATTAAATGATCTTATTGAACAATTCTCATTCTCCTTCTTCTTTAATAATTTGTTGGTGTTAATAAATATGAAAATAAATATATATATATCGATAATAAACGCGTCAGGCGTTGTGTCTCTCTCCCCGATTGTTGGGTGTATCATATCCATCTTCACCTATCGGAAGATGTCGTCGACGACGACGTCGATGATGGAGAAACTGCTACAACACCTAATTGATCAATCGATTGTTGTTTTGGCTGACTATTATTATTATCATTAACTGATAATAGACAGCATTTCTTCATTTGCGGTTCGCCGTCCTCTTCATCGTCGTCTTCGTCCATTTCGTCTTCCTCGTAATGCTCATGCTCGATTCGTCTCGCCGGTTCCTTTATCTGAAATGTTCTGATGTATGATGTTACGATTGTTGAACCACTTTGTCAACACGTCTTCCAATCTTCTCGGACAGCGTACGAGCATCGCTCAGGTTCCTCTCAATCGTCATTACTCTCTGATTCGCTTGGTGACTGTTTTCAATGACGATAGTCGTCGTCAGAACGTTCTTTGCGTTTTCCTTTGATGTCTACAAGTACATTTTTGTTATTTAAGGGAACAAGGTTGGAATGAAATGGCATGTATCAACAACTTTGGCTCTTCTAAATGATAAAATAAATCTTATTCATGTTTTTTTGCAAATATCGCGTGTCGCCTAAGCGTATATACCATGGGAGGGACTCCCCCCCCCCCCGACCCGGGTATTTTTCTAAAAAAAAAAAAAGGGAAGTCCCGGTCCCGAGTCCCGGGTTTTGAAACTTTCAATTTTTTTAAGGTCCCGCCCGCCCGGAATTCCATAAAACGGGGTCCCTTCCATCACTGGTATATACCTGTGATGAGAGGGACTCCCCACCGGTCCCCACACGGCCCAGGTATTTTCCTAAAAAAAAACGGATCGTGGTCCCGGGTAATGAAATGGAAGCCCCCCCCCTGTCCGGGACCCGGGACTTCTGTTCCGCGATAAATAAATTAAGGCCCAATTTATTTATTAGATGAATCAAATATCTAAATCTGCGAATTTTTATTATAAATTTTACGACGGGTTTTTTTACGAGTGGAACAAAAAAAATTGAAGGGCCGGTCCCGGTGCCGGGATCCGGGGCAGTGATAGGAGGAATAGGAGGGAGATTTTTGGAACTCCGTGTGGGGGGACCATAAAAAAATTTCAAATTTCAAAACGCGATCGGAACCCTTTTTTATTTGGAAAATACCCCTGGCGGGAGGGATCACTGGTCTGTGCAGAAATTAGCGAAACGATTAAACTTTTGAAAAACTGTCATTGAAAACGGAATGAAAGTTTTTGAATTTCGGAATCCGGAATTCGGAACGCGGAATCCGGAATTTCGAAGAGTGATATTAAAAAACGGATATAACAAACGTCAGGTCGTGAAAGTGCGATTGGTGAACACGCATCATCCAACATATTATTGCACTTGGAGACGAAAGAAATGACAATGAAAAAAAGGCGTAAGAAAAATGCAACGTTCAACAGCAATAACACGCACACATTTCTCGATTTAATTTTTTCTTTCATTTTAGCGATGTTATTGTTATTGCTTAAAATAAGGTTTGTGATAGTTTATAATACTTTATATATAGTTCAAAAAATTCAGCAATAAAAGCTGATACTATTTCCAGCTATTTCCCGTCTTAATTGCAAAAAAAATTTTTAGGTCGAAATGGGAAAATCGCTTTTAAAAATTTATGGAATCCAGCATTTTTTTGATTCCAACATATGTTGTAGCCCATAAAATTCTGCATCTATTGATGTAGGCCACATGTCGCTAAGAAGTTTTACAGGGCCCAAAAAAATTAAGTTTTATCGGATGTGTCCATAGAGCACGATTATTTTTAATGCAAGCAACGTATTAATTGGTAAGTGATGGTTTCCAGGTATTGTTTAAATTATTATATTGTCCATTATCTATAATATATTTCATTTTAGGCTCTCTGGACAACATAGTAGTTGGTTTACACTATGCAGTGCCATAAGTATTAAATAGCAAAATAGAAGAGAATAATTAATTGTGGCCGAACATTAAATCTCGTCCGCGACTCCTCCCTCTCATTTCAAAACGTGTACATCATTTTTCTATTATTCTGACCCCGAGTGTTATTGCGGTCTGATAATCATTTCATTTCTACCCTAAAATTCCATAGATAAGAGCGGTTTAATTTTACCGATAAAAAAATGCTTTTTTTTTTTAATTTTTATTAAACTTTTCATAAGTAAACAATAACAAGGGTCCCAACATAAACATTTCCCGTTTCATCAGTTATTACAACTCAACTTCTATTAAACTTTCTCTGAAATTAATTAAGAATAGAAAATTAAAATTAAAAATATCTGTCATCCGCAATACAATGTTGGATGATGCGTGTTCACCGATCGCACTTTCACGGCCTGACGTTTTTTACATCCGTTTTTTAATATCACTCAATTTCGAACGTATCCGGTGTTAACGTTTTTATGAAAAGTTAATTTTCCGAAATAAAATATAAAACTTCGGAATCGGGAATGCGGGGATCTCTGGTGGACATTGCACTGTGCCACGCCAACTGGTATGTTAATAAAATTAGCTCAGTAAACATGATCAAATATAACTCGTTAGGAATAGATTAATATTTTTATATAGTTGAAGTGAAACATTTTCTGTTAAAATGCCGTAAAAGTTGTCAGACCCTTACAAAAATGCAAAATCGTAATTTCCCTATGGTGCCTGGCCAGTGCACGCCAACTGGTATGGTAATAAAACGAGCTCAGTAAACATTCTTAAATCTAACTTTTCAGAAAGATATTAATATTTTTAGATAGTTTAAGACAAGCATAAACAAATTGTAGTAAAACCTTTTTTGTTAAAAAGACGCAAAAATTTTTAGACTCGCTGCAAAATCCGAAAATTGTTATTTCCAGTTGGCGTGCCAATTAAAAAAGTTTATCATTGAATTATCAGAGAATTGTCCCATTAGTACGCGTCTATTGCAGCTGCTGATTTTAAAATTTCAGTAGGTGTGCAAACAACTTATGAGAAAGAAAAGTGACAATGTGGTAACACGTGCCGAATCGAAAGATGCCTACGGTACGATGTATTCCGAAATTTCGATTTTTATTTACTCGCAGAAGAATTTTATCAGCATTCGGTAAACTTTGTCCCAAGTTCTCCCCGACCAAAAACAGAGAAAATTGTCCACGTTCCCTTCAAAAATTACAAAATAAGCCCAACAGATTTCAAAAAATTATTTATACTATTTTAAGTTTTGCGAATAGACTGAACAGAAAATGAGAAATGAAAATGAGAAAAATACCTGTTTCGTAAAAATGAACATTTTTCTTTTAGTACTCCTCGAATTTAGATAATATTCCGCCATTTTCTTTGTAATTTTAGAATATTTAGTAATTGCAGAACACGGAAGAACTCTCCAAAGCAACATTTAGAGATGACTCCACGTAAAGAAACTCCAATTGCCACCCGGAAAGCTGTTATCAATATGAGGGAAAACGGAATGCGTGGTACCGAAATTGCCATGGTAATTTAAACCAAATTTTGCTACTATAACATTTTAAACACTGATTCACATAAAATATCAAAAAATCAGCCAAGTCACAAAAAAGTTAAACCCGAAAAAACATTTGTGACAAAACTTTTGTCAGCTAGTGTATAATCGTTTATTTATAGAACAGTTAATAATAACAAATTACCTTATTGATGGCAGATGAACACACTGTGAGAAGCTGTGATTAGGGGGAAGAACCTAGACCTGAGTCCCGATTTGAGGAAATTAAATACTAAGTATTAGGGGCGTGGTTAGGTGCGTTCAAGAGATAGGTGATTTATAATCATCTAGGTAGAGCAAATGATTTCGTAGTATTGTCCTTTTCAGAGATCGGTGCCTAATGGAAGAGCAATAAGAGAAGAGAAAATTATGGGCGGCCACACGGCCACAAACAACTTTTTCGTCAATTCATCTTAAATGCGTGCTGCCCATAATTTCGTAAAAAAGAATGACCGTCCAAACGACCTAATTTTTTTTCCTCTTCCATTCTCTGAAATGGACAATAATTAATTATAGTTTTAACAATTGAAGTGTACTTCAGAGCGATTAATTATATTATTGTAAAGTCTGAATTTGGGATTTACTTTGCTGGGCCGATTGCAAAGCGTCAGCAACACTAATGTTTCTGTTAACAAAAATTAATAAATAAGTTTTTTAATATTTTAATGAAAGGGCGTATTTTGCGCAATTTTCTGGCAGTGGAGTGCAGATATACAATTTAATGCTATAGCTATAGAATATATTTGCTGTCGATTGCTTCTATATTCAATTTTTACCGGTATGCCAAAGCGGGAGCGACGGGTAAGCCACGCACTCAAATAGACTATCCCCGGTTCGTCTTGGAAGGGCGTGACTTTTGCACTTGGTCCACGCTTTTTTGCACAGTAATCGTTGCAGTGAAGTGCAGTAGAACACTTTAACCCTACATGGCCAACAATTACCTCAATTACCGCCAACACTTCATCGCTTAGAACATCAGCGAACTGCACGCACAAATACGACCAGCTGCATAAAATATCAAGTCGATCGAGTTCATACGGCTTCCAAAGCTGCGTTGCTGCAGCCCAGAGATAGCTTTAAAACGACGCCATAATATACACGTTCTATAAAAACCTACCTGAAACTGTGAGTGACACGCGACCACGTATCCAGTCGGGTTTGCGTATAACTCGCCTTCTTCGGCATTCGTTCCTGCACACGGCAGATCTGCAATTCATCCCGATTTAGATAAAACCGCGGACATTTCTGGTACCGTATGGTAGGCATAATAAATGCTTAATTGGGAGCTTGACACGGCTCGCGTGTCTACCGTACGAGGCTGACGTTCAATTGCATCGATCCATTCCCAGCACACCTGAACTTGTAATTTTTAAAGTCTCAAAGAAGATAATTGGAATTCTTAGCATCATCTCTTTGTCAAGGTTTCACATAGGTAATTCGCAAATTCAGAGTGGACTTAAAGTTAAATATTTCTTTACGGTAGCTACGGTAGAGAGCATTCCTTGAGCGTCTATTTTTATAATATTTGTTACGCAGCAGTGATTTTTGAAAGCCTTGAAAATGAATTGCAAATTTCAGCCGCAGGGATAGGGATCGGGTATTCATTATTCAAAACCCAGCGAATTTCCAGGGAAGACTTTTTCTGAAATAACCAGGTCTGTGGAAGGGCTATTGGGTTGAGGAATAAGTTTATATAGTTTTTATATTATCTTTTGTTTCACAAGAAATTTCTTGTTGTTTGGCAAGGTGTATATATTTATCTGATAGCGCTTTTTCTGCTCTACAAACTGTGCTCTTATTTTGTTCTGAAATTTTAAATTTTCATTAATTTTCAAGCTTAGAAATGAACCATCCAGGAGACAAAAACTAGAATTTTTGCTCTTCTTCGGTTTTCTTCGAAAGCAAAGAGCAGCCGAAGCCACTCAGGAAATATGCACTGTGTGTGGAGAAGGTGTCTTAGGCGTGTCTGCCAGTTTTCCGTCGTTTTTTGAGTTCCATTTCCAGAAAAAATTATTTCCGTGAAACCCCGCTCGGTATGTAAAATGTGCAATCCCAGGGTTTCGAGAGGAACCAATCCGATGAGAAATCATCTTGCCAGATTTCACACACCTTTTCTTCAGTTGCAAACTTGATTACTTCTTGATTGGCGGTCATCATTCCGACAGCGTCGAGATGCGGACCAACGCTCACCAGAGAGTTTGGCTTCGCCTTGCTAATGTTGGCCAAACCGTCTTCTCCTCGAGAATACGGATTCTGAAATAAGTTTGCTCCACCTCGTGCACGTCAGCCTTGCGATTTGTCCAGACTGAACAGTTTCCTTCTAACTAGAAAATCGAGCCATCGACCTTGTTGTGAAAGCAGATAATGTCAAAAGTCCTTTGGTGACGTTGGAGTTTCCTGAGATGAGTACCCCAAGTTTCGCAGCCACAGAGCAACGATGTCATGGTGTATTAGCTCTATTTAGCTGTTTGCTGGAATGTGAGGAAATAGAAGCTTGGATTTTTAGAATTCCTTGTCGGATTCATCGATAATCATTTGAAGGGCAATTGTGAACAGAGATAATGAAGACGAGTTACATCTTCGTCACCGAACGCCATCTTCCGTTTTCATCTTTCGTTTTCCGTGTTCCGTTTGAAAACAAAATCGGTTTCCGTGCAAAAAATTGTTCGAAAAATTCAAAAATGACGACTTTAATATTGAAGACAGGCCTCGAAGCGGACGACATGCAGAATTAGACGAAGAGCATCTGAAGGCACTATTGAAGGAAGATGGTCGCCAGCCAAACAAGTCGTGAATTGGACGAAAAAATGAACTTTAATCAAAAGAAAATCCTTTATCATCTTCCTTCGATGATATTTTCCGAAAAACTCGGGCCTGGGTACCTCAGGGTCTCAACAAACAATTCAAAGAAAATCGCAGCACAACATCTCGCTCGCCATCGATAAGCACGCTGTTATAAATAGCGATTTTTGAACCGAATCGCTACGGGAGATGAAAAATGGTGCCTGTACGTCAATCTGAAGCAAAGTAAAAACTCCAGGAGATACGAAAAACCCCAGAGTCAAGCAAGATCTTCACACAAAAAAGAAGATGATCGGCGTTTGGAGGAACTGGGAGGGCATGGAAATGCTCGAAAGAAACGCCACGGTCAACAAGGAGCTCTATTTTGCCCAGCTGCGCCGCGTAAATGAGGCTATTCGACTGAAAAGACCCGATAGACGAGGACAAATCATCTTGCTCCAAGACAATGCCAGGCCGCATATTGCACAAGCTCTCCAAGAGCTCGAATGGGAGGTTCTTCAGTATACTTTCCTCGCGCCATCCGATAATCACAACTTCCGCTCTCTGTCAAACCAAATGAGGGGTGTTACCTTCGAGGACCTCTAAAACTGCCTCAACAACTTCTTCGACCCCAGACCGGGCGATTTTTGGCGGAACGGCATCAACAAATTGATCGAGAGGTGGGAGGAAGTCGTAAACTTTAACGGTAATTGATTATTATAATTATTGTTTTTCCTCCAAATGAATCTTTGTGCAGAAAAAACTCTACGAGCTTATTCCTCAACCCAATAGTTTGCAATAAAAGCAAACTTAAACACACACCAATTAGACGTTGTTTTTACCGTCGAGGTGTTGGTCCATAAATTTAAGACCACGTGTTTATTTAGAAATTTTTCTAAATTCTTTTTTTTTAGTTAAATAGTGGCGAGCATTGTGGCGTTAATTCACGAGCGAATCAATATAATTATTATCAAAATCTGAGAAATTGAATATTCCCATTTTATTTTTATAAAAAATAAAATAATACATCTGATTTGATCTATAAATTTTGAAGAAATATAATGAAAAACAGAGAAATTTTTAAAATAAATTGAATATTTATTCACGTTCTCATTAAGACCATTGAAAATAATTCAAAAATGATAAAATCAAA
Source organism: Caenorhabditis plicata (assembly GCA_963931815.1). Classification (NCBI taxonomy): domain Eukaryota; kingdom Metazoa; phylum Nematoda; class Chromadorea; order Rhabditida; family Rhabditidae; genus Caenorhabditis; species Caenorhabditis plicata. Next base: position 9,304,854 of record OZ007492.1, on the reverse strand, counting down.
CTATTCATATTCTTAGATTTTGATAGTAAATAGAGAAGAAACACGTGAGCACGCAGTGAATTCGAAACAAAAACGTGGACTAAAATTAACAAGGCCACGACACAATTCGTAATAATTTGGTATGTAAACGTGACGAATGAAATTAATATTCGGATGAAGAAATGTCAGGCCGTGAAACTGCGGGCGGTGTACAAGCGCATCATCCAACACACTATTGCGGATGGAATATATATTTTTATTTCATTTTCTTAACAAAAATTCCCTTAATTAATTTGGGAAAAAGTTTAACAGAACTTGATTTGATTTCGTAATAATGATGAAACTGGAAGCCGCATATGATGATATTCGCACTATTTTATTTCATTACCTTGAAATCACAAATCATCAATATCAGTCCGCAATAATTTGTTGGATGCGCTTGTGCACCGACCGCACTTTCACGGTCTGTCGTTTTTCACATTCGATTTTTAATTTCACTCAAACGTGACCAATATGACAAACCAATTCTTCCGCATTCTTGACAAGTTTATTTTAAAAAAAACTTAAAATTATCTCCCATTTTGGAACACATTTTGTCCAGTGATGGGAGGGACCCCGTTTTTTGGAATTCCGGGCGGGCGGGACCTTAAAAAATTGAAAATTTCAAAACCCGGATCCCGGGACGGGGGGGGGAGTCCCTCCCATCACTGATTTTGTCCTGTGGCCGATTACAAGAAACTCTATTGGGGAATCATAATGGGGAAAGGTTTTTATTGGGGTTCATTTCCTATTAAATTTACCTTATTTTTATCGGGTACCCGTTTTCATTTTTTCAATCGGGTTACGCTTTCCCCAATAGATATTTTAAATGGGGAATACTTTCGCCATCGTTCTTGCAATCGGCCTCTGATAATTTACGAGAATAATATTAGAATAGATGGAAAATGAATAGACAAAAAACCTCAATCAACGATTCATCATAATGTGATGTATTGAGTATACAAGCATACACGTGGTCAATCAGCTCCAATTGATCAACATTAAACGACGTTTTCGTAGTCGATACAGCTTTCCTTATAACTGTCACGGCTCTATAAAATCAACAGAACAAAATACAAAGATACAAAGAATCTGATCGATATACTTTTCGTAATCTCTCGAAACGGTCGCATTAAATGCGTCCTTGAGCACATCCACCGACATCGTCTGTAACTGGACAACAAGATTATCGAAAATCGATTGAAATCGCAGAAGAAAACAACAATAAAAAACTCGAAATAGAACCGATCGACCGATATATGCATTCAATGCTTCATCCCTCTGCGTGTGTCTTTGCGCAACATAAAAAACTATTACACTTTTTTATTCGAAGCCAAACTGGAATTGGTTGACGATAATTTGAAATGTTTGAGGATATATCGATATAAGTTCTTATTTTTCAAGTTAAATAAAACAATGAATTCAAACAAAAACAACATTTCAAAAAATAAACACAGTTCAAATAGCAACAATAACGTTAATAAAATAAAAAAAAGTGGGCCAATGGAATGACCGGTCACAATTATCCGATTCTTTCACTCTCTCACTTATCCAGTTGCCTTATATTGAAATGAATTCAATGAATCGTAATTACCCTAAAAAACACATTTTTATTTATTCATTTTCGATAGAGTAGCTGACAGTTATCTTCATAAATCATGCGGCATTAGTTATGTGTCCTGTTGTGGTTTCGGTACCACTCCAGCTATTCCTTTAACGTTCATACGGTCGAACATTCTTGATGAAACGCGCCTAAAGTTCCAATATAAATATTTTACTTTATTTACTTTTCAGTTGCTTACTTCTCTTCCCGATAACTACGTATTCCAGTTTTTCTATATTGTTTCATTAATCCAAAATCTATGACATACCGAAAGCCACATATCGTAATCTGAATTTCTCACATATTCTCCAGCAACTGTTTCCAATAATGATGGAAAAACATTCATATGATCATTCATTATCATTTCAATAAAACAATCAAAAAACTACCCTTTTAATCAAAAACATTGTTCCTATTACATCCCAAATGTAACATTTTAATTGGATACTAATTTAAGATTCTGTTATGGAAATATAATTATTTCACAGTTCGTTTGAAAAATCAAATTTCGCGCCTCTTACTATAATTATAGGCGTTTTCTCGAAGATCTGTAGCGGGACTTTGAGATACTATGATTACATAAAAAATCATAAAAACACATATTATCAAAATCTGAGAAATTGACAATTCCAATTTTATTTTCATAAAAAGTAAAAGTAATAAATCTGACGTGATCTAGAAATTTTGAAGAAATATAATGAAAAACAGAGAAACTTTTAAAATAAATTGAATATTTATTCACGTTCTCATTAAGACCATTGAAAATAATTCAAAAATGATAAAATCAAACTATTCATATTCTTAGATTTTGATAATAACTTTATAAAAATAGCAGATTCTTATATTTTTTTAAGAAATTCCTTTCAAAATGAAATAAGAAGTGGCCCGTATAGTCACGTCAATTTTATGGCTAATAAAGCGGGATCACTCCGGTCAAAAAACCACGAAAAACGCTATCTCACTTCATTTTATGTATCGTCTGCGCGTTAAATTATTTTAAATTATATTTGTTGAAATAAATGATCTTCTATTGTAGAAGAGGAATACAGAAAAACACACGCAAAACGCAACACATCACAAAAGGCAACGCGCAGAGAAAAATACAAACACTGAGGGTGGAATTTCGTTTTGACCAAAGTGCGGGAAGCAATTAAAAATCAAACTTTGCATTGTTTGGCTATTCCGTAAAATAAAATGCACTAGATATTATCTGCGTACTTTGTGCATATATGCGGATTATTAATTGTATTATTTTTAAATGGTAAAATATGATAAAATGGCAAAAAAAGAACTTTATTTATCAATTAAGATAAATTTATAACAAAAGTAATGGTAATAGATTTTAAGAGAATCATTTAAAGCTTAAATCTTTTATAAGGAAAATAAGTAGAAAAGAATAAAAAAAGTGAACAACTGATGAACGCTGCCGAGGATGGAACTTCCATAGATTCTATTCAAATACCGCATCACTACCACTCGGCCATCAAACCACATTTAAATATAGTTGTCGCCAAATTCGATTACCACCGCAAAACGTGGCGTACTTTCTTAAATATTATTTTTTCATTTAATTTTTATGATTATTTTCTTGTTTATGTTCGTGCTATACTGTTTTTGCTTAAATAAATTGAAGAAAGTTTTAGATGTTGTTTCAATCGTGAAATACATGTGGAAAATAATAAAAATAATCATAAAAATTAAATGAAAAAATAATATTTTTTAAAAAGTGCGCCTCATTTTGCGGTGGTAATCGCATTTAGCGACGATATGTAAATTAGATAGAAGATTAGGTGATTGAAGATTCAATTAATATTCTAATTTTATCATTGGTCGTGATATTAGGACAAGATTTTGAACTTTCGCATTTTATTATACGCAATAACCAAAAAACGCAAAGTTTGATTTTTAATTGCTTCTATAAAACGGGCTCAGATCTAATATTATTTGGAGATTTTAAGGAACAGCTGAAAACTGGCGTAGGCAATATTATGCAAAGTACACGTGAAAATTGTAAGACAGGCGTAAATATAAGAAAATCGAAATTTCCATTTGACGTACTTCTGTACGACTCATTTAAGTATTAAAAAATTTAATTTTCATGATGTCCTACAAAATTGTTACTATAAATGCAACAATAAATACAATTATATTTTATCAAATATAAAAGTTTATATTTATATTATGATGGGCTGAATTCCGGATTACTCATTCACGCCTATTGGAAATAACGATTTTCTGCTTTTTACACGCATCATATATATTTTACTTGCGCATTACAAAAACCTAGTTTACGCTAGTTTGTCAGTTATTTCCTAAATTATTGAAAAGTATTAATACCTTCCGGAAATTTTAAATTTCAACACGTTTTCTGAACTCGTTCTGTGAGCATTCCAATTCGAGTGCCCATTCTGTTTTTTATTCTGCGTTTTCTATTCTTCAATTGTAATTGTTTTTAATTCACCGATCTAATTCAGTTTTCATTTTTCAAAACGCATAATCAAAAAGGGCGGATCGTACCCTATTTCAAGCGACATGAATAATAATAAATATTAAAATAGAAGATAATAATTAATTGTGGCCTAACATTAAATCTCGTCCCCGACTTCCCCCTATTTTCTCAAAATGTGTACATCATTTTTCTACTGTTCTGATCCCGTGTGCAGTAGCGATCATGCACTGTTGTGGATTTCAAATTATCGAAACTGTTTTTTGTGTTGGTAGGGTAGGAGCAATTGTGTTCATTTTATTCATACGGATATGTTATTGAAAAAGCGCAAAACCTCATAAAAATGAGTGAAAAGACAAAACAATATTTTGAAAATTTAAACTTGGAAACTGCGCCCGAGAAAGATTGCTCATTAATGGTCACATATAGTATTTGTCCGCAGCCCGCAACATACTTGGCTCCGCCAAAAATTCTTCTTAAAAAAACCAAATTATATATATTTAAAGAATTATCCGTCATCTTCTTTGTTTTCCTATTACACATTGTCTATGTTTTAAAATAATATACTGTGCAAAAGCTTTCGTCATTTTGTAATGTTTTTAAATCTTTCTCTGAAATTAACAGTTTAGCTATAGTGTATTTCAAAATAGTTGACGACGCAATCACGCTGCAAATGCGGTCACAAAAATATATAGTCGTCGCCAAATGCGATTACCGCCGCAAAGTGTGGCGCACTTTTTTAAATATTATTTTTTCATCTAGTTTTTATGATTTTTATTATTTTCCACGTTTATTCCACGATTGAAACAACATCTAAAACATATTCTTCAATTTATTTAAGCAAAACAGTATATAACGAGCCTAAACAAGAAAGTAATCATGAAAATTAAATGAAAAAATAATATTTAGAAAAAGTGCGCCACACTTTGCGGCGGTAATCGCATTTGGCGACGACTATAATAAAATAAACGATTTGAAAATGATTTTGAATTAGTATGCCGTATTTGCAGCGTGATTGCGTCGTCAACTATTTTGAAATACACTATAGAGATATAATGAATTCCGAATATCACTTCTGCCATTGTTGTAACACAATTTTCACTCGAACGTAACTAACCTTACGAAATTTATTGTATTGGTTTAAATCTACATTTATACATGTTACCGCCATTTTACTATTCCGCGTGGCGTACATTTCTTCGACACTAATTAAAAGCGAAACTCTAAACGAACTGCTAAAAATAAGGAAAACCTTTTTAATTATAAAAATTGAAATCACAGGAATAAATATCGGTTAAATTGTCTAAAATATTTTTTAAAAAATAAAACCGAAAAGGCACCATGTGGTTTTTATTTAATCTTTAAATAATATGTTTAAAAAAACGTCTATAAAGACCTCAAAAGGTTTATTATTCCGACTAACACTACGATGAAATAAAACTGACTTCAAATTTTCGTAAATTACTCCTTGAAGCCATTTCAATTTCAGATTCCACGAGTGGTTCATACCTCCACCAACCATCACCATGTGCCTTTAAAAAATAAGACATAAAATTAGAAAGATGCTCATTACTTTATAAAGCCAATAATATTTCCTCTTCGCCTCGGTGTCACTTGTTGACGGTTGGGAATTTTCTGAATTAGTTCCATCAGAGGTGGCAATTTTCAAGTCGAAATTCGGAACTGAACAATCGTTGAGAGCTTCTACGTTAATTGGACCACGACAAAGTGGACAACCGTTCAACCCATTTAAAACAACTCCTTCAAAAGTCTACTATAAATTTGGTAAACTTTTCATAACCTTTAGCGCAAAGGTAGCATAGTTTGTGTTGACATTGTTCAATAATAAACGGCAAAATAATTTTATTATTGCAAACTGGGCATTCATTTTCATCATCCATTCTACATGAATTGTAGTACTGCTTTAATTTAGACATTTTCCCAAATATTGGATTCTTTACCATGTAACAAATGTACTTTAATAAACAATTTATGAAATGTTTAAAACATTCCCAACACAACAAATCAAAACCAAAAAAGACAACAACGAACAAGGTAAAAGCTGAAAAGTTCTGAATGAGCGTTAGGAGCCATCACCCGTCCGCAGCCTAATTGGTTGCTTAGTCGGCCTTGGTGACCTCAATATCGACTCCTGGCTCGATCGAAATTGACGTGATTTCACGAAGCAACTCAGTAGGTGCGTACAAGTTAATGAGGCGCTTATGGATGCGCATCTAAATTTTTAAAATTAATGAAATTACTTTAATAAACACATACTTGGTAACGATCCCATGTCTTGGATCCTTCACCGCATGGGGTCTTGCGGGTGGTGATACGCAAAACCTTTGTTGGCATACGAATTGGTCCCTTGACATTTAGGCTTTTCTTCTGGGCTCCTTCAATGAGTTGAGCGCAAACTGGAAATATTAATTATAATAAATATTAACGAACGCTTGTTAATTGTATATTATATGGTTTTTCCTAACCGTCACGGTTTTTATAAAAAACTACGGAAGGACAAGGAATATATAATAAAAACCGGGCACCTCGAAGAGGGCCACACAGTTCATTATATTAGACATGGTGGACCGGATATAACTCAAAATAGCATCCCGTTGCTCCACTGCAGAAAAACCATCAACCCCGAAGAGGATAGTAATTCTCACGTCTTCATAAAATTAAAAAAAAAAAACAATTCGTACCTTTCTCGAGGGGCTTGACATTTTGTGACGTCAAAGTAAGACGAATTCTTTGTTCTTCGCTTCCTGCGAGAGGTTTCTCATTCTTGAAATCGGCCTAAAATTACATCTATATACCAATCACGCGAAATAATTATACCATGGTTGATTTGAAGTAAAGTTAATTTATTGGAGCTTTGAAGGACTGCTATCTTTTGATTTTAGCCTTTCTGTGCTCTATATCCAGTTTGAGGGCTAAAAAATTCATTTCAATAGGATTTATATTTAAGAGTGAATTTTAAATTTAACTTGTACAGATATATTAAACAAACAATTATTAAAAAAGAAAACCATTTTATAAACAAAAAATTTATTGAAAAAAGAAAAAATTTCTATAATATTTTCCATCCGTGGGCAGCTGTAACGTTTAAACAAATGATACTCAGTGGTCGCCTACCGTACTTTAGTTCCCCTAAAGATCTAACTTGTATGTGTCAACGGAGCGCGCTTTCTCATAAATAAAAACGCCATATATTTTTTAAAATTATTTTTTGACTGTTTTTTTTAAAATATAGTCGACGTCGGTTAAATCAGTTTTTCGTATCATTAAAATATGATGCCAAATTTTTCGTATTATTTTGTTCATAATTAGTAATGCAATTATTTTTTAACTCATCAGTTTTGTCATTTTCTCTTTTAATGTATTTTCCACGGCTTGTCTTATCCTCTTTAAAATAAATTTATTTAATCAGCTTATTAATATATTCTTCTGATATCGACAATATATTTTTTTCCGATTTATATAGAACAATTTTGTATTTTAGTTGAAACATGTTAGATGCACAATCAATTTTGAAAGGTAATAGTGATAAACAAGAGAAAGACGGATTAATAGTTGGTTCTCTAACGAACGTTAATAAAAAGGTATTTAAATTAAATCAAAGTAGTACGTCTAAATTTAATCCAGCCCTCTGCGATGAAGCCTAGTGCCAACGCTGTTGTTAAACGTCCCGAAGGAATGGCGAGAGAATTGTACAACTTAATATCAAATAAGGATTTAAGTTCAGTTATGCCAACAGACATGCGAAAGTCTTATAAAAATCCGAAATTAAAGGTTTTAATAACTTATATTAATTAATGCTGTAAAATTCCCCTTTTAGCTAGGGTTCAGAGCAGTAAGAAAATATAAATGGGTTTCGTTCACTAACGAAGCTCGATCAGATGGATTACAATTATATCATTGGCAAAGAGTTGATAAAATCGATCAAGCTCAACCATATCCATTTGCACGTTTTAATAAAGTTATCGATATTCCAACTTATAATGATGAAGTATACGAGGAAAGATTGAAATCAGCCAAATGGACCCGAGAAGAGACAGATTATTTATTTGAAATGTGTAGAAGATTCGATATAAGATGGCCCATTGTTCATGATCGTTACGATAAAACTAAATTTGGAGTTTCACGAACAATGGAGGATCTTAAAGATCGATTTTATGCAATTTTACATGAACTCGCTATAATGAAGGATCCAAATGCAGCACCTATTGCATATGACGCGGAACATGAAAAAAGGCGCAAGGAACAGCTTTGCAAACAGTGGGACAGAACTAAAGAGCAGGTAAAACTGAACTAGTATAGTATTCTTTATTTTATCAACATTTTTCAAGCTGAAAGAAGAAGAGGATCTGATGGCTGAAATGAGACGAATTGAGCAACGAAAAAAGGAAAGAGAAAGAAAAGCCCAAGATTTACAGAAGCTGATAAACATGTCAGAACAGCCTGCAAGTCCATCTACAAGTGGTGCTCTCACTGGAAATATTTTGGGAAAGAAAAAGAGCGCATTCCGAATGAAAACAGGTTCAGTGTCATCAAATCATGCCGTTTTTAATCCAGTAAGAACATGGTCTAATTCTTTTTTACATTGTGATACTTTAGCTGGATATAAGTGTAACTGCTCTTCGTTTTTCCGAGTTTAAATCATCAGGTGCGCATTTGAGAAGTCAAGAAATGAAGCTTCCAACAAATATTGGTCAGAAAAAACTGAAGAATATTGAAACTGTTTTGCAAAACTGTAAAATGGGTATGTTTATTTACTAAAATTATGGTTGACTATTGCGCAAAGAGCTATTGCCTACCAACGATGGTCAGAGATTTTTATATAATGAATATTTTATCTCTAACCTTAAAGTGGTTCACAGTCGTTTCATTGATAATTTCAGTAGATATAGAGAGAGCGATTTAAAAATCTTTACTAACTATTAAAAATAAATGTAATTCTTAATTTGTATTTTTCGAAATATTAATTGGAAAAAATAAGAGTTTAATCATTATTTTTAGCAATCGTTTTGCTGAAATTTACAATATTTTCTAATCTATTTTATTTTATATTTAAAGATATGAATCCTATTGGATCTGAAGCGACAATGAAGATTTACAACGACTTTAGATCTCAGGTATTTTACCTAAAATTATATGTATTTTATTGTAATTTTTCAGATTATGTTGTTACAAGAACTTAAATCTGCTTTGCAAACAGCCGAATTTGAATTGGAAAGTTTAAGGAATAGAATGCAAGAAAACGGAAAGGTAAATGGGAGTATCATATTTTCCGGCGAACGAGCGAGATTTATGAAATTTTTATTCTACGTACCATCATGCCAGACTTTTTTGATTTAAACTTACATTTTGCATTTTTTTGTTGTTTTCAGAAGTTAGGGAAATTTCAGAAGTTTTAATTTTCGTGATATTTGCTTCGTTCACAGAAAAATACTACTATATATATATATATATATATATATATATATATATATATATATATATAATTATTAGGACTTTGAAATCGAGCCAAGAATGAGAGTTTCAAATCTCATTGAAGGCGGATTAGATGATAGTAATATCGGAGAAGAGGGTTGTCCAAGTACAATCAGAAGAATAACATCTTATATTGATGTAAACCAAAAAGATCTTGTATCGGTTAGTTTAAATAACATATTTTTGTATACATATATCTTGATTTAAAGGTTTCATCGAGAAAAAGAAAAGGAACTTTATTAACACCAATATCAGGGGAAATGAAAAAGAGAAAGTTATAAAAACGTCTTTAATGTATATTTGTATTTAATAATAATGTGAAATATTAATATTATTATGGATTAAATAATTATTCATTTTTTGATTCTTTTGAGTGTACATTGTATACGCCTAATTCTTTCACGATGCATGAACCAAGCAAATGAAACAATTAATATGAGAAAGACTGTAAATAGGAATTATTTTTAAATAAACGTATTTATTACCAGTTATTGCACACGTCCAATAAGCAACCGAATACAACACGTTTTCAACTTTCGTTTTCTTCCTGAATTTGGTTTTTGTTTTTAAAAATGTATCTTGTAATTTAATATTTACAATTTATCGTAGAAGCGGATAAGAACTTTCTTGCGATTCAATATTAAATCAACTTTTCTGGAATCAGCATGTTATTTTGAAAAATGTATCATTATTTACATATCAACTTTTTCTATTCCGTTGATTAGAATTTCATTGTTCTTCTCTATGACTTTTTGTACGTGACAGTCCTTGTTAGCATTGTATTTCTTTGGTTTTCGTAGGTTTATTCTCCAATTTGCCTTTAATTCTGTTTTGTTGGGTTGTAAAATAAGTCTTTGTACGTTTTCTGTTACTTTTTTTGAATTGTTAAATAATTATAAACAAATCTTTGTATGCGTGGAATTTAGTTCGAATTGGCAAAAATGAAAGGTGAATCAGATTTGTAAAATTCAAAGTCCTAGATCTAAAAGTAGAGGAAAATCAGGCAGAGAATGTTTTAATATTGTTAATCTACTTTTTAAATTTAGACAAATAATTACAATTGCATGGATAGCGTATTTCCAAAAATATTAATTGAAGTTCATACCGTAGTATTGTGCATGTTATGAGCTTCGGGATCCATGCGAATCCTCAAATTCTCTCCTTTTATAGTTCTTTAAAAATTTATTAACAACTGATAAGCGATTGAACAAATTAATGTACCCAAATCTGATATTCTCGAATCCAACAAGAATCTCAACGTAATGAACAGTTGAGCACGAGTCGATGCCCTCGTCGATGGATTCGTCGATAGCAGCACCCTGTGCAATTTGACAATAAAACATCTTTTGCTGAGAATCTGCAAACCAGCTCAATCCCACGACACTTCGCCCATTTTGCGCAGTCGAGTTTTTGCTCATCGGATTTACAGGATGCTGACTCAATGACAATTCCGCTTTTTAGTTTATAATATTGTTTTGTTGTTTTATTGTATTCATGAGTGAATTTATTCTGGAAAGTGGTTAGCAATTGGCCCCTGTTTTTAGAAACGTTGTACACATTTCAAATAAAACATCGGGTCGTGGCCAAGTTTTCATTTTCGGCCACAATTCAGAGCGCTCTCGTAATCTAGATTGAGTTTAACGCGATAAAAGGAAAAAATCGTCACATTTTTGTTATACGTACTACTATGTGCCGGTTTAATGATACTATGTGCCGGTTTAATTTGATTCGTTCTTTAGTTGTTCTGTTTCACCTTTTAGGTGATTTATATTTATTTTCACGTGGAAAGCACACGCATCATAAATTATATAATTTTAAACAGTATAAAGATTAAAATAATAACAAGATTCCAAATGAAATGCTCTATTTTTAAAAGTTGTCCATCACATTTTAGTACTCACCGTGAATATACCGATTATATATATTTTCCCCTGAAAACTATACTGGCCAGCTAAAATATCGCCGCTATAATTCAGTTGTGTGGCCTAACATCAATCGCAGTTATAAATACGACCACGTCTTTACTTGGTGCACGTCAATGTTAATTTTCGCATTTTAAAAATGTCCTTATTTTCACAGGATCATTTTAGGGTGTTTTCAACACCCTATTTACTATCTACATCTTACGAAATTTAGATTTGAGCCGCCAAATTAGCGCATTGGGGGGAGCAAATACCTAATTTTTTTGTGTTATGGGAATTCCAAGGAATTCGGTGTATAAATCAATCTCAAACCAAAAAGAATTTCCTTGCGTCTTTCATCGATGGCTGTATAAATAACGTCGATTGAATAGGCATGCCTTCGGATAAATACGGTTCTATTCGCAGCATGTCTTCCAATTTTCCAGTAAACACATCAAGTTTTATCTGAAATTGTGATTTCTCTGAAGCAAAGTTTGGCGCAGAATTGGTCGACGAGACGTTTCGAATGTGTTTCTTACCGGTCCGGGATGTGCTCGTCGCACTGACACGTAACCTTTACGTGATTTTGACGAAAACACAGATTCGCTGAAATGGTTTCCTGTTGAATTATCATTTATTAGTCACCAGTCCGATGCTGTTTCGTAGTTGCCGCATATTGAAGCCGGACAGCAGCAGGCTGAACAGCACGACCAGTCTTGCCAAGAAACGAATATCTGTCGTTTGATTGATATCGTTAGTGGAAACACAACCACTACCTCTATGTTTTCCTTCCAATTGCTGTAAACAATTGTCGGTATCGATATGGTTTCATAATCACTGTAGCGGAATTCTCGCGCCAGGTCGCTGCCTGTCGAGTCGTTTGTGGTTCCGATGAAATCAGTGTTCATGAACACGTTCGAGCCGATCAATTCGCCGTCAAGCTCGACCGCGCATGAAGTTGTGAGGCCATTGGTTCCGAACCAGTTCGGCAAATATTTGACGCCATCGATTGTGATCATCGGCGTGTTTATCTGAAATGGATTTTAGTGGCCGCGGGCGGTAGATTTTCAAGAAGGATTGTGAATATTAGTAAATACAGTTGGTTGAAGAGCATTTGTCTGTTAAAAACCATCATACATATAGTTCGCCATTTGGAATTCCTTGAAGGATCCGATGCTCAGTAGTGGTGGCCTGCTCGCCGGCCCATCGTGCAATGTGATCAGGAAGGTGGAAGTAATCTGAATTATTAGATAAATAGGTTTCTTTGGGTTCGCGAACAAAATTGTTTTGTATTGTGGGATGTTATTAAATCTAGGAAAAGCGGAAATTGCTCCCGTCGGAAAATAAAATGCATATCTGCAAAAAACACGGATTATTACACCATTTCATTTTAAATTTCGATTCTTTTCATTTTTATTAAAAAATATCATATATTTTTCGTGAATCAAATCCTCTACCAGGTATTCTACGCATCCTCTTTTGTTTTAATTAATTAATCCGTTGAAGTTTGAGGAAGTATTTTAAATTTTATGGTGTAATAATCCGTGATTTCTTTTGCGGAAATGGATTTTATTTTCCGACGGGAGCAATTTCCGATTTTCCTAGATTTAATAACATCCGCTCAATCACCTCTGGCGATTATCGACTATCCGAGTCAGGAGAGAATGATGAGGAAAGGGAATTGAGTTTGTGCTCACAAAAGAGCTGCTTACTCGCTGCTGACAGGTCAGCCCCCGGGCGCAGGCACGTACGCTCGCCACTATTTAGCTCGTAAGTATACGTTAGAAGGATATATAAAACATGCTGCATTAAATTTTGGGACAAACATCTTGACAGTAAAATAATTATATTTTGGTTTGGGTTCGTAATTTGATGAAAAACAGGTTTCCTTGGGTCTAATGCATTATTTGCTAATGATCACCTAAGCTAGCTAATGATAACATTGTAAGTTTAGAAAATGAATGAATCTTCAATTTAAATAAAATTCAAAATTGAACATTCAATATGGTCATTTTTTATATTAAATTGTATTATGAGCGTACCTCCAGCCTTATTGACAAGATTCATAATAAGTGGAAGAAGCGGTGTTACTCGTGGTTCACCCTCGCAATTATTTTGTTCACAGTAGTCCAATTGTGCGTTAACTTTACGATTGCTCAAAATCATTTTCAAGAAAGATTGGGTGAAATCTCTAAAAAAGTATTCGAAATAAGATCACTCTCAAACGAAAAACCTTTCGGGAAGAACTTGGAAGAAGGTCGGCAATCCCATAGCTTGCTCCTTACACGTGGAGCATTGAATAGTTACTGGTAAGCCAGCTTCGATATACTCCGTTTGCACTCGAAATGCAAGGTTGAATGGCTCTTTCGAGCATCTGAAAGATGAAATAATGGATATTTTTTAAAACAAGTTTCACAACTTTCTTCTATCATAATGAGGCTTCTTGAGGCTCGGATTGGATAGAATGTAAGGCAGCTTTCGGAAGATTGTCTGACCACCATCGAGATGAGGCGATGAGTCGATTTCAAATACGCTCCGTGGCAACCATTCTACAATGGTTTCAGGCTGATTTTCTCGGGTGAACTTCCAGCCAATTACACCATCCTTATCGATCGTGGAATGGGATGTGAGCAAATGACTTTAAAAAAAACATAGAAAATTAGTAGTCAATTGGATCGAATACATGTCCTTGAATAGCGACGTTCCATTGGAAAGCAGCAAGAAGGAGTAGACAGAGTGCAGGAATAGACGGATCGGATAGAGCGAGCCCTGATTAGCGAGGAATTCTTAATTAATGTGTTTTGTTTGAGGTGTGATGGCATGAAAACTTGATGGAGGATAGTCCGTGTGCACAGCTTCACTTATTGTGATTTTTTCAGTTGCGGATGGCGATAACCTTAACAATAAAAATGTGAATAGTAATAATTGCATTTTTGCATTTATGAAATGAAAGTGTTATTGATGGATTGTAGAACACGCGTAGTTTCATGTAATAACAACAGATATTGAAGAAAAAGTAAACGTGGGCAGAAAACCGTTGTAAATTGTTATTATTATTATTATTAATATTGGCTTTCCGAAATGAGCAATGTGCTTACCAGAGATGGGCGGAATGACAGTTTTTGAATTTCGGAATGGAAAAATGGACGGAATCCGGAATTCCGCCCATGTCTAGTGTTTATTTCTCATTGAGCAGGTAATTAAACATGAGAAAGTCTATTAATCCTTTCTCATCCTCGATTCTACTTGAATCTTGTTTTCTGGGAGCGTTTCAGCCAGACCGAAATCGCTATAAGAGATAACATGAGCGTTAGAAGTTCATAAGAAAGATTTTTTCAAAATGTAAGCCAAATTTCGTTAAATTTATTTGTTTAAGATCTTTGGAACGTATAGTTTAAATATAGTTAACATTTCTTTTGAACGTCAATAGGTATGGGAAAATAATGAGGCTAGTAAGCTTGCTCTACTATAAATTTTTGAGAAGATATTAATATTTTTATAGGCCAAAAAGGTTTGCGATACGCTTAAAAACGGGAAAATCGTTATTTCCATTTGATGTGATTTGGAGTCAGTATCATTCTCCAGAGGAGAAGCGGAAAGCGATGATAATGCCGTTTTCTTTTCGCGCGTAAGTGTTCAATGTTAGGATTTGTATAATTTCAACGAATTTTTTATCATTAGCCTTCAGGTCCCTTTAATTCGCTTCAATTTCAAGCTCTAATTCGCTTCAATTATTGGCCCGGAGCATGTTGGAGCTCACTGGACGAACTTTCCATTTAACGGCCTAAGAATGCATTCACGGCCTCGTTTTAATAATTTTATTGATATTTTGTTTTTCTTTTAGCAACATAATTTATGGTCATGACCGTTACATTGTATCGCTCTAGATAGTGTTAAGAAGTATTTTATAGTGCTATGTTAAAAATAATAGGTGTAATAAATTTGATAAACATTGTGCAAATGTGTTGTTTTCAATTAAAGTATGAAGAAATTTTTTAAATTTTTAGTTCAATTTTGATTTTCCAAATTCTCTGAAGGTATTCAGCTGAATGGATTTCAACTGAATTCTAGATTCTGCTCTTTGAAATCATTATAATCATTACAAATATGAAGCAAAAATAAGCAATTGATCGTGAAAAGTGTTCGTGCACTTTCGATTGAGATCATTAAATATATTGAAAGACATTGCAACATCGCATCGCCTTAATTTATCTTCGATGACAGCTATATTGAATCAGAATAGCAAAATTGCCACATCTCATCGCATTTCATTTCACAAACACGTTTGAGTTGTAATCTCATAGTGCTCGTTGACCATGTGGACACATGAGAGCTCTTCTCAATTGTCATTTTGATTAGCATTCGTTCTTGTCAATCATTTCATTGTTATTACTGACACGCATTATTTTTTAGAATATCATGAGAATAGGTTCAATGATTATAATAGGTGGTTGTGCTTTTGCAGCGGAAAGAGGACCAATTAAATCGATTGAAGAAATTGAAATAGAACATAATGAAGAGTATGTTTATTTTTTCGATGCCGTTATTATGTTTTTGTTTCGTAGGAAACTGAGAGTGCATTCGGCGATAATTGGCTCTTTCAATACTGCAAGACGTTCACCATCAGTGTTCATCAGAAATGATATTCTTCTTATTGCTGGAGGTTTTTCAAATGTTTACTCGATTCTTATTTCCACTATAATTAGGTTGCATTGGACCCAATGAGCATTTAGACAGCATGGAAACAATTAAGATTGATGGGAAAACAAGAAAAATAGAAGACTCGATTACAAGCAACCATGTTTGTGTGCAGAGACAAAGCTGCGCGGCTTTTGACCCATATGCGGTTAGATTTTCATCGATTTGTTTAACTAAACTCGAAATTTTTAAGAAGAGTAATTTAATCTTTGGCGGATTTGATAGTCATCAATGCTTATCCACAGTTCAATTAATCGATGAGAATTATCAAGTATGGTAACAAATATTGAACGCGAATTGTGCCTCTTTTCGGCAATCAATGTCGATGGCTGCTTGCCAAAGCTCAAGAATTCAGCAGCGATTGAAGTGAGAGACAATGAATTTTTATTGTTTGGTGGGTGGATGGATGAAAGGAATACGACGGATACAATTAGGAGGTAATTCAACTAAGGCGACTGGTTTCATATTCTGTTTAAAGGATTCGTTTTAATGGAGATAGAAAGACATTTGAAGCGATATTTGAAGGTTTTTTGGAATATCCCGTTGAAGGTTAGTTTTTTTGTAATATTAAAGAGCTTCAATTTATCGTATTATAATTATTATGAATTTATGAAAAAGAGTTAATATAAAACTGTTGTTTGTAAAATCATACAGATTTTAGAAAGCTTTATTTTAAATTATAAAATCTATAGCAGAATGTGTATAGTAAATTTCAGAAATCGGTGCCTAATGGAAGAGCAAAAAAGAAGAAAAAATGATGGTCTCGTTTGTACGGCCACACGGCCACAAACGACTTTTTCATCGATTCCTCTTCCATGTGTGTTATCCATTTTTTGAGACAACACACATTGATGTGGCCGTCCAAACGAGAACCTCATTCAATTCTATTTTTTTCCTCTTCTATTAGGTCTCTGAAAAAGAAAATGTATAGGATAGCGATAACATTTTATTTATAATCTTACATTCTTTTAACGTTAGCTTTTGTAACCGTCTGTTTAAACAAAAATGTGGAATTTAACCAATATTAAGACTCCATTTTTGAAATTACGTAATCTTTTTTATACAGAAACACATTTTCCTTATTAAGCTTAGGAATTAAGATAATAACTCAATATATTCTGTTTGATGGAATTTTGCGTTTGGGTTTATTCATTAACAACTTAATTTTAAAATGAATATAGATTTGTGTAAAGTTTAATTGAAATTTAAATGGTAGAACGCTGGTTACACTGATGACATTTAAATATATAGTCGTCGCCAAATGCGATTACCGCCGCAAAGTGTGGCGCACTTTTTTAAATATTATTTTTTAATTTAATTTTTATGATTTTTATTATTTTCCACATTTATGCCACGATTGAAACAACATCTAAAACATATTCTTCAATTTATTTAAGCAAAAACGGTATAGAACGAGCCTAAACAAGAAAATAATAATGAAAATTATATGAAAAAATAATATTTAAAAAGTACGCCACACTTTGCGGCGGTAATCGCATTTGGCGACGACTATAGATGAATTTACGAAGAAATAATTAATTTATATATAGTCGTCGCCAAATGCGATTACCGCCGCAAAGTGTGGCGCACTTTTTAAATATTATTTTTTCATTTAATTTTCATGATTATTTTCTTGTTTAGGCTCGTTCTATACTGTTTTTGCTTAAATAAATTGAAGAATATGTTTTAATTGTTGTTTCCATCGTGACATAAATGTGGAAAATGATAATAATCATAAAAATTAAATGAAAAAATAATATTTAAAAAAGTGCGCCACACTTTGCAGCGGTAATCGCATTTGGCGACGACTATAGGTAAGTATATTCTAGAATGTTAAGAATTAATTCCGGATTCGAGAAATTGCTCGAAATTCCATGATTCCATTTAAATCAGCTTTTCTAATATATTGTCAAGGTGTAAGAAATTGACAATTCATTTTCAATATTTTTGAATTAATTTCAAATGGTCTCAATGAGAACGTGAAGCAAATTTAACATTTTTACAATGTTTAGACCTTTATATAAAATTCCACCTGAAAATATTCAAACTATTGTTCATTAAATGTTTTAAAACGTGCATTGTGTCAAGACCTTAAAATATTCTCGAAATATTATGTTAAAATCCTTTTTTACGGGGCTCCTTTATTTTAAGAGTTTATTTACGTGCAAAATTATTATAAATGGAACGCCAAATGAAATATTTTAAAAAGCGCTCCAAACTGTTTTGCAAACGAGACCCACACAATTTTACGTAAATATCTCGATTTATTCAACGTCAATTGTTTGAAATGTGAGCATAAATAAATACATTTCAACTCCTAAACTGAGGCTGTAAGCAAGAACGTATTTATCCGTAAAACGGTGATGGAAAATCATTGATAAATTAACTTTTCCCTAAATTATATATATTTTATTAATTTTCTGATTTCCATACTAATTCTTACATACATTTATTTAGATTTTCCTAGAAACGTAGTTTGTCAATGATTTTCCATCACCGTTTAACGGATAAATACATTCTTGCATACTGCCTCTGATCTGTCATTCATTAGTACCAATTAATCGGCATGATAGACTAGTCTGCTCTGAAATAGAAATCAGGTCTAATATTTAGGTAACAAGTTCATATTTAATGGACAGTTGAAGACGAGTTTGAAAACTTGTGTGAAAAGTCTTTAAATTAAATATATTGAATTAATACATAGAATTTCGCCAGAATAATTAGATGATTGTAATGTGTTAATTTGCATTTAGTGCAACTTACTATTCAATCGAATTTCAGGGCATAGCATAACAAAACATAAAAATGTTGTCTACCTAATTGGCGGATTCGACGGAGTTTCTATAATTCCGCATATAATGCGGTACGAATTGGATACGAAGAAATGCACCAAGATAGATGTCTATTTGAATGAAAAGCGAGAAAATCATGTTGCTGGTCTGATTGGACAAAAATATTTAGTTGTTGCCGGTGGATGGAATGGACGGGAGGCTCTTAAGTCGATAGAGGTGCGCGATACAATTTTTAATAGGAAAAATGGATGTTTTAGGTGTTCGAAATACTCGAAGAAAGCCCGTTTTTGAAGAAATGCGAGATTAGTGGGGACGTTGGATTAAAAGTGGCCAGGAATCGGCCTGCTTCAATTGTGATTTAAAAGTGTCATGTACTTGATTAGTGTGATTGTTTTTTAGTTGATAAATTATTATCAGTCTGTTACTTTATATGATTTTTGCATGGTTTTGATGATAACTAAATTAGTTCCATCGACCAAGTTATTTTTGCTGCTCGTTTTTTGTTTGTGTTTATTTCATGTTGTAGATGCATAATGGACAAATGTTCTGATATACAATCGACGTCAAATAGTCCGCTTCCAACGACGTTTGTGGATATTCTTGAATTAATTGTTAGAGAATTTGTTGTTTAGAAGTCACATTATTCCATCACATTTGCTCGTAGAACTGACGTCACTCGATGAACTTGCTTTTCCGGTTAATTCAACAAAACGTGTAAAGGTTTTGTTTCGTTGTCTTGACGAATAGAAAAAATAAATTCAAATGTTAGTATACCTGTGTCGGAAGCACGTCACGTTGCCTTATCCTTGGAACATCTACCGGATCTGTTTACTTCTTTTCGAGATATGCCGCAAAAAGCCGTTTGAGATCGCAAGCACCCGTTCCCGTGCACATTCTTAGCACAAGAGATGGACACATAAGTCGGATTGTGTCGAACCGGAGCGGCGAATTAATTGGAATTGGCGGTGACAGTGGTCGGGTGTCAATCGCGCGCACATCCCAGTCGCCGACCATTGTCTACTCGTCACCAGGATCTGCAAGGCTGCCTGATCGTGTTACAGCATTGGCGTGGTCGAATGATGACAAGGTGCTGTATTCGGGCCACACAAGCGGTGTCGTTCATATTCATCGACTTGAGGTGATATTTTAAGTGGTTGGAGACTAGAACTGGGGATTGTTTTCAGAATCGATCGGTATTTCGAGCGGCAAATCAGGTTTTGATAAAGTTTGAGCACGAGATTGTACAGATAGAGGTGGCGGATAATTTGGTTCTGTTGGCTACAACCATGGCTGCTTATGTTTATAATTCGGAGGATGGAAGCTGTCAACAGGTTTGAATTAATTTATTAATTGACTTTGTAAAACTTTTGGAAGGGACGATTTGTAGAAAATTTAAACCCTATTTTCTAGTTTCCATGTCTACTTTTTTAGTAATCTGGTAATTGTATTTTGCTATTTTAGGTGAATCGATTCATATATTGTCATTGTCATACTTGGGAAATTTGGGGCCGGCCCGGGCCAGGCCACCGATTTCCGGGCCGATAAAGGAAAAGTTGACGATCGGCCCTAAATTTCTCAAATATGAGTTTATCCTATTGAGGAACAAACGTACATTTAATATTTTAAGATATCAATAATTTAAACAAAACAATTAAAATTTTGTTTTAGTTTACATCGATTTTAAGTATTCAGAAGCAGGATAAGAGATAAGAAATATGTTTACTGTATACAACATAGTTGAAGCATTTAAGCCTACCGAAAATGTTTTTTTTAAATACCAAAATCAATTTAAAAATCCTATTATTTCAGTTTTATTTATTTTAATGATCTTGGCTCTAGTGAGCATGAAAATAGTTTCGTTTTTATATCATTAGACTTTAATTTAGTTTTATATTTTATTTCAATTGTCGCGAGAAAGCATGGGCTGCCAAGATTCGAATAATTCTTATTAAAAGTTTTTCGTCCGTCGCCGAAGCGCTTTTTTTTCTCAACCGACGCGTTGGGATTCACCAGTGAAAGAGGAACAGCGGGAGCACGAGAGGCGCGAAATTTTGTATTTTAAATGATGTATAAATATATTACACTACGGCAATAAGTTCAAATAATATAGCTAGCTCTGGATACATAGCGTTAAATGAGACGACTATTTTAATTTTGCGGGTGGCGTGTGGAAATATATCTTTTCCAATATTATATAAGTGTTCTTTAATATTAATTTGACTGTTCTCACACCAAATTAAAAGATACAGATAGGAGATCGGTAAGGTCTTTCTAGCTTGAAATTTCTAGAATATTTTAATTCATTATACTAGTTTAATACCAAGCTACTAAAGGCGAGTAAATATTAGGGTGTAATTACTAAGTGACAATTTACAAGACACACACCAAATTATTCTGATTTTTGTCGTAACCTTGTAAATTTTAGCCCAGTTTTTTGCTTTCGAATTTACTACGTCTTCACGTTTTTTGTTGATTTAACAATTTTCCGTTTTTAAAATAACGTCGGAATACTTTCCACTATAAAACCATGAATAATACATTAGAAAGTTCCGAAAATAATTGTGTGGCCTAAAATTTAGAGACTAAAACTGCGGTGGTAAAAGCAGCTTTAATTTGGTGTGTAAGACAAGTTTAATCATTGAAAATCGAAATTATCATTTGGTTCAAAACTACATTAAGTTTTACGGATTATTGTAAATAATTATTTATAGATTGGTAAGAAAACACGTTCTACTCCTGCCCCTCTTGGCTGTTGTTTTGTGGATATTCCAAATGGCAGCAAATTCATTTATGCTTCCCGTCCCAATGGACGACTCTGGGAATCGAACCTCGTTGGAAATGTCTATGCAACTCATCAATTTCGTGGAATAACGTCAGTACCTTTTGCGAAACCGATATCATTTCGAGCAAAGTTTGAGCAAATGTCGGATAAATTTGAAATTAATTTCTATACTTTAAAATCGTTGATGGTCGATGGGTAAGCATTTGAATGTTATTATTGTTAGATTTAAATATTAACAGGAATTTGTTTGTGCTGACGTATGTTGGAAATAAGATTTGCATCGTTGATCCGGATTCGTCGAAAATTGTATTATTTTCGGAATTTGAGCATGGTAACGTGACGGTTAGAATTGATTTGAGAATTGGTTGTAGATATTCTTGATATGTCGATATGTGGAAATGATATATTTGCTCTTTTCAATGAATCGAAAGGCTTACGAAAATTCAGCTTGTTCTCGAATATCAAGGCGATTGAAAAGTTAAATTTAAAGTCATTGTTTGTACAGGTTTTTCATATATTTTAGTAAAAAATCGGAATGTGGTTTTTAGAGCTCACAATTGATTTTACATTATTGGCCTTGGGATGTCCCGTCAGCTTTGATTAATAAATGCGTGGAGGGCTTGCACGGATTAAGCAAAAAGGTTTTGTTTTGCGGAGAATTTAAATTTAATTAGAGAAGCATGTTTAGAAAGATATTGACCGACTCCATTCGGAATTATGCCGAATTATGAATAGCGTGGGCGAAAATAATGAATCAACTTATGAGAATGTAAAGAAGAAGAAGTCTGATTTGTGCGCCAAGAGAATGCCAAACGGTGTTTACCGTGTTCTTCATACTGCACAGGAAAGTGGGTATGAAGATGACTTTTCGTTTCGAGCTCCAGCCGGTTTACGAGAAAGGAGTCGAAGTAGTCCGTGTGCCAACGAAGAAGAAAGGTTATCTATGAATCGTTGAGGCGAATTTTCATGTATTTGATTTAGTAATCAGAAAGGATCGGAAAGAGTTTCAAATATCCCGAAAAGATGCTCGGTGCCGTCGAATTTGGAATTGAAGAAGGAGTGGAGGAAGAATGGATCACCAGATGTGATTGAAGAGGATATTTTGCATCGCGCGAAAATGATATTGGTATGTTTGTAATTTTAAGGAATAAATTAGGCATAAGTAGGAACAGGAAGAAAAATATTGCAAAATTAAATAGTTTTCCACAAAAATTGTACGAAGTATATTTTTTTGAGTTTTTAAACTACACCTTCAGATGCATACTTTTACCATTTACTTATTTCTGCGTGGACTTTTCAGCATTTTTATATCGTCGCCAAATTCGATTACCACCGCAAAATGTGGCGCACTTTTTAAATATTATTTTTTCATTTAATTTTTATGATTATAATTATTTTCCACAATTATTCCACTATTTAAACAACATCTATAACATATTCTTCTATTTATTTAAGCTATAAAAGTATAGAACGAGCATAAACAAGGAAATAATCTTAAAAATTTAAAGAAAAAATAATATTCAAAAAAGTGCGCTACATTTTGCGGTGGTAATCGCATTTGGCGACGACTATAATTTAATTTTTACTATTTTAAAAAGATATTTTATATACATTGAAGTTCTATGAGTAAATAAAGAGTGATTATCACAATACTATTCCGGCTAGCTTGCATTACATTGCAATATTTAATAAAAAATTTCCTTAAGAATTTATTTTAATGAGGTGATCCTATAGACCGTCACGTAAGTTCCGATTATATTTACGATTTGGTTTATCCCTTTAAGTCACTAGAATTATTTTGTACATTTTTATGATTTACAAAATTATTATTACATTTAGGATTCCGATGGACAAGTCATTGAAAAGGACTCTCTGAAAACTTTGCTACAATTGGAAGGTATCAATAAAGATGAAATTCGCTTTACTCCGACTGTCACTATTGGTAATGCTGCCAAAGCTCTAGCTGAAATGGCATTGGCAGTGCCTGTGGATTTATCATCAATGTGGGAGAAGGTTGCCGAAGAAAGGGATGAAGGGAAGGAGAAGGTAAAGCCGAAGGCAAGAGCGACGATAGTGAAAGTTATAAGGCCTGGAGTTAAGGTTGGAATTGTAGATTAATGTCGATTCAAGCGTTTATTTGCAGCCGGTTAGTCAGATGAAGAAGGAAGTTAAGGAAGTTGTAAAGAAAGATGAAATGCCGATTGAGAGTGACTTGATAGACATCCCAGAAACGGTTAAAAGGGAGCGCGATGAATTATGGCTGGATGTTCGATTGGAAAATTTGAGAGAAAGTGGGGAATTATGGTTTTAGATGTTTTAAAAAGTTATTAATGTTTAGAGAATTGTAAACAAGATGAATATGAAACAAATTCTCCAATTATCAAGAATTCTGACACAGAGGATACGTTAACCACAGAGAGGTCTTCATCAACACCAATTGTCGATAGGGATATGTACGTGACTTCTATTGTATTATCTTTCTAATATTGCAATAATTAGATGGCATAATCCATTAACGGACATTTCTACACCGACCATGGAAGAAGTCGCTGAAGAACAATTGCCTTCGAATACATATTGCCGAGAATGCGGAATGCATCGGAGCTGGGCAGCCATTGCGCTACTTATTTCGGTTTGCGGGAGAGGAGAAGTGCTGGTAAATGAGTTTGTGAACGGTGGCACTCCGATGAATATAGACGAATGGACGAAACTGTTAGTACATGTTGCTAAAATGAGGAAAGATAATGATAACTTGGATTATTCATCGATTTGCCCAAAGTGTGAGACATCTTTTAGCGGGATTGAGAAAGTTATTGGTTAGTGAAGATTTTGCTGAGCTACCTAGGGTAATATGTTTTAGTTGACGGCTGGAAAAATATTGGATTGGCTGAGGATGAATTAAAGGTGAACGTTGCGAAAATTAGGGAAAGGTGCTTTAATATTTCAAAGGAGAAGTTGATGATGATTGTGACTAAAAAGGAAGTGGAAAATGTTAAAAACGAGGGAACATGTAAGTATTTTTTAAACATTAAATTCAATGTTATGAATATCTGAACTCAATTTTAGTAAATAGTTCATTAAAAGAAAACTCGAATGAAAAAGATGGAACCAAATCTTCTGTAAATATTCGATCCCGGGTAGAAAGATCGACCGAAATGGTAAAACCGTCAGAAAGGATTGAAACATTCATGAATGGAAATGCTGGTTTCGAGAAGAAATATTGGAGATGGCTAAATGGTATAAGCATGAAAACGGTAGAAACCACGATAAAAATTGAAGAAATAAGAAGATCTTCAGATATTATCAATTGCATTGTTTTGCCAAGGAAAGAAGAATGTATTAAGTATGCTTGATCGTAATAAGGAAACGATTGCAAAGTGTATGAATAACAGTGATTGGTGTGCACTGGTGGCGATGAGCACAAGAGAAGCATCGTTTAAACCTCTTCTAAGTGCGAAGGTAATAAAATTGTGTTTATTGGTGACTTGTCAGCTTTTATATTACAGACAATCAAGAATGTAATGGAATCGGTTGGCGTCTCGCAGTGGGTGTCACCGAAGAAGCCGATTCAGACAGGAGCTACTGCACGTAGATATGCATTACCGCAAACAAGTACATGGATTTTTGATGGCAATAGGTGAGAAATGACACATTTAAATACGGGAAATTATTCGCTGATTTTTAGGTTTGCAATTAAATCCTCTATAGCGTTTTTAATATTTGGATATTTTAAAACTTTACAATAATCAGCTTAATTTAAAAAACAAATTATATTCGTAGAAATAAGATGATTACGCACTATTTTCATAGAATAATATTAAAACTAACTGTAGAATTATTTAGATGTATTGTCCTTTTCAGAAATGGTGCCTAATGGAAGAGGAAAAGATAGAATAAAATGAGGTTCTTGTTTGGAAGACCACTCTTTTCTCTCTCATCAATGTGTGTTGTCTCAAAAAATGGGCAGTTGACATTGAAGAGGAATAGACGAAAAAGTCCTTTGTGGCCGTGTGGCCGTCCATCCGAGACTATCATTTTTTCTTATTTTTTTGTTCTTCCATTTGGCACCGATTTTGAAAAGGACAATACAAAATGTTTAAATATAATAAAAAATAGTTATAACTGAAACTGAACAATTTAGGTAATCATAGCCTGTAACACAGTTGATAGAGGTTGCGATAGCACCAACTTTGATACAGATTATAACAATATTTAAATATTTTATCCCTTTGAAAGAGCACTAAACAATATGGAAATTAATATAATTGGAAACGCGCACCATAGAAACCAGCGAGATTCCTGAATTTGATGTAGCTCATTTGAGTAATATATCACGTGAAAGATATAAAAATTGTAACGTGCAAAATATTTTTTAAAAAAAGTATATATATATATATATAAGTGTACCGTGCGGCAGCGATAAAAATAGTGTTTTAAATAAGAAAATGAACAATTTTTCAGCAAATGCCCGTTGTGCTCCTTACCTGTTAAAATGGTTGTTGGAGGTGCGGACCGAGGAGTAGTTGTTTATTCGTGTGGACACGCCTATCACAAAATGTGTATTAGTGGCCGATTAATATTTGGATGTGTCGCTTGTCGGGTCAGAGCACGCCAGGCTACTGCAATTTCCAAGATTCGGACGCCAACATCATCACCTAAAACCGTTAGAAAGTTTGGGAATTGAATGTGATAATTGACGATTGGTTTATTGGTTTTTGTTTATGAATTGAAGATTGTAGATAATTTGACATTGCAAGGTTTCAAGTTAGTCGACGTGTCCCTTGATCGATAATGTCGTTTATTTTTTCCATTTTATGGGTTTATTTATTATTTTCTATTTTATTATTGTTCTTAATATTAAAAAAAATTTAAGACTTTAAAAGTTATTCACGTTTGCGACGAGATTGCTAATTTGTTTGTATTTGTTTGTTTTTTTTCTGTATAATAATGCGGGTTTTCTCTTCCACCGTTTAATCATATTCCTAGTCCCCTATTTATTAAACGATCTTATTGTTAACAATATTGGTTTAATCTATTCTTGATATCCGTATAATTGCCTTTAATAATAGCAATATCCTGTTTAATTTAATATTTTTGTTGTTATTAATTATTGAACTTTTATATGAAATATCTTTAATTAGTAGTGTATAGTTAAAGAAATATCAAAGTATTACAGATTTGGGCTGACTTTAACTAGTTGATGCTATCGTTTTATGGACTTTTAGAAGCGATTTTGTTAGTACTTAACGGAATCGCGATTCTTCATAGAGAACGGTTCTTGAAGAAGGTAACATCTTGAGGTCATCGAGAAATGATTTAAAAAAAAGTATATTCAGTACGGACTCGGTGCGCCAAGCCATTCATTTGACGGAAGCAGTTCTGTAAAAGATCAAATCGTTAATCTAATATTTGCAGTTCAAACTGTTATGCGCAGTATGTTTCTGAAGCGTTATTGGCTAATTTTGATTAACATTTATTTTCAGTGCCTTTAATTGGCATCAATATCATTGTAATTGCATTCAAGCTTCTTCTTGGTTAATCGAGAAGAAGATATATTAGAATTGATTTATTTAAAACATCATTTTTTTACTAAATAGCTAACCATTAATTTATATGTAAATTTTTATATTTTTTGAAATTTAAAACATGACGGAAGAAACGGATTTTGATATACTCGAATATTCAACATTTCGTGTACCTTATGAAGAACTTAATCGTAAATATCGAAATGGACATCGAGTAGGGTGTTTTGATTCAACTCTTGAATTAAAATTAAATTTAGAGTATCGAAAAAGACTTAACAAAGATTCGCAAAATAGCAAATGTCGTCAAACAACGTGTTGCGAATAATAAAGAGCCAATCCCCGTCAATTCGGTAATTAATGACAGTAATGGAAAATAATTGCTAATTATCTTGAAGATAAACAAGGCATTCTCTACTCTGAGGTCGGCTATCGAAGAAATGCGCAATACATTTGAAAAAACAATGAAAAATGAATTAGAACAGGTCCAAGTGTTTAAGAATAGGATTGATTATTTGAATCGGGAGGTAAATGATGGTTATTGAAAATATTTTGATTGTCGGATTTAGATGGAAATCGAAGAAAATAATGATCAGTTTGAATTGGATCAGATGAAGAGAAGACAAACGGCGAGATATTCTATTTGGTACTTGTTGAGATGCGGTTATATTGAGACAGCTAAGGAAATGATTGAACGGTATCGTCTTAATGGGATGGTTGATATTGAAGTTTTTGAGCAGTGCAAACATGTATGAATAGCTAACATATGGTTTTTTTTAAATTATGAATGATTTGAAGGTTAGGGATTGTCTTCTAGCCAAGAATAGCAAACCTTGCCTTGAATGGATTGACTCGCATCGATCAAAGTTGAGGAAAATGAATAGCCATTTGGAGATTATGATACGACAGCAAGTAAAATGGGAACAAAGAGCGATTGAAAAATTTAATTTTTTGTTGTCAGGATGTTGTAGAGCTCGTGGAGGAAGGAAATTACATGGCAGCTTTGGAGTACGTGAAGAAATATTGTGTACCGCTGGCCAAAAATGATCAACACTTTCGACTGCAGACGGTGAATATAATGTGCATGATTTTTTTATTCTTGAAAGACTTGTAGATTATGGGAATAATTGGCTTGTCTCCGAATGAACATATTCATAAATACAATACGCTGAAGACGGATGGATGGGAAAGATGTGCGAAGCTATTTGTTTATGAAATGTACCGTCTTTATCAACTTTGTACGCAATCTGTGTTCTCGATGGCTCTACAATGTGGACTTGCGGCTCATAAGACTCCGCAATGTCAACTTGACGATAGACCTCCGAAAGAGGTAGAATTTTTAGTGGTTACACCTATTATGTGGTTTTGTAAAGGCTAATGAAACGGTTAATGACAAAAATTTAAACGCCAACTGATTTTATGGGCAGTATAGTGCAGTCAATGTTCTTTAATCTAAAATTTTGTGAAAGTAACTTTGGCAAAATTGGTGCTATAGGCTCTAAAGCAGAGATGGGCGGAATTACGGATTCCGTATTCCGTCCATTTTCCATTCCGAATTCTTTATTCAGAAATTTTATATTTTAATTCCGAGTTTCGACAATTTTCATAAAAACGTTAACACCGGATACTTTCGAAATTCCGGATTTCGGCCATTTTTCGATTCCGAATTCCGGTTTCCGAATTTTCAATGTGATTCCGAATCCCATCCCTATATATATATATATATATTTTTGCAATTTTGCTTAATATTGACTGTCAGAAGGATCATGGTAGTATATTTAACAGCGAAATTTAATTTTGAAATATTTATTGTTCCCTATCTGTTAGAAGTGATTTTTGGCGAAAATTTACTTGCATATGGTCTCTTAATAAGTTGTTTCTTTTCTTTTTTCCTAAAAAAACTCACGTCAAAATTAAATAAATGAAAGTAATTTCAGGTAAAATGTTATGTTTGTAATCCACGTATGTGGGGAATTGCCGATGGTTTGCCAAATGCTCACGTGACCCAGTCTAGGTATAAATATTGAAATGTTTGTTTAAAATTCTCGAATCTTCTAGGATTTTATGCTCGCTGACAGGCGAAGTGTGTAACGATGACAACCCGCCGTACTTATTCCCATCTGGACACGTGTATAGCGAAAAAGCAATTGCGCAACTGAGAAAAGGGGATATGATATTATGCCCAAAGAATAATTCGCTCTTTCCGATGTCCGAAATATCTCGATTGTTCTTTTTGTAAATGTTGGATTTTTGTGTAATTCGATTTGTAATCATGTTGGTAATGGGATAAACCTCTTATTTTCTTTTTTTATAGTTTTATTGTAGCATGATTATGTGTTTTTACTAACATTGCCTGGAGCGTATTTGCTAGAGTTTCTGTTTAACCGTTGTAATGTTATATTTCAGATGGATTTTGAAAACATACATCCGTCGGTGATAATGATAGGATTGTTTTTGTTAGTTCCGGCACAATATATGTTGTCTCCAACGACACCCACTGTAAAATATTATTTGAACAAGTATTTTGTGGATATAGATACCAGATTATCTTGCTAATTCAGGCTCATTGATGACGTTCGACCGTATTTGGAAGAGAATAAGTCTGATGATATCCAAATAGATAGTTATAATAAAGCAAAACAAGATAGTTTTTTCGGACGTGAGTTGTTAATGAGTTTGAAACGATGAAAGGGTTGGATTGAAGTTGGAGAGTACGTTCGACGGCGTCCACCAAATATGAAGTTTCGTGTTGGCGATATTGTTCTTTGTCATGTTTGTTGGCCAATTGTCTACTCGAAATATCGTATTTTTAGACGCGAGAAAATACCATATCTAAAGGAGTTATTATCGGATGGGATCAGCGGGCAAAAGTTCCGAAGAAATTGCTCGAGAACAGCTTTTATAAAGAAAAAGTGAATTTTTATTTTGAATATTATGATTGCCTCCGTAAGGTTGAAAATGACAGTTTATGCCATAGTAAAATAAAATTTGATCGAATAACCACAAATTCTTTAATTAGTGGTTTAAATTTGTCTATTGTCTTTTTCAGAGATCGATGCCTAATGGAAGAGCAAAAAATTAGGGGCGGAGAAAAGGTCTTGTTTAGGCAGCCACACGGCCACTGAGGCCATCAAATTTCTTCCTCTTTCGTTTCTCATCAATTTTTTTATCTACAGTCGTCGTCAAATGCGATTACCACCGCAAAATGTGGCGCATTTTTTTAAATATAATTCTTTCATTTAATTTTCATGATTATTTTCTTTTTTAGGCTCGTTCTATACTGTTTTTGCTTAAATAAATTGAAGAATATGTTTTAGATGTTGTTTCAATCGTGGAAGAAATGTGGAAAATAATAAAAATCATAAAAAATTAAATGAAGAAATAATATTTAAAAAAGTGCGCCACATTTTGCGGTGGTAATCGCATTTGGCGACGACTATATTTTTTGTTTATTATTTGATGAAATGAAATGAAAAGTTTAATTTTAAAATGTGAATGGATGAAATGAAAATATTGATGACAAACAAAAGAGGAAGAGATTCTATGGCCTTGGTGGCCGTGTGGCTGTCTAAACAAGACCTTTCCCCCGCCCCTAATTTTTTGTTCTTCCATTAGGAATCGATCTCTGAAATGAATAATAAATATAGTACTCGAAAGAACAAGCCTATTATGCTATCTTAATTGATACTCGTGAAGACACAGTGCCACAAATGGCGTATGGAGCGGAAGAAAAGATTGAAATGTCGTCTGGAGTCGTTTTCCACCCGCTAGCCGATACATACTTTGAACGCTATGATGCAGTGACAAACAGGTATTACGGTACCAATTATTTTCGTCAAAATACGTTTTTCAGATTTATTATGAGACCATCTTATGCAAGATATTATCCCGATGATTAGGGCATTTTTACCGATGAAATTATTATGGGTTGTTTCTAGTCAACAATTTAACAAACGAACAGTGTTATAAGTATTAAATGTATTTAATGAGATAGTGAGACAAAAAACAAAAACAATGGGTATTAATTATCTCCGCGGGAGAAAAAAGTTTCATGTGATTTTATTTTGTTTGTCTTGTGTATAAACTGAATAATAAATAAATAAATAACGTTATTGTTTGGGATGGATTTTTCTTGTTGAGATGATTCCTAGAGATTATACATTCTTTGGCTTAATATGGCGTTTCACGGTAGCAAGTTCGTCGAGTTTCTGCTGGTTGAGGCCACTGACGGCTGTCGTATCCCACTCGCGATTATCTTCTGGATCTTCGCCAGTCAACGCGACACGCCATATCATGCGAGCAATGAACTGAAATGATTTAGATTCAACGGAGGCTCTGATTGAGATTGTCGACGACTCACGTTAAACCAATAGACGTTCATCGCAAAAATGATGAGAAGCATTAAGCCGAGCAGTGGAAAGAACGGCGCGTCTTGAGGCCCGAGATAGACGGCACCATAGACGGTGGCATAGAGCAGTTTGCACGTGTACCAATAGAGTCGGAAGATGACCCTGAGGAATATCATTGGATTCTTTTAAAACATTGTGGATACCAAATGATGGCGAATAGAATGAAGGCTGCATTGCCAACGAGGAAATAATATTTGTAATAAGTGCCATTGGTTCGTTTCTTTAGGTAAAACGAAAGTTTTGTGATCTCTAGAGCAGCATCAGAGTTGTCATGCAAGAAAAGCACAAGTACACCGGGTAGAGTGAAGCTGAAAATAAATAAATTTGCGCGAAAATTGACAGAAGCTCTTACTTGTCAACGTAAGAAAGGAAAAGTAGACCAAGGGCGACGAAGTGATGTACAAACATTAACCATGAATCCTTACGCCATAGGTCCATGAACAAGGTAGCATAGATGGAATGAATGTAGAATGCTGATTGCACTGCGTAAAGTATTTGAACCATCCAGTGCATTTTCGGTTTCTCTCCAGACTCCCATTCTATAATTTGCGCAGTTTTTCGACGACAATTTTGAATAGACAACACACCAATCCACATCGACAGAGGATCATTGAAAACGTCGTGAGTTTCGACGCACGTGTGAAAGTAGAGAGCAAACATCCACACACTTCCATAGTAGACGAGCTTCCAGAACGATTCGGGAACCTTGTGCGCGAAACGAGGATATATGTTGTGAGTGGCGGTCCACGACTATAATATTGGATCAACGAAGATCAACGAGCAGTTCGGCTTACCTGCAGACGTATTTGCAGATAGTAGCGGAGTAAAGTGAAGAGGAATGCCAATGCGATGACTGTGTTCAGTTCACGATTCGACAGCTCTATTTCTGAAATTAGATTGAACTAGTAAAGACAACATTGGTCAACGCTACGGGAGATGGAGTTTTTGTTTTTTAAAACATCGATTTTAAGTTTTCAGAAGCAAGCTACGATAGAAGAAATGTGTTTACTCTACAAAAAACGTTGAAACACTGAAATATTCCATATTTTTGAGATATTTCCAAAATTTATAGTCGTCGCCAAATGCGATTACCACCAAAAAATGTGGCGCACTTTTTAAATATTATTTTTTCACTTAACTTTTATGATTATTGTTATTTTCAACACTTATTCCACTATTGTAACAATATCTAAAACATATTTTTCAATTTATTTAAGCAAAAACGGTATGGTACGAGCATAAACAAGAAAATAATCATGAAAATTAAATGAAAGAATTATATTTAAAAAAGTGCGCCACATTTTGCGGTGGTAATCGCATTTGGCGACGACTATATTTAAATATCATGAAACTTGAACTACTAAAATTTGAATTGCTCTCATTAAAAGCTTTTTCGTCGGTGATCTAAGTTTTTACTTTTTATACTCAATTTACGCGTTCGGATTCACCAGTAATTATAATTGGCGTACAACTGAACTTCGACTTATATTTTAGCTATTGTCTTGGTGTAGGTTAATGAATAAGCAGGTTTAAAGGAGCAATCTGAATATTAAAATGGTCTCGCCTGGGGTCATATCGATTTAATTTCCGATTAAAAATATTTCTCTTTTCTTTTTTCATGACATTTTTTGTTTTATCATAATAAATTGGTTGTTACAATA
This sequence comes from Caenorhabditis plicata, assembly GCA_963931815.1. Taxonomy (NCBI): domain Eukaryota; kingdom Metazoa; phylum Nematoda; class Chromadorea; order Rhabditida; family Rhabditidae; genus Caenorhabditis; species Caenorhabditis plicata. The sequence goes on along the minus strand of OZ007492.1, from coordinate 9,271,529 downwards.
ATATAATTATAATAATAATATGAAACAAATCGAAATAATAAGCAAAATGGAAATTAAATCGACATGACCCCAAACGAGACCGTTTGATTATTCGGAATGCTCTTTTAAACCTGCTTTTTCATTAACCTATACCACGACAATATCTGAGTGTCTTTTTTCCAGTGGAAGGAAACTTCGACGGGTGCACCTCTCTTTTTATAATTAGCACAAAATTCGGTATGTTAAGAGTAGTTCGATAGGGATAATCATTTGCTTTATTGTGCCAATATTAAACTAATAATTATTATATTCCCGTCATCAGCTGATTGAAATTATCTCTCAAGTTTCATATATCCCTAAAATTCCCTTATATATATCTTAAACATCTCACTGAGCTGGGAATATAATTAATACAAGATAATAATCCACCCGTTCTAGTAAAAGTTCAATCCCATTGAATGTTCTAGGCTCTTTGTTTACACATTAAATATAATTATATTTGGATTGTCTGATTGAAAAGAAAATTAAAATAGTCCACACACAATTCATTAAATCGTAATTGAATCTTGTAAAATCGACATTTGATAGTGACGTGCATAATTAAACACCAAAGAACATGGTCTCGATTTTAGCTCATAAAATCATTTTATTGTGTTCAAATATATTAATTTTTTATTGTCGTGGTGTAGGTTATTGAAAATCGATTTAAAGGAGCATTTTTAAAGGAGAAATGGTCTCGCTTGGGACAGTTGTAGATTTAATTTGCAATTTTTTTTATAATTTCGCCTTTCTTTTTCATCAAATTATTATTTCTCTTAATAAATTGATGTTACATTAATAATAATAATTATTATAACATAATATTATATGTAACTTATTATATTTAGGAAATAAAAGCGAAATAATAAAAAATTTGCAAGTTAAATCTACACCTGTCTCAAGCGAGACGATTTTATTATTCCGAATGCTCCTTTAAATCGACTTTCAATAAGCTGCACCACAAGAATAACTGTTTAAAAGTTTAATGCTTTTGGTAGACACATATCTCTGTGTACAGAAGGCACACCAAATTAAAGGTGTTTTTACCGTAGTGTTATAATTTTAAGGCCGTTGCGTTTATTTAAAGTTCTTTCTAATTTTAATGTATTTCAGTTATTGTCTTTTTCAGAGATCGGTGCCTAATGGAAGAGCAATAAAAGAAGAGAAAATCATGCTGCCACAAAAAAATTTTTCTCAATTCCTCTTAAATATGTGCTGCCCATAATTTCGTAAAAAAGAGTGGCCGTCCAAACGAGAACCTTATTCCATCCTAATTTTTTTCCTCTTTCATTAGGTACCGATCTCTGAAAAGGAAAATAGTTAAATATTGATAAGCATTGTGACGTTAATTCATGAGCGGTTCAATAGTATTAAGTCAAGATTCAACACTTGTTCACGCAGTAAATTCGAAACAAAAACGTGGACTAAAATTTACAAGGCCACGACACAATTCAGAATAATTTTGTGTGCAGAAAGTGGTGGGGGTCGCTACCCACAATAGTAAAATAATTATCCCAATTAATGCTTTAAATCTGAAGTTGCCCCTTTGTGGATTTTCTGACTTAAAATATTGATAACATCTAGTTTTGGGGGTGGCACCAGACATCTATGGCAATAAACAGCTGTTTGCAAATAGATAATTTTGAGAAAACGCTTAAAGAAATCCCATATGCGACCTAATTTTTTTAAATAATTTTTCCATCTCAAAAGATGTTCTTAAATCTAGAAAAACGCGAAAATTGATTTCATCTGAAAATAAAATACAATGTCCGTAAAAAAACGGAATATTGCACCGACTAAATTTAAAACTAATAGAGAACAGCTGACAAAATTTCCTAAAAATGTACATAACTTCTGGGAGCAAATTTGGATGTTATTAAATCTAGGAAAAGGGAAAATTGTTGCCGACGTGAAAAAAAACACGGATTATTACACTGTCTAATTTTAAATTATTTTAATTAATTAGGATGCAAGTGGATGCGAAGCATATCTGGTAGAGAATTTGACTCTCTTAAAATCTATGCTGGTCCGATTCATTTGAGATCTTTTGATTTTTTTAAAGTTTTTTTATAAAAATGAAAAGAATTGAAATTTAAAATTAGACGCCGTAATATTTGGTGAGGATGTTCTACGGAAATCACATTTTACTTCCCGACGGGAGAAATTTCCGCTTTTCCTAGAGGCTAGCTAGAGCTAGATAGTAGATAATATTAGGGTGAACCAACATTTTTTCCGATTTCCTATATCTTTTTGTCTAATTGTTTTTTTTTACCAAATAAAGATTTTATAGACATGTGTTATATATATTTTTTTAAAGCTCTTGAACAGCTCTATCATAATATATATATAACATTTTTTAATTGGTCTTTTATTTAAATTTTTTTTAGCTTGTAGAAGATACATGGAAAAATCCGAAATTCGTGTTCTTTTACGTCATTACTGGAAACAAGGCTTCAACGCAACTGCCGCAGCAAAAAATATATGCCAAGTTGAAGGCGACAAGATGGTCTCGGATCGTACTGCACGAAATTGGTTCAAAAGATTTAACGACGGCGACTCTGATCTCGAGGACAAGACACATTCAGACCCACCTAGACAGTGGATTCTGAAGCAATCCGTGAAGCTGTGGAGACCAATACATCAATATGTTCTCGCAGATTGTCGGCTGAGCTCGATATTCCTCAAACATCAGTTGTACGGCATCTTCACGTCCTTGGGAAAGTCAATAGACACTGCCGAGAATTACCTCATGCATTGACCGAAATTCAAGCTAGAAAACGTGTCGAGACTTTCCGAAAACTGCTCGAAAATCCACAAGATTGACGTTTTATTCGTAGAATTGTAACTTTTGATGAAAAGTGAGTCTACTTCAGTAATCTGGACAGACAAAATCAATGGTTGGAACCCGGTCAAACGGCGGAACCGGTAGCAAAATGTGATCGTTTCTCAAAGAAGGCACTTCAGTGTGTTTGGTGGAATTTCGAAGGCGTAATTTATTTCGAGCTAGTTCCAAATGGTCGGACCATCGACGCAGACCTCTATTGAGCCCAACTTGATCGAATGTATGCGGAACTTGGCGAGAAATATCCAGCATTGATCAATCGGAAGCGGATACTCCTTCAACAAGGCAATGCAAAACCGCACACCGCCCGACAAACGAAGGAAAAGATCAAAAATCTCGACGTAATTGAACTTCTTGCACATAGTCCGGACCATGCGCCATCTGATTATCAGCTTTTCCGATCCATGGCACACTTTCTTCGTGGTCGTAGCTTCAATGACCTGGCCGATGTCGAAAACGGGTGCCTCGAGTTTTTCGCCTCTAAGAACAAGGAGTGGTACCGAAGCGGGATCGAACAACTTGCCGATAGATGGGCTCAAGCCATAAAGTCAAATGGTCTTTACTTTGAAACCTAATTGTTTTTCATGTGTTATAAAATTATGTTTAAATTTTTAATAAATAATCTGAAAAAAATGTTGGTTCACCCTAATAATACCCATTAGACCTATACACTCCACTGCGACGAATTATGCCTCATATTGCAAAAGACCGCGCACCAATTGAATGACAAAAACACACTTCAATTTTTAATTAAATAATTTTTTAAACTTTTTTTTATTAAACCGTATCTTCATCGAATTTGATTTACTTTGTTATTTAGTTCAAGTTCTTTATTTAAAGTTCAATCAGTTGTTCAAATTCAATAAAGTTACGCTTTATTAAAAAGTTTAAATAAAGAATAATAAAAAGAGAAGGGCGTGTTTTCCTTCAATTGCTGCACGGTCTTTTGCAATATGCGGCATACTTCGTGGCAGTAGAGTGCCTATATTTCTCACAAAAGTTTACAAAATTCAAAATTCCTTACGCTGAAAGTCGGATATCATAGACGATGGAAATGAATAATCCGGACGAATCTTGGCATATCTCCGAATCCAATACGGAATAGATTCGCTGAACAAGTAAGCCTGTGAAAAATGCTTGCATTATAATATCTCCAATTAATGAACCAACCAATTTAAAGGGATTCGCCGTTGACGTCCGATAAATCGACGGATGAGTTATATTGAACTCCGGAGCAAGCATTATAGCAACCAGAAGAGAAGTAGTATTGTTACCGGAAGAAAAAACTTAAGTAATGTCAAGTTTCTAGGTTGGCATTCCCGCGTGCGCCTAATAATCGATCTGAAACAAGTAATGGTATCAAGTGCACACGAATGAATTCCATATTGACATTAAACATTTTATGAGCAAACAGATTAGTAACTAATTAATTCTAGAAAATACGATACCAATGGAGAATGGAGGCCAGTGGATTGGAAGAAGAACTTAAGTGCACACACCCCAACACAAACATACAACAAAAACAACAACGGGCAATGTTGCGGCGGCTGGCGAGCATGGCTCGGTTGTTCGTTGCGAGCGAGCCACATTTGAAGAACATGTATAATGTGTTTGTGCTGCGCGGCCGCTTTATGTTGTTTAATCTTGTCGTGAGCTGGTGCACTTTAGGATCGGTAAGAATAATACAAATTATTATTATTATTAGTCTTTTAATAACGGAAAGAAGAATGAAAACATGAAAACAACAATTGATTATGAATCCGATGACAACATACGCACGTGTGGAAACCATGGTTTCATGCTGGAATAATTTATGATGCTCTTTTGATTCTTCCATCGTCTGCCAAACTCAAAGATCGCCAAAAACACTCGACTCGCGTTAGCACTCGAGTTTATTTATATAAATTTTGGTCTCAATTAGGAATGCTCATAACACGGCAACAAATGTTACACTCTGATTAATCTTGCTCGAATGCTCGAACCGAACCGGTTTCCAGCGCCTTCAAATGTTTTTGGCCGCGACGTTGCTCTGTTGATTGATAAATATTGATACATGGTCTCCATTAAGACGAAGAATGATGTAATAATGCAAATATCTGTTAGGGGGTCGCATTTTTGCGAATGTCTGGTTTTGAAACATTTACATTGGATTCATTCAAAGTCAAAATAACAACAAACAAGAATTAACAATATAAAAATAACAATTCAAATGACACTATTTCAGCTTCTCAAGGATGTCGTCCGTTATCACCAGCGAGAACATTTCCGCATCCTGCCCTGGACACAATCTGCAAAACTGGAAAATCAACCATTAATCGTGCCCAAACTAACCCCAACGGGATGTTTCGCCACTCGTCGGCATCGCAAATACTAATCTCGTTTAATGACGCCGCAATCTTCTTGCGATTCTCCTTGTGAACTTGCTCACCTCGTTTCTTCAATTTTTGCAGGTCGTCAACAGTCCGGATTGCCTCATCTCCGCCATTGTCGCATTTCCTCCATAAACTATGCGAAATGTTGAGCATTTTCCGGATCTGATCACGACGTTTCCGCTTCATATCCGGAATATTTGCGAGAATCCTAGACGATTTTGTTTTGTTATCGTTTGATAAATCTCTTACAGTTCAAACAATTCCGGTTGGAAGTAGGAAGGAACTGTCAACATGGCATCGAGTATCGTGCTCAGATCTCGAACGGAGAATATTTCACGTCTGGCTGTAAGATAAGAGTTTCAAAGCCATTCATTCAAATAATAGTACGTGAATACACACACAAAACCATTTAATCTCTACTTTTTTACTACTTTAAGCTCAATTTTTTTTAGCTCACCGAATGACTGATTTGTATACAATTATAACTTATATTAATAACTAAAAACCATCAACGGCCAAGAATTCATAGCGCACTTAGAAGACGAATCGAATGGCGTTTAGCTTCTGCCTGTAGTAATAAACCTTTCCGAGATATTCCTGTTTTTATAAGACACATAAAATGCTCCTCTATGTGTCATGTATACGTTAAAATATTATTAAAATGACATATCTGACAAGGACTATATTTCTGGTACAGCTTGTATTCGAAACCAAAAAAGGAAATCACAAATTAAAGAAATTTTGAGCGATTAGGGCCTATAAAGTATGTTTTATTAAAACAGGAACATCTCAAAAAGTTTAATTACGACAGACAGGAATTATACACCATTCGAATCGTCATAATTTGCTCTATAACATATCCCAATACAAAAAATATTCACCGATACAGTTTTCTTTAAGATCTTATTTTCTTCGAGAACTTAATTACATCGGAAAACGATGAAAACCTAGGTAATTTAAAAATTCAAAAGAATCATGCATTAAATAATTATGTATACAGCATGAATCCGTCAAAAAATTTTGTAAAAATCATTGATAACACAGCCAAATTAAGCATTGAAATTTGCTCATTAATGCATAATTTGATTAACTTCCTTGAAATAAAAAATCATTTCATGATAAAATTGTACTTTGGTCATTTCTGAATCGAACATTTCAATCAACGTGTAGAAGTATACCAGTGATGGGATGGATCCCGTTTTTTTGGAATTCCGGAGGGGCGACTTAAAAAAAATGAAAATTTCGATACCCAGGACTTCACCCTCCTCTGGAATATTATTATATCAATATCCCTTCAGCCGGGCAAGCCAAATGAATTTGCACACCAAATCGAAATAGCGATTTTGCGATTTTTAAACGTGCGCGGAATTTTTAATGTCTCTATAACAAATAAGTTTTTACTACAATTGAATTACGCTTGTCTTAAACTATCTAGAAATATTAATATCTTTCTAAAAAGTTATAGTTGAGCACTCTTGCTGAGCTGAATTTCTTACCATTCAAGTTGGGGTGAATTTGTAAAAACAAAAGCTCAAAAAAACAATCTAAACCTAATATATCGTGAAATCTAAAGTCCGTGAGATATTTTAAGACAGGAATATTTTCTAGGTGGATTTTAATAAAATGTGTTTAAAATATTTAAAATCGCCATTTTCATTTGGCGTGTGGGGAACAAACTGCAATATCCGTGAAGGAACTCTTTACAATGACCTTTCAACATCCACTATTTTTCAGGCTAGTCGTAGAGAAATCTAGATTCATCACTTAAAAATCAGAAAAAAGGATTGAGGAACAAGTTCGTAGAGTTTTTATATTATCTTTTGTTTCACAACAATTTTCTTGTTTATATATTTATCTGATAGCGCTTTTTCTGCTCTACAAAACTGTGTTCTTAGTTTGTTCTGAAATTTTAAATTTTTATCATTTTTCAGGCTTCGAAATCAATTATCCAGATGACAAAAATCAGCATATTCGACATCTGCTCTTCTTCGCTTTTCATCTAATACAAAAAGCAGCCGAAGCCGCTCGGTAAATATGCAGTATGTATGGAGAAGGTGTCTTAGGTGTGTCTACTGCACAAAAATGATTCGCAAAGTTCAAAAATGGCGACTTTAATCTTGAAGACACGCCTCGAAGCGGACGACCTGCAAAATTAGACGATGAAAATCTGAAGGCGCTATTGAAGCAAAAGATCAACAAAAAGCTCTATGTTGCACAGAAAAAACTGTGGCTTTTCGCCTGAAAAGACCCGATCGACATGGTCAAGTAAACTTGCTCCACGACAACTCCAGGCCTCGTGCTGCACAAGTCGTCAAAACCGTACTCCAAGAGCTACCAAATCGTCACGGGAGATAAGAAATGGTGCCTTTACGTCAATCTGAAGCAAAGAAAGGAGTGTGGCTCGTGGAGATACGCCAAAGCCGCGAAGTAGTCAAAACTGCCCTCCAAGAGCTCGAATGGGAAGTTCTTCAGCATCCACCGTACTCTCTAGACCTTGCGCCATCCGATTATCACCTTTTGTGCTCTCTGTCAAACCAAATGAGGGGTGTTACCTTCGAGTACCTTAAAAACTGGCTCAACAACTTCTTCGACACCAGACCGGGCGATTTTTGGCGGAGCGGCATCAACAAACTGATCGAGAGGTTGGAGGAAGTCGTAAACAGTAACAGCAAATACATAATTGATACTTTTTTTCTTTCTTTGGATACTTTGGAGTTCGAATCAACCGCATAAGAGGTTTCGAACTATCTCCCTCCATATTGATACGGATATACGCACGAGAACGGCGCATTTGCTAGGAGGCGGTGAGCCGGAACAGCCGATTCATTTTTACAGCCCGGTAAGGATATGAGCTTTTACTATTTTACGTCATTTGAAGAATAGTGCATGAGAATTCCCGTAAAAACATAAAACACAAAAAAGTTGACAGCCATTACAAAATTTTAGATTTCAATGAGCGCGCATTGTTTCAAATCCCAAAAAAGGCAATTGAAGTTATTTATATGGTATTTCATTTTATCCAAATATTACTGGACAATATATTAAGTAATTTACACGATTAAAACATGGTTACTTTTGATACTTTGGAGTTCGAATCAACTGCCTAGGCGGTTGCGAACTATCTCCCTCCATCTCGAACGACTGCATCTCGCCAATGTAGACCACGTCGTTTTCTTCTGGAGCATTCCCAATCTTCATCTTCCGGATGTGCATGTCCTTGATTCATGGTCCACAAATTCGGCAACCTGCTCCTTGACCCGCTTATCCCACCTGTCTTTGGTTCACCCTCTCGATCGCTGGACACCCATCGGTGTCCATTCCGTGACAGTCCTTGTCCATCGCGTGGGCGGCAGTCGAGCGACATGACCGGCCCACTGTAATTTTCTGTTATCGACAATGGTGGCGATATCGATCGGAACGTTGCACTCAGCATGGAAAAGGAGTGCATTCAGGAAACGTTGAAGTCGGCAGATCTGGTCGCGGGTCGGAATTCGTCCATGTCTCGGAGCCATATAGCATGGCGGGGAGCACATTCTGAAAAATCAGCTTCTTTTTCTTGTCGCTGTCGAGCATCGGGAGCAGTGGTTTGCATTTCGAGAACGCTGCCCAAGCAGACTTGATCCTACGTTTTATTTCGTCGTCAAGCGAGCCGTCGATGCAAATCCAGCTGCCCAGGTATCGAAGCCCCCTCGTTGAAGTGCAAACTTCACCCTGGCACCTGATTGGAGTCGAAGGGGTGTAGTCGTTGTGGAGAATGACGGTTTTGCCTTTGTTGATCTCCAAGCCGCAAAGTCTGCTTTCCTCCACGAGGAGATTTAGACGATCCTCGATTTCGTTGCAGCTTTTTCCAATGAGCACGACATCGTCGGCAAACTCGAGACGTTCCAGTCTTCTCCCGTCAATCATTATTCCATCTTCGGTACATGATTCGGAAACAGCGAATACATAATTGATTAATTTAGTATTTTAATTATTGTTTTTTGTTCAAATAAATATTTGTGAAAAAGCTCTACGAACTTATTTTCTTAACCGAATATTTTAATTCCTAGTTTCAAAAATTCACTTTTTATATAAACGTTAACCCCTGATACTGCCGGAATGCCGGCTTCCGCGTTTCGGATTCCGACCGTTTTTCGATTCCGAATTCCGGATTCCGAAATTCAAAATTGTCATTCCACCCATCTCTGTTATATATACATAAAAATATGTTTTCTCTCGAATATTAAAAAATAACAATTCCACAATCCCGCGAAGTATTCGCAAATTTCAAAATACCGCGCTATAATTGTGCAAAATACGCCCTTTCAATTTTAACAGAGCTATAAGGACTTTTAAAAAGAGAACAAAATAACAAAACAATTCTATTTTTCTGCACACCCTACACCATTCTACCTTACTTTTCTATTAAATAATAATTACTAAATAAAAGACTTGAAATAAAAATCAATTGGGCGTGTTCCGCGCAATTGGTGCGCGGTCTTTGCGCGTAATTCGTGACAGCGGAGTGCATGGTCCTAATGTTTCACCAGGATCTTTATTTTCTCCATATCATTTTCCATCAAACTTACTAAAAGTCTCTATCATTGTTCTGCAATATGCCGTTATCTGGTGCATACTCTCTTTCTTCAATTTTTTCTCCCGCAGTCGATCCAACAGCTATATTTACGTATGAGTTGCACAAAAACTTTCCAACAAACTTACAGCGCACATAAGCTCACAAGACAATTTGCACTCGAATATTAGAAACAGCACAGGTTCCCAAAACTGCTCCACCTGTGTGTCAATCTTGTAATCATCTGCAAGCGTACAACTTCTAATAAAACAAAATCTCAATTCTCACTTGAATCCGACGTGATTATATCCATTCGACGCAATTGTTCCTTATCAAGAATTAACCAACCATCTTGCACCAGTAATCGCATAAAACATCTAAAAACCAATGAAAAAATTCATTTAAATATCCACTCCTACTCTGCATCCGTTGCCAAGTTTTCATACAGTTGATAGAGCTCACCAAGTCCCTCCTTCGTCACCCCCCTGGCTTGACTATTCTGAATCTTTTCTCCTCGCCTTGCAACCATTTTCAATCATTTACCTTTTCCCTCCACTTTCGGAACTGTTTGAGATGCTTCACAAACATTTTCTGCTTGGTTTCTTCTTGCTCCTGCTTCAACTGGCTCATCTCGTCATTCTCCGCAGACCGATCGCCAAAGTTCATCGCATACGTGGGATCCTTCTGCCAGAAAGTTGTCTACAATATTATATTCCCTCCAATTAACCCAATAATTCATACATAGAGCCAGTCGTGCCAAAACTCGATGGCTCTTCGCAGCTCTTCAATATCCGGCATATGATTGTGCGCAATCTTGTGTCTCAGCTCCACAACCCACGCCGGGATGCCAAACTGTAAAATTGAGCACGATTTATGGCAGTGCACAAAAAAAAACCAACTCACCGGTTTCACCGCATCCGTCATGTTCAGCAAAACGTTCTTCGTTTGTCCAATTTCATTGATAAAGCTGACAGTTCTGCAAAAGAACAAAATATGTTGGTCCCCAATAATGTCAAAGAGAACAACAATAACAACAAAATAATAATTTCACCTCAACTCCAACCAGTACGCATACCCAAATATTTGTTGTTATTAGATTATTTCGGAGCTTTTCGATGCTCCCCCCCCCCCTCTGCCCCTACAACCACAACAAATCATCAATTTATATTCCATTTTTTGTCTGGTTGGTTTGCTAGTTTGCACGTTTAAAATGCTTCGTAATTGCGCTTGAAATCATTTATGCAAATCAAGGCTTCCGTTCACCACTTTTAACACACCTTCATCACAGCTTCGCTACGTTTTCTAGTCTCAACTAATTTTTCTTGACGATTTCTCAATTTTTAATCCTGTCACTTTCACGTGTAATTTTTTTATTGACAACGCATTGCGAATCTTATCCCACTAAATTGAACTATCGACTATCCCAAATCTAACGATTTCAAATATCGCAAAAATTTATTTTAACGGCATTTCAAATGAAATTCAAAAAAGTAAGCACCCCAACTTGAATGGTAAGAAATTCAGCTCAGCAAGAGTGCTCAACTATAACTTTTTAGAAAGATATTAATATTTCTAGATAGTTTAAGACAAGCGTAATTCAATTGTAGTAAAAACTTATTTGTTATAGAGACATTAAAAATTCCGTGCACGTTTAAAAATCGCAAAATCGCTGTTTCGATTTGGTGTGAGTAAGCTTTACAAAGCTTACATTCCGCAAAACTCCTCAGATATTTGAATTAAAATCGGTAGATTGACAGACGAAGAAGACAAAATTGCAAGCTTTTCTGGCCATGAGCATGTTTAGCAATTTAGGGGATCTATATAAGCAATGCCGTCCATATTACTTCGAAATGGGGTTCTTTCCGATTTGTGGTATAAATTAAGACGATCAGAAATCGAAGAAAAATCTAATTTCCACGTAAAATGTACTACAAAATAGTTTTCAAGATCTTCTCTTAAAACATCTAGAATCTTGCACTTTCTCAGCTTCACTTCGCAAAAAATTTCAAAATATTCTTGCTGAAAGCATATTATGAGCTCAAAGTTTAATCATACCCTTTTGAGTGCTTGACAAAGTTATTAAACTCATGAAAAAAATGTAGACGCGTATTTTCGAATTGTTTTTGTTTTAATCTCTAAATTCGCTCATTTTGAGATCAGTCATTATAAAATCCGAGAACGTATACAAGAACGAATTTAAAATAAAAATCACAATTTTCCGTTTAAATGAATTCTATTTAACACTTTCCGTTGTTTAATTGATTCACTTGCAACTTTATACATAATTATCCGTTAAAAGGCACGCCAATTGGAAATAAAGTTTTTTCTTGGGTTTATACGCTTCATACAATTTTTACGTGTATTGCATAAAAACCTAGATCACGTCTGTTGGCCAGCGTTTCCCTAAACTCTCGAAAAATGTTAAAATCATTATAAGAGCACGTTTTCTAACAAGATCGCTTTATTAGCAATGCAATCGGCGTGAAACGGTGATGGAAAAGCATTGATAAATTATATTTTCCAGTACATTACATATCATTAATCTTAGGTTATTTACGTTATTAATCTTTATTTTAACATTGATGACAAGAATTTCTGTATTAGAAAATAATCTGCATCGTGTCAAAACGAGGCAAAAATTTTTGAATACATTTTTCTTTGCCAAAAAGGTTATTATCAACATATTTTTGTTGCATTTCACGTTTTTAACGATTTTACTGTTAATATCTTATCCGTTAAAAGCGATTCAAAAAGATTACCAAAAATAACGTGCATTTTAAGACTTAAACATTATTGTAGAAATGCGATTTAAATTAGGAAAGTTAACTATTTCAATTGGTTATGAAAATAAATGGATATATACCAGAGATTAGCGGAATTTCAGTTTTGGATTTTCAGAATCCGGTATAACATTTGAAAAAACGGGAACCTTAATCCGAAATTCCGCCCATCTCTGATATATACTTTTTTAAATTTTTATATTCTAAAGATGTAGATAAATACAAAACAGCTTAAATGAGCATAAAGAAGAAGTGCCGGTCTCATCTGGAGCAAAGTGACAGAGGTTTCGATTTAATTTTCAATTTTATTATTATTTCCGCACACCAAATAAAACTGTAAAAACGCTTGAATTTTTTGCAGAACCTTGAAATGCTCGAGATCTATTTTGTTTTTTCAATTGAACGTGAAAATTAATAAAATGCGTTTGAATACAGCAAATTTTTAAAAACTGTGATAAAAAGGATTTTATCAAATCAAGGAAAAACAATCGAAATTGGCTCCCGTCGGAAAATAAAATGAATTTCCGCAAAAAATCACGGATCACAGCATCTTATTTAAAATTTTGATTCTTTTCATTTTATAAAAAAAACAAATCTCAAAAAATTGAACCAGCGTAAATTTTTCGACAGTAAAATTCTCTACCAGGGCCGTTTTTTGGAATTCCGAGCAGACGGGACCTTAAAAAATTGAACATGTCGAAATCCGGGTCCGGGACTTCCCTTTTTTAAGGAAAATACCCGGGTCGGGGGGACCGAGGAGGAGTCCCTCCCATCACTGCTACGTACCCACTTTTATCCCAATTAATTAATGAATTGAAGTTTGAGGAATAATTTTAAATTTTATTGTGTAATATTCCGTGATTTCTTTTGCGGAAATGGATTTTATTTTCCGTCGGGAGCAATTTCCACTTTCCCTAGATTTAATAAAATCCCATGAAAATTCATTGATAAATTAACTTTCCATTAAATTATACAATTTTTTAAATTAATTTTATGATTTCCATAATAATTCTTACATTTCCTAGAAACGTGGTTGATCAATGAATTTTCATCACCGTTTTACGGATAAATAATTTCTTGCATACGGATTCAGTTCGTGGAACAAATTTTTTTGGTTTTCATCCTAATAAAAATTTAATTTAATTTAAAAAATGTAATGTTCAATCGTCGATTTAATTATTTCTGTTAGGTAAATTAACAACAAAAAGTGTTAAATAAAATGTATGATATACGCGTTTTTGATTTAACAACAACATTTTGTTTCAACATAAATACGTTCTTGCATACGGCCTCTGATGTGCACACGATTTGGTTTGGGTAATCAACGATGTTATATTGATATCTTACCAACAATTTAATGTCAACTGAAAATTAAATTTTTCGCAATTTGAAGCGTGATTTTCTTATTTCCACGTAGTAATAACAAATAAGTTTTTACGTAAAATTAATAAACTTGTCTTAAAATATGTAAAAACCTTAAAATTTTAAAATTGTACCCTAAAATGTTCTTAGAAACCCTCAAACAAGCTTGCATTTCTATGAGTGCAGGTGTTTTCGGAATATAAATTTTTCAGAAATTCAAGCACCCCAACTTGTATGGTATATACAATGAGCTCATTATACATTCTCAAATATACTAACTTTTTGGAAATATATTAATATTTTTAGGTAGTATAAGACAAGCTTAATTAAATTATAGTAAAAACTTTTTTGTTATAAACACCTAAAAATTTCCACACAAATCGCAAAATTGTTATTTCGATTTGGCGTGTTCAAGTATATTAAAGATAAGAATTCATTCTAAAACAAATATATATTCACCGGTTCTTACCCGACAAGATAATTGTAAGCATCAGAGATGGGCGGAATGGATGTTTTTGAATTTAGGAATCCGGAATTGAAAAACAGCCGGATACGGAAAGTAGAATCCGAAATTTCTCCTGTTAACGTTTATAAGAAATGTGAATTTTCGAAATTCGGAATTACAATATACACTCCAATTTCAATACTAAAGTTTGTGGCTTTTTCAAAGTTATACAATAACACATAATAATACAAATAAAAATTATTTATTTAGTTTAAGGTATTAACTCACAACATTTGTTATTAGCGGTCTTATGTGCTTACGTGAAAGGGCGTCAAATTGATTAAAAATTGGTAATTTCAAGTATTCAAATTGGAGTGCAATATTAAATTTCAGAATCTGGAATTCGGAATCGAAATCAAAACTTCAGAATCTGAAATTCCACCAATCTCTGGTAAGCAAAAAGAAACAAAACAAAATTCTCAACTACATCGACTAGATAGCAGGTTATATATATTATGGATAATCTGATAATTTTACAAAACTTTAACATTCGTTAATAACAAATCCCATTTTTGCAAAAAATAAAAAAATTCTCCCACATCTATAATAATCACCAACTACATGCTATAAACAATTTAAATATTCCATAGAACCAATAACAAACAAAAAAATACTAATAATAAAAACCAGCTCATATCAGTGTGCTCTCAATTTGCAATTTCAACTACATTTAAAACAACAACAACAGCAGCAGCAGGCAGCCATTAAAAGAAAAACAGACACGCAAAAACGAGACGCGAACCGCCACCGGCACAGCCATAAACGGACCATAAACTACTGCCAGCTAGAGCCACATTTCGTTTTTCCCACGGTACACATATCTCGTTTGCCTAATTGACAAATCTCCATTACCACTCTTTGTCGTTCTCCTCAAGCTTTCTCTCAATTCCTCACTAGCATCTCCCCACAAATCCGCTCTGAAATCCCTTCAATGATCCACATACTATTCCCATTATTTTCTGCTTTTTCCCAATCCACATCATCATCCGTAAACGGGGCCTCCCCTTTCATAAATAAACAGCAAATTCATCCAATTCAACTATTTCAAGTATTTTTCAAGTCATTTCTCATCACCTTTTGCTCTTCTCCCTCCCCTCGTTACTCCTTTTCGCTGGCACAACTTTAAATTTATGGCAGCTCTGTTGTTTTTTTCATATCCACTTACAAATTATTCCCGATTCTTCACATCAACCATCATTTAACCCTTATCACGCCAATTAATCTCTTTCTTTACCAATTAATGAGCCGTTGCCAATTCGTAGGCCATTTCAGCTCAGCCATACTCGCCAATGGAAAACAATGAAGATCGCTAGAGCCGCATGCTCAACGGCACTTCTGCTACAGTCGATCGTGATCCGCTTGTTTCTGTCGGCCATCGTCGGCGAGGCGATCACATGCTTCGACTGTCATTCGGATCAGGGAACGTGCAATGAGGGCGAATGCGAAGGAATGGTGTGCATTAAACTCGAAACGGCCAGCAAGAATAGTGGTAAGAAAGTTTTTATGAAATCATAATATAAATAGCGCAGTAATATTACGTGGTAGCTTTTAATAAAACTTTGATAAATAAACTTTATCTGTAATTTACACGAAATATATAAACTGGTTAGTTCTAACGCACGCCAAATGAAATTTTTGATTTGTGAAAGTTTTAGATCACATTACAGTGCACCAGGTGAATATGATAATTCGATTTTTTCCAGCATCAGCTTAAGGATGTATTGGGTTGACGAATAAGTTCGTAGAGTTTTTATATTATCATTTGTTTCACAACAATTTTCTTGTTGTTTGGCAAAGTGTATATATTTATCTGATAGCGCTTTATTCTTCGCTTTTCAATCGAAAGCAAAAAGCAGCCGAAGAAGCTCGGGAACTATGCCGTGGGTATGGATTAGGTGTCTTAGGCGTGTCTACTGCACAAAAATCGTTAGCAAAGTTCAAACATGGCGACTTTAATCTTGAAGACACGCCTCGAACCGAACGACGAGAGTCAAGCAAAATCTTCACCCAAAACAGACCATGATCTGCGTTTGGTGGAACTGGGAAGCATTCTGAGCTCGGAAATTCTCGAAAGAAACGCCACGGTCAACAAGAAGCTCTATGTTGCCTAGATGAGCCGCGTAAATGAGCCTATTCGACTGAAAAGACCCGATCGACAAGGCCAAGTCGTCAAAACCGCCCTCCAAGAGCTGCAATGGGAGATTCTTCAGCATCCACCGTATTCTCGAGACCTTGCGATCATCACCTTTTCCGCTCTCTGTCAAACCAAATGAGGGGTGTTACCTTCGAGGACCTCAAAAACTGGCTCAACAATTTCTTTGACACCAGACCGGGCGATTTTTGTCGGAACGGGATCAACAAACTGATCGAGAGGTGGGAGGAAGTCGCAAACAGTAACGGCGAATACATAATTTATTATTATTATTATTGTTTTTTTTTCAAATAAAGCTTTGTTAAAGAAAAACTCTACGAACTTATTCCTCAACCCAATATCAGAAACTCTGCGGAAGAGCAACAATATGGCTAGAATAATTTAGCTGTGTGGTCTAATGTTAATGACGGTTTAAGATGTTACAGTTGGCGTGCTAAAGTTTATCTAAGCATTTAAGGGAAAAAAACATTGTTGAGATTGATTCTAACAATCTCATATCAACTCGACTCAACGACATTTTGCGTCTATTTTGAAAAAAAGAGTTGGAAGCAGCGCTATCAATGATGCGATCATTAAATTCTCAAAGGGACGCTAAAGTCATTTCCCTGATAATAACATAATTTCTGATAGAATATGTCGTTTCCAAATTTTAAATAATCATTCTTCAGTATTTAACATTACATGTAAACGCCAACTGTATAAGTTTCCGCTAATGTTCCGTTACATTTTACGGCTTAACCCCTGCTCTCCTTATATTAGAGCGACCCGAAGAATATTGTTAGGAGTAAGACGCATGTAAACTACTTAGAGCCAGCAAGAAGTATTACTATGGCTGGTTCGATAGCTCTCAATCTAATAGTACTATTTATTAGTAAAATATATAAAAATACAGAATACAGAATACACGAGAATAGATGAACTAGGGAAATAGGAATTGTTCACGTCTCGACTCGGCTCGGTGACCACCGAGGGTAGCCACCGACCCGTAACCCTGCTGAGTAGACGACTGACTAAAGCATCAAGGGAAGGAGGCGGGACCACAAGAGATCCTGTTCCATAGTGTATGCTCGCGTGTCTCCGGTCTGTGTCTTCTATGCGCATGTCGTATCCATGGGTTGTAACAGTTCATTTAATGTGCTAATTTTGATTAAAGTTCACATTAAATACTTAAATTCATCAGAATATTCACGTGGAATTCTAGAACACGCTGTCAAAATTTGAGAAATCGAACATTTCATGTGCATGTATATATTAATATTTTTGACGAGGCATTGCGAACAGCTGCGCAGCAAGACTATTATAAACAGAGTGCACGCCAAATAGAAGTAGCGATTTTGAAATTTTAAACGTGTGTGGAAATTCTTACGTTTTAAAAACAAAAAATACTATAATTTAATTAAGCTTGTCTTAAACTATCTAAAAATATTAAAATCTTTCTAGAAAGTTAGATTTGAGAATGCTTACTGAGCTCTATGTCCACAAGTTAGGGTATAGAGAGACACAAAACTCTCTCTCTCTTTTTATAACTGTCTCGACGCGAAGAGGTTTGCAATGTGTCGTCAAAAAACTTGATACATTCTATAGCTTTTGATATTATTCTCAAACAGGCACACGTAAAGTAAAAATTCTAAAAGAGTGAATATAACGAGAATCAGTAAACAGACTTTTAAAAATCTAAAACCCCGGTACAGTACACTTTACTGCACATCTTGCAAAAAAAGCGTGGACAAATTGCAAAAACCACGCCTTTCACTTTTTATTTAAATTCGCCATTTTTAAAGCGTATCTTCTTCGAATTTGATCTACTTTTTTTGTTTAGAATTATTGATTAATCGTGTTTAATTTGTTTTAAATTTCAAAAACTTAAATAAAGAGTGCAGGGCGTGGTTTTTGTAATTTGGAGTGCCGCTATAAAATGATTGCACTAATAAATAACATTCCCAAATTACAGATCGCCGAACGATTCACAAAACATGCGGCGATGAAATGGAAGAAATGTCGTGTCAGCAATCATCATTTGGCAGCAAATGGATGAGCCGATGCGTCTGTGATACATCATTTTGTAATGGCGATCAGGTTGGACTTTGAGAAACTTTTATAGCAACCACCACATTGCCCCACTATTTTTTTCTAAAAATACGACGAAGATTGCAAAGAACATACGAGTCGATCGAAGGCGATCCTAATAGTAAATTCAAATGCGGGAGAACTATGTTCTGTATTCCTCTGAAGAGGCAAAATGAAAATGACAATTTTACATTACTTAAAAGTTTCTTATTAATTTCCACGCACTCCACTGCCAAGAAACTGTGCCGCATTGCGAAAGACTTCGCACCAATTGAACGTTTTCGTTTCATTCTGCAGAAATCCTGATTAAAAGAAATTCTTATTACCTCAATTAATATACCAAAAGAGTCTTCATCGTCAATATCAGTTACTTTTAAATATTGAAAATAATAAATTAAAAGGTTCAGTTTGCAATTGGTGCGAAGTCTTTTGCAATGCGGCGCGGTTTCGTGGCAGTGGAGTGTTCATGTGTCAGTGAAAAACTTATTTTTTCGTCATTTTAGTAGACTTCTCTTAAAATACCCCTGGCGCTTTAAACTTTTACGAAATTCTATATTCGAATACCTTTTCTAAGCTCCAGTTTTGACTGTTTATATTTGTCTTCACGCGCCCGCGTTGGAATCTATTTCGGTATATGGTTATGTTTCTCTCCGCTTCCTATCTTTATTATTTTAAGCGATAAAGTAAAATTGGCATCATTTTCACGCCATCCGGGATAGTAAAATTACCGACTCTTTTAATTATGTAAATCCCTATTTAACGATATAATTTGATGATAAAGGGATTGTTTGAATTAAAAGAGCACAAACAAAGTTAAAAATGTTCTGAAAAATCCACGCAAAAATTATTAATACGTGATTAAACTCTGGAAAATCGACAACGGCGGGTAGCTTTCATGTTTATTTCTATTTTCTTGTTTTTTCTATGCATCTTGTAAAATTTAACTTTATTTAACAAAACTACGTATTAACCTTCCAATTTTTCGCACTTCAATACTGGTTCTGCCATTTTATTCTCACTCTTACATGCCAAATGGAGAGTTTAAACTGAGAACTCAGAAGACCTGCTCAAATATACTAATTCTGTAAGAAAAGCAGTATTCTATATAATTTAGAATGTTTCTAATAAGTTTACGTGGAAAGTGTTAAGAAGTTAATATGTGTATCGTTATAATAACCTTAAAATCAACAAGTTACGGCTCAATCAATGCCACCAGGAGATATTGCTACTCAGCCAAACACCAAGATTGTCTTCAATGCTCCTTATGATGATAAGCATACTTATCACATCAAGGTCATCAACTCATCTGCTCGTCGTATTGGATTCGGAATCAAGACGATGAACATGAAGAGAATCGGAAGTCGATCCACCATGTGGTGTGCTCGACCCAAACGAAGCTCTCTGGATGGCTGTATCGTGTGATGCTTTCGCGTATCACCATTGAATCGACCAACACCCCTAGCCAAGCAATTCAGAAGAGAATGGTTCCAAGGAGATGGAATGGTCCGCAGAAAGAACTTGCCAATCGAGTACAATCCATGATTAGATGTTCTATTTTATAAATATTCTTATAAATAATACTCATTTAAATATTATAAGGTGTTCATTTTCATTTGGCGTGCTCTTAAAATATCATGGTTGGTCTCATTTTGCCATAGAACTTCGACTGTGATATTTTTTGACTTTCCTAAAATTTTCTAAACATGAGTGAGATTAAACCGACTGACGCAAAGAACCCAGATCGTCGTTTGAATAAACGATACGATGTTTGCGTACTGTCGTCAAATAAAACAATATTGTCGTGGTGTAGGTTGATGAAAAATTAGGGGTAAAGGAGCATACCGAAAAAAAAGATGGTCTCGCTTGGGCTGGTGTAGATTTAATTTGCAATTTGTTTATTATTTCGATCCTAAATATAATAAATTATACCTAAAATTTTTATTATAATAATTATTATGTTGATTTAACAACCAATTTAGTAAGAGAAAACAAAATTGTGATGAAAAAAAGCGAAATAATAAACAAATTAAATCTACACCAACCCAAGCGAGACCATCTTTTTTTGGGGTATGCTCCTTTACCCCTAATTTTTCATCAACCTACACCACGACAATATTTTATTTTTAAGATTCTGACACGCCAATTTTTTCCTTTTACATGGTTCGATTGAATATTTCAGCCAAAATCAAGGCCAAATATAAAATTCGAAGCGGATTAGAATTAACAACGAGAAAGTCGTATTCTTATAACAGCGTTAACGTTTGAAAATGTTTAAAAATCGACTTTTTCCTTGGGAGTGTGCTGAGACATAAACAAAACATGACAAATAAATCCTGAAAGATAAATAATCTCGAAAACATTTTACTTTATGACGAAAATATCGTCTCATTTTTTTCACCCATCGATCCTGGGAGCTTTTTGTTGGTTTAAACTCACGCTTAAAATATTCTGCTCAAATTGTTGGTCTTGTTTTGCCATAAGGGAATTTCTTAATTCTCATCAATGCAGGCTACTTGCTTTTCTCGTTAATTAACAAAATTGATTTCAAAGACTGGTAGACAAAATGACAACGTTTTGTCAAAATTAGACCAACAAATTTTACATATTATTACTTATTACTGCTCGAGAAGCTGCTTTACCTGAGCACGCTAAATTAAAATAAGAATTATCTAATATTTAAGTGATTATTATAAGCTTTCACGTGAAAATTCCAGAATACTGGAGGGCATTTGTGAAGATTTTAATATTTTTAGAAAGTATAAGGAAAAGCTCACAAACTGGCATAGATAATATTTCTTTAAAGTAAACGTGCAAGTTGTAAGATAAGCGTAAAAATAATTAAATTCATGTTTTAACTTAAATGTTTTAGGTACATTTTAAACTATATATCAGAGATGGGCAGAATATGAGTTTTTTAACTTCGGAATCCGGAATTCGGAATCGAAAAATGGACGGAATCCGGAATTTCGAACGTTAACGTTTTTTATGAAAAGAGAACGGTCGGAATTACAATATAAAATTTCGGAATGCGATATCCAGAATTCCGCCCATCTCTGCTATATAGGATACCATGTGTCTTTACTCAAAACTAGATCTGACTGTGAGTATATTTTCTGAGCTCTCAGTTTAAATTCTTAATTTTTCGTGTCTGAATTAATATAATTTGCAAAGTAATAAATTGATATAGGCTGTTTTTAGATGAATCTTTCATTCATTTTATTTAAATTTTTTGTATAACCTATTGCGAAGATTCTAATTAATGAGAAAAATTTCTTAAAGGCACTTAAATTTAGGATTTTTTGAACTCATTTGGGCAAAGAGACAGCGTTTCCATTTAATTAAAAACAATTATTATTTCGCCTTTCCGTTTCACTTATTTATTGTTGACACCAACTGCACTCTTAGAAATGCAAGCTCATTTGAGAGTTTTTAAGGTTTTTAGATATTTTAATACAATTTTATTAAACTTGCGTAGAAACTTATTTGTTATTAACATGTGGAAATTCAAAAATCACCCTAAAAATGTGAAACATGTGATTTTACTTTGGCGAGCTTATTTCTTAATATATTGTCTGTTACATTGCTCATAATATTATTCAATAACAGAAAAATGAAGAGAGAAATCATTTTTTAAAAAATTGTAAATTAAAGCGACACTAGCTGTCTTTGTCTCAAACAAGACCAAAAATCCTCATTTTATGCGCCATTTTTCTAATTAAGCACGCCAAATCGAATATTTCTCACGATTTAAACGTGTCTTACTAATTTAAACGTATTATTTCAATATATCTTGATACGTCAATTTTTATAGCTCGTCTTAAAATATCTAAAAGCATGCGCTTCTTATCGAAATTTGCAACAAGAGCATATTTTCTTAGCGCCCAACTTAATCATTCAATTTGGGGTGATTAAGTTATATCATTTATAGCGTTAACATTTTTAATAAAATATAACACAAGCTATATAATTTTTATTCAATCGCTTTCTAAATCCCTCGAATCCGTAAACACAAATTTGAGCTTCAAGTCCAATCAAATATGCAAATTAATGTTGAATTCTCAAAAGAACTCGTATTTTCAGGCTCTCGTTGACGCCGGACTCGAGCCATCATCCGCTGCTCCACCGGCGAGCCATTACACACAATTTGCTCTACTCGTCGCAATAATTGTTTTTGTTGGCGCCAGTTGCTCACTCATTCTCATCGCCACCATTTGTGTACAATTTTGTTGATAATTATCATTATTGTTATTCCGATTCAATCCCCCTCTACTCTTCCTTGCCAATAACAATTAAACATTACCGAAGAACAGCGATTCCATGTTTTGCACGTATTTCTCGTAACATGTATGATTGCTCAGACTCCTCACATTCCTTCAACAGCTCTTTTCATTATACATTTTATCTATATAAAATAATTTCTATCCTACACGGTATTGATACTCGGCTAAAACAGCCTGCAAAACGACTTCACTGCATAAGATCGCCACAGGCGTCTGTTCTCCCATTCTGAATTTGTCAGGTAACGTGAAAAGTTTACCATGGTTCGTTACCTGGTCATCCCCATTTCCAGTATTGATAGACATTCCTTGACATCTTCCAGTTTATTTGTTTTAAATTTCGATTTAACTCGGGACCATTCAAAAGGAGTCAATGGCACGATTATGCGGGATGCCATCTGAAAACATATATTGTTTTGTTTCTTTGTAAGTATTATAATAATTTATCTTAATGAAGGTCAAGTAGATTCAAAACTTTTCTGTGGAAAACATAAAATTCAATTTTTAAAAAATTGCTAAAATTGTTATGCAAGAACCTTAAAATATGACATTTTAATTTTCTCGATCGTAAAGGACAATTATAAACACAGAGGGACTGAATAAAATTCTCTCTATTTTGTCTTTCCGATAGCAAAATTCATTGGTCAGAAAAGATTATCAGAATTTGAAGCTATGAGATAAATATCAATCCAGAGGACAAATGCAGGGAGAATATACAAGCCGAACGATGCTGAAGAATAATTTGTAAATTACATTTTTCCTTTCCTTCCAATTATTAATTATTATCAAATTATAAGAAATTGATATTGGTGCAGGTTATTGAAAAGGCAGGTTTAAAGGAACATTCCAAATAATAAAATGGTCTCGATTGGGGCCATGTCGATTTAATTTCCAATTTGCTTATTATTTAGCTTTTCTTTTTTCATCACATTTTTGTTTCATTTTGCACTGGTCAATCCGAACGCGTCCGTCGCGAACTAAACACGCTTAGTTCACGAGAGAAATCTTAAAAACATCGATTTTAAGTATTCAGAAGCAGGTTAAAGGAGAAGAAATATGTTTACTGTCTACTAAATAGTTGAAACATTTAAACCTACCGTAAATGTTTCTTGAAAATTCTAAAATTTATTTTGAAATCCTTTTATTTCTGTTTTAATTGATTTTAATGACCTTGGCTCTAATGAGCTAGAAAAAAGTATCGTTTTATATCATTAGACTTTAATTTAATTCTATATTTGATTTCAATTATCGTCAGGGAACCTGGACAGCCAAAATTTGAATAATTCTTATTAAAAGCTTTTTCTTCCGTCCCCGAAGCGCGTTTTGCTCTCATTCGACACTTTCGGGTTCACCAGTGTTGTTTTCTCTTAATAAATAGGTTGTTACATTAATTATAATTATAATAACAAAATTTTATGTGTAATTTATGATAATTAGGATCGTTATTCAAAGAAAAGCGAAATAATGAATTAATTGAAAATTAAATCTACACCTGTCCCAAGCAACACCTTTTTATTATTCGGAATGATCCTTTAAACCGATTTTTTCAATATCCTGCACCACGACCACCAAACAATTCATTTTTAGCATTATCTGAATTATTTTCAAGTGGTCTCAATGAGAACGTGAAACAAATACTCAATTTATTTTAATAAATTCTCATTATTTCCTTATTTATTTTATATTTCCAGATCTAGTAATGGTTTGACATAGCCTATAGCTATAGTCATATTAAACCGGCAAAACGAAAATTTCGAACTGTAAAATAGCGTTGTGAAATTACGTACTGTCGTCAATTAAAATTAAAATTTTCAATTGTTTCTTATGAGAGGATAGCTTACTTACTTACTTGAGAGAAAATCATAATATTATATTCTTTATATCCTTTTTTAATAATATTATAGTCGTCGCCAAATGCGATTACCACCGCAAAATGTGGCGCACTTTTTAAATATTATTTTTTGGCGACGACTATAGACTATTTCAAAGTTTTTGACGTCTTCGTTGCGAACCGCTGCGCGTTGCGACAATTATAAAAATAGAGAGCTGTCTTTGTGTCTCTCAATTTATAATGGTTTTACAGCGCAGCGGTTCTCAACGCAGCCGTCAAAAAATGTGAAATAGTCTATAATATAGTCTATAGTCATATTTACATCATTTCACGTTTTGCTTCGCCGTTAACGCTCCTCTCTACTGAATAGAACTATAGAGCTTATTAAGATTAAATGAAATCAAATAAATAGTCTTGCAAGACATACTAATTTCCTTGATCAACTTTGAAACAACTATTTATTTGCCGTCTTGAGTATTCAATTAATTAATTGTGATTATCGATCTTGGAACTGATTTCAACCGCCACTATTCTACTAAATTCTGGAAGGTAAAAAGATTTAGTGTACGCTGAAGAGGAGCACTCATTCAGAACTCCACATTTATATATATATGCAATTTTTTGGAATTTAAAATAATTTGAAAACCAATCACATCAATATCAACACAAAAATAATTGCTATATAAATAATAAAAAAATTTATTAACGAGGACAAATATACAAAAATAAAAATACGTCTGTTTTTCATTCGAATCGGTAGCTTTCTAGGAAAAAAAGTTCTGTGAACTTAGTTCGCAGTGGTTGTTCTTGCACTGAAATCTATTTTATTACATGCTCATGAAGAAATTTAAAAAAACGTTAGTTCCGTAGTGAAGTAGCGTCATCTTCGAAAAATCAGACGAATAAAAACAAATATATACTGGAATTACAAGCTATTTTGAAAAAAAAATGTGGAACAACAACATCACATTGCTCTTTTTGTGGATTGAGTTTTTCTATTTTACATAATCTATCCCATAAAGCACTCAGGCATACTAGTTTCGATAGTCCAAATTATGATCTGGTCTTGTGTTAATTGGATTGATTAAACAACTCATTAGTTATTTGTAAAACGATTTCCCAATGGGAATCAGACACGTCAACAACTCACATGGTGATTAAGACAAGTTCCTCGAGGGAGCAAAAACGAACTAAACTGCCTACCAAACTGAAATCACACTATTACCCGATCAACATGAGGGAGAATTATCGACAACTACCGTCCGACGCCACAAAGAATATCGACCTACGAAACTTGGATCTACCAATCCTACGACAATATACATGTGCACGCCAAATGTAAATGAATATTTTGTCAATATGACACGTTATTTTTAATTTCCCTTCTTAAAATATCTAGAAATATATGCCTTTTTACGCAAATATGCTAAATGAGTATCTTTTTTGAGCCCCCAACCATTTCAAGGGTAGAATCAGCCAAAAATAAAAATTGTCCTACGTGTACAGAGTAGTAGACAAATAGTAGAAACCAGGAGCACAAAAACATTCCCGGGATATCGAAGAAAGGTTCTAAAAAATTATGCCAATAACTTAGTTTTGTTATTAGGATGTAAAACAATTCTGTTATAATTATCTTGGTTATGTATTTCCGAGTTCGATTGGTATGCCTGAGTGTATAAATATATATAATAGAAAAACCATTGAACACAACGGGCAAAATTTTTCTCAAAACTAATCATAATACCAGTATAAATTAAATGCAAACCCGATTCAAAATATTTTACATCAACATAACATTTGAAAACTTCTTATAATACGTGTACGGCGTTCTAACGGTGGCCAACAACCCCCTCTTATTCAAAATCGGCTCCTTTTCTGAGTACTTTAACGGATTTCCGTCCAAGTCTAGCATTGCTCCACCCATTGTTCTCAGAATTGCATCTCCTGCACAAGTGTCCCATTTCTTAATAGCTGTCGTATGCAAATAAATCTCTGAAATAAGTTCACAAATTCATATTTATAGCTGATTTTTATACCCGCGGTTCCATTGACAAGTCGCAGCGTCTTGTATCCGCTTCCACCAGCTGGCTCGATTTCCATTTCATCTCCCAGTACACCTACCACAACGTCCTTCACTTTTCCAGCATGCGATCTCGACACGATTACTTTCTTAACCGTCTTTTCAATATCAATAGGCTCCAATTTACGACCATTTGAAGTAATAACTCCCCAGTCTTTCAATCCGAAAACTAAACAAATATTCGTTTTTTTTTTTTTCATTTTTTGTTATTAAACTTGTTTCGTTATAAAATGGACGATGAATAACACCGAATATTGGATCATCTCCAACGCATATACAAGCCATCACTGTTACATATTCAGTTAGATTTTCTGCAATATGTAAATGCTTAAGTGTATTAATGTTTCCATTGTACCCGTAAATTCTTGAGTAGCGTCCAATGGATCAACAAAGACACGAACTTGATCCAGCTCGAGTCGACGGTTAGGAATCCTAAACAAGCGTGTTTTACAAGTAATAATTAATCTTTGTTAACTTGTTTAGAATCTCTTTCACACTTTGCCAGACAATATAATTGTCAGACCGATAAGGTTCGACCTCTTTATCAGACATTTTTCCTTCCTTCTCTTCCGAAACAATCTGAAACATGCTATTATTACGTATTATTCATCCATTTAAATACCGATAATCTTGGAAAACGTTGCAATACATCTAATATCAGATGGTTTGATATCAAATCCGCTCTTGTTAACAATTCTTCTTTACCTTCATCGGTCATTCCCTTAGCCGCTGCATTCAGCACTAAACGTTTAAAAATCAATAAATTTATCCAAAAAACATTTAAAATGCTTACACTTTTCCTGATGCACTTTCTGCACCGCAATTCCACCCATTTCTACAGCCAAGACCGCATAACTTATAACGTCAGCAATATCAACGTCAATCTCCGGAAATCCATCTCCCGTTTGAAAGAATATCAAATACGCAAGATAGATGAAGCCAACAATCAATATAAATGAGAATGTGTTCTTGGCATGAAACCGAATTTGCATGCTTGATTTAGTCACCTGAATCATCGCTTTTAATACAAGATATGAAATAATGCAATGAATTTATAAGCAACTTTTTCATCAACCTGCTCTTCGATTAAACAATATTCGTCCGAATTCCCCATCATTATCGATTGGTGAAAAAATTGGTGTATTATACAATAGATATAAACAGACCTTCGATTTAAATTGGGTTTAAGCGCAGATTAGCCACATCGATGGAGGATGGGGAGATTTTAATCTGATTTTATTACGATTTTTATATTGTTCCTATAAAGTTCATTATTGAGAGATCTTACGATTGTCTTTAAGAATAAAAAAATTATATTGAGTATTCCGAATAGAGTAATAATTAATTTACTTTTATGAATATAAGATATGGTGTCCCAATTTAGACTCAGTTTAATACAAAAAGCTATGTTTCATCAATTAAAAAATTATATCAATATAATAAAGTGTTTTAGTATAGATAACACATATTTGAAAGTAAAAAAGAGCTAATCTACGTTAGCGGATCGAA
Source organism: Caenorhabditis plicata (assembly GCA_963931815.1). NCBI lineage: Eukaryota > Metazoa > Nematoda > Chromadorea > Rhabditida > Rhabditidae > Caenorhabditis > Caenorhabditis plicata. The sequence goes on along the minus strand of OZ007492.1, from coordinate 9,243,182 downwards.
AATATATTAAAGCTATTGTGTCTTATTTCGTGGTATAGTGTGTAGTGTCACCAAACGTCATTTTGCGTCTAAAAAAATAAAATCAAGTTCCGTCTTGTCCTTGTCAAACTAAAAAACCTTTTTGTGAACGAATATTAATTCCAAAATCTGAGCTTTGTTTTGGCACAATTCAGATGTTTTCGTACAATCTCAGCAATTCTCTTCATCACTGTTAAAAAAAGCTTACTAGTCAGTTTAAGTGGATTAAAAACCGATTCAGTTAAAAAATTGCAATGTATTTCCGAAATGCCGTAAGAGAAACAAAATCTCGCGGATAGCGTGGATGATGCGAAAAGAACATTGGGATTACATACTTTCATAAGGCATTTCGAGTAGTGATATTGGCATCGTCAGAAATTGTTGGAAGTTGAATGGTCCGTAGACGAAACTCTTCATTCAAGTTTTCAATTTTTTGTTAAATTTATCACCTATACCCTTTAATTAAAGAAATCTTTTGTAGTGTTGCAAAGTTGATAATTCTCTGTACAATTTTCATATTGATGTCGAATGGAAGATGAAAAATAGGAATTAGGTTCATAAATGTCTTTGCGGCCAGAAAGGACGCTTCCATTACTGCCTCTTTCATATCAATGTGTTATCTCAAAAATATTACGAATACAATAATAAAAATGAAATATCCAATACAAAGAAACTTTATTTTAAGCAATATAAAACAAAAATAAATACATTTGTGGCCCTAAAGAGGGCCGTTGGGTTCGGTTAAAATTGAGCACAAATGGTGACTTATTCGCTTTCACCGGCTGTCTTCTTTGGAAGCAAGACAGCTTGGATGTTTGGAAGAACACCACCTTGAGCAATTGTGACACCAGCAAGCAACTTGTTCAATTCTTCGTCATTTCTGACGGCCAATTGAAGATGTCTTGGGTTGATTCTCGACTTCTTGTTGTCACGGGCAGCATTGCCGGCCAACTCGAGAACTTCAGCGGCAAGGTATTCAAGAACAGCAGCCAAGTAGACTGGAGCTCCGGCTCCGACACGTTGAGCGTAGTTGCCCTTGCGAAGAAGACGGTGAAGACGACCAACTGGGAATTGGAGTCCGGCTCTCGATGAACGAGACTTGGCCTTTCCTCCGGTCTTGGCTTTTCCTCCCTTTCCACGTCCAGACATTGTTGGTTGATAGAATTTGAATTTGCTGTGCAGAAAACACAATGATGACAGAACCGCGTTGCTGTTATTTATACCCACGCGCGGTCAGGGCGGTGCCTAACAATCGATATGAAATGTGTCTTTTCGCCAGGGATAAATATCGAAATAGCATGAGACAGAGAAAACACGCCTTCAACCAGCGCGCTATATAAATAGAAATTGAATCACAATTCCATTCATACTTGCATCTCAAGTCGAATCATCATGGCACCACCAAAACCATCAGCTAAGGGAGCTAAGAAAGCCGCCAAGTCGCAGAAGCCACGCTCCGGAGACAAGAAGAGACACGCCAAGAGAAAGGAGTCCTACTCCGTCTACATCTACCGTGTACTCAAGCAAGTTCACCCGGATACTGGAGTCTCATCGAAGGCCATGTCGATCATGAATTCATTCGTCAACGACGTCTTCGAGAGAATTGCCGCCGAAGCTTCTCGTCTTGCCCACTACAACAAGCGATCGACCATCTCATCTCGCGAAATCCAAACGGCCGTCCGTTTGATCCTTCCAGGAGAGTTGGCCAAGCACGCCGTGTCTGAGGGAACCAAGGCTGTTACCAAGTACACTTCCAGCAAGTAAATTGGTCGCTCCGATCGATTTAAACCTAACCGAACCCAACGGCCCTCTTTAGGGCCACAAATGTTTCTTGTTTAATGTATTAAATATAATTTATTTCAATAAATATTATTAACATGCATTTTCACTTGTACCTAATCGAATAAAAACTATTGTTTATCACAACGAGGAATACACCAAATTGAATTTATTTTTTCTCTTATTTTTATAAAGTAAAGAGTATGGTTTGTGTCAATAAGTAACGAAGTGCTTCTTCCTTACGTCGTCGTTATTACTTTTCTTAATTTCGATATATAGAAACAGAAATATAGGCCTATCCTATATATAGGAAATATGATTGGTCGATTAAAAAAAACAAGTAAATTGGTCGCTCAGATCGATTTAAACCTAACCGAACCCAACGGCCCTCTTTACGGCCACAAATGTTTCTTGTTTAATGTATTAAATATAATTTATTTTAATAAATATTATATTCAACATGTATTTTCTCTTATGTCGATAAAGTATGGTTTGCGTCAACAAATAACGAAGATTTAATTAGTGCTTCTTTATCTTGTCGTTTGTTTCATTTCTTAATTTTGATATATAGAAAACGCAATATAGGCATATCCTATTTATAAGAAATTAATAATATTTTCGCATTATTTTGTTCTCAATGAGAACGGGAAAGAAATATCCAATTTATAGCATTTAATATATTTATTCAAAAGTTATGAAGCTGAATGTTTCCCATTAAGCTGTTAAAATTTCAAATCCGATTAATGAACTCCAAACAAAAGTAGTGTAACGTCAACAATTCAATTATTTTTCAACGTCTTCGAGAGAATTCCGGTCAAAGCTCCTAGTTTTGGGCACACAAACATAAACCGTCTGCTTTTTAGAGCCGATATTTTTTTACTAAACAAGAAACTTGAAGAAAACGAAGAAAACAAAGAAAATCATAAAACATCTTTATTCAATAAAGCAAAATACTGATTCATATAAAATTGTGGCCCTAAAGAGGGCCGTTGGGTTCGGTTTAACTGATGTCTCAAAGCGATAAATATCCAAATTATCCTCCAAATCCGTAGAGGGTTCTGCCTTGGCGTTTCAAAGCGTAGACGACATCCATGGCGGTGACAGTCTTCCTCTTGGCGTGCTCGCAGTAGGTGACAGCATCACGGATCACGTTCTCAAGGAACACCTTCAGAACTCCGCGGGTTTCCTCGTAGATGAGTCCGGAGATACGCTTGACTCCTCCTCTGCGGGCAAGACGGCGAATGGCTGGCTTCGTGATTCCTTGGATGTTGTCACGGAGGACTTTGCGATGGCGCTTGGCACCACCTTTTCCAAGTCCTTTTCCTCCCTTTCCACGTCCAGACATGTTTAGGTTATCTCAAATGAGCATGGAAACTGAACGAATTGGTCAGTTTATATACTAGAGAAGGCGGGATTTCGTTTAACCCCCGCGAAAAGACACAGGACGCTGTTTTCCCCTCACGAAAAGACACAAGACGCTGTTTCCCCACGATACGACACACTCTCCACCCATCAAACCAGATTACTATATAAACAGGCAAGGAGGGAATTCCAAATTAGAGAAGTCTTTGTCTCATCAGTGAATCGTCATGGCTCGTACCAAGCAAACCGCCCGTAAATCTACCGGAGGAAAGGCTCCAAGAAAGCAACTCGCCACCAAGGCTGCCCGCAAGTCAGCACCAGCCACCGGAGGAGTTAAGAAGCCGCATCGCTACCGTCCAGGAACCGTTGCTCTTCGTGAAATCCGTCGCTACCAGAAGTCGACCGAGTTGCTCATCCGCAAGCTTCCATTCCAACGATTGGTGCGTGAAATTGCTCAGGATTTCAAGACTGACTTGCGATTCCAATCATCGGCTGTGATGGCCCTTCAAGAAGCCGCCGAGGCTTACTTGGTCGGTCTCTTCGAAGATACCAACTTGTGCGCCATCCACGCCAAGCGTGTCACCATCATGCCAAAGGACATCCAACTTGCTCGTAGAATCCGTGGTGAGAGAGCTTAAATGTGCTCTTGAAGCTATTTGATTCTATTTGAACCGAACCCAACGGCCCTCTTTAGGGCCACAAATTGATTTGTTTGTTTATTTATTGTTTTTTAATAAAAGTTATAAATATTGATTCCTAGTCCAGGGTAATTTGTACATTTACAGAGACACTTCGGTCAAAACGAAATTCCACCCTCAATGTTTGTATTTTTCTCTGCGCGTTTCCTTTTGTGATGTGTTGCGTTTTGCGTGTGTTTTTCTATATTCCTCTTCTACAATAGACGATAATTTATTTCAACAAATATAATTTAAAATAATTTAACGCGCAGACAACGATACATAAAATGAAGAGAGATAGCGTTTTTCGTAGTTTTTTGACCGAAGTTTGCAAAGAAATCTGATAAGTGATGGGCGGCTTTGCGTGTTCCGTTCATTTTTTAATCCCTCCATCTTCGATGCACATGCATGTGCATCGACATTCTAAAGTACAATACAGAAACGTAGAATTCCCGTATCGTTTCGTTTGAGATTTTTAACAAATCATGATTTCATTCATGGATTTTTACATTGACGGATAAGTCGACAATAATTCTTTCATTTAAAAATGAGTTTTCCACTTCGTATGAGGTTTGCATATTTTTTAGGAAAACAAAGTTGCCAAAAAATCCATCAGGAAAATATGTTCAGTAAAAAAGTATAATATATAAGTAATTTATTAATGAGTTTACTAAACAATTACTACAAGTTAAATAAAAATTTACCGGTTGGGTTTACAATATTTACAAGTAGAAAGTTTTAAATTTCAATGTTACAGAGATCTTGTACGATTGAGGTAATTATTAGTAATTGATTTAAATTATTAAGCCTTCTTGGGAGCGGCTGCTTTCTTTGTCACTTTCTTGGCGGTTGGTTTGGAAACCTTCTTTGGTGATTTTGTCTTCTTTTCAACCTTTGGTTTCGAGGAAGACTTCTGGAAAAAATTTAATTAAAAATTGAATTTATTAAAGTCGAATTATTACCTTCTTTGGTGTTGATGGTGCTTTCTTTGCAGATTTCGACTTCTTTTCTCCTGTCTTCTTGGCAGATTTCGCCTTCTTTTCTCCTGTCTTCTTGGCTGATGTCTTCTTAACTGATGAGCTTGCTTTCTTGGCTGGAGCAGCGGCCTTCTTCTTCGCTGGAGCTGCCTCATCCTTCTTCTTTTCGGCGATACGGAATCTTCCATTGGCACCGGTTCCTGATGCTTGCTTGATAGCTCCCGATGCGACGGCTCTCTTAAGAGCACTTCTCAAGTGAGCAGCTTGTTGAGCGGCGTTTCCATTAAGCTTGAAGTTATCGTTGATATACTTGGCAATAGCTTGCTTCGAGGCTCCCTTCCTATCAGCAATTTTTTGAATGGCAGTCTTGATCATGTTTCCAAATGGAGGGTGCGAAGATTTTGCAGCAGCAACCTTGGGAACCTTGCTCTTGTTGGTTGCCTTCTTGGCGGCTGGTGACTTTGGTGTTGATGGTGGAGCAACAACTTCTTCGACTGGAGCAGCAACCTCGGTTGACATATTGAATATATTGGTAGCAGTAATAAATGTGACAATGCACGAATGCTGATCACAAGTGACTGTCCTCACTCTTATATACCCACGATTTAACCCTCGCGAAATGACACATGTTTTGACGTTCCTCTTTCTCCCAATAATTGTGTTGCCTGTGTTTAAGGTTTTCGTTTTAAGAGGCTTATCAGACTGGAAAATGAAAAGTATTTTAACATTACTTTTATATCGGATAAAGCACAATGTAATATCTGTATATAGAAAATTTCAGATCGATACCTTAATTGTGAGCTGAGATATAAGCGTCAAAACTTGGAGAACGCAATTTTTTGTCGATTTTTACTATTTTTTTCAAAATTTTAAGGTTTAAAGCTATTATAAAGATAATAAATTTTGGTTTTCTCGATAGAGTAAATCATGCTCTTTCCGATAATATGAGGTACATATATATTTATTACATGACAAAATAATTATAACGCGTTTTTTGAAAATCTTTAACACAACTGACAGATTATATCTGCAATTTTCGAGCTTTAAATATTGGGAAAGTTTATAAAATTTTATATTAATATGAAGCTTAGTCTCTGTAGAATAATATATAATGGTTCTTTGGTTATTTTTTTATCAGTGGAGCAGTTAATATTGAGCTTTATTATAAACAAAGCCTCAAACCGTGGGCGGGACACGCCAGATCGGTCAAGCAACATACGATAAAATTCTATATTTTTAACAAGAAATATATCAGAGGTTATAGAGCCTCAAGTTGATTGTTTTTTTTAGTTGTTTATGAGGCTCAATCTGTTCATTTTAGATTATGTATCACAGAACGTGTGTTTAGATGTGGAAGACTACTTCAATTATTGTTAACTCCATGAGTTCGTTGAGTGCAGTCAACCTTTTTTAAAAATTATTTTGTATCTTAGTCAGGAAAATACGGATTTCGGGAAGATAAAGTTAGGTAAAAATGTTGGTCTCTGCTTGTTTGCAATAGGTTTAATATTGTAAAACTAGACACGCTGGCTCAACTTATAAACACGGCAGAAAACTATGAAGATCTCACAAATGCACTGCAACAAGAGGCTCAAGCCGTCCGAATCGATAAGAAAATTGAGCAATCACGGATTTCGGAAAAAACATTAATACTCCTGAAACTACGACATCAGCTACGAAGGAACGGCGACCACTGAGAACTCACCATCCTAAATAAGATTATACGTGAATCACTCAAGGAAGATTTAGAAATATGGAAAGAAGTCCGCCTACAATCTGCAGCCACAAGACTCAGAACGAGACTGATTAGATTCAACGAAGACACAGTTCCATTCCACAAGCTGATTAAATCTGAAGGAATTATCACCTACAACCGCGGTGAGATCAGGGAGCTCGTCAAATCTCATTTTGTGCAATTCTACGAAGATGAGGAATCTCAATTACTTCAAGAAGTCCCTCAGCCACCAATGCAAACTGACGTTGGCGTTTTCCCTCCAATTCTAGAAGAGGAGGTCTGATTGGTTTTTCAGAATCTAAAAAATGACTCGTCCCCGGGTATAGACCGGATAACTCCATCAGCGATGAAAAGCGGCATAGAGGGTATCGCAGCTTTGCTCACCAAGTTCTTTAAGCGGATTAGAGAAACAGGAGGTCATCCTCGAACATGGAAGACGTCCAAATTCAATCTCGTACCTAAAAGGAAAGACCCAGAGACCATAAAGCATTACAGGCCGATTGCCCATTTATCGGTGGTGGAAAAATGATTCACGAAAATCCTCACCAATCGGCTCCAATCGTACGACAATATGTATCTGGAGGAAACACGACAAGGATTCCGGCCATCTCGCTCATACGTAGACAATATACAAGCCATCCGACAGTTGATCAACAAGTGCAATGAATTCAAAATACCTCTAGTCCTTGGATTTGTTGATTTCCCAAGTGCGTTCGATAAGATAAAACATCAGGCCATCCGAAGCTCTCTGGCGGCTGCTGGTGTTCCTTCTCAACTCAGCGAAGCCATACTCGCGTCGATCAAGGATGGGTCAGCCGAAATCCGTATCCATGGCGAGAAACTCGAAGTGCCTCTTAAAAGGGTGTCCGACAAGGAGCTCTGCGTCCCCTACTCTATTGGCTTTCGCACATCAATCCATTCTTGACGAAATCGGGAACAATTCCGAAATAAATGGAGACGGAATCAACATCGACCGAGTCAACTTAGACAGACTGGAATACGAGGACGACCTAGTCCTAGTGACCCACACATACGAAGAGATGGAATCCAAAATATAGGAACTCGTTGTACATTCTAAACCCAAAGGACTTGAAATAAATCCTACGAAAACAGTCATTCTGCACAACGCATTCACTTCCTCGCGTTCTATTTCAGTCGACGGAACCAGTAGTACGCTGAAAGAGGGGGTGAAATACCTCGGAAGCTGTATCAGAATGGACGGTAGTACAGAGGACGAGACGATTGGAAGGATCAAGGCAGTTTTGTCAGTTGATGGTAAATGTAAACCGCTAATCGACGTAATTGAGAAGAAAAGACACGAATAACTGCTTTCCCAAAAACGTTTTACCTGCTATGCTCTACGCTTCCGAAACGTGACCACTTTCTGCGGATCAAACGAGACGGTTACAGAGGGAGATGAAAGCAATAATTTTCCACGCCAATTGCGACACAATCGGCGTGGATCGAATCATGAAGAAGAAGTTGATGAAATGGGCTGGTTCGCTTCTCCACTGGAGAATGAGTCGGGCTCCAAAGTATTCAATGTAGGCATATTTACTATGATAGATTTTGTGTTTTCATATATCAAAGTTGGCAAAAAATGGCAGGAAAAGATGTTCAATAAAAAAGTATAATATATAAGTAATTTATTAATGAGTTTACTAAACAATTACTACAAGTTAAATAAAAATTTACCGGTTGGGTTTTACAATATTTACAAGTAGGAAGTTTTAAATTTCAATGTTACAGAGATCTTGTATGATTGAGGGTAATTATTAGTTATTGATTTAAATTATTAAGCCTTCTTGGGAGCGGCTGCTTTCTTTGTCACTTTCTTGGCGGATGGTTTGGAAACCTTCTTTGGTGATTTTGCCTTCTTTTCAACCTTTGGTTTCGAGGAAGACTTCTGAAAAAAATTAATGAAAAATTGAATTTATTAAAGTCGAATTATTACCTTCTTTGGTGTTGATGGTGCTTTCTTTGCAGATTTCGACTTCTTTTCTCCAGTCTTCTTGGTTGATTTCGCTTTCTTTTCTCCAGTCTTCTTGGCTGCTGTCTTCTTATCTGATGAGCTTGCTTTCCTGACTGGAGCAGCGGCCTTCTTCTTTCCAGTGTCCTTCTTCTTCGCTGGAGCTGCGTCATCCTTCTTCTTCTCGGCGACCCGGAATCTTCCATTGGCACCAGTTCCTGATGCTTGCTTGATAGCTCCTGATGCGACGGCTCTCTTAAGAGCACTTCTCAAGTGAGCAGCTTGTTGAGCGGCGTTTCCATTAAGCTTGAAGTTATCGTTGATATACTTGGCAATAGCTTGCTTCGAGGCTCCCTTCCTATCAGCGATTTTTTGAATGGCAGTCTTGATCATGTTTCCAAATGGAGGGTGCGAAGATTTTGCAGCAGCAACCTTGGGAACCTTGCTCTTGGTGGTTGCCTTCTTGGCGGCTGGTGACTTTGGTGTTGATGGTGAAGCAACAACATCTTCGACTGGAGCAGCAACCTCGGTTGACATATTGAATATATTGGTAGCAGTAATAAATGTGACAATGCACGAATGCTGATCACAAGTGACTGCCCTCACTCTTATATACCCCCGATTTAACCCTCGCGAAATGACACATGTTTTGACGTTCCTCTTTCTCCCAATAATTGTGTTGCCTGTGTTTAAGGTTTTCGTTTTAAGAGGCTTATCAGACTGGAAAATGAAAAGTATTTTAACATTACTTTTATATCGGATAAAGCACAATGTAATCTGTGTATATAGAAAATTTCAGATCGATACCTTGATTGTGAGCTGAGATATAAGCGTCAAAACTTGGAGAACGCAATTTTTTGTCGACTTTCACTATTTGTTACATAATTTTAAGGTTTAAAGCTATTATAAAGATAATAAATTTTGGTTTTCTCGATAGAGTAAATCATGCTCTTTCCGATAATATGAGGTGTCTATATATTGCTTACATCACAAAATAATTATAACGCGTTTTTTGAAAATCTTTAACACAACTGACAGATTATATCTGCAATTTTCGAGCTTTAAATATTGGGAAAGTTTATAAAATGTTATATTAATATGAAGCTTAGTCTCTGTAGAATCATATATAATTGTTTTTGGGATATTTTGTATATCAGTGAGCAGTTAACATTCAGCTTAATTATAAACAAAGCCTAAAACCGTGGGCGGGACACGCCAGATCGGTCAAGCGTTTGCTACGCAACATACGAGAAAATAATTCAATTATTGCTAAATATATGAGTTCGTTTTGTGGAGAGTATCTGTATTTAAATTATTTATTTTATTATCTTCGTTATGCAAATATGGATTTCGGAAAGATAAAGTTAGGTAAAAATTGCTGGTCTCGGCTTGTTTGCAGTAGGTTAATTATGTAAGCGTTGCGGTTCGCGTTGCGGTCGTATAATTTCAGGTACACGAAAACGAGATAGTGGACTCGAATAGCGAATAATTTGAATAATAGGCCATTATCGTTGGAAACTATTTATTTAGATATTATAAATACAATACAAATAAATATGATAATAAGATAATAGTATTTGGATGGAAATTCATCTTCAGATGAAAGGCTTAGGTACCTAAGCGTTATTTGCTGTGGTAGCTGTTTTTTCAGCTACATGCTGCAAGTTCCTAATCTTGTTATTTAATTATTCTAAATAAATCTTTCAACCTTGCTCTGCATATTATTCGAAACAGTCTAAGATAACCTCATTTGCATCTCCATAAAATAAATTATAATTTTGGAATATTGCAAAATAACCGTTTTAAAAATACGGCCTAGCTTTTTGCCCTCACTTCATGCATGAAGCTTCATGTATGCAGAGACACAGACAACTAGGCAAGGTGTACTCGAAATTATACAACCGCAACGCGAAGTGCAACGCTGACGCCATTTCGTGTCATAACGTTGCTGTTCTTTGTCTTTGGCCATAAATACGAAATCAGTAATTATAATTATAAGTTATTTTATTTTGTTACTCTCTCTTTTCTTTTGTCTTCGCGTAAATCATTGTTCTCGCCAGGCAAATTACAGAAATTTTAGTCACGTTTTGTTCAAATTAGAATTATTATAGTTTTTCGTCGTTGTTTTTTTTTAATGATCATTAAAACTATTTTTTAATTAATGAAAGAAAATTATAGGTCGAATATATATATATATATACTGGGAAATCTCCTAATTATAGAAATACCAAAAAAGTTTTAATTTTTGTTTAAGGCCCAAATCATCGGAAATATTATTTATCAAAGGATAGGCGGCACGCCAATTTGAATACTGAAGTCTTTGGCTCGTTTAAAGTTATAAATTAACATACAATAACACAAATAAAATGCATTTATTTACACTAGCTGACAAAAGTTTTGTCACAAATGTTATTTCGGGTTTAACTTTTTTGTGACTTGACCAAATTGGCTGATTTTTTGATATGATAGATTCATATGGTTGTGGATTATTTTACAAATTCCCGCTTGTGATTACGATGATCCGTTTAGTGATAAGCGTTTATCGTAAAACGCGTAGCTCAAAGATATTACGCACTTTTCTTGCACTGCATTTTTTAATAATTTTTAAAGTTCAATTATACTTTTTTCATAATTTATTGAAAATAGCAGTAATTGGCAACATTTTAGAGATGACTCCACGTAAAGAAACTCCAATTGCCACCCGGCAAGCTGTTATCAATATGAGGGAAAACGGAATGCGTGGTACCGAAATTGCCATGGTAATTTAAACCAAATTTTGCTACTATAACATTTTAAACACTGATTCACATAAAATATCAAAAAATCAGCCAATTTGGTCAAGTCACAAAAAAGTTAAACCCCAAAAAACATTTGTGACAAAACTTTTGTCAGCTAGTGTAGTTTAAGGTATTAACTCACAAAATGTATCATTAGAAGTCTTATGCATAGACATGAAAGCGTGACAAATACTCTAGAAATTGGTAAATTCGAGTACACTGGTCAACCCGCGTCCGCAGCTAACTGAACACGCTTCGTTCAGCAGAGAAATCTTAAAAACGTCGATTTTAAGTATTCAGAAGCAGGCTAATATAGGAGAAATATGTTTACTGTATACAAAATAGTTGAAACATTTAAGAGTACCGTAAATTTAAAAAAATTCCAAAATTGATTTAAAAATCCTAATATTTTGATTTTATTTCATTTTAATGACCTTGGCTCTAATTAGTTTGAAAAATGTTTCGTTTTTATATCATTAGGCCTTTATTTAATTCTACATTTTATTTCAATTTCCATTAGGAAACCTGGACTGCCAGTATTTGAATAATTCTTATTAAAAGCTTTTGCGTCCGTCGCCGAAGCGCGTTTTGCTCTCAACCGACGCTTTCGGATTCATCAGTGGCATTCAAATTGGCGTGTGGGCGGAATTCCGGATTCCGGACACCTAAATTTTATATTTTTTATTCCTAAAAATCATACTTTGGAAATTTAGGGCTATAGAAGGCAAGATAACGTGGTTTCCCAAACGGTTCCGGGAGGAATGCACGAAAATTTTTTTTTTGATCCAATTAAAATAGGTGAGGATATTCTTCAAATTTTGAGGTTAATATTTAGGTGTTGGTTCTCAAAGAAGTGTAAGCCTTTATTTATTTGATGATATTGGATGATAAAATAAATATTTTAGATCATTGAGTTTTGCTTTAGTTGGTTGGTAACTAATCCAGTTGAGTTAAGAAACGTGCACACAATACTTTAAGAAAAATATAGTCGTCGCCAAATGCGCCGCAAAAGTTGGCGCACTAATATTTTTCATTTAATTTTTATGATTTTTTTAAAAATGAAATATTTAAAAAAGTGCGCCACATTTTGCAGTGGCACTCGACTTCATTGCAAAAGACTCTGCACCAATTGCAAACTCAACATTTTAATTTGTTATTTTTATTTTAAATAAAGTCACTTATTGTCCTTTCCAGAGATCGGTTCCTAATGGAAGAGCAATAAAAGAGTGAAATGGGCGGCCGCACGGCCACAAACAACATTTATCTCAATTCCTCTTAAATATGTGCTGCCCATAATTTCGTAAAAAAAGAATGGCCGTCCAAACGAGAACCTCATTCCATCCTAATTTTTTTCCTCTTCCATCCCTGAAAAGGACAATATATTAACAATGAAGAGTCTTCTGGAATTTCTTTTCATTAATTCATCAGGATTTCTACAGAATAAGAGATTTTGTTTTCGTTTAAACGAAAAACGAATTGAGAGGTTCGGTCCCACACGGAATGACGTTAAAGTGTCCTAAAGATACGGTAGCCTCTTCTGCTAACGAAGTTTCTCCGCGAAAATTTAGTTGTTTTACCGTTTTTAAACGTGTACAATGCGGACCGATATTTACGTATAATCGGGAAACTGACGAACCAGGCAAGCTGGCTTACAAACGATGTGGTACGAAGATCAAGAAACGTCCCGACAAGTCAACCGGTCCCTTCTTGAAACACAAGAAGCGAGAAGAAAATTGAAGCTAATGGCGTGTTTTCTTGCAAGAAGCAGCGTCTTTTGGTCCTAATGATACGGTAGCCTCTTCTGCCAACTTCTCTCTTTTGGAGGACTTCACACTGAGACCTGATGATTCAACCTGCAAATTGCCGCATATCTCGGAGAGAAGCGATTGAGTCCACCAGGCTCGGCTCCTGACAACAGCTAAGCGGATTTGCAGTGTTGGGCGGCGAAGGACAATGACGGTGGGTTTCCTCTGCTGGCTCGCGAAGCTAAGAAGTTCTTATCTGTTCCTGCGAGCTCATCCGCACTGGAGAGATTCTTCAGCGAATTGCACCATCTGCATTCGAATGAGAAACGTGCGAACCACGGTTGCAGGGAAATCGATGATTTTTTTTTTCAAACGGAAGACGAAGATGGAATTCCGTGCAACCCTGGTGACCGTTCGCCAACACTTAGCGATGAAGAAGATGGACTTTGCGCGTGATGGAAGTGAGGAAGAAAATTTCGATTTCGTTTTGGTTTAAACGAAGATTTCGTTCGTTTCCCATCTCTGTGCAGAATGAATCGTTAAGTGGTAAATAAAATATTGAAAATAAAAATAATAAATTAAAAGGTGGTGTTCGCGCAATTGGTGCGAAGAATACTTGGGAAATTTGGGGCCGGCCCCGGGCCGCAAATTTTTAATTTTATCGGCCCGCGGGCCGGGCCGGCCCGTGATCCCTCGGCCCTGGCCCGGCCCTCCGGCCCGGTAAAGTTGGCAACATAATTTTTTTTAAACAGTAATTTTTAAAAATGTTTATTTTAACATAAAATATCAGGAAATAAATCAAGAATTTGAGAGCACAAAACTATATATTTTGGGGTTAATATTTAAGTGTAAAGTTTTAAGAAATAAAGTATTTTAAGATTTGCAACAATCTTGCAAAACTTCCATCAATGCCCGTTGAAACTCGATGGATGTCATCCTTACGAGCGGTTATTGAAATCGATTCAATGAGAGATGAATTAATTTTACACATGCATCTTTTCTCTCCTTCCGCCAGATCAGCATTAGATAGGCTAACATCTTCCCAATTAAAAATTGTGAAGTCAATGATATTCGTTTTGGGAAAGCATCTAGAATTGAGGTTTTAAGTATGTTTCGTTTAAGAAAAAAATGTAAAATAATATAAAATTCTTGGTTTATTTGCTGATATTTTATATTACAATAAATATTTTTACAAAATTGAAAAACACACATAATATTTAAAAAAATCAATAATTAAAAAATAAGGAAAAAAACTTTAAAGTTGTTTAATTTTAGGGCCGGCCTTTCCCAAGTATGGTGCGAAGTCTTTTGAAATCTTGGCAGTGGAGTTTACCTGTATTTGAATTTTAATCATAAACATAAAATATATAAACAAACCTCCAATGTTGAAGTCGAACAAGTTATTTTTTTCAGTTTAAAGAAAGTATTAATTTCAGTGTTATGATTCAGAGCCTCTTTAAAACGAAATTTTTAGAATTCTTCATCTTCTGACAGCAGTGATCACTCGTTCGAAAATTTGGAAGCACTGCCTGCTTTAAAACATGATATAATTCTGACGGATAGCAACGAACCTGGTCTCAAGCATGTGAGTTATTATTAATATTATTATTATATCATTTTTTGTTGTAATTTTCCTTTTTATTTCTAATCATAATCATGTTTTCAGCTTGGCGAGATTACTGGAATTGAGAATCTCAGTGTTGGAGCATTCTCATCTCCTGCATTTCCAGTGGAAGGTATCATCTTTGGACCAAATAATCGACTAATGGTGCGCCTCAACTATCGTCGTGTCAAGAAAGTCTGGTTTTTGGTTGATACTGGATCGAATTGTACGTTTCTTGGCGAAAAAACGATTAGCAAACTTCCCGGCTCCGACGCGGTTTCTTTGGCTCTTCCTGTCGCGATTCAGGTTTAGTTTTTCTACCTTCAATTTTATGATTATTGTTTTTCTGATTCAAATTTCAATTTTAGGATGAAAATTCTGTAATCGAATGCGACAGCCATTTCAAGGAAACGAACGTGTTGGGAATGAAGGCCATGAAGGCCATTGGTGCGAAGTCGTTTGCAATGAGGTGCGTTTTCTTTGCAGTGGAGTGCGGTGGTAATCGCATTTCCCGACGACTATATCAATAATTAAAAATAATGAAAAAGGCCAGGCAAAATCGAACATTCGGGCCGTCTTTTCCCAAGTATTATTATAAACCACTTTTCATATAGATTTTTTTCCCATACACCTGGTTCCGTTCCTTCATTTTTAAATCTAGTTTGCTTCGTTCTTTCAATTTACCATGCACTTTGCTATCTTCTTTGAGATGATAATAGAAACTGTGCGACTATATAACAGTGATGTGAGGGACTCCCCTCCCCGGTCCCCACCGACCCGGGTATTTTTCTAAAAAAAAAGGGGTCCCGGTCCCGTCTGCCCTGAATTCCAAAAAACGGGGTCCCTCCCATCACTGCTATATAAGTAAACTTCTCATTCATAAGTTTTTTAATTGTGATTTTGTCAGTCTTAAAGTTTTACATTTAGCGTAGTCTGTTTCAGGTACACGTCACTTGTTCGAAGTAGAAGATTCCATATCATAACCGTAAACAAAGATATTACTAGTTTCGGAATTATCACATCTCTGATATTTATTGTTCGGAATGTGAGGAGTCGTTTTTCCCTGTTAAAAAATTAAGACTCCATTTGCGTAGCCACGGCTACGGTGAATTTGAACAAAAAGAAGAGGACTCTATAAATACGGATGAACTCGAGGTAATCTCAATTGAATATTTAATATTTAAAAACAAGTATAGGAATTCACTTCCGCGAGAGAACTGGTACAGCTTTCAAAATTAGAAATAGCACAGAATGGGATGGTGCTTTGCAATCGATTATTGGCGTAGCAGAGTTAGGAATCACGGAACTCACGATCGAGTTGGAAACCAAAGTAAAATAGAGGCTGACTACACACCATGGACAAATAGTAATAAAAAATGTCAAGAGAAAACGTGACAAAAATGTAAGAAGAAACGACTAGGTCGGTCACGTTGTAGATTTACGAGCAATTTATTAAATTAATTAATTAAAAACACTGAAAACACATTTTTTGCAATTTATTTGTTGATTCTTAAGGAAATCAAAAAATCTTTTTTTCAATAACTAAAATTACATGATTTGGAATGTTTATACACTCGCTTTTTATTTATTAAAGATCGAATAGAAGCTTTTTTTCGCTGTTGAAACTTTAATATTAATTTTTCTCCACAGAAAAGTTGTAAACCTATATTTTTCTCTTCATAGTAAGATAGAGAATTTCATGACGATCAAAATGATATATAGAACTTGTGGTGATAATGCTTCATTTTTGTATATTTTCACAATTTGCTGAAAACACAAGACAAAAATTAAAATTTTATTTTATATTATAAATATTATAGTATTACATTAAAATTAGTTACTTATAATCAATCAATTAACATATTTACCTATTCTTCAGCAACATAAATCAATAGTTTTTGAAAAAAACTCGTTATATAATAATTATTCCGCAGAAAATCGTTTGATATCTTTACCTTTATTAAAAATATATTTATTGCCGATTTATATTCTTCTTCGGAGCATTTTCTAATTCAGAATGATTACTAAATCGATACTTGACCTACTACCACCTTAAACAAATGAAATATACCGAAAATCCAAAAGTATTCGAATTTATATTATCGATATGGTCCCTCGTGTAGAAAATGATTTTACCTGATTGCTTCATGATAGTTTGTATTGCTTAATTTCTCAAATTTGCAATCAAATTATTTTATATTTATTATTAAACAAAAAGGGAGACATAATAAGCCATTTATTAATAAATTTTTATAAAGCAATATTGTATAGTATCAAAATAGGAAAATTTGTTGAAAATTATGCACCGCCATCGATACTCCATGCTCTTCCTCCATGAGTTCAGCAATTTAATCTTTATGGATCGAACATTGTTGAGATTGACCAATACCGGCATAGAATAATTCGTTTCTAAACTATTATATCATCAATTTAAATAAATTAAATCATATCTCACCCAATAGTGCCCCAATCATGGACGATATAAAACATTTTCCACGAGCATCATCAATACAGACAATCATGAAGTAGTACTGAATCGGTTAAGGCTGATAACATCATTGCCTTAAATGTTGACATGATTTTTGTGCCCATTATGAACCAAATCAATGAAAACCTTCAAAAAAGGTACCTGAAACAATTGGTATTTCTTATAGTACGGAAAAATTAAAACTTACATTTTCACTAGGTGTATTACTGAGTAATACAATCATTTTGATTCACATTTAAGCCCTGTTATCCTTGATATCTGATATTGTTTGATAGCCATTCATAAAATCCTGCAAAATCAATTATTATTCAGGGTTAAGGCTCGAGAGAGTAAGGAAAACACGTTCGAGAGAACAATATGAGGATGAAGTACATAATAATTGGTTTATTTATAAATTTAGAGCACTAAAAAATAATTATTAATTTTTAGAAAGGTTTTTTCTAATTTTTCAGTAAATTGTGAAAATATGGCAAAATAAAGAATTTCAATCACAAGTTATATATATCATTTTGATCGTCATGATCTCATCAATCTATTTATACTAAAAAAAAACAATATTTTGATAACTATTTTCGCAGGAAAAAACTGATTTTCTTGGAAAATTCGTTAATACTTAATCAATATGGACTATAATGACAAAAATAATATATTTATACATTTCATGCATGATAACATACCTAATTATTAATAATTTTCTTCAAAAAACAATAAAATTACCTTGTTTCAGCTTCAAAAACGGTGAAAATAAGATTTATAATTAAAAAATAATAAATGCGATTGCTGGCTGGCGATTTGAAATCCCGCGTAAAAATGTGTGATACACCGATTACCCTCAGAATGTCCAAGGTGTGTGACTACAGCTCTTATGACGGTAATATTTTGAATCATATTAATTAATAATAAATAAAGTTGAAACAAAATGCCACTGGTCAACTAAACGCTAAATGAAAATAGAAATTTTTCAACTTTTAGACGTGTTTTTGTAATTTTTATGTTTAAAATAAAAACCTATTGTTCACAGAATTGTATCCCTTTTTCTTAAATTATCTAAAAGGCACTTTATATTCCTTAACTGTTAGTTTAAAAAGGTTTTAATAATGCTTTTATTGATTTAGTTAGATTTAGCGTGCTTCAATCATATCAACCACGACACAGAGTAGCATAAATTGAAGTTTTTCAAAAAGGCAGAAAAATATTATAAGACAGCTTCACACCAAATTGAATGGTTAATTTGCGGGATTAGAAAAGATTCTCATTTTGCAAATTTCGGCAAGAAGCGCATGTTTTTGGATAGTTTAAGATTGGGTAATAAAAATGACTTGTCAGGTTTATATGAAAAATACGTGTAAATTAGATTATTATTATTCATTTCAGAGATCGATGCCTAATGGAAGAGGAAAATTTTAGGGGCGGGGCAAAGGTCTTGTTTGGGCTGTCACACGGCCACTAAGGCCATCACGTCTCTTCCTCTTTTGTTTGTCATCAATTTTTGTTATCTATTTTTTGATGACAAGAAATGAAAAGTTTAATTTAAAAATGAAAATGGATGAAATAAAAATATTGATGACAAACAAAAGACGAAGAGACGTGATGGCCTTCGTGGCCGTGTGGCTGCCTAAACAAGACCTTTGCCCCGCCCCTAAAATTTTCCTCTTCCATTAGGCATCGATCTCTGAAATGAATAATAAATTAGATTAGAAAAACACGTTAAAATATTGAAAAATATTTATTTCCATTTGGTGTGCAGTTTGATTGGACATTATTGTCCATTTCAGAGATCGGCGCCTAATGGAAGAGCAAAAGAAGAGAAAATGATGGACGGCCACAAACAACTTTTTCGTCAAATTCTCTTCAATGTGTGCTACCCATAATTTCGTAAAAAAGAGTGGCCGTCCAAACGAGAACCTCATTCCACCCTAATTTTTTTCCTCTTCCCATAGCCACCGATCTCTGAAAAGGAAAATACAAAATAATGTTTATTTTTTTAATATTTAGAGCGATGTTTTTCGGTCTAACCGATAAACAAATTTTGATCAAGCTAGTATGTCTAGAAATTAATTTCTGCGTTTTTTTTTACGATCCACAGGGAGACCTTCTTCCTGTGGATGTTGGGTTTTGCGGTCGAAGTTGTCGATTCACCGGGACTAACCCACGATTTTCTTCGCTTCGGATTGTCGTAGTACACCCACTTTTCATCGCCAGTAAAAATCTGTCCAACAAGATTTGGGAAGATGTTTTTCTCTGCAGGGCATCCATTTTCCTTCCTTCTGCTTTCAATCGATGTCTCAATTGCTTTTTGCGTGACGCCGAGAGATGGCGCAAGTTGCTCCTGTGTTTGAGTCGAATCTTCATCCAACAAAGGTTGAATTCCTTCGTCTTCAATTCTTTGGCTGTCCTGATCGGTCTTTGTCGTTGACGTCAAAATCTCCCGATTTGAAGCGCTGAAACCATTCTTGGCAGGTTCTTATGGATGGTGCAGCATTGCCGTAGGCTTGGGCAAGGATTTGGTGCGCGTCAGTGGCTTTCGTCTTGTGTTGGAAAAGGAAAAGAAGAGCTTCCCGCAAACGACGTTTTCCTGGCACCAAGGTGGACATATTCTGCACCCAAAATAATTATTTTTATAAAGTACGTGAAGAAATTGATATATAAGTATTGTCCTTTTCAGATATCGGTGCCTAATGGAAGAAAAATAGAAGAAGAGAAAATGATGGGCGGCCACACGGCCAGAAACAACATTTCTCTCAATTACTTTTAAATGTGTGCTGTCCATAATTTCGTAAAAGAGAATGGCCGTTTTTTTCCTCTTCCATTAGGCACCGATCTCTGAAAAGGACAATTGAAAGCTGATAATACAGAGAACATTATCATATAAAATTCGTTATATAAAAATAATTTTATTTTGACAAAATATCAAAAACAAAAAAACGTGGAACGTAATTTCTAGGCATAATACAAAACATTATAAAAACATTACACACCAATTAATAATCATATCTCTTATATTTAAAAACTATTTCCCCAATTATATGTTTAACATAACCATATCTATCATAAAATCATTTTGGTACATACAGTACAAGCTTTAGCACATGAGACAATATATTTCAACCGAGTAATTCTAGGGTACAATCTTCTTTAACAGAGGAAAGGCATTGGATTAGAGTCACTGATAAAGGGCAATGCGAATGTGATTCAATGATACCCGTAACGTCGACTATCTAATTGGCATTTTAAGAACAATGTCCATTGCCAATTATGTTTTGCGTGTCCCCATAGGATCTGTGTTCACGTACAATCCGTTTTACATTACTTACGAGGTTATAAAATGTGTGTATTATTAATTTTGTTTTTACCAGATCGAAATGACGAATCGTAACGATAACCTTGGCATGGCTAGAGCTTCAGCTGATGAATGTGAATGTGATTTCCCAATAGGTATTAACAACTCTCTTGAAGGAAACAAATTTTGACCTCACTAAATACTGAAAATTCAAGAAATCGTAGCATTTCTTATACTGACGGTCAAGATTTAAGGTGACTCTTCAATATCTAAGTAAATCGACGGTTTTCTTTAGCAATACGAGATGTAAACTCATGCGTCATCCAGGTCGCTTAGATGAAAATGACCTTGAAAGCGTAAAAAATAGCTTCAAGTGGAAATTCGGCCGACGGCATTCAATATTATAGACCTGCTGTAGACGAGAATGGAACACAACTTGCCATGGGTAAAATTCTCTCCAAATCTCTTCCGAATGATAAATAATTTTGTTTAGTAATAATGAATCCCACGAAATGTGACTGGGTGAAAAAATATTCTGAGCGTGCACGTTTAACATAACAAAATACGAACTTAAATTGAAAAAGTTAATAGTTATGAATGAATACGATAAAGGATTCCTCGCAGGTAAAAACTATTATTTTCATAATTATTGCATTCTTATCAGCAGGTTTTCTATTGTCGCATTCCACAACATCTGCGCACGTCAAATGAAAATGAGGATCTTGCCACATTTAAACGCATTTTAATAATTTCCACGTGCAAGTTAAACAAATAACTTTTACGTAAGACTGGCAGGCTTCTTTTAAACTATCTCTGACACTTTAAATTTTTTGTGAATTCTAACCTTCAGGGATTCTTCTAGGCTCCCGTTAATACGAATACTTTTGGTGTGTCTACAGATATAAAGTTATTATTTAACTCCGTCAAAAACGTGATGCCCACAATTTTCCCTTCTATGTTCATTTTTTAATATATCCCCTATGATTTCCCAACATTTTCCCCTTTCTGGACTATCTAATTTTATTTTTTTCTTTCACATTTATCAATTCAAATTTTTATTCAAAAATTTCGTTTAATTTCTACTCAACTTTTTTTTGTTCTTAATTTTTATTAAACCTTACGTTTTTATGTCCCACGTTTCACAGTCTCACTTGTTGTGTGTGATATTTTTTCTATTCTTTTTTTAACGTGTCTGGTACATTTATTTTAAAAAAAATAATACAAATAAATGTTGGATTAAGCTAACTAGGGAGGTCATTTTTGGATCCAAAAGGTTTCGGGCAAAACTTTGCATGGTGATAGCTGAGGAAATTTTATTATCAACTTGAGGCTCTATACTACTCTGAAATACGTCTGGCGACAATATAGAATTTTGTCTTACTTAGTTTGCGCAGCAAACGCTTGACCACACATGTCCCGCCCACGGTACTATGCTTTGTTTATAATAAAACTGAATATTAACTGCTTTACTTGTGAATTCACGAATTAAAAAATATCCAAAAATAATAATATATGATTCTACAGAGACTAAGCTTCATATTAATATAAAATTTTATAAACTTTTCCAATCTTTCAAGCTCGAAAATTGCAGATATAATCTGTCAGTTATGTTAAATATTTTCAAAAAACGCGTTATAATTATTTTGTGATGTAAGAAATATATAGATACCTCTTATTATCGGATAGAGGATTAATTACTCTATCGAGAAAACCAGCATTTATTATCTTTATAATAGCTTTAAACCTTAAATATTGGTAACAAATAGTAAAAATCGACAAAAAATTGCGTTCTCCAAGTTTAGACGCTTATATCTCAGCTCACAAATAAGGTATCGATCTGAAATTTTCTATATACAGAGATTACATTCTGCCTTATACGGTATGAAAATAATTTTAAAATGCTTTTCACTTTCCAGTCTGATAAGCCTCTTAAAACGAAAACCTTAAACACAGGCAACACAATTATTGGGAGAAAGAGGGACGTCAAAACATGTGTCATTTCGCGAGGGTTAAATCGTGGGTATATAAGAATGAGGACAGTCACTTGTGATCAGCATTCGTGCATTGTCACATTTATTACTGCTACCAATATATTCAATATGTCAACCGAGGTTGCTGCTCCAGTCGAAGATGTTGTTGCTTCACCATCAACTCCAAAGTCACCAGCCGCCAAGAAGGCAACCACCAAGAGCAAGGTTCCCAAGGTTGCTGCTGCAAAATCTTCGCACCCTCCATTTGGAAACATGATCAAGACTGCCATTCAAAAAATTGCTGATAGGAAGGGAGCCTCGAAGCAAGCTATTGCCAAGTATATCAACGATAACTTCAAGCTTAATGGAAACGCCGCTCAACAAGCTGCTCACTTGAGAAGTGCTCTTAAGAGAGCCGTCGCATCGGGAGCTATCAAGCAAGCATCAGGAACTGGTGCCAATGGAAGATTCCGTATCGCCGAAAAGAAGAAGGATGAGGCAGCTCCAGCCAAGAAAGTAAACTCATCAGCTAAGAAGACATCAGCCAAGAAGACTGGAGAAAAGAAGGCGAAATCAGTCAAGAAGACAGGAGAAAAGAAGTCGAAATCTGCAAAGAAAGCACCATCCACACCAAAGAAGGTAATAATTCGACTTTAATAAATTCAATTTTTCATTAAATTTTTCCAGAAGTCTTCCTCGAAACCAAAGGTTGAAAAGAAGGCAAAATCACCAAAGAAGGTTTCCAAACCAACCGCCAAGAAAGTGACAAAGAAAGCAGCCGCTCCCAAGAAGGCTTAATAATTTAAATCAATTACTAATAATTACCCTCAATCAGGCAAGATCTCTGTAACATTGAAATTTAAAACTTCCTACTTGTAAATATTGTAAAACCCTACCGGTAAATTTTTATTTAACTTGTAGTAATTGTTTAGTAAACTCATTAATAAATTACTTATATATATTACCCTATTTTACCGTTTTATTGGATTTCGTTCGTACACTATTTCGAAGGTGGTGGGGGGAGAGATAGATTTCTCTCATTTCGTGTCTAATGTCTCCACACACTCGTCTGTCATCAGAATATTTAGTGAAAACAGTTCTACTCAAAATAAAAATTGGAATTGTTTATTGACTAATCGATAACAAATTTTTGGATACATTAGCTATCAAAACAATCATAACCTATAACAAGAAAAAGCATATATATCTAACAAGTTTAGAACATTAAAGACATTTGAATCTATCAAATAAAAAGTCCATAATACTATCATAATCTTGGCTTAAAGATATTCTAAATCCGTTACAAATAATATATTCCAAAATGCTATACTGTTGGATACCCAACTTGTCACTGTTGTGTACGACGGTCTCTCTCGGTTCCCATTTCTAGTGAAAGTTGCTTGGCTCAAATCGGCCATTCAAGATTCCCAGCAGCTCCTTAATCTTTCCTTAAATGGTTTGTTCACAGCAACGTCCAATGGTTGAAGATACTTAGTCAGTCCACCCGGTATAAATGCTAAATGTAACAGCTGATTAAGCTCCTCTAGTACTGTCGGTTCTAGATGACAACGAGCCGAATCCAATAGAAAAATCCCTTTTTAAGGTCAGGATTTTTAGAAAAAATTGGTATCCAAATGTTATCAATCCAATCCTTCATTTTCTCGGAATACATCCCTCCTTTCTCATTTGCTCTTACGACCACGGATGAAGGGAACTTCTCTGTACATTTTTCACTTAAATATGACATAACGGAAGCACGGATTCTTCCTAATCCACCTTATCGTGAGATATTCATGCTCCATATTCGTCATTCTTCCTTGTTTAATTTTAATAAGATATCTCATCTTTATTCATCCCTCAAGTTGTTTATCTACTATACTATCAGGAGTGTTTCATGTTCATTACCACTTCATTAGTTTAAAATTTATCTTTAAATGTAGTCATATATTCATTTTTTAACTCTTATATTCCTTGTATAATGATAAACATAAGAGCAACAACAACAAACAACCATCCCCCCTTCTCCCATCGGAGGAGGAAAAATTCTTCACTACTTTTGTGCATAACAACTTCTGTTATATTTTCTCTTTTGATCGAAATGATGAAAACAAAACCGACTGCGTCGAGGAATCCAATGAAACGGTAAAATAGGGTATACTTTCTTATTGAACATCTTTTTTCCGGATTTTTCAACTTGGTTTTCTTACCAAATATGCATAACTTCAAACGAAGTGGTAATACTCATTTTTAAATGAACGACCAATCTATTAAAGCAAAATTCGACGTTTTGTTAAAACTTATTCCTATTTTTTTTTAAATTTTACGTTTCGGTATTTCGGTATACGTCGATTCACACGTGCATCGGAAAACGACAGAAAAAAAACTGAATGGAACACGGAATGTGGCCCATCACTAATTTTTCTTCGTAAAATACAAATGATCCTGGACTAGAAATAAATATTTATAAAATATTGCAACTTTTATTAAAAAACAATAAATAAACAAACAAATCAATTTGTGGCCCTAAAGAGGGCCGTTGGGTTCGGTTCAAATAGAATCAAATAGCTTCAAGAGCACATTTAAGCTCTCTCACCACGGATTCTACGAGCAAGTTGGATGTCCTTTGGCATGATGGTGACACGCTTGGCGTGGATGGCACACAAGTTGGTATCTTCGAAGAGACCGACCAAGTAAGCCTCGGCGGCTTCTTGAAGGGCCATCACAGCCGATGATTGGAATCGCAAGTCAGTCTTGAAATCCTGAGCAATTTCACGCACCAATCGTTGGAATGGAAGCTTGCGGATGAGCAACTCGGTCGACTTCTGGTAGCGACGGATTTCACGAAGAGCAACGGTTCCTGGACGGTAGCGATGCGGCTTCTTAACTCCTCCGGTGGCTGGGGCTGACTTGCGGGCAGCCTTGGTGGCGAGTTGCTTTCTTGGAGCCTTTCCTCCGGTAGATTTACGGGCGGTTTGCTTGGTACGAGCCATGACGATTCACTGATGAGACAAAGACTTCTCTAATTTGGAATTCCCTCGTTGCCTGTTTATATAGTCATCTTGTTTGATGGGTGGAGAGTGTGTCGTATCGTGGGGAAACAGCGTCTTGTGTCTTTTCGTGAGGGGAAAACAGCGTCCTGTGTCTTTTCGCGGGGGTTAAACGAAATCCCGCCTTCTCTAGTATATAAACCGACCCATTCGTTCAGTTTCCATGCTCATTTGAGATAACCTAAACATGTCTGGACGCGGAAAGGGAGGAAAAGGACTTGGAAAAGGTGGTGCCAAGCGCCATCGCAAAGTCCTCCGTGACAACATCCAAGGAATCACGAAGCCAGCCATTCGCCGTCTTGCCCGCAGAGGAGGAGTCAAGCGTATCTCCGGACTCATCTACGAAGAAACCCGCGGAGTTCTGAAGGTGTTCCTTGAGAACGTGATCCGTGATGCCGTCACCTACTGCGAGCACGCCAAGAGGAAGACTGTCACCGCCATGGATGTCGTCTACGCTTTGAAACGCCAAGGCAGAACCCTCTACGGATTTGGAGGATAATTTGGATATTTATCGCATTGAGACATCAGTTAAACCGAACCCAACGGCCCTCTTTAGGGCCACAATTTTATATGAATCAGTATTTTGCTTTATTGAATAAAGAGGTTTTATGATTTGCATTGTTTTCTTCAAGTTTCTTGTTTATGAAGGAATAACGTTAAAAAATCAACTCTGGTGTAATTTCTCTTGAAAACGTTGAAAAATAATTTCATGGTTGGCATTCATTTTTTTGAAGCTCATTAATTAAATTAGTAGATATTAGAGAAGTTTAGGGTCGATCTTCAATGTCAAATTTGTCAAATAAATTATTTCAAACAAAAATTCAATGATTTAAAATATTTATTTTAACATAAAATATCATAAAGTAAAAAAATTTAATAGATCCTTACACTTCTGTAAGAACCGACACTTAAATGTTAACCTCAAAATCCGAATTTAAATCATGTAAACTAATATCTGATTCCATAAAATCAGCAGGGTGACAATTTAGCGGAATGACAACCCTGTCAGATATGATGTTCAAGCTTACATAACTGTAGTAATGAGCTGAATATGCTGATAAAGCACCATCAGCTGTGCTCTCAATTTCTTGATTTATTTCCTGATATTTTATGCTAAAAAAATATTTATAAAAATTATATTTCGTTTGAATAAATTATGTTGCCAAATTTTCCGGGCCGGAGGGCCGGGCCAGGGCCGAGGCATTGAGGGCCGGGCCGGCCCGCGGGCCGAAAAATTCGAAAATATCTGGCCCCGGCCCGGGCCGGCCCTAAATTTCCCAAGTATGCATTAATCGAATGTGAAATTTTTATCGATTAGGGAGGAATCATTCAGTTATGCTCTCTCTCTCAAATTTAGTCCCAAATAAGTATATATAAATTTGTTTTTGTTTACATAGAAAAAAGAAAATATTTAATCAATTTCCTATATATAGGATAGGCCTATATTTCTGTTTCTATATATCGAAATTAAGAAAAGTAATAACGACGACGTAAGGAAGAAGCACTTCGTTACTTATTGACACAAACCATACTTTTTACTTTATACAAATAAGAGAAAAAATAAATTCAATTTGGTGTATTCCTCGCTGTGATAAACAATAGTTTTCATTCGATTAGGTACAAGTGAAAATGCATGTTAATAATATTTATTAAAATAAATTATATTTAATACATTAAACAAGAATTTGTGGCCCTAAAGAGGGCCGTTGGGTTCGGTTAGGTTTCAATCGATCGGAGCGACCAATTTACTTGCTGGAAGTGTACTTGGTAACAGCCTTGGTTCCCTCAGACACGGCGTGCTTGGCCAACTCTCCTGGAAGGATCAAACGGACGGCCGTTTGGATTTCGCGAGATGAGATGGTCGATCGCTTGTTGTAGTGGGCAAGACGAGAAGCTTCGGCGGCAATTCTTTCGAAGACGTCGTTGACGAATGAATTCATGATCGACATGGCCTTCGATGAGACTCCAGTATCCGGGTGAACTTGCTTGAGTACACGGTAGATGTAGACGGAGTAGGATTCCTTTCTCTTGGCGTGTCTCTTCTTGTCTCCGGAGCGTGGCTTCTGCGATTTGGCGGCTTTCTTAGCTCCCTTAGCTGATGGTTTTGGTGGTGCCATGATGATTCGACTTGAGATGCAAGTATGAATGGAATTGTGATTCAATTTCTATTTATATAGCGCGCTGGTGGAGGGCGTGTCTTCTCTGTTTCATGCTATTTCGATATTTATCCCTGGCGAAAAGACACATTTCATATCGATTGTTAGGCACCGCCCTGACCGCGCGTGGGTATAAATAACAGCAACGCGGTTTTTGTCATCATTGTGTTTTCTGCACAGCAAATTCAAATTCTATCAACCAACAATGTCTGGACGTGGAAAGGGAGGAAAGGCCAAGACCGGAGGAAAGGCCAAGTCTCGTTCATCGAGAGCCGGACTCCAATTCCCAGTCGGTCGTCTTCACCGTCTTCTTCGCAAGGGCAACTACGCTCAACGTGTCGGAGCCGGAGCTCCAGTCTACTTGGCTGCTGTTCTTGAATACCTTGCCGCTGAAGTTCTCGAGTTGGCCGGCAATGCTGCCCGTGACAACAAGAAGTCGAGAATCAACCCAAGACATCTTCAATTGGCCGTCAGAAATGACGAAGAATTGAACAAGTTGCTTGCTGGTGTCACAATTGCTCAAGGTGGTGTTCTTCCAAACATCCAAGCTGTCTTGCTTCCAAAGAAGACAGCCGGCGAAAGCGAATAAGTCACCATTTGTGCTCAATTTTAACCGAACCCAACGGCCCTCTTTAGGGCCACAAATGTATTTATTTTTGTTTTTATATTTCTTATAATAAAGTTTCTTTTGATTGGTTTTTCATGTGGTATTATTGAAAACATTGGCTAATATAGTAGAATTTTTGGGTGAATTATTGCATTCAAATGATTTTTTTTGGAAAATAAAATATTCCGAGAAAGTTGGTCTTTACCTTTTCTATACATTTTCCTTCGCAGAGATATATTTATTACCGTCCAACCGAAATTGTCATTTTATCTTTTGCTCTTCCATTAGGCAACGATCATTGAAATGTACAATATATTTTTCTTAATATTGTTTTAATTTTTAAATGAAATATCTCGTATTATTGATAAAATAATTTCTATCGGGAAGATTTAATTCAGTTGGTATGTAATTCACGAGTTCACATGAATCGTTTGCAATATATTTTAATTGATCAAATATAATGTGTTGTACCTGATCCAAGTGCACTCCAAGTGCTCAAAATAGTTTAAGAAGCGTATTTCTAAGTTGGCTTGAATAATTCTTAATAAGATTTAACAGTACTTTCTCTGTAGAGTTCCTTTAACAGGTCTTCAAGAGAGTTGTTAAAATTCATTTGGAAAACACATTCGCATTCATCAGCTGAAGTTCACACAGCATTAAATGCACTCCCAATTGCCCCACGATTTCGGTAGGGCGCGCTTACTGCAGAAACCCTGAATGTCTTCTGCCTCATCGTTTATTGTTTTGTGTTTTTTTCATTTTTTCCGATTTATTATTTTCATTACCCCACAATTTTATTCTATTAGATTTATAGAATGTTTTCTATCATGAATAAATATTTATTTAATGAAAATCATTGTTTCCACAATATAAGGTATTTTCAGGAAGATGCGCAATACTTCGTTGGTAATAGCTATTCATTTTAAGCGAATAAATTGTAAAGGAAATGTATTGATATCAAGGTTTGTATTATTGGTTCATAAATCCAAAATTGTATGTCTATTTAGATCATAAAATAATGTTTCCTCACAATAACTCGTTGCTACACAGATTGGTTCATTGTGGTTTCAGACATTCTACAGTTTATTTAAGTACAATGGTATAATTCGACAATTTTTGGTTCGTTATTTATGTTATGCAAACTAATGTAACTATATAACTAAATTTAGGATAAGGGGCCACGGACTATGATGATTAAGATTACTGGACAATATAATTAAATGTTCCCTCGTCGTTAAATGATTAAAGTGTTGTTTTTAATTTTGTATATAATATTGTGTTAACGATGGTAATTAATTATAAATAAAAGTCTACATCAAAAAGTGCAATTTTCCTAGAATAATAGAATAGCAATTATTCAAACATCTATTGCGTAAAGTTTAAGTAGAAGTTCAATTTATTGCGGTCCGTATACAAATGTAGCCAACATATTTAATATTATAATATTGCTATTTCCTATGTTTATTTTAAGGGTTGGATAATATATTATTAAAAATGTCGCAACAATTTTTAAAGACGAAATCTAAGATTGATTGCCCACATAGTGATTGTTGTTATAATGGTTTGGCTAAACATATGAGGCTCCATTTACGACGCAAACATTTTTATAACGAAAATGAAATGAACAATTTCGAAAATTGGGTAAAAACTGTAAAAAATGAAAATAATTCTGAAATAGCGATTGAGTTTCCGAATAGAGGAGCATATGAAGTAAGAAATAACATTTATTCCAAAAATATTTTAAATAGGCATGGAGATCTGAGAAAGAAGAGCTCACTGGAACGTCATTTTCCATAGCTCATTCAAAGGTCAATAAAAGAGGAAAAACGGAAGAATTAAAATGTAATAGAATGACAGATGGAAAAATAAAGGGTGCAGTAACCGGCGATAGGGTGGGTAATAGAGCTAAAAAAACTATTGAGCACTGTACCGCTTTTTTGAAGGTATATTACTACTTTATTAATAATTAATAATAATAATTTGAGGTTTCGGAGAATGATGGAAAAATTAGTGTTAATGGATCTTTTAACCACTCGCACGATATAAATTGGGGTTTGCTTAAGTTCACCCAGTCGCAAGAAAACAAAATAAAAGAGTAAGAAAGTTTGTTTAAACCCGTTCAGAAACGTGTAGTCATTAATTAAGACTAATGGAATATGGGCTGAGCAATAGCCAGGTGCTGAGTAAATTACGAAAGTACCCGCAAAATTCAAGATTATGGTACACGACAGTCCAAGATATATCGTGATATAAAAATACAAGTTAAGATTTTTATTTAATTCTTATAGCAATTTGAGAAGAAAGTTTGGCTTGGTTGAGGGAAGACTAGACGACAATGATCTAAAGTCTGTAATAAAGAGGATTGATAGGGAAGATGAAAGGGACGGAATAATCCACTTCACCGCTCCCGTCGACGAAACCGGAGCAGGATTTCGTCTGGGTTTAATATGAAATCTATAATCAGTGACCGTCAATTTGCAGTGATCATCACACCTCTGCAGATAGAATGGCTAAAAAAATTTAGTTCCAAGGGAGTAGTGTTGGATGACACTCACAATATAACGAAATACAACTTAAAATTAACGACACTTCTTGTCGTTAACGAGTGGAATAAGGGTCTTCCCGCCGGTGACTCATATTTTTATTAATATTAGTAAACGAAATTAAGGATTTATGATTTCCAACACAACGACCACGTTGGATATGGAAATTTTCTTCAAATGCATACGTGCGAAGTTCCCCTTATTCCAGCCAGCCACCCTCATGTCCGACGAAGCGCGAGTGTTTTGGAATGGGTTCCAGAAGGTTTTGTAGTAATAAATTAGTTAAATATTATTTCTCCAGGTGTTCCCTTCTGCCCCTACACAAAAAATCTTATGCCGTTGGCATGTTTTTAGAGCTTGGGAAAAAAAGGCTAGAAGTCTTATGAGGGGAGAGCAACTTAATGTCGTTTTGACATTGCTGAAGAAAATTTTAAACATAACGATCCCTGAAGAATTTAGTGAAAAATTGGGTTCTTTGGTAGAAATACTTGAAAACGGATCCGACGGGGCAAATAAATTTTTAGAATACTTTAACAAGTATTATAAAGATAAAGTTGCGCAATGGAGCGGTGCATACAATAAATTCATTGCGAGAACGAGTATGTTTGCCGAATCATTTTTCGGTTATCTTAAGGTATTTCGTCTTCTATAGACGCTTATTCTATTAAATTATAGAGACGTATGATGCGCGGAGAACAATATGTAAGGCTAGACAACCTTCTCCATGTGTTGTACTGCACAATAGAAGAAAAAATGTCATGTGCACGCATTGCGGTGATTATAGCATTTATTTTAAAATTTTTTAATATTAACAACTTATAATTGAAGGAGGATCGAAAATTAAGCTCCATTAGTGATCGTTTGAAAAGCACGCATCAGACACACCGTAGAGCACAAGCATACGTTGCAGAAGTAAAAGACATTCAATACTTTGAGTACTGTTGGTTAGTCCCAGATGGATTATCAAACAGAAGAGTACTTGATGAAGGATGTCCTTGTTTAGTAGATGTATTAAATTAAAGTTATCTTAATTTATATGTGTTATTTAAGAAAAACGTGCATTGTATGTTATGTGGAGCAGGTCCATACCGCTTCCGCTGTTCTTGTCATGATCAGCGTGCGGGAATTTGTTGTGAGCACATGCACTTGATTGCCTTATTTGGTTAGGATTTCTGTTCGTGATAAAAATTCAATAATTTAGAAAATAATAACTCAATAACGGTGAATGAAGAGTTATTAATAAATGAGCAAGATATACCAGTGGACCACGAAGAAGTTGTCGACATGACGGCAGTGGAAACAGAAAATAATCCTGTTGCCACTAACGTTAACGTTTCTGCGGCTTTTAATATGGATGACAACTGCAGTATAGAAAATAAGCGTCAGATGCTTAAAGAAGTAATGTGAAATTCGTTTGCATTGCATGTTTATTTTTGCTTAGAAGTTTGAGGCAGCACTAGCTATATGTGGTAATAGCTCAGAATCATTGAATAGCTTGTCTCAATGCATGGACAAATGGATTGAAGAAAGCACACCATGCACATCACAGCTTCAGCCACGCGTTGATGCACGAGTTAATGCAAAGCACCCAAAAATCCGTGAAGTATTTCGGGCAAATAAGTTGCTAACAGTATTAAAAAACTAATATATGACAAAACAAACTTTTATCTTCAGAGAACACAATTAAAAAGAAAACGTCCTATTCCGAATGACGATTAATAACGGATGAAGTGAAAATCTAATATATTTAATACGATATGTTATTTATCTAATTTCTTTTTTGTACCATTTTTTAACTTTCAATTTCGTAATTGTTTTTTTTCGTTTCCTAAATACCATTAAATAAATTTTAAGTAAAGTAAATAACGAACCAAAAATTGTCGAATTATACTATTGTACGTCAATAAATTGTTTAATTGCTCAAACCACAATGAACCAATCTGTGTAGCAACGAGTTATTGTGAGGAAACATGATATTATGATCTAAATAGACATACAATATTTTTGGACTTATGAAATAATAGCACAAACCTTAATTTTCATCCATTACCTTTTAAAAATATATTTTTAAACATTTATTGTCTCAAGATGAAAACTCAAGATAAACTATCACCAACGAAACATTCCACATCCTGAAAATACATTACAAAACGAATTGAGTGAAACGAAGAAATTTGATGAAACAATTATTTTCATTAACTAAATACTTTTGAATCATAGCACGTAGTCTTTCCTAAATTATACAAGTATTAGTTCAGTTAGCATAAAATAAATTACGAACCCAAACTTTACGAATTATAACATTGAATTTTTCAATTAGTTTTACAATTAAACCACATTGAACCAAATTATGTGACATCGATTGTTCTGAGGAAACATAGTATTACGTCCTAAAAAAAACAAATAGTTTTGTATTTATGAAACAATGGCACAAACCTTCATGATGCGACTGTGAATAACCGATTCTCGGCTATCGTCGACAAGCTATCTTCACCGAAGAAATCTAGATCTAAAATTATATTGTAAAACGAATTAAGTAAAAGGACGACATTTGTGGAAACAATGATTTTCATTAAATAAATATTTATTCATGATAGAAAACATTCTATAAATCTAATAGAATAAAATTGTGGGGTAATGAAAATAATAAATCGGAAAAAATAAAAAAAAACACAAAACAATAAACGATGAGGCAGAAGACATTCAGGGTTTCTGCAGTAAGCGCGCCCTACCGAAATCGTGGGGCAATTGGGAGTGCATTTAATGTTGATCCTGAAGTTCTAGCCATTTCAAGTTTATCGTTTCTTATATTAGGTCTAGAAATTAATTTTGAAATAATTATGAAGAATATTTTCTTTATATTTTCGTTCAAATTTGCCGAACAGCAGACGAGTTTGCAAGTTTAAATTCTTAACAAAACTGGTGGAAGAACGATAAAGTCCCGCAGAAAACATGGAATCCGAATAGACCATCTAATTGAAGTTTTTGTACTGGATGGAGTCAGAAGAAAGGGACAACATATCAGAACAATTGTATTTTATTTGTTTAGTCGTCGCCAAATTCGATTACCGCCGCAAAGTGTGGCGTACTTTTTAAATATTATTTTTTAATTTAATTTTCATGATTATTTTCTTGTTTAGGCTTGTTCTATCCTGTTTCTGTTGAAATAAATTGAAGAATATGTTTTAGATGTTGTTTCAATCGTGGAATAAATGTGGAAAATAATAAAAATCATAAAAATTAAACGAAAAAATAATATTTAAAAAAGTGCGCCACACTTTGCGGCGGTAATCGCATTTGGCGACGACTATATAATATTTCAAGACTTTTTACATTTTCAGTGCTAAAGAAATTTATCAGCAGTTAGCAATAGAAGGATGAAGAGCCACAATAGTCAGTGAGGGAAATATATATATATATATATATCAGGGTTGCACGGAATTCCATCTTCCATTTTCCGTTTTCCGTCGTCCGTTTAAAAAAAATGATTTCCGTGCAACCCTGATATATATATATATATATATATATATATAATAGCATACTGCTGAATATAATAATAAGTAGGTTCTACCGATTCCAAACTGGGACACCGCTATAATAGAAGATAGCGGAGTATGTAGTTGTGATGATCAAGTTTATAATAATTAAATATTCTAATGTTTTACATTTTATTTTCCAGCACAATGTTCATTGTGGAATGTGTAACGCTTGCCCTTATAAATAAAACTGACGAGTAATAAGTAATGAGTATTGACATTACTATTGCAATAAAGTATTATTCATTTCAGAGATCGATGCCTAATGGAAGAGGAAAATTTTAGGGGCGGGGCAAAGGTCTTGCACACCCGGACGAAAAACGGGATCGCTTCGAAACCGGCGTCAACAGCATAAGTATTGACGCTTTTTTTTAAATGCGGGCACAATTGTTGTCATATTTTTTTAATTTTGTAAAATTTACTGATTTCATGGTGAATACATGCTTAATAAAGTTTTTATTTGTATTAGAATAATTAGAATAATTATCTGAACGTATTGGTGACAAAAAATAATGATTCTCTATTGTTTTATTTTTTGCTCTGTCATTAATTTGATTATAAAAAAAATTTTATTGTTCATTTTTTTTAAAAAGCATATCATCGGAATCAGCATAAAATTCTCTATAAGATGATGTTTCACTTTTCGCTGTAATTCAGCTTTCAAATTTTTTATAACTGTTTTTATACATGATTTGGATGAATTGTTGAATGGTATTTTGTTAATTTAAATTAGCCTTTTATTCATAAATTCTATTATAGGTTGCTGCTTCACAATGTTTCGGACAAAGACGAATATCCATAAGATCGATAAACGAAGATGAATGAATCGATTCCAAGACGAATATATAAAATTGCTCTGCGATAAAGAAAAAATATTTTGTTTTCAGTGAATAAAACACTTTTATTGGAACTTAAGCTACAACTAAAATATCATATTATAGAGAATTTAATGCTGATTCAGATGATATGCTTTTTAAAATAAAATACTTGTAAAATTTATTGTAATATTAAATTTAAAGCAAAAACTGTTCTGTTAATACAAATACATGGTTTTTAGTGAATAAAAAATTTGAAAGCTGAATTACAGCGACAAGCAAAATATCATCTTATAGAGAATTTAATGCTGATTCAGATGATATGCTTTTTTAAAAAAAATGAACAATACAATAATTTTTTATATTCAAATTTAACTAAAAACTTAGACGTAGCAAAAAACCATTAAAAATGATTATTATTTGTTTTAAAATTACTTTAATACATTCAGATAATTTTTCTCAGATGTTTTATATACAAATAATTAACTTACCTTAATTAGAATCCGAATAATAAAGCTTCAAAAAATAGCTAAAAATAAAAGACGAACTTTTAGTGCCTAACATTTTTCTCGTCCCCCCTCTTTTGGAAAATAGCCAACAAAAATGTGTTTCCTCTATTTCAATGTTATTGTCCGGGTGTGTTGGTTGTTTTCGGGCATCGGTGCTGGGAACTTTTTAAAGTAGTTCGACCATATTTCGGGCGGTTTAGGCTTCTGACACAAGCTATCATATATGTGGTTCCAGTAGATATTTTTACTATCTTCCAGGCCCATTGCCAACTGTCTTGGGATTAGCATTCTTCTGATTTCTGAGTGGATGCCAAGGCTCGAGAGTGTTTTACAGTTGTGGGCCCACCAAGTATCAAGTGATTACAAACGGTTTGACTTTGGCTGTGGTGCCCAACGCTGCATAGTAGTCCACAAGTGGACTGTACTTTGCAATATTTCTTTCTGAGGCCTCTTCCATCGCTTTGCAACCATTCTCGAATGGGATGGTGACGTCGGCGATTACCGCTTTCTTCTTGTCCGGGCTAATCAGAACGATGTCGGGTCGTTGCATATCCGAGCCATGTGATTCATCGATCGTTAGTTTCCAGTCTTTCTTTTTTCCAGTCGACACGGTTGTGTCTGCCTGTGATTTCCCTGCGGAGGTTGTATCTGTCGTTGATGAGGATGTGTGGGATTGTTCCGTGTGGTCCTCCACATCGTCTGCATCTGCTGTCGTCGTTTCCTCTAGAGTGGGCCTCCCGTACATTAACGTAAGGGAGGCGCAATTGCTTGGTATAAAAACAAGAAGCACTACACTGCCAAGAAACCGCACCACATTGCAAAAGACATTAACAACATTTTGTCCCACATGGGACTGGACCATACTCGGCAGCGTGCAACGCCGATTGTTGTGCTGCGCTAGGGATAGGGCCAGTCAACGGAGTTTCCCGCCACATGCCTCACGGCTTCCGCACATGCTAGTATCGGTCACCCTGGTATGGTAGTAAAGAAAAAGAAAGAAAACATTTTTTAAATCTTTATTTCGACATACACATTTACAATTAGTTTTCCATTGGTTGATCTGTTGCTGGTGGTGCTGCCTTCGGTTCGATGGTGGCTGCCAGGTCCTCGAGGCGGGCGAGAATTTTAGCCCCGTCAGTCACTGCATCCTCTCTAGCGGGGGAGTCGGCCGTTGTGAAGATCTCAATCCGCTTTGCAAACTGCCTTCTTCTAATTCTTTCCTTAGTAGTTATATAGTGGTGGGCGGCGGTACGGGGGCCTATCACCCATACGACTCGGCCGTTTGTTTCCTCGCGGCCGAGGTTACTCGCATGGCGGTAGATCCACCCTGCCGGTTTGTGCCGGCGCACTTCTTTGTCGCCGGCCACCACATTGGCCTTCAAGGATGTGGGCTTCCTTTTCCTTTTCTCCGTCACCGTTCGCTTTCTTTTTTCTTCATCTTCAATTTTTTCCCGGAGATCTCTGATCAGCCGGGAAAAGTTGTCTTGGGCGGCCTCAATTTCAGCTAGAAGTCCGAGCATATGTAATCGTAGATGTTAGAAAGGTGTACGGGTATGGAGCGAAAGATATTGCGATAAAGATAAAGAAGAAGAGGGAGTGTGGACGTGGCCTATGGTCAGCACTTTAGGCTATGAAGATACCACGGGGCAGGGTTCGAACCCGCGCCTTTCATCTTGTAGTCACCGTGCCATGTCTCACATTTCAGACTCACAATTTTTGTTGTAGACCCCAAACTTTGGTAATTAAACCAATTTATTAAAATAACATAAAAGCAAACATAAAATAATCAATGGTGCAACTGAAAAACAAAAACAATAAATATATATGAATATATATATATATATATCGAATGGGCCCAAATAAAACTTATGTTAAAGGGACATTTAGTATCCCACTGGGGATGACCTGCGAATCCTTTCAATGGCGCGTGTATTTGGCGCCATTTCAAATTATTGCGGTCACAGCCGCAACAATTCTCTTATCCATGTCGCTGTTCATCCCCTTGCTGGCCCTAATGAATGTGAAGCTGGTTTGTGGGGAGTGGTAGTGTTTTCACGGCGGGTGGAGATGCTGGAGCTGATGAGTGGGTCTGTACATGCTCATTATGGCTTTCGTGGAGACCGTCACAGCAAGTGCTCGTTGGCATTTCTTTGGGGACGTCACTCCCTCTCCGCCCTTGGTTCGACCCAGCTTTCACATTGCGCATCGTCTTATGTCGAGTATGAATGTTGAAAGTTTTGTCGTAGTTGGCCCAGATATCTGGGTGGTTTGGTTTGTCGTATAGCTCGCCGTTGATGTGCCACCAGTAGATGTTTGAGGACTCTGTCGTGACGCTCACCGTAGTCACATCGTCTACACTGTCGTTTGTTCAGCTCCTCAGACTTGGCGTTACATATCGAGAGATCCAGTCTGGCTCTGTGTACGAACTTGTGTGCCGAGAAGCTGACATGGCCACCATCCCGTGAGAATTTGTTGCTCACGGGATGTTTTCTCACCACATCGGTCACGTGTGCCCGTGCCGGTTTATTGGCCACAAACTTGCGAAGGATGGCCTTCTGCATAGCTTTTTTCAAAATTTTCTTCATCTAAGGCAATGTTCCTTCGATAATGATAATGGGGCTCGCTATTGGCTTCCATTTGAATGTGAATGGTTAGCCTGTCATCGCATTCCTTAAACTTGACCGAGTTCAGGAGCGAGTTGCTATTTTGTGCGAATGCGCGTATGCATTCTCTCATCCGGTTGAAGACAATGAAGCCCATCATATGCTCAGTCACCCTCCGATCCGAGTTGAGATAATCGGCGATATCCTTCATTGACGGGTGGCGTTTGAGTTGTAGTTTAACCACTTGGGTCAGGTAGTCCCAGTGTAACGACCGAGTGAAGCGTTCCTTTGACCAAAGCTTCTTCATCATGGTGGTGAAGAAAGCGACTAATGCAGTTAATTTGGGACATAGGATTTCGCCTATACGGCAACTTGGTCCATCCCTTAGAATGACCAAGGAACAAAGAAGAAATTAAATACACACGTCATCGTGTATAAATTAAATAGTGCGTAACACTTAACCACTATTTAAGTGATCGAACTTCCGATCACCGGGGTCATTCATTCCATCGTCAGTCTCTACACGGACATTCGCTACACGGACATCAACCACACCGCACAAGGAAGTGAACTCAACCACGTTCCTGCCTGCCGCACAGCCGCTGAAGCCTTAAATCCAGCCGTAAACCGCAGGCCCACAATCCGCACAACTCCACGCACAACCAACAGCAGAGCAGTCGAGCCGGAAGAGGCCGACTTTAATTTCTTTGTTGTTAACGAATTAATTATATTCTAAACCACTGAACCACCAACCAAAGGAGGAAGCCAAGGCGACCTCCTTACATAGGAGACCTAGTCCACCTTCACGCATTGCTGCACTGCTATCAGGGTCTTGTTACTGAACGCGGTTAGTTCGGTAGTTTTCGGTGTCGAGTTGGACGCTACAAACGTCAGCTTCGGCATCACGAACGATTTGATGGCGTCGAGTTTTTTTGCCACGGAGCTAGGTCACTGGTGGTTATCGCCTCCAGGTTCTCTGTGGATTTTATCAGAAGGTCCTCTATCGAGGTCCTTTTACCCCACCGGTCATAATGCCTAAATATTTGTACGCGTCCTCCTTACCTAGGACTCTGATCGCTTTTCCCTGTATGGTTACTGGCTATCAGGAGGCGAGTGGAGACTCGTGACAGCTGGGCTGTTTGGTGGGACCACGAGCGCCTGCAAGGCAACCCGTTTAAAAGTGGGTGTGGGCGAGGTGCAAATGGTGTTTAGCTGGCGTTTCCGTGAGCTTCCTGCAGAGCTACTCAAGTCAGCCTGCAGAGCGTCTGCTGGCGGTGTGAGGCTGGTCGTCCCCTTGGTTTGGTCACCGTCTTCTTGCTTAATGCGCTTGACGGGTAGTGTAACGGTCGGTGCCACGCTATCTAACTTGCGTTTAGTGACTTGTTTTCGTGAAAGCTCATTTGCACTACTGTGTTCAGCTCGTCAAGCTCTATAAAAGCGCAACGTGCTACGAGCTCATAGAGACGAGAAATACGTCGTGGAAAAGTGACTTGTTCACTTTCACACCTACGAAAGCTCTGAGGGTTACAACGTTATCGCTGTCTTCAACT
This sequence comes from Caenorhabditis plicata, assembly GCA_963931815.1. Classification (NCBI taxonomy): domain Eukaryota; kingdom Metazoa; phylum Nematoda; class Chromadorea; order Rhabditida; family Rhabditidae; genus Caenorhabditis; species Caenorhabditis plicata. The sequence goes on along the minus strand of OZ007492.1, from coordinate 9,203,436 downwards.
CTTCGATTTCCGTGTCCTGCAATATTAGTGCTACGGCAAAATTTTCAACGCATTTGAAAAGAAAACAATAAATTTCGAAGGTATTTTTAATTTTTCATTGCTTGGCTTACGAGGAGGATCATCACGGACAACAGAATGCAGTTTCCATTGTTAGAGATTCGTTTTCTGGACCCTCATATGTCGCTACGACAGCAACATTCTTACGAGATTGAACATTTGGCACGTCTGAAGCGATATAAAATCAGATTTTCGTTGTGTTCGATCCTTCATTACCGCCACCATCCACACACACAATGTTAATGGTTTCGGGAACTGTTTTCCATCTGTTATTTGCATAATGGAGGAATATTGCATAGGAATACGTTTAAATATTGCAGGTATTGCTGGGACCATTTTGAAATGGATTCTATGGTTGCGAGATTGGGATTTACAGAGCCGACGTATTACGTTATACTGTTTATTAGTAAATCCCATTTCCCTTAGTAAATCCCATCATGCTTCCATCCGTAACTAACATTTCTCGACATGAATTTTTTAGGAACGGCTCGATTGATGAGGAATGTTGAGCTAATTAATTTGCTTCGCAGGATTCACTGGGAGCTCGACTTTAAATTTCCCTTTTTCGACATTCTAAATCCTTACAAATGATACACTATTCCAACAAATTCAATCATTCTTCTTTCAGTTTCCCTTGATTCTTCCAATCCACAATAACCTTATCTCTGCAACAAATTTCCAAATAAATCCTAACAAATTCCAACTTATATCAGTTCCATCAGTTCTTCATTTGTGTTGAGGCAAAATTGTTAATGCCACATAATAGGTCACGTTTCTACGACATATTTTACTGTAGCAATGCCACATGGCATTGCTAAGCCCCGCCCCCAGGGGAAACGTATAAAAGAGATTTCTACTCTTCAATAAATGCTTATTATGTCTCTGGTCCTGGTCTCCATGTAGTGACTGGCAGACGGTCGTCGCAGTATTAGTTCAGAGTAGAATACTGGGCGGCCGCCCTGTTACATGGAGGTTCCAACCTCGCACTCGGACGCGCTATTCAGGTCTAGTGCAAGCTCTGGAAGAGTAAGTGGACCCCAGGTCAGTGTCTAACCGCTAGATTATTCCTCACTGATCGCCGTAGGTTGGAGCAGGCGCTGGTCGGTCCGCCTGATATCAGGTTTTTCCACAATTTTTTGTCGACCAAGCTCCAATACGTTCGTAGCGGGTGAGATGATAATAAGGACTGACTACTAATCCCGACAGGGTCGGAGTAAAGGATCCATGCGTTGCCCCATATTAATCAACAACGCATGAGGTGTCAACCGTAAACAATCGGGTTTACGGGACACTATTTATGAGAGGGTCGCTCCCTAACACGTGATGGATAAACCGGTACCATCCTTCCTGCCCGGGGCCTGCCACTCAATATATTGGAGTTTCCTCCATATCGGCCACCCCGGCACGACTACGTGTTTTCTAGGCGCCGGCCGTTAGACACCTGGCTCTGAGCCTAACTCCTGGTTATGAGCTTACTTCCACAGCCGAGACACATCCCGTTAGCGATACTGCTACTACTACTATTCTACCGCTATTGGTACACTCTAGTATTCAGTATTCTAATATTCGGCCGTTGCCACGTCATTGAATAGTGGGACGCATACCGTTGATATCAATTCACAAAAAACGGCTTAGTCAACGGAGCCTGTTGAATTGATGATGCCGTACCAACACCGACTCATCGCCGAACAACTGCTAACAATGGGATTTTACATTTGGCAACAACCAGCAGACAAGCATCTGCAATCAATCACTCGACGCCAACTGCTGCAAAAGATGCAACACCGAGGCGCCGATAAAACAAAGAGAATGGCCACCACTCGCAATTCATCATTCCAAGGTCGACGCCAACTGCTCAAAAGATGCAACACGCGGGGCGCCGATAAAACAAAGAGAATGGCCACTCCCGCAATTCATCACCCCAAGGTCGACGCAAAATGCTCGGCTACTACTTCGCACCACAATGATGAGCCCAATACTTGGGGACATGGTCTACCAATGCCCGGGCCGCGGCGGGTTCGTCGCCCGCATAAATGAACAAAGTGCCCGAAGCCGAACAGTCCACAGATCGTCGAAACCATCGCCAACATCTACGAAATTTCAACGGCACCGCAGACAACCCAAGGTACAAGATGTACTAAGGAAACTTATCTGGAATGCCGATCGTACGTTGGCTTCATCGAAACTGCACGCACAGTCACACTGCAGCTCGTATCACCGACGACCGTGGAAGTTTGCAAGAACAAGGCCGCAGACATGTCCAACCAAACAGAAGAACGGTCAGACCACTCCGAACCGGTTAGACTGCTCTTCGGAACCCATTGAACGAAATGGAACGCCAATCGACAAAAGACATTATCCAATCTTTAGAACGATCGGTAATCTGGAGATTTGGGCCGCCCAGCGAAATACAAACCGACGCTGGACGACAGTTCACAAGCTACGACTTCGAGAAATTTGTCGAAACATTGGGAGTTAGACACAGAAAAGGAGCACCGTTTCACAAAGAAAGCAATGGACAAGTGGAAAGGTTTCACAGAACCATCGAAACAGCGTTGAGCAACTACGTGAACAAATGGCAAGGAGACTGGGACGCCTATCTTCCAGCCATCACATTCACCATCTACAAGGATGCAAATAGAAGAAATCCAACGATTCTTGAACGAACAATTGGGACGACAATCCAAGAAGCAATCAGAAAATTGGCTCCAATGGAAACGCGTTCATTCCCGACAGGTAAAAACAGGAGACACAATTCTAGTGAAACGAGCTCCCCCTGCGAACAAGTTGATGCCGCTACTACAAGGACCATATCTCGTGGAGTCGATAGACGACACGAACGTGCACTTTCGAGACAAAAGAGACATCCTACGAGTGGCGCATAAAAACGACATTCGCGTCATGCCGAGCGATAGGGACAACAACGAAGACAACGACCAGCCGACAATTCAAGAAGAGCAATCCAACAAGCAGAACTGGAGAAGCAACCCAAGAAGATCAAGAAGACTCGCAGAAAAGCTAAGTTAATTGTCGTTTTTATTGTTCATTATTATTACCCTAATTATCACCACTTTCTTTCATCCCCATCCACCCATTTATTGTAACCCACAGATAGAATTAAGTGATTATCCCTTCTAGCTGAATTTTTTTAACTTTTATTTTTTATATACCTTATGCTAGTTTTTTTTAATTGCACAACCCACCTAGACCAGACAAACCAGACACTTTAGTAAGCCACCCTACCACACCCTACACCATGTCAACCACACAATTTTTTATATATTGTATTACTTGTATTATTTTTTTTTATTATGTTATTATGTTATTAATTTTTCTTTTCTTTTATATTTTTTCCTTACGAGGGGGGGATGTAGCAATGCCACATGGCATTGCTAAGCCCCGCCCCCAGGGGAAACGTATAAAAGAGATTTCTACTCTTCAATAAATGCTTATTATGTCTCTGGTCCTGGTCTCCATGTAGTGACTGGCAGACGGTCGTCGCAGTATTAGTTCAGAGTAGAATACTGGACGGCTCGCCTGTTACATTACTATCAATATGTAGCCCCACCATTCAATATTAACCATATTCCTCACTTGTACCTGTTGTATTATTCATCAACTGTCGTAAACTCTTCAACAACCGTACAGAAGATGTTGGAAAGCCATGAGCAAGCTACCAAGCTCATGCAAGAACGCATGATGAGAGAAGCGCAGGAAAATCGAAACTTCATGAAGGAGATGATGAGCAGAATGATGGAATTAGCCTCAGCACAACAGGAGGCTAAAACAGGTACGAATAATGGATCCGACCCGATTTTAATAAAGTCTATTTCGTCTCGAATTCCGACGTTCGCGTACGCTCCAGAGAACGGATGCACCGCAGACATATGGCTCAGCCGCTACGCCGATTTCACAGAAAGAGATGGTCAACAATTGGGAGCAGATACCAAGGCGAGATTGTTGACCGAGAAGCTGGAACACAGGCAGAGTATGCTCATTTCACGAACTTGATACTACCAAAGAAGCCGAGCGAGTTGCAGTATGTAGAGCTGGTCGAGCGATTAAAATAAGTGTTCGGACCAACCACTAGCATTTTTCACCGTCGATTCGAATTTCTTCAAACAAGTCTCGATGGAAGAACAGTAGACGAATACACGGGAATCGTGAAAGGAAGATTCACTTATTCGATTCGACAATAAATCGTTCAAACACAGCAACGAGACTCCAGCTTCTGATAGCGAATTGACAATCGTGGATTGCTTGACTTTATCAAATGCGCTCGAAAAATCCACAAACCCTAATACCAATGGTCGTTGGAATGTATTAGACTTCTCAATCAATTTTCGCATTGTTTGCATGTTGTCCGCGCACGAGCGTGTTTTCCGAAAACCTTGTTGTGTTTCATGCAGGAATAGTTCGGAGAATTGCTGTAGTCTTGATGTTATGATTATTTATTTATGAATAACATGAAACACAGCATATAACACATTTTTAATTGAAGTCAAATGAACCGTTTTAATCATCCAAAAATTAATCTGCGAGGTCCAGTACTTCTCAAAATCACCTGAATTAATTATATTTTTTGATTTAATTGAATTTTAATCAAACGAATACCTAGTGATTCATGGATAGTTCATACAGCAATTCGTGTTGGTGATGTTCACGAGCAAGTAATCGTTATTGATGGACATGGCATGGATTCTTAATCGCCTGAAACGTAGTTTAAAGACCAATGTATTTTTAAGATTATATGACATACCAACAATACCTCTTCGTGAATCAGTTGCGCTAATCATAATTGGTTGATCAATTCCTGATTGTTTCTTGATATAGAATCCTTAATGAAATGCATCTTTATATAATACAAACGGAAACGGGCAACATACCTTGGTTTACTGCTTGGTTGAACAATTAATCCATAGCTGTTAGATGTCCCATTGTTCCCCTTTTTCGGCAAGTCTCGACACGTTTTTGAGATTGAAATTCAGTCAATGCATGAAGTACTTCTCGGCAGCGTCTATTGACTTACCCAAGGACGTGAAGATGTCGTACAACTGATGTTTGAGGAATATCGAGTTCGGTCGACAATCTGCGAGTACTTATTGATGGATTAGTCTCCACAGCTTGACGGATTGCTTCAGAATCCACTGAAATAAAAACAATTTTTACAAATGGAAGGCGGAAAACGGAATATGGAAAATGGAATTTCGTGAAGAAGATTAAAATACTGGAATACTATAATAAAATACTAAAATAATAGAATTAAATTTTTTGCTGCAATGAGAGCGCGTATCTATTATTTGCCTTCGCATGCACACATTCCACGCGATTTTGACGAGAAGAAGAATACCAGAAGATTGGAAAATCGTCAAAGTGAGTCTCCTACGGAAAAGCAAGGATGGTCTAGGATATCATGAATCGACAATATCCATTCTGTTCTACAACTCATCGAAAATTGTAATGAATTCAAATTTCTTCTGGAACTAGCTCTGATCGACTTTTCGTCTGCTTTTGTCAGAAATCAGAATCCATGGAGCAACAGTCAATATTCCTTTCCAGAGATTGATTTCAGTGTCGATAATGTTTTTGAAAAGAACTCGCTGACGACCTCGTGCTAATAGGAAGTTCCTTAGAAGAAATAAGCCGGCGTCTAAATCAACTGCTCATTTGGGTTGGACATTGGTCAAAACTTGAAAGACGAAGCCGAACACTCTGGGGAGAGCTGGTCCGCATCTCGACGCACTTGGAATGCCGACCGCACGCCAACGGCAAACAGCCTCCACATAGAAATAAATATCAACTAATTTATTCTTTTTTGTAAAACAGTATTTCGGCTATTATAGGAGAAAGGGTGCTTTTTATGAAACGTGAGTTATATAATTTTGTTGCTCGTAAAATTTTGAATTTTTTGAAATGCAACATGACGTGGTTACTGTTATCGACGTGTATTTTATAGTCGATTGAAATTTGAAACTTTAAAAAATCATAACTTTGCTTAAAAGAAGAATCCAATTAAAAGTAAAACATATTATTGCTCTCCGTTGTGCCTTCTATCAATAAAATCTTAATCTCAAAAATTTAAAATAGAGTTTTCAAATCATTTGATCCCTTTAAAACACTTTAAAAATAAAATTTACTAACTATGTTAAGTTTATCTCATACAATGAATGTTTGTAGAGACTATAGTTAGCACCGAAACATGGTTTTCAATATGGTTTTTACTTAAAAATACTCCTATGAGCACCAACTAAGCCCAATTTGCTAACTTTTGATGAAAAATTGTTTTACAAAGCATGTTCTTAACGAGGGGCTTTGTAAATTTTCCAATCAGGCCCATTCTACAAAATTATCAAGTAAGGTGTTCCGCGGTTACAGAGCAGCTTTTTGTGCACAATTTTACCAAAAAATATATATTTGAAGTTTTTCATAACTGTTACATGCTGATTTATTTTTTCTTTCAAGTTTTCCCTTTTTCTGATATTTTAGGGCTCAAAATACGAAGAAGAATCTTGATTACTTGATTGTCGGTCGCGACCAAGTAGTCAAGTTTGGAAATGAATAAAAAGTGTCTAGAAACTTGCAAGATGATTCCCCATCGGATTGGTTTCTCTCGGAACCGTGGCATTGCACATTTTAAATGAAGACCTGGGTTGCACGGAAATCTGTTTTTTTCAGATGGACGACGGAAAATGGAAATGGAACTAAAAAAAACGACGGAAAACGGAAAACGGAAGATGAAATTCCGTGCGGCCCTGGTGTGTCCAAAAAAATTATGATTTTTATTAATTTTTTTTGTTAATTAAAAAATTAACTTATTCCGTTTTAAATGTTTTTGTTACCATTATATAGAGTAAATCACTTAGTTGTTAAGCATAAAATTACGAATGTTTTGATACCCTAATCATTACTATACTCTCGACCATATTTACACAATAACGACTTTCCTATAGGCTCATTTCCTCGTGCTCTGTGTTTCATTGATCCTCTCATTGGTGTTATTGATTTATTTAGATCGAAAATAGGCAATGTGACAATAACTATATTAAAAGATTCGACATTTTCTATAATAAATGTCACTAGCAATGAATGAAAAAACATGCAGCTGGTTCCCAGGGGGAAAACAATCACTCGAATGAGCACACGTGCGCACACCATGTGTACGAATCAAAACAAATACAAAACACCCGCCTATAACATTCTCGATATAAAGTTACACTTATTCAAATAGTTGTGAGAAATTAATGTTTAAATATATTTAATGCCGAAGATTCAAGTTGCTGAGAAGAAACTTCAGAAGGGCCTTGTTGTCACTTTTACACAGGTTTGCCTTTTTATTTAAAAAATCTATGAATATTAAGTGAATTACAGGCCAATTTTGTATTTCTAATTTGTTATTAACTTATTGAATTTTATTATCATATTAAATTTTACTGGAATTTTTTAGAAACTTTGGTAAATGGGATATTTGTTAAATATTTTTTTCATTTTGTGTGGACCGCTATGCCGTCGAGCTAGCAGGACACCACAACACCATGAAGTACGAAACATAAAGACACGACTCCGCCTCCACGGATCATAAGGAAGGACAGTCAGTTGCTCACTCGACAAGGCTACGGGAAGGTCGCTTCTATTTTGGGAGAAGCGCCCCGACCGCTGCGTAAATAACTATATTCATCTATTTTATTATTTTGTAGAGCCGGATGAAGTTACATTAAATAGCTCGGTGTTCTGTGTTCTCGGTACTGTCCGCCAGGTAAGCCATTTATTATTTTAGAAGAAGGGGAGTAGGTGGGGGGAGACGTATTGTAACGACGTGATATATTTTGTGCCTATTTATAGACAGTATCTCATTTTTTGCCGACGCATTGCAAACCTCTGTCGACACAATTATATTGAAACAGAGAGAGAGAGATGTCTTTTGTATTTCTCCTTTAATAGTCTTGCTGCACGTCGTCAAAAAGTGTTATACCCTATAAGAAACAATATGAAAATTAAGAAACTTTCTTCCTTGGTTATCAATTAAACGGGTAATTGGATGTTTTAAGGTTTCCTGATTTCCTATTCTTTTTCAGCTTTTCAAAACTAATAAAAATAGAAAACAATTTTAAACAATGCAAATTATTTAAAACGGAAACATTTAATAAAATGGAGGTCGTATGTGATGCACTTACATGTGCCAAACAGACAGAAGGCAAAAGTGACTGAAACCTACGCGTTTTACATACTATTTCGTGCAAAAATGCATAACCTCAGAATGTCCGTAACAAGGAAGAAATAAATGTAGAACGACGACTATTCGGTATCGCTTCAGGCTTTTATAGCTACGATCAAAGTTTCGCAACAGTTCTTATCGTATTAACCTACGGTATTCTGCCAATTGCTCGTAAATGAGTAGTTGGGAGAAAGTTCGATACTGAGATCACCAATTGTTCGTCTCCTAGTCGCTGCTCTACTATTATTCTCGCTCCTGTCCGCTACGGTCAACACCGATATTCGAAGCTTCTGGATCGACTGGCCGCAAACCCTCGACCACGGACGCTCGAAACTTCACGGCCACGAGGTTAGTAGAATATAGTTATTAAGGTACGACTTGGTGTCTAAATCCATTGCCACAATGCACGGATCCCCAAGTTCTCGCCCAGCCGCCTTGTTCGAAGGATGCAGCGGGAGCATGACTAGTGCGTTTAATGCCAGGGATGAAGACTTCACGAACACTGAAGCAAGCAGCCGCAGCCAGCAACCGCACGGCGACGTCGGCTCCCCCTGCCCCAACCAACAGGGAATAGTCTTTATTCCGGAAGGCACAGAGGGAACACTCATATTGAGCGTTCCCCAAACAGAAGAGTGCCCCTGCCCAATCCCGACATGTCGCAATGCCATGTTTAAACTAGGGATAAGCAAGGACCCGAATAGAAGACTCTTAAGGCACTTCCAACAAGTGCACCGGGTGGTATGCAACCTCTGGTATAAATGCGCTATATGCGGATATAGCCCACCAGAGGGTTCAAAATACCCATCCAAGTATGTCAATGCGCACCTCCTAAAGGAGCATGCCATTGAAAACCAAAACACCGCGAAGATAGACTATCATTTGCGGGAGAAACGTAAACTGGACGCAGTCGCACCATCATTGTCACTGCCCATTAAACGTTACAAACAACAGAAGGACAATGACACGTCCTCCTGCCCGGATGAACTCGCCTGCAATCCTTCAGCGCCAGCCAATCCAGGAAAACGAAGACCTGGGTCTTCCCCAGCATCGCCACCGCGGACGAAAGCGAGTCGCCCTGAGGAAGCACCAGTCCAAACTGTGGAAGAAGCGACACATGGTACCGAATCGCACAACGTCGATGTCCGTCCATGTCTCGACGTCTCCACTCTACTCGATGACCGCGCATGGTTCGATGACACCATCATCTTTGAGTACATGAAGATGGTCGTGGCCGAATCGGAAGGTCTTTACGCGTGTGTTGACCCGATCCAATGGCTCCGGTTAACACACAACAACGACCGAATGATGCTCGTCAGCCAGATAATGGCTGAAGCCTCACGGAAATATGTGTTCCCGATCTGTGAGAACTCTCACTGGGTTCTCACCATCTGGGATCACTCAAACAAAACAATGATGCACATTGACCCACTGGGCAATAAGGCATCATTGGCAATCACGGAACTGGCAATGGTATGCGGGCTAGTAATTACCTACCCCGCTACCTATCCGCCAAAGCAAACTGATGGGTACAATTGCGGCCCACACATTTGCCTAACCGCCAGGGACATTGTCCAAGAATCGGAATGGCACTCCGAAGAAGATGTTCACTCCTTCCGAAGCCATTACCTAGACGAGCTGCTACAGCTTGACCGGCATAGACTGTTACCAGATCACCTGAATAGCCGTCGGCCACCCAAGAACCTAGGTCCACTCATGGATCTAGTCACTCATGCTCCTTTGCCTGGAGAACAGCCAAAGAAGAAGAAGAAGAACCACAACAAAAGCCCTGGAGAGAATACGCCTAACCCCATCAAGGAAGGCCTTATCTCACAGGTCTGCACATGGTTCGATAACCAATTCACCGAGTACGGCGAGCGCCAAAGTTTCGACCGCCTCGAGTGGATTGTCGACGTGCTCACAGCCGCCATTCATATGGCATCAGTGGGCGACACCAACTACGTTGCCAAGATCGTCAAACGCATTCCACCACCGGAAAGAGAGCCTGGCGAGATCGCAACGCAGACAGTAAGACGATGGTCCAAACGGAAACAAGTCACCCCTAAGCGGATGACCCCGACTTCGATCCAGAGTCAATACAAGAAGAACAGACGGAAGGCGTTCGAGAAAATCATGAACAAGTCCCAGGTCGAATGCAATATCGACCCGGACAAGCTCGAATCCCACTTCAGAAGTTCAGCGGCCAAGACCTCGCTCGACAAAACGGAACTCGATGAGCTCTACCGCAACGTTATTAAGAAGAAGACAATTGGAGACGATTTCTGTGACCCCTTCACAGCGGAGGAAATCCTCGAAGCTCTCGCCAAAACGAAGGACACTGCCCCAGGAATCGACGGCGTACGGTATAGTGAACTGTTGTGGTTCGACCCCAGCGGACAACGCTTGGCTCAAATCTACAACGAATGCCTGCACCACCAACGTATCCCCGCACAGTGGAAAGAAGCGGAAACAATTCTCATCTACAAGGGCGGCGACAAAAACGACCCCGGCAACTGGAGACCAATCTCCCTGATGCCGACAATATATAAGCTCTACTCCTCGCTCTGGAATCGACGGATTCAACGCGTACCAGGCATCATCAGCAAATGCCAAAAGGGATTCCAAGAGCGCGAGGGATGCTCGGAGAATATCTCCATCCTGCGCACGGCTATCGATGCCGCGCGTGGCACAAAAGGCCAACTATCTGCGGTCTGGCTAGACCTCAGAAACGCCTTCGGATCGGTTCCGCATGAGTTGATTCGCCAATCACTTGATGCCTTTGGTTTCCCGGAACCATTGCTCAACATAGTTGCCGATATCTACAATGGAAGCTCGATCAGAGTAAAGTGTGGTGACGTATACACCAACCCAATCCCAATCCTTTCTGGGGTTAAACAAGGTGACCCTATCTCACCTACACTATTTAACATTTGCCTCGAGTTAGTGATCAGACGATCCCTCTCCAGGCACAATGGACATAAACTGCTAGGATCGCGTATAAAGATCCTCGCTTTTGCGGACGACTTGGCCATCCTAGCCGACAACCGCTCCGATCTCCAAAAAGAACTTACAAAGTTGGAGGATGATTGCAGCAAAGTCAACCTGGTTTTCAAACCAAGCAAGTGCGCCTCCCTTACGTTAATGTACGGGAGGCCCACCAAAGATACACTGCGTCTCCAGGGAGAGGACCTTCGTGTCCTCGGATCAGCAGACGCCTACAAATACCTCGGGATCATGACCGGGGCTGATAACAGAACCTCCATTGAGGATCTACTTGTTTCAGCCACTGCTCAACTCGAGGCTGTCACTCAGAGCGACCTAGCTCCGTGGCAAAAGTTGGACGCCATAAAGTCATTCGTACTTCCACGACTGACCTACACGGCCTCCAATTCCACACCAAAACTCTGCCAGCTCTCAGTCTTCAGCACCAAGGTGATGGCTGCAGCTAAGCAGTGCCACAGCATTCCCATCAGAGGCGGACCCAATGATTACGTCCAAATGTCCATAAAGGACGGAGGCCTCGGCCTCCTATGTCCAAAATTATCGGCATTGGTAAATTTCTTTGCGTCCACCATGAAAAAGCTGTGGTCTAAAGAAAAATTCACTAGATCATTGCACTGGGACTATCTTACGAGGATAGTCAAACTGCAGATCAAGGGACATCCACAGACTTCAGATATAGTCAATTATCTGAACTCGGATAAAACACTTACGGACCATACAATGGGCTTCACTGTGTTCAGCCGTATCCGCGAATGCATCCGAGCCTTCGCCTTCCACAGCAACTCGCCACTGCACAGCTTCAAGTTCGGTGCGAGGGAAGGCAGACTCGTGATCAAAATCAAGGCCACCGCCAACAGTGAAGAAGTAACGCTCGATGAAGCCATGTTGCCGAAACTACAGAAGACCATAAAACGGTTGATGCAGATCGCCATACATCAGTCATTCATCGAGACCAAGAAGACGAAGTCGCGAGTCTCCGCCGTCGTAGCACAACACCCTGCTAGCAACAGGTTGGTCAGGGACGGCGGCCTCGCAAGTTTCTCGGCGCACAAATTCGTTCACCGTGCGCGCCTCGACGCTTTGGTATGCAACGCAAGCTCTAGAGGAAACGACGACAGCAGATGCAGACGATGTGGAGGACCACACGAAACAATCCCACACATCCTCAACCACTGCAGATACACCCTCGGCAGGGAAATTACAGACAGACACAACCGTGTCCTCTTTAAACTAGCCGACGCCATCAAATGTGGCAAAAAGAAAGACTGGAAACTAACGATCGATGAATCACATGGCTCGGACATGCAACGACCCGACATCGTTCTGATTAGCCCGGACAAGAAGAAAGCGGTAATCGCCGACGTCACCATCCCGTTCGAGAATGGTTGCCAAGCGATGGAAGATGCCGCAGAAAGAAAGATTGCAAAGTACAGTCCACTTGTGGACTACTATGCAGCGTTGGGCACCAAAGCCAAAGTCAAGCCGTTTGTAATCGGCTCACTTGGTACTTGGTGGCCCGACAATTGTGAAACACTCTCGAGCCTTGGCATCCACTCAGAAATGAGAAGAATGCTAACCCCGAGACTGTTGGCAATGGTCCTGGAAGACAGTAAAAATATCTACTGGTACCACATTTATGGTAGTTTGTACCAGAGGCCTAATCCGCCCGAAATATGGTCCAACTACTATAGAAAGTTCCCAGTACCGTTGTCCGACAAGAAGGGTGGAGAAGAGCTAGGTAACACTACCTCGACTCCGCCAACAACCAAGATCAACACCCGTCCAAACCCTACGGTTTAAGGATGCGTGCGATCTAACCTGCTGCTAACACCGTCTCGTTTATCTAAACAGACCGTGGAAGCGACAAAACAAACAGCCAACGTGGCCAAAATCAAACTTGCCCACGTTGTCTACCAGTCCAAAACAATACGTTTTCGGACACCCAACACGGAGGGCACTCCGTGTTCTTGATCAAGGCATACTCGACTTCGTGTCGTTTTACATCCCTTGAACCACTTGGAAGCTGAGGCCTAGCCTCCCTTCCACCGGCACTGGCTTGCTTCGGCGACCCAGTGAACAATAGTCGTGTTAGCGATGCCTAGCGATGGCGACGTGGGCGGATATGAACCCAGGCAGTACTCACCAACTGACCTGCGGTCCCCAAAGCCGTACACGGTCAAAACCCCCTAGTGCTAGCTAATATGCACGCACGACTCTCCCCCATTTGGTGGAACTAGCGGGCATGCGCGCCTCCGGCGCCCTGTGCTTGCTTGCCGCAAGATAGGAAGGCGGCAGCCGCGAGGTTGTGGCGGGAAACTCCGCTATGCGTGTCTGGGCCTATCCCTGAGTGCCGCATAGCATATGGAGGAAATTCCCTGTAAGAGTTTTGTAAGGAATGGCGGCTTTTGGGCGTTACCGTTATCGTACACCCCTAGTTCAGGTTCCCACCGTTCAAGGAACCAAAGGGGGATAATTGTCGTAACAGTGCCTGCGCCCGGGGGCTGACCTGTCAGCAGCGAGTAAGCAGCTCTTTTGTGAGCACAAACTCAATTCCCTTTCCTCATCATTCTCTCCTGACTCGGATAGTCGGTCATCGTCAGAGGTGATTGGACTAATCTTTGAGTGTGCAGGCTCGCCACAGTTCTTATCGTATTAACCTACGGTATTCGGACAATTGTCCGAAAACAAGGTTATCTGATTTTTGGAACCTAGAGATGACCCGGAGCTTGCTCCGACATCTCAAGGGTCGTCTCGGCGTTGCACTGCTGCCGAGTATGGCCCAGTCCCGTGTGGGACAAAATATTGTTAATGTTATGTTGGGTGCGATATGTCTGTTATATGATCAACACGATGTGAAAAAAAAGATCAATACGCAAAATGCACTTTGACTCGAAAACAGACAGAAGATTTGTTTTTCCTTATTACTTTTTTTGCACATTTTTATTCAATTGTATGTGTCTAAACAAAGTATTTGCAGATGGAGCGTTCGTTTCTTGAGCTTCATGCGGCCGTTGCCCGAACACAGCAGATATGCGCAACACAGAGCAGGGAACCACCCGCCAAGAGGATAAGGAAACAACCATCGGCCGCACTCAAGCATTCAAGGATGAAGACTGGCCAGACCTGCTCACGAAGCACGCTGACAATGAGCAGCTTCCTTAAATATCCAATCGTTTTTTGTTTGTTTGTTGTTTTGTTGTTGTTACCTTGTTTCCCTCTTTGTTATCCTTGGTTGTGAAATCGCCTGAAAACCCCACAAGCCGTGAAACTCTTACTCGGAACTTTCTATGGAATGTTGCCCATCGACCCATTTTTATTAGTGCGGCATTACTAATCTCCGCACTAATACCGCACTAAGTATTTATTACTGCGGTATTAGTGCGGAGTGCGGCCGATGGTTGTTTCCTTATCCTCTTGGCGGGTGGTTCCCTGCTTTGTGTTGCGAATATCTGCTGTGTTCACGCATAGCGGTCATATGCTTTAAGAATAATAAATATTTAAACCATACACCTACACACACAAACAAGCAATGTTGGGAGCTTCACCTGAAGCACCAACCCAAACAATCAATAAAGACCAACCAAAGTGGGTCTTGCGTCAAATCAAAACGGAGAGGAAGAACAAATTGGTCCACACTCGAAAGCTGAATTGAGCACAAACCATCTCATATAGCCAAGAGTAAAGGTAACCAATTCTTTCGCCTCTATGAGCCTAGACGCAGCTCGAAAAAACCCTGCCGATAGGTGCAGCCTTCGGGTTGTATGCAGAAGCCGCGAGGTTTGTGGTGGGCAACTCCGCTGGTACAGCTGTGGACTTCAATATTAAATCTTCAATATTAGATCTAAATTCTGATTTGTATCTACAATTCGGAATAATAAATTTTAAAACATATAGTACTAAATTGAATTCTTCTCATATTTTTTATAAATTATTATCATATACGATCTAACTATGGCTTCACCTCATTTTGATTTAATATCAATGATAACAAATAAAACGTGTAATAAATAATAAAAATCCTACATTTGGTGAATAATACAAGCGTTTGAATCGAGATTAAATAATATTACTTATTAAAAACTATATATAATTATTTCTGAAAATATGATGATCTTTCATAAATTTCAAAACATATTTATAAAAAATATGAGAAGAATTCAATTTAGTACTATATGTTTTAAAATTTATTATTCCGAATTGTAGATACAAATCAGAATTTAGATCTAATATTGAAGATTTAATATTGAAGTCCACAGCTGTACCAGCGGAGTTGCCCACCACAAACCTCGCGGCTTCTGCATACAACCCGAAGGCTGCACCTATCGGCAGGGTTTTTTCGAGCTGCGTCTAGGCTCATAGAGGCGAAAGAATTGGTTACCTTTACTCTTGGCTATATGAGATGGTTTGTGCTCAATTCAGCTTTCGAGTGTGGACCAATTTGTTCTTCCTCTCCGTTTTGATTTGACGCAAGACCCACTTTGGTTGGTCTTTATTGATTGTTTGGGTTGGTGCTTCAGGTGAAGCTCCCAACATTGCTTGTTTGTGTGTGTAGGTGTATGGTTTAAATATTTATTATTCTTAAAGCATATGACCGCTATGCGTGAACACAGCAGATATTCGCAACACAAAGCAGGGAACCACCCGCCAAGAGGATAAGGAAACAACCATCGGCCGCACTCCGCACTAATACCGCAGTAATAAATACTTAGTGCGGTATTAGTGCGGAGATTAGTAATGCCGCACTAATAAAAATGGGTCGATGGGCAACATTCCATAGAAAGTTCCGAGTAAGAGTTTCACGGCTTGTGGGGTTTTCAGGCGATTTCACAACCAAGGATAACAAAGAGGGAAACAAGGTAACAACAACAAAACAACAAACAAACAAAAAACGATTGGATATTTAAGGAAGCTGCTCATTGTCAGCGTGCTTCGTGAGCAGGTCTGGCCAGTCTTCATCCTTGAATGCTTGAGTGCGGCCGATGGTTGTTTCCTTATCCTCTTGGCGGGTGGTTCCCTGCTCTGTGTTGCGCATATCTGCTGTGTTCGGGCAACGGCCGCATGAAGCTCAAGAAACGAACGCTCCATCTGCAAATACTTTGTTTAGACACATACAATTGAATAAAAATGTGCAAAAAAAGTAATAAGGAAAAACAAATCTTCTGTCTGTTTTCGAGTCAAAGTGCATTTTGCGTATTGATCTTTTTTTTCACATCGTGTTGATCATATAACAGACATATCGCACCCAACATAACATTAACAATATTTTGTCCCACACGGGACTGGGCCATACTCGGCAGCAGTGCAACGCCGAGACGACCCTTGAGATGTCGGAGCAAGCTCCGGGTCATCTCTAGGTTCCAAAAATCAGATAACCTTGTTTTCGGACAATTGTCCGAATACCGTAGGTTAATACGATAAGAACTGTATCGTGCCTGCTACTCAAAGTCCAGGTGGACCGAGCTAAGGGTGAATGATGAGAGAGCGGGAGCTGATGGTTTGTCCACAAAAGGACCACATTAGCCGCAGACAGGTCACTTAAGGCCCTGCCCAACTCGTTGGCCGAAGCCACCGTTCCCTAGGCTTGCTCCGTGATATATGGGAGAGCACTAGGAGGCCGAGAAGGGACAGGGTGTACTTAAGAGCCGAACTCATGCACACCTTATCAGGTTCGACCCCCAGGCCTCTACAGCTCCGATCTTTGATCGTAGCTATAAAAGCCTGAAGCGATACCGAATAGTCGTCGTTCTACATTTATTTCTTCCTTGTTACGGACATTCTGAGGTTATGCATTTTTGCACGAAATAGTATGTAAAACGCGTAGGTTTCAGTCACTTTTGCCTTCTGTCTGTTTGGCACATGTAAGTGCATCACATACGACCTCCATTTTATTAAATGTTTCCGTTTTAAATAATTTGCATTGTTTAAAATTGTTTTCTATTTTTATTAGTTTTGAAAAGCTGAAAAAGAATAGGAAATCAGGAAACCTTAAAACATCCAATTACCCGTTTAATTGATAACCAAGGAAGAAAGTTTCTTAATTTTCATTTTGTTTCTTATAGGGTATAACACTTTTTGACGACGTGCAGCAAGACTATTAAAGGAGAAATACAAAAGACATCTCTCTCTCTCTGTTTCAATATAATTGTGTCGACAGAGGTTTGCAATGCGTCGGCAAAAAATGAGATACTGTCTATAAATAGGCACAAAATATATCACGTCGTTACAATACGTCTCCCCCCACCTACTCCCCTTCTTCTAAAATAATAAATGGCTTACCTGGCGGACAGTACCGAGAACACAGAACACCGAGCTATTTAATGTAACTTCATCCGGCTCTACAAAATAATAAAATAGATGAATATAGTTATTTACGCAGCGGTCGGGGCGCTTCTCCCAAAATAGAAGCGACCTTCCCGTAGCCTTGTCGAGTGAGCAACTGACTGTCCTTCCTTATGATCCGTGGAGGCGGAGTCGTGTCTTTATGTTTCGTACTTCATGGTGTTGTGGTGTCCTGCTAGCTCGACGGCATAGCGGTCCACACAAAATGAAAAAAATATTTAACAAATATCCCATTTACCAAAGTTTCTAAAAAATTCCAGTAAAATTTAATATGATAATAAAATTCA
This sequence comes from Caenorhabditis plicata, assembly GCA_963931815.1. NCBI lineage: Eukaryota > Metazoa > Nematoda > Chromadorea > Rhabditida > Rhabditidae > Caenorhabditis > Caenorhabditis plicata. The sequence continues at coordinate 9,185,541 of OZ007492.1, read as the reverse complement.
ATAAGTTAATAACAAATTAGAAATACAAAATTGGCCTGTAATTCACTTAATATTCATAGATTTTTTAAATAAAAAGGCAAACCTGTGTAAAAGTGACAACAAGGCCCTTCTGAAGTTTCTTCTCAGCAACTTGAATCTTCGGCATTAAATATATTTAAACATTAATTTCTCACAACTATTTGAATAAGTGTAACTTTATATCGAGAATGTTATAGGCGGGTGTTTTGTGTTTGTTTTGATTCGTACACATGGTGTGCGCACGTGTGCTCATTCGAGTGATTGTTTTCCCCCTGGGAACCAGCTGCATGTTTTTTCATTCATTGCTAGTGACATTTATTATAGAAAATGTCGAATCTTTTAATATAGTTATTGTCACATTGCCTATTTTCGATCTAAATAAATCAATAACACCAATGAGAGGATCAATGAAACACAGAGCACGAGGAAATGAGCCTATAGGAAAGTCGTTATTGTGTAAATATGGTCGAGAGTATAGTAATGATTAGGGTATCAAAACATTCGTAATTTTATGCTTAACAACTAAGTGATTTACTCTATATAATGGTAACAAAAACATTTAAAACGGAATAAGTTAATTTTTTAATTAACAAAAAAAATTAATAAAAATCATAATTTTTTTGGACACACCAGGGCCGCACGGAATTTCATCTTCCGTTTTCCGTTTTCCGTCGTTTTTTTTAGTTCCATTTCCATTTTCCGTCGTCCATCTGAAAAAAACAGATTTCCGTGCAACCCAGGTCTTCATTTAAAATGTGCAATGCCACGGTTCCGAGAGAAACCAATCCGATGGGGAATCATCTTGCAAGTTTCTAGACACTTTTTATTCATTTCCAAACTTGACTACTTGGTCGCGACCGACAATCAAGTAATCAAGATTCTTCTTCGTATTTTGAGCCCTAAAATATCAGAAAAAGGGAAAACTTGAAAGAAAAAATAAATCAGCATGTAACAGTTATGAAAAACTTCAAATATATATTTTTTGGTAAAATTGTGCACAAAAAGCTGCTCTGTAACCGCGGAACACCTTACTTGATAATTTTGTAGAATGGGCCTGATTGGAAAATTTACAAAGCCCCTCGTTAAGAACATGCTTTGTAAAACAATTTTTCATCAAAAGTTAGCAAATTGGGCTTAGTTGGTGCTCATAGGAGTATTTTTAAGTAAAAACCATATTGAAAACCATGTTTCGGTGCTAACTATAGTCTCTACAAACATTCATTGTATGAGATAAACTTAACATAGTTAGTAAATTTTATTTTTAAAGTGTTTTAAAGGGCACTGTAAGGTGCAAAATTTAAAATCAAATGATTTGAAAACTCTATTTTAAATTTTTGAGATTAAGATTTTATTGATAGAAGGCACAACGGAGAGCAATAATATGTTTTACTTTTAATTGGATTCTTCTTTTAAGCAAAGTTATGATTTTTTAAAGTTTCAAATTTCAATCGACTATAAAATACACGTCGATAACAGTAACCACATCATGTTGCATTTCAAAAAATTCAAAATTTTACGAGCAACAAAATTATATAACTCACGTTTCATAAAAAGCACCCTTTCTCCTATAATAGCCGAAATACTGTTTTACAAAAAAGAATAAATTAGTTGATATTTATTTCTATGTGGAGGCTGTTTGCCGTTGGCGTGCGGTCGGCATTCCAAGTGCGTCGAGATGCGGACCAGCTCTCCCCAGAGTGTTCGGCTTCGTCTTTCAAGTTTTGACCAATGTCCAACATAACTGAGCAGTTGATTTAGACGCCGGCTTATTTCTTCTAAGGAACTTCCTATTAGCACGAGGTCGTCAGCGAGTTCTTTTCAAAAACTTTATCGACACTGAAATCTTCAGCGTGTCCCACACCCTCCTTGTCGGATTCATCGAGAATCATTTGGAGAGCGAATGCGAATAGAGATGGTGACGTCGAGTCAACTTGACGCACCAATCTCTGGAAAGGAATATTGACTGTTGCTCCATGGATTCTGATTTCTGACAAAAGCAGACGAAAAGTCGATCAGAGCTAGTTCCAGAAGAAATTTGAATTCATTACAATTTTCGATGAGTTGTAGAACAGAATGGATATTGTCGATTCATGATATCCTAGACCATCCTTGCTTTTCCGTAGGAGACTCACTTTGGCGATTTTGGCGAATAATAGATTTATTGTACAACAGGTACAAGTAAGGAATATGATTAATATTGACTGGTTGGGCTACATATTTATAGTAAAATATCTGGCTCATGCGTGAGGTGGCATACGTGTACTATTATTAAAAAGTTAAGAGGTCACTCGTAGAAACGTGACCTATTATGTGGCATTAACAATTTTGCCTCAACACAAATGAAGAACTGATGGAACTGATATAAGTTGGAATTTGTTAGGATTTATTTAGAAATTTGTTGCAGAGATAAGGTTATTGTGGATTGGAAGAATCAAGGGAAACTGAAAGAAGAATGATTGAATTTGTTGGAATAGTGTATCATTTGTAAGGATTTAGAATGTCGAAAAAGGGAAATTTAAAGTCGAGCTCCCAGTGAATCCTGCGAAGCAAATTAATTAGCTCAACATTCCTCATCAATCGAGCCGTTCCGAAAAAAATCATGTCGAGAAATGTTAGTAGCTCCGTGGCAAAAAAAAAACTCGACGCCATCAAATCGTTCGTGATGCCGAAGCTGACGTTTGTAGCGTCCAACTCGACACCGAAAACTACCGAACTAACCGCGTTCAGTAACAAGACCCTGATAGCAGTGCGGCAATGCGTGAAGGTGGACTAGGTCTCCTATGTAAGGAGGTCGCCTTGACTTCCTCCTTTGGTTGGTGGTTCAGTGGTTTAGAATATAATTATTTCGTTAACAACAAAGAAATTAAAGTCGGCCTCTTCCGGCTCGACTGCTCTGTTGAACGGATGCTGGTTGCTGTTGGTTGTGCGTGGAGTTGTGCGGATTGTGGGCCTGCGGTTTACGGCTGGATCTTCAGCGGCTGTGCGGCAGGCAGGAACGTGGTTGAGTTCACTTCCTTGTGCGGTGTGGTGGATGTCCGTGTAGCGAATGTCCGTGTAGAGACTGACGATGGAATGAATGACCCCGGTGATCGGAAGTTCGATCACTTAAATAGTGGTTAAGTGTTACGCACTATTTAATTAATACACGATGACGTATGTATTTAATTTCTTCTTTGTTCCTTGGCCATTCTAAGGGATGGACCAAGTTGCCGTATAGGCGAAATCCTATGTCCCAAATTAATCGCATTAGTCGCTTTCCTCACCACAATGATGAAGAAGCTATGGTCAAAGGAGCGGTTCACTCGGTCGTTACACTGGGACTACCTGACCCAAGTGGTTAAACTACAACTCAAACGCCACCCGTCAATGAAGGATATCGCCGATTACCTCAACTCGGATCGGAGGGTAACTGAGCATATGATGGGCTTCACTGTCTACAACCGGATGAGAGAATGCATACGCGCATTCGCACAAAATAGCAACTCGCCCCTGAACTCGGTCAAGTTTAAGGAATGCGATGACAGGCTAACCATTCGCATTCAAATGGAAGACAATAGCGAGCCCATTATCATTAGCGAAGGAACATTGCCTCAGATGAAGAAGATTTTGAAAAAAGCTATGCAGAGGGCCATACTTCACAAGTTTGTGGCCAATAAACCGGCACGGGCACACGTGACCGATGTGGTGAGAAAACATCCCGTGAGCAACAAATTCTCACGGGATGGTGGCCATGTCAGCTTCTCGGCACACAAGTTCGTACACAGAGCCAGACTGGATCTCCCGATATGTAACGCCAAGTCTGAGGAGCTGAACAAACGACAGTGTAGACGATGTGACTACGGTGAGCGTCACGACAGAGTCCTCAATCATCTACTGGTGGTACATCAATGGCGAGCTATACGACAAACCAAACCAGCCAGATATCTGGGCCAACTACGACAAAACTTTCAACATTAATACTCGACATAAGACGATGCGCAATGTGAAAGCTGGGTGGTAAAAAAGCTGGGCACATGCACGGCTATTTCGCTATAAAAAACAAGTATCTGTAGAGGTAATAAAGAATCTTTCATAAAATTTTAATCAAGTATTAATATAGGCTGATCCTACACAGCATAATTTGTGTAGTTGAAAAAAAGGAAAAGGAAACGCAGGAATTGTTGGCCACTATCAATGCAGACTGGATCAGTTCATCATTTCGGCAAAAAACGCACAAATAAATGGAGGCCAAGGTTCCTTTTTACATAATGGTAACTTTTTTTATTCCTAGCTAAAATCATACTGCTCTACATCTGATTGCAATTATTGTTTATCCCCGGATTGTGTAAATTAATATCCGTACCTTCTGCAGTCGCGTGGAAGAGCACTTAAAAATTAACGACAAGGCAATACTGCGCAATTAGAACATTAAACGGTATTTTACCATATATATATATATATATTGGGTTTATAAAATGTCGTTGCGCTTTTTTGAAAAATTTGAACTGATTCGGAGAATAATCTCTGCAGGTGGCACTGCACTGCCACGAAGTATGCAGCATGTTGCAAAAGTTCACGCACCAATTGAATTTTTAAAAAATGAAAACACGCCCTTTTTTTACTTAATTTTTTTGGTTCTAACACATTTTGAGGAGCCTAAAACAAACTTAATACAATTAATAAATTATTATAAACGATTCTAAGCAAGAAAGTACATCAAATTTTATAAAGATACGCTGTAATTAAAAAAAGTTTAAATACTGGAAATTAATAAATGAAGGGCGTGTTTTCATTTTTTTTAAATTCAATTGGTGCGTGAACTTTTGCAACATGCTGCATACTTCGTGGCAGTGCAGTGCAGGTGGTGTTTTATTATTTTGGAAAAATGTAGCGCTGATTTTTGATAAAGTTTTGCGTGTTCTCATTATAGGTAAAATTAAATTTTCTTCTTAATTATATAAATTTTGTTGTTTAGATGGATTATGAGCTTCCCTGATGGTTTAAACGTTGTCTGACAATTGAAGTAATTCGACTTCACTGGATTCGATTTGAAACTGGGACGGATTTGCATATTATTGATGATGCGTAGAGTAAGTTGTGTTGATTTGACAAATTTGCGACTGGTAATGATTATATATTGTATTTTAGGTATCAACATGGGACAGAAGAAGATGTTAGATATATTATTATTGACTTATTATTTACATTGACTTATTATTTTTATTATTGACTATTATTTCACTTGTATAATCATTATTTATAAATATATGTTGTTGTATATTTTATAAAGTCGTTTCTTTTAATTTAATAGTTTTAAATGAACTATTATTGTGTATTGAGTTAATGGTGATCGGCATTTTCATAATGGCTATTATATAGTTTTCTAATATTTCAATTAAAAATGTATTAGCTAACCAAAATATAAAATAATATCTTATTATTGCAATTTATTGCACCAAAAATATTTATTTTGCCAGAATGAGCATAAAATAATGTTTGTGGTCCGATCTAGTTATGATTCGAATAGTAATATGTCAATTTATAAGCCTTTTGGTCGTTTAATTAGGAAAACATTAATATCAACTGCCAAAAGTTGAAATGATTATTCGAAATCGAGAGCACTTGGGGACGAAAGAAATGACAATGAAAAAAAGGCGTGAGAAAAATGCAACGTGCAAAAGTAATAACACGCACACATTTCTCGATTTAATTTTTTCTTCCATTTTAGCGATGCTATTGTTATTGCTTATAACAAGGTTTGTGGTTATTTATATTACTTTATATATAGTTCAAAAAATTCAGCAATTAATGCTGATACTTTATATAGCTATTTCCCGTCTTAATTACAAAAAAAATTTTTAGGTCCAAATGGGAAAATCGCTTATAAAAATTGATGGAATCGAGCGTTTTGTTTGGTTCCAGCATATGTTGTAGCCCAAAAAATGCTGCATCTATTGATGTAGGCCTCATGTGGCTAAGAAATATTACAAGGTAAAAAAAAATTAAGTTTTATCGGATGTGTCCATAGAGCACAATTTTTTTAAATCGAAAAACGTATTAATTGGTAAATTATGGTTTCCAGGTATTGTTTAAATTATTATATTGTCCATTATCTATAATATATTTCATTTTAGGCTCTCTGGACAACATAGTAGTTTGGTTACACTATGCCTGATCAAGTTTTAAACGCAACAAGCTGATTATCGATTAGAAGAGGCTTTAAACCATGTAAGTATTTTTATATTTACCGGAAAACAATTTAATATCGTTCAGAGAGCAAGAACATCGATCATAGATGCTGAATTGTTTGGTAAATGGAATCAGAAGCAATATATTCTTTCTCTATCGATGGGAAAAGCCATTCATAGTTGCAGAACACTTTTTCAAGATTTAATAAATAAGCTATGTTTAGTTTGTAACTTTTTTGTTTCATAAATGACTGAGTGATTTTTCTTGAAGTTTACATATTGTGAATATTTTTTTCGATAAATCTACTTCCATGAATCTGTGTTTTTATTCTTCATAAAGTTACGATGTCGTCCTCCGATTTGAATGCTGAAGTTGTTGACGTTCCATCGTTCCATCAGCTATAATTCCAAAATCAAAAAATCAGCCAGTAAGAAAAGAACAATTAATTTGTACCTAGCAGGGTTGAACGGAAATCAGTTTTTTCAAACGGACGACTGAAAACGGAAATGGAACTCAAAAAACCAATCGATTTAATCACGAGTTGCATTTGTTTCTTTTTTATATTTGTTGACGGGTTTTAGGTCAGGTTGTTTTATGATAATTTTACAATTATACTTTTAATAGTTTATTTATTCTCAATAAATACAAATAAATTTTCTTTCCAATAGAAATATGCACTTGAAATCTCATCAATGATTGTTCCAGTTGATATCTAAACGATAAAAATTCAATTCTGGTAAAATATTAAAATGCTTACGTTGTTATTCCATTCTGACTCAAGTAAACGATCGATTCCACATTTATGATCGTCCTCCTTGCTCTACGAACAATATCCAATGCGTTTCCTGTTAAATATTAAACAACTTACATGGTTATTCGTTCCTGATTCCATTTACCAAACAATTCAGCATCTATGATCGTTGTTCTTGCTCTCTGAACGATATTAAATTGTTTTCCGGTAAATATAAAAATACTTACATGGTTTAAAGCCTCTTCTAATCGATAATCAGCTTGTTGCGTTTAAAACTTGATCAGGCATAGTGTAACCAAACTACTATGTTGTCCAGAGAGCCTAAAATGAAATATATTATAGATAATGGACAATATAATAATTTAAACAATACCTGGAAACCATAATTTACCAATTAATGCGTTTTTCGATTAAAAAAATTGTGCTCTATGGACACATCCGATAAAACATAATTTTTTTTGACCTTGTAATATTTCTTAGCCACATGAGGCCTACATCAATAGATGCAGAATTTTTTGGGCTACAACATATGCTGGAACCAAACAAAACGCTCGATTCCATCAATTTTTATAAGCGATTTTCCCATTTGGACCTAAAAATTTTTTTTGCAATTAAGACGGGAAATAGCGGGAAATAGAATAAGCTTTAATTGCTGAATTTTTTGAACTATATATAAAGTAATATAAATTACCACAAACCTTGTTTTAAGTGCCATAAGTATTAAATAGCAAAATAGAAGAGAATAATTAATTGTGGCCGAACATTACATCTCGTCCCCGACTCCTCCCTCTCATTTCAAAACGTGTACATCATTTTTCTATTATTCTGACCCCGAGTGCGAGAGAGATCAGATAGGTCAGATAATAAAATTAGAAAAATTCACGAATTTTTTTGTTTTTTATTTCAATTTTTTGTATCATCGTCTCGTGCTGTTCTATTTTTTTAATGTTCCCATCACTAACCAGTGTAATGGTGTGCGTACACCTTTCTAACATCTACGCTTACAGATGCTCGGACTTCTAGCTGAAATTGAGGCCGCCCAAGCCAACTCGGAACGGCTGATCAGAGATCTCCGGGAAAAATTGAAGATGAAGAAAAAAGAAAGCGAAGGGTGACGGAGAAAAGGAAAAGGAAGCTCCTTGAAGGCAAATGTGGTGGCCGGCGACAAAGAAGTGCGCCGGCACAAACCGGCAGGGTGGATCTATCGCCATGCGAGTAACCTCGGCCGCGAGGAAACAAACGGCCGAGTAGTATGGTTGATAGGCCCCCGTACCACGGCCCACCACTATAGAACTACTAAGGAAAGAATTAGAAGAAGGCAGTTTGCAAAGCGGATTGAGATCTTCACAACGGCCGACTCCCCCGCTAGAGAGGATGCAGTGACTGACGGGGCTAAAATTCTCGCCCGCCTCGAGGACCTGGCAGCCACCATCGAACCGAAGGCAGCACCACCAGCAACAGATCAACCAATGGAAAACTAATTGTAAATGTGTATGTCGAAATAAAGATTTAAAAAATGTTTTCTTTCTTTTTTCTTTACTACCATACCAGGGTGACCGATACTAGCATGTGCGGAAGCCGTGAGGCATGTGGCGGGAAACTCCGTTGTGTTGACTGGCCCTATCCCTAGCACAGCACAACAATCGGCGTTGCACTGCTGCCGAGTATGGTCCAGTCCCATGTGGGAAAAAATGTTGTTAATGTCTTTTGGAATGTGGTGCGGTTTCTTGGTAGTGTAGTTTATACCAAGCAAGTGCGCCTCCCTTACGTTAATGTACGGGAGGCCCACTAAAGATACACTGCGTCTCCAGGGAGAGGACCTTCGTGTCCTTGGATCAACAGACGCCTACAAATACCTCGGGATCATGACCGGGGCTGATAACAGAACCTCCATTGATGATCTACTAGTTTCAGCCACTGCTCAACTCGAGGCTGTTACTCAGAGCGACCTAGCTCCGTGGCAAAATTGGACGCCATAAAGTCATTCGTACTTCCACGACTGACATACATGGCTTCCAACTTCACACCAAAACTCTGTCAGCTCTCAGTCTTCATCACCAAGGTGATGACTGCAGCTAAGAAGTGCCACAGCATCCACAACTGCAGATCAAGAGACATCAACAGACTTCAGATATAGTCAACTATCTGAACTCGGATAAAATATTCACGGACCTTACAATGACGAAGACGAAGTCGCGAGTCTCCGCCGTCGTGGCAAAACACCCTGCTAGCAACAGGTTGGTTAGGGACGGAGGCCTCGCAAGTTTTTCGGCGCACAAATTCATCCACTTGTGGACTGTACTTTGCAATCAAAAGTCAAGCCCTTTTGTAATCGGCTCACTTGGTCCTTGGTGGCCCCACAACTGTAAAACAATCTCGAGCCTTGGCATCCGCTCAGAAATGAGAAGAATGCTAATCCCAAAACTGTTGCCAATGGTCCTGGAAGATAGTAAAAATATCTACTGGAACCACATATATGGTAGCTTGTGTAAGAGGCCGATATATGGTCGAACTACAATAAAAAAAAAGTTCCCAGCACCGATGCCCGAAAACAACCAACACACCCGGACAATAACATTGAAATAGAGGAAACACATTTTTGTTGGCTATTTGCCAAAAGAGGGGGCACGAGAAAAATGTTAGGCACTAAAAGTTCGTCTTTTATTTTTAGCTATTTTTTGAAGCGTTAGTATTCGGATTCTAAATAAGGTAAGTTAATTATTTGTATATAAAACAACTGGGAAAAATTATCTGAATGTATTAAAATAATTTTAAAACAAATAATAATCATTTTTAATGTTTTTTGCTACGTAGAAATTATTAGTTAAATCTGAATATAAAAAATTATTTTATTGTTGATTTTTTTTAAAGAAGCAATTCATCTGAATCAGCATTAAATTCTCTATAAGATGGTATTTTACTTTTCGCTGTTATTCAGCTTTCAAATTTTTTATTCACTAAAAACAGTGTATTTTTATTAGCAGAACAATTTTTGTTTATAATTTAATATTACAAATAATTTTACAAGTATTTTATTTTAAGATGCATTTAATCTGAATCAGCATTAAATTCTCTATAAGATGATATTTTACTTGTTAATGCTTCATACCGCATAAGTGTAGGGATTAACCAAATCCAGATGTGGGGCGCCTGGCGCAACAGGTTAGATGATGGCTCCGCAAGCGGAAGTGCCAGGTTCGTCCCCTGGCACCGACACTTGCACTAAAAAAATGCGCCTCGGCCCCCCACAACCATTGGATAAGCTTGTCGTCTCTTCTTACGATAGCCTCTCCCCTATGACCGTCAGTAACAACTACATAGTTGCAGGCATGATTCGGGACGAGGATGTCTACAAAATGGGCCAGGACTCCATTCAAATTCTGGCGGAGAGCAAGAGCACCATAACCCAACTTCTTCGTGAATACACCAGCCTTGAGGAGAGGAATAGACAACTCGAGGAAAAAGTCAGAGAGCTCGAGAGAAAGTTGAAGTCACAAGATCAAATGGAGAGCTGTACAAAATAATTGATTGTATATGTGCCAATAAACAAATTTTTTTGCCCTCTCATATACACATACATAACATGGAGGGCACTCTGTGTTCCTGATCAAGGCATGCACGACTTCGTGTCGTTTTACATCCCTTGAACCACTCGGAAGCTGAGGCATAGCCTCCCTTCCACCGGCACTGGCTTGCTTCGGCGACCCAGTGAACAGTCGTATTTGGTCTTTCATTTAAAAATCAGTATTTCCACTTCGTATGAGGTTCTGCATATTTGATAGGAAAAAACCAAAAAAAGTTGAAAAATCGGGAAAAAAGATGTTCAATAAGAAAGTATTTAAGTAATTTATTAATGAGTTTACTAAAAAATTACTACAAGTTAAATAAAAATTTACCGGTTGGGTTTACAATATTTACAGGTAGGAAGTTTTAAATTTCAATGTTACAGAGATCTTGTATGATTGAGGTAATTATTAGTTATTGATTTAAATTATTAAGCCTTCTTGGGAGCGGCTGCTTTCTTTGTCACTTTCTTGGCGGTTGGTTTGGAAACCTTCTTTGGTGATTTTGCCTTCTTTTCAACCTTTGGTTTCGAGGAAGACTTCTGGAAAAAATTTAATTAAAAATTGAAATGATTAAAATCTAATTATTACCTTCTTTGGTGTTGATGGTGCTTTCTTTGCAGATTTCGACTTCTTTTCTCCAGTCTTCTTGGCTGCTGTCTTCTTATCTGATGAGCTTGCTTTCTTGGCTGGAGCAGCGGCCTTCTTCTTTCCAGTGTCCTTCTTCTTCGCTGGAGCTGCCTCATCCTTCTTCTTCTTCTCGGCGACACGGAATCTTCCATTGGCACCAGTTCCTGATGCTTGCTTGATAGCTCCTGATGCGACGGCTCTCTTAAGAGCACTTCTCAAGTGAGCAGCTTGTTGAGCGGCGTTTCCATTAAGCTTGAAGTTATCGTTGATATACTTGGCAATAGCTTGCTTCGAGGCTCCCTTCCTATCAGCAATTTTTTGAATGGCAGTCTTGATCATGTTTCCAAATGGAGGGTGCGAAGATTTTGCAGCAGCAACCTTGGGAACCTTGCTCTTGGTGGTTGCCTTCTTGGCGGCTGGTGACTTTGGTGTTGATGGTGAAGCAACAACATCTTCGACTGGAGCAGCAACCTCGGTAGACATATTGAATATATTGGTAGCAGTAATAAATGTGACAATGCACGAATGCTGATCACAAGTGACTGTCCTCACTCTTATATACCCACGATTTAACCCTCGCGAAATGACACATGTTTTGACGTTCCTCTTTCTCCCAATAATTGTGTTGCTTGTGTTTAAGGTTTTCGTTTTAAGAAGCTTATCAGACTGGAAAATGAAAAGTATTTTAACATTACTTTTATATCGGATAAAGCACAATGTAATCTGTGTATATAGAAAATTTCAGATCGATACCTTGATTGTGAGCTGAGATATAAGCGTCAAAACTTGGAGAACGCAATTTTTGTCGATTTTTACTATTTTTTACCAATTTTTAAGGATTAAAGCTATTATAAAGATAATAAATTTTGGCTTTCTCGATAGAGTAAACCATGCTCTTTCCGATAATATGAGGTAAATACTTATTTCTTACATCACAAAATAATTATAACGAATTTTTTGAAAATCTTTAACACAACTGACAGATTATATCTGCAATTTCGAGCTTTAAAGATTGGAAAAGTTTATAAAATTTTATATTAATATGAAGCTTAGTCTTTGTAGAATAAAATGTAATGGTTCTTTGGATATTTTATTTATTAGTGAAGCAGTTAATATTCAGCTTTATTATAAACAAAGGGCCTAAAACCGTGGGCGGGTCACGCCAGATGTTTGATACATAAATGTCCAAATAACGAATATTTTCGCTGTATGATTTTATTTCAAACATTTTGAGCAAACTATTTTCAAAATATAAGAAATTTTTAATTCAATTTCAAATTTTTTGAATTATTTTCAATGATCTGAAAGAGATCATGAAACAAATAGTCAATTAGTTAATAATTTAACTGTTTTTAATTGTATTTCTTCAAAATTTCAAATCAGATTTATTACTTTTATTTTTTGTGAAATTGGAATAATCTATAGTCGTCGCCAAATTCGATTACCGTGGCGCACTTTTTCAAATATTATTTTTTCATTTAATTTTTATGATTTTTATTATTTTCAACATTTATGCCACGATTGAAACAGCATCTAAAACATATTCTTCAATTTATTTAAGCAAAAACAGTATAGAACGAGCCTAAACAAGAAAATAATCATGAAAATTAAATGAAAAAATAATATTTAAAAAGTGCGCCACACTTTGCGGCGGTAATCGCATTTGGCGAAGACTATATATTTTTTATTTTGATAACATTTGTTTCATGTGCTCAATGATAATATTTGAGAATAATTTTAACAACTTTTCAAAATGAATTGTCAATTTCTTACATTTGATAAATACTAATGAACCAAATTTTTCTCGTATGTTGCGCAGCAAACGCTTGACCGATCTGGCGTGTCCCGCCCACGGTTTGAGGCTTTGTTTATAATAAAGTTCAATATTAACTGCTTCACTGATAAAAAAAATAACCAAAGAACCATTACATTTTATTCTACAAAGACTAAGCTTCATATTTATATAAAATTTTATAAACTTTTCCAATATTTAAAGCTCAAAAATTGCAGATATAATCTGTCAGTTGTGTTAAAGATTTTCAAAAAACGCGTTATAATTATTTTGTGATGTAAGAAATATGTATGTACCTCATATTATCGGATAGAGGATAATTTCCTCTATCGAGAAAACCAAAATTTATTATCTTTATAATAGTTTTAAACCTTAAAATTATGTAACAAATAGTAAAAATCGACAAAAAATTGCGTTCTCCAAGTTTAGACGCTTATATCTCAGCTCACAATTAAGGTATCGATCTGAAATTTTCTATATACACAGATTACATTGTGCTTTATCCGATATAAAAGTAATGATAAAATACTTTTCACTTTCCAGTCTGATAAGCTTCTTAAAACGAAAACCTTAAACACAAGCAACACAATTATTGGGAGAAAGAGGAACGTCAAAACATGTGTCATTTCGCGAGGGTTAAATCGTGGGTATATAAGAGTGAGGACAGTCACTTGTGATCAGCATTCGTGCATTGTCACATTTATTACTGCTACCAATATATTCAATATGTCTACCGAGGTTGCTGCTCCAGTCGAAGATGTTGTTGCTTCACCATCAACACCAAAGTCACCAGCCGCCAAGAAGGCAACCACCAAGAGCAAGGTTCCCAAGGTTGCTGCTGCAAAATCTTCGCACCCTCCATTTGGAAACATGATCAAGACTGCCATTCAAAAAATTGCTGATAGGAAGGGAGCATCGAAGCAAGCTATTGCCAAGTATATCAACGATAACTTCAAGCTTAATGGAAACGCCGCTCAACAAGCTGCTCACTTGAGAAGTGCTCTTAAGAGAGCCGTCGCATCAGGAGCTATCAAGCAAGCATCAGGAACCGGTGCCAATGGAAGATTCCGTGTCGCCGAAAAGAAGAAGGATGAGGCAGCTCCAGCGAAGAAGAAGGCCGCTGCTCCAGCTAAGAAAGCAAGCTCATCAGCTAAGAAGGCCGGAGAAAAGAAGGCGAAATCTGTCAAGAAGACAGGAGAAAAGAAGTCGAAATCTGCAAAGAAAGCACCATCAACACCAAAGAAGGTAATAATTAGATTTTAATCATTTCAATTTTTAATTAAATTTTTTCCAGAAGTCTTCCTCGAAACCAAAGGTTGAAAAGAAGGCAAAATCACCAAAGAAGGTTTCCAAACCAACCGCCAAGAAAGTGACAAAGAAAGCATCCGCTCCCAAGAAGGCTTAATAATTTAAATCAATAACTAATAATTACCTCAATCAGACAAGATCTCTGTAACATTGAAATTGAAAACTTCCTACTTGTAAGTATTGTAAAACCCTACCGGTAAATTTTTATTTAACTTGTAGTAATTGTTTAGTAAAATCATTAATAAATTACTTATATATTATACTTTCTTATTGAACATCGTTTTGTGATGGATTTTTTCAACTTTGTTTTCCTAAAAATTAAAACAACAAAAGTTATCAAACTCGTTGATATTTCATTCAATGTACGGGCGATTTTTCTATGGGATGCCTTCGGGATGCGATAGCTTTTACACGGCAACAGAAATGTTTGCTTCAGAAATGATCAAAGTGCGAATATTTTCGATGAATGATTTTTTATTTCAAGGAAGTTGATAAAATTATGTATTAATGAGAAAATTTCAGTGCTTAATTTGGCTGTGTTAACAATGATTTTTACAAAATTTCTGGATACATAATTATTTAATGCATGATCCTTTTGAATTTTTAAATTATATGGTTTTTAACAGTATTCCGATGTATTAAAGTTCTTGAAGAAAAGAAAGTCTTAAAGAAAACTGTATCGATGAATATTTTTTTGTATTGGGATATGTTGTCGAGAAATTATTACGAATCGAATGTTGTATAGATTGTGTGTGTAGTAATAAAAATTTCTAGATATTCCTGTTAACTTTTATTACTACAGATAGAAGCTATACACAATTCGATTCATCATAATTTGCTCTATAACATATCCCAGTACAAAAAATATTCATCGATACAGTTTTCTTTAAGATCTTTTTTTATTTAAGAATTTAATTAGTACATTGGAAAACGGTAAAAACCAAGGTGATTTAAAAATTCAAAAGGATCATGCATTAAATAATTATGTATCCAGAATGAATCCGTTAAACATTTTTGTTTTCAATCAACATGCGCAGGCAACACAATTATTGGGAGAAAGGGAGCGTCAAACCATGTGTCATTTCGTGAGGGTTAAATCGTGGGTATGTGAGAATGAGAAAAATTGTTTTCCTATTTCCTATATTTTTATCTAGGTAATTGTTTTTTTACCAAATAAAGATTTATATATTTTTAAAGCTCTTGAACATCCATATCATAATATATATTAAAATTTTTAATTTATCTTTTATTTAAAGTTTTTAACTTGTAGAAGAAACATGGGAAAACCAGAAATTCGTGTTCTTTTACGTCATTACTGGAAACAAGGCTTCAACGCAACTGCAGCGGCAAAAAAGATATGCGAAATTGAAGGCGACAATGTGGTCTCGGATCGTACTGCGCAAGATTGGTTCCAAAGGTTTAACGACGGCGATATTGATCTCGAGGACAAGACACATTCAGGACGACCTACGACAGTGGATTCTGAAGCCGCCAAGAAAGCGACCAAGAAGGCTTAAAAATTTAAAGCAATTAATAATAATTACCTCAATCACACAAGATCTCTGTAATATTGAAAATAATTTTTTAAAAATTTTTATTTAAATTCTAGTACTTTTTATTGAACATCTTTTTCCTAACAAATATGCAGAACGAAGTGGAAATACTCATTTTTAAATGAAAGAATTATTGTCGACTTATCCGTCAAAGTAAAAATCCATAGATGAAATCCTGTTTTGTTAAAAATCTGCAACGTAATATTACATGAATTCTACGTTTCTGTATTTTACTTTTAGAACGTCGATTCACATGTGCCTCGATAATGGACCGAATAAAAAATGAACGTAACACGAAAAAATCTATCAAAGTAAACATCCATAGATGAAATCACGTTTTGTTAAAAATAATTTGAATAACTGTAGCGGAATATTACGTACGTGAATTCAACGTTTCTCATTGCGCATTGATTCACGGATATGGACAGAATCGATCCAGAAAAAAATGAAGGCAACACGCAATGTCGCCCATCACAAATCATACTTCTTTGTAAAATACGAAGATGGTCGTCAACACGAACAGATTGAAACTTTTATTAAAATAACAATAAATAAACAAACAAATCAATTTGTGGCCCTAAAGAGGGCCGTTGGGTTCGGTTCAAATAGAATCAAATAGCTTCAAGAGCACATTTAAGCTCTCTCACCACGGATTCTACGAGCAAGTTGGATGTCCTTTGGCATGATGGTGACACGCTTGGCGTGGATAGCGCACAAGTTGGTATCTTCGAAGAGACCGACCAAGTAAGCCTCGGCGGCTTCTTGAAGGGCCATCACAGCCGATGATTGGAATCGCAAGTCAGTCTTGAAATCCTGAGCAATTTCACGCACCAATCGTTGGAATGGAAGCTTGCGGATGAGCAACTCGGTCGACTTCTGGTAGCGACGGATTTCACGAAGAGCAACGGTTCCTGGACGGTAACGATGCGGCTTCTTAACTCCTCCGGTGGCTGGGGCTGACTTGCGGGCTGCCTTGGTGGCGAGTTGCTTTCTTGGAGCCTTTCCTCCGGTAGATTTACGGGCGGTTTGCTTGGTACGAGCCATGACGATTCACTGATGAGACAAAGACTTCTCTAATTTGGAATTCCCTCGTTGCCTGTTTATATAGTAATCTTGTTTGATGGGTGGAGAGTGTGTCGTATCGTGGGGAAACAGCGTCTTGTGTCTTTTCGTGAGGGGAAAACAGCGTCCTGTGTCTTTTCGCGGGGGTTAAACGAAATCCCGCCTACTCTAGTATATAAACTGACCAATTAGTTCAGTTTCCATGCTCATTTGAGATAACCTAAACATGTCTGGACGCGGAAAGGGAGGAAAAGGACTTGGAAAAGGTGGTGCCAAGCGCCATCGCAAAGTCCTCCGTGACAACATCCAAGGAATCACGAAGCCAGCCATTCGCCGTCTTGCCCGCAGAGGAGGAGTCAAGCGTATCTCCGGACTCATCTACGAGGAAACCCGCGGAGTTCTGAAGGTGTTCCTTGAGAACGTGATCCGTGATGCCGTCACCTACTGCGAGCACGCCAAGAGGAAGACTGTCACCGCCATGGATGTCGTCTACGCTTTGAAACGCCAAGGCAGAACCCTCTACGGATTTGGAGGATAATTTGGATAATTATCGCTTTGAGACATCAGTTAAACCGAACCCAACGGCCCTCTTTAGGGCCACAATTTTATATGAATCAATATTTTGCTTAATTGAATAAAGAGTTTATGATTTTCTTTGTTTTCTTCAAGTTTCTTGTTTATGAAGGAATATCGGCTCTAAAAAGCACTTTTCGATTATGTTTGTGTGTGCACGAAATGGAACTCAAAAAAAAGACGGAAGATGAAATTCCGCAAGGAAGATTAAACTACTGTGAATGGAATGTAGTGCCTTATAGCGTGTCTCTATTATTTAGCTTCTCCCGCAAGAATTCAACACGCTTTTGACGGCGAGAAGAATTCCAGAAGATTAGAAAATCGCCAAAGTGAGTCTCCTACGAAAGAGGAAGGATGGTCTAGAATATCATCGACAATATTCATTCTGTTCTACAACTCATCGACAAAGACTGTGGGATGAAGTTGAAGATATATGAGTTGAATGAACGTTTTTGACACAATTCGAATTCGCTGACGACCTGGTGCTAATTAAAAGTTCCTTATAAGAATTAAGCCGTCTAAATCGACTCGAAGAAAAGCCTATAAATCACGGTCTAGAAATAAACCTAACAAAGACGATGATCGTGCACAATGACTATGCTACGAAGGACTACATATTTAGCATTCTACAAATGCGAGAACACTCTGGAGAGAGCTGACCAGTCTCTTGCCGCAGTCGCAATGACGACCGACAACCAAGTATTGTCGTGGTGTAGGTTAATGAAAAAGCAGGTTTAAAGGAGCATTCCGAATAATAAAATGGTCTCGCTGGGGGTTATGTCGATTTAATTTCCAATTTGCTTATTATTTCGCTTTTCTTTTTTATATTATTATAATAATTATGTTAATGTAACAACCAATTTATTAGAATAAAACAATATAAAACAAAAAATATCATGAAAAAAAGAAAAGCGAAATAATAAAAACATTGGAAATTAAATCGGCCCAAGCGAGACCATTTTATTATTCGGAATGCCCCTTTAAACCTACTTTTTCAACAAACCACACCACGACAATAGTTAAGTTTGGAACTGCAGAAAAAGTGTATTATGGAATCTCGCAAGATGATTCCCCATCGTATTGGTTTCTTTCGGAATTGTGTCATTGCACATTTTAAATACAGCACACTAGGGTTGCACGGAAATCCATTTATTCAAACGGGCGACGGAAAACGGAAATGGAAATTATTTTTTTCAAACGGAAAACGGGAAAGGAACTCAAAAAACGACGGAAAATGGAAGATGGAATTCCGTGCAACTCTGATCTGTATATATATATATATATATAACGAAATTAAGAAGAGAAGAAACGAACTACGACATAAGGAATTTATATTGATTCCTTTTTGTTGAAACACTGAAAAACCCAATTATTCTGAAATTTGTGTAAATTTTAGTCCATGCTTTTTTTCGAATAAACCGCGTACAATGTTTTGTTTCCTAAAAATAATCTAAATATATTATAAAATGTTAATTCTTGCTTTAAAGCATATTGAATTCAAGAATTAACATAAAAATCTCGTCAATATTTTACTAATCAAAATACATTATAAATAGCTGTAAATAGACACGTGTCCATAAATTCATGGACTAGCACCACAACGGTTGTAAAAAAGAGTTTTATTCTCTTAGGTACAAGTGAAAATACATGTTAATAATATTTATTAAAATAAATTATATTTAATACATTAAACAAGAATTTGTGGCCCTAAAGAGGGCCGTTGGGTTCGGTTAGGTTTCAATCGATCGGAGCGACCAATTTACTTGCTGGAAGTGTACTTGGTAACAGCCTTGGTTCCCTCGGACACGGCGTGCTTGGCCAACTCTCCTGGAAGGATCAAACGGACGGCCGTTTGGATTTCGCGAGATGAGATGGTCGATCGCTTGTTGTAGTGGGCAAGACGAGAAGCTTCGGCGGCAATTCTTTCGAAGACGTCGTTGACGAATGAATTCATGATCGACATGGCCTTCGATGAGACTCCAGTATCCGGGTGAACTTGCTTGAGTACACGGTAGATGTAGACAGAGTAGGACTCCTTTCTCTTGGCGTGTCTCTTCTTGTCTCCAGAGCGTGGCTTCTGCGACTTGGCGGCTTTCTTAGCTCCCTTAGCTGATGGTTTTGGTGGTGCCATGATGATTCGACTTGAGATGCAAGTATGAATGGAATTGTGATTCAATTTCTATTTATATAGCGCGCTGGTTGAGGGCGTGTCTTCTCTGTCTAATGCTATTTCGATATTTATCCCTCACGAGAAGACACATTTCATATCGATTGTTAGGCACCGCCCTGACCGCGCGTGGGTATAAATAATAGCAACGCGGTTTTGTCATCATTGTGTTTTCTGCACAGCAAATTCAAATTCTAACAACCAACAATGTCTGGACGTGGAAAGGGAGGAAAAGCCAAGACCGGAGGAAAGGCCAAGTCTCGTTCATCGAGAGCCGGGCTCCAATTCCCAGTCGGTCGTCTTCACCGTCTTCTTCGCAAGGGCAACTACGCTCAACGTGTCGGAGCCGGAGCTCCAGTCTACTTGGCTGCTGTTCTTGAATACCTTGCCGCTGAAGTTCTCGAGTTGGCCGGCAATGCTGCCCGTGACAACAAGAAGTCGAGAATCAACCCAAGACATCTTCAATTGGCCGTCAGAAATGACGAAGAATTGAACAAGTTGCTTGCTGGTGTCACAATTGCTCAAGGTGGTGTTCTTCCAAACATCCAAGCTGTCTTGCTTCCAAAGAAGACAGCCGGTGAAAGCGAATAAGTCACCATTTGTGCTCAATTTTAACCGAACCCAACGGCCCTCTTTAGGGCCACAAATGTATTTATTTTTGTTTTATATTGCTTAAAATAAAGTTTCTTTGGATTGGATTTTTTAATGTGATAATGTTGAAAATATTAGTTAAATAAAGGAAAATAAAATATTCCAAAAAAAGTTGGTCTCGACTTCCCATAATTAGAACGTTTTCTATACTTTTCCTTTTGAAGAGATAAATATATGGCCGTGTGCCCGTCCAACCGAGATTGTCATTTCTTATTTTTTTACTCTTCCATTAGGCACCGATCAGTGAAATATAATAATTAAATAAACCGTTAGCAAGAAACTACTAGGAGATTCTGCTGTGTCATTGCCATGGTAAATATTTCTTCCGGGAAGATTTAATTCAATTGGTATGTTATTCACGAGTTCACATGAATTGTTTGATATATTTTTCAATTGATCAGATATAATGTGTCGTACCTGATCAAAGTGCACTCCAACTGGTGTGGTAATTGAACAAGCTCAATAAACGTGCTCAAAATTAATTTTGGAAAAGATATTTAGGTTTTTATATAGTTTAAGAAGAGCATTTCTAAATTGGCTTGAATAATTCTTTATAAGATTTAACAGAACTTGCTCTGTAGAGTTTCTTTAACGGGCCTTCAAGAGAGTTGTTAAAATTCATTTGGAAAACACATTCGCATTCATCAGCTGAAGTTCTAGCCATTTCAAGTTTATCGTTTCTTATATTAGGTCTAGAAATTAATTTTGAAATAATTATGAAGAATATTTCCTTTCTATTTTCTTTCAAATTTGCCGAACAGAAGACGATTTTACAAGTTTAATTTCTTAACATTAATAACAAAATGAATTTCCAGCTAAGAAAACTGAAAAGAGTTCAATTCAAACTTGTGGAAGAACGAAACAAATTCCAGCAGGAAATCCGAATAGACTCCCTATTTGAAGTTCTACTGGATGGAGTCAAGAGAAACTGACAACATATCAGAACAATTGTATTTTATTTGTATAATATTTCAAGATTTTTTTATAATTTTCAGTGTGAAAGAAATCTATCAACAGTTAGCAATAGAAGGATGAAGAGCCAAAAATATATATTACAACACACTTCTGAATATAAGGAAATATAATAATAAGTGGGTTCGTCCGATTCCAAACGGGGAAACTGTTATAATAGAAAATAAAGGAGTATCTAGTTACCATGATCAAGTTGATAATTATTAAAAATTATAATGTTTCCATTTTATTTTTCAGCACAATGTTCATTGTGGAATGTTGCCCTTATAAATAAAACTGCTCATGCAGTGACCAACGAGCGGGAATATGCTGTACCCATATGCATGTCGTTAGCATATTAGAACGGTGAAGTTTCTAAATATTTTGTTAATAATAAATACCTTTATTCAGACCAATATGGAGATTTGAATTTTGAGGATAATATGCCCATTAGAATAAAAGAAGCCGTATGTGATTCGGAGGACGAACAAGAGCACATAGATACAGATAACCCATACTGTTCAAGAAATAAAATAAAATTCCTCGAAAAATTAGGTTTTTTCTAGTCCTAACGAACCGACTGTTGGATGGGAATTGTTAAAAATCCCCGCGGAAACAGAGATAGCACGATTCGAAGAAGAAATATCACGTATTCCAGAGGATGAGCGGGAAAAATACCTACAGACCACACATGTTGCTCAAGAGATGAAATAGTCAACTCTCTGCATAATTATGATTCTACTCTTAAACAATCGACTATTTAAGAGTAAATTTTAAACAATATCGAGGCACCTTCTAGAGCAATAAGTTTTCGGCCATCTCGTAGGCCATCTCGTAGAAGTTTCCAATAGTTTCACCAGGTAAATGTAGAAGTGAAAATCAATATAAGATTTATTATAGATACTAAAACATCTGTATGATTCAAAGTGATATGAGGTTACTCGAAAGGATTGCCCTAACTTTTAATGCGTTAAAAAATCCTCCACACACGTCAATCCAATCTGCACTATTAGAGGCCGGCCTTCCTGGAGGCCTTGTCTCAGCACTCCAATCCACCATTCAATGAGGGATTGTCAATGTCACCGTGCACGGGGAGAATCAGAGGAGTACGACAAGGAGATACATCATCGCCAACGTTATTTTCGTTTTCCTTGCAACATATTATGAACGAAGCCGAAATGGAAATAGATCAAATGGATATAGATAAGGGCATACTGATCGATGGCAAAGTGCTGAGCAGGCTTGAATTTGCTGATGACGTTCTCTTGATAGGGAAATCCTTGTCGGAAATCGAACAAAGACGAGAAGTCATAAGAAGGACCAACTTAAGACATGGATTAGAAATCAACACGAACAAAACCGTCATCATGTACAACCGTCATTCAACTCAAAGAGACATAAGCTCAAACGGGTCTAAGTGTCTAATCTCTCGTGGAACTCGATATTTGGGAAGCTGGATAAACATCGATGGCTCTCTTGACGAAGAAATATCCAGGCGCTGAAAAGCCGCATGGTCAACTTTCTCTAAGTGTAAAATACTATTGCCGCACTTCGAATGCCACCCGACCGTTGGTGCAAAATACTTTCAGAATGGGACCCGCGTTGCAGCACACGAAGTAAAGGCAGGCCGAATAGAGCGATGGGCTGACTCCATCCGTAAGTGGACGTCTGATTACGTGCATAAGTTCTCCACCAACCGTACCAAGGGAAGAAGAAGGATGGGAATCCTTGAGAGGAAAACGACTTGGTCAACTATGGCAAGACAAAGTCGCAGCGTCTGGAGAGAGATGGTCCGCAATCTTCACGATTGACATGGACTAACCAAGTAACCAAGTAACTTGTCACTATCAAGGATGGCGCCTGTAGCCAAAATGAACACCAAGGAATGAGTGAGACAAGTTATGAAGATTTTACTGGACTCGAAGAGGCATTACAGGAATGATCTCGGTATAACTTGAATTTAATCGAAATTAAATATTTATTTTAGCGGAATGAAGTAAAAAAAAACGCAAACGGTTATTTTCCTTGGCGAGTACACATCAACATTAGAATCCTCGTTACGTATTGAAGTGTCTATAATTTAATTATTAATATATTTTATGGTAAAATAAACATAGTTTTACAATATTAACCCAACTACAAACAAGCCGAGAACAGCATTTTTTACGTAACTTTATCTTCCCGAAATCGATATTTGCGTGACGAAGATAATAAAATAAATCATTTAAATACAGGTAATCTGCACAAAGCGAACTCATATATTTAGCAATAATAATTAGCAATAAGCGTAGCAAACGCTTGACCGATCTGGCGTGTCCCGCCCACGGTTTTAGGCTTTGTTTATAATAAAGTTTAATATTAACTGCTTCACTGATAAAAAATAACCAAAAAACCATTTTATATTATTCTACAGAGATTAAGCTTCATATTAATATAACATTTTATAAACTTTTCCAATATTTAAAGCTCGAAAATTACAGATA
Source organism: Caenorhabditis plicata (assembly GCA_963931815.1). Classification (NCBI taxonomy): domain Eukaryota; kingdom Metazoa; phylum Nematoda; class Chromadorea; order Rhabditida; family Rhabditidae; genus Caenorhabditis; species Caenorhabditis plicata. The sequence goes on along the minus strand of OZ007492.1, from coordinate 9,161,871 downwards.
TAATTTGTCAGTTGTGTTAAAGATTTTCAAAAAACGCGTTATAATTATTTTGTGATGTAAGAAATATGTATGTACCTCATATTATCGGATAGAGGATAATTTCCTCTATCGAGAAAACCAAAATTTATTATCTTTATAATAGTTTTAAACCTTAAAATTATGTAACAAATAGTAAAAATCGACAAAAAATTGCGTTCTCCAAGTTTAGACGCTTATATCTCAGCTCACAATTAAGGTATCGATCTGAAATTTTCTATATACAGAGATTACATTGTGCTTTATCCGATATAAAAGTAATGATAAAATACTTCTCACTTTCCAGTCTGATAAGCTTCTTAAAACGAAAACCTTAAACACAAGCAACACAATTATTGGGAGAAAGGGGAACGTCAAAACATGTGTCATTTCGCGAGGGTTAAATCGTGGGTATATAAGAGTGAGGGCAGTCACTTGTGATCAGCATTCGTGCATTGTCACATTTATTACTGCTACCAATATATTCAATATGTCAACTGAGGTTGCTGCTCCAGTCGAAGATGTTGTTGCTTCACCATCAACACCAAAGTCACCAGCCGCCAAGAAGACAACCACCAAGAGCAAGGTTCCCAAGGTTGCTGCTGCAAAATCTTCGCACCCTCCATTTGGAAACATGATCAAGACTGCCATTCAAAAAATTGCTGATAGGAAGGGAGCCTCGAAGCAAGCTATTGCCAAGTATATCAACGATAACTTCAAGCTTAATGGAAACGCCGCTCAACAAGCTGCTCACTTGAGAAGTGCTCTTAAGAGAGCCGTCGCATCAGGAGCTATCAAGCAAGCATCAGGAACTGGTGCCAATGGAAGATTCCGTGTCGCCGAGAAGAAGAAGAAGGATGAGGCAGCTCCAGCGAAGAAGAAGGCCGCTGCTCCAGCTAAGAAAGCAAACTCAGCAGATAAGAAGAAATCAGCCAAGAAGACAGGAGAAAAGAAGGCGAAATCTGCAAAGAAAGCACCATCAACACCAAAGAAGGTAATAATTAGATTTTAATGTTTTCAATTTTTCATTAAATTTTTTCCAGAAGTCTTCCTCGAAATCAAAGGTTGAAAAGAAGGCAAAATCACCAAAGAAGGTTTCCAAACCAACTGCCAAGAAAGTGACAAAGAAAGCAGCCGCTCCCAAGAAGGCTTAATAATTTAAATCAATAACTAATAATTACCTCAATCGTACAAGATCTCTGTAACATTGAAATTTAAAACTTCCTACTTGTAAATATTGTAAACCCAACCGGTAAATTTTTATTTAAATTGTAGTAATTGTTTAGTAAACTCATTAATAAATTACTTATATATTATACTTTTTCATTGAACATCTTTTCCTGATGGATTTTTTGGCAACTTTTTTTGTTTTCCTAAAAAATATGCAGGACCTCATAGGAAGTGGAAAACTCATTTTTAAATTAAAGACCAAATCTATCAAAGTAAACATGCCTACATTGAATACTATGTAGCCCGACTCATTTTCAAGCGTTCTCCACGGCTTGCCCTTGCCTTCTCCTTGCCAGTGTAGACCAAGCCGTTTTTCCTTCAAGGATTCCAAATCTTCTTCTTAGGGTCGGCGTAGTTGAGCAATGGTGAGTGAAGCGCGGTTTTCGGTCTTCCCTTCGCTCTTGTCCACCCCCTTGGATCCCATTCCGTGAATCTTCAGCATCCGGGCAACATTTCCAGCCCATTTCATCAACTTCTTCTTCATGACTCGTTCCACGTCGATTGTGCCGCACTTGGCGTGTAAAAATCCGCTTAAAGAACTTGGTGAGCAAAAGTGCTATAACCTCTATGCCGCTTTCCATCACTGATGAAGTTATTCCGTCTATACCCGGGGACGAGTCATTTTTTAGATTCTGAATTACCAATCTGACCTCCTCTTCTAGAATTGGAGGGAAAACGTCAACGCCAGTTTGCATTGGTGGCTGAGGGACTTCTTGAAGTAATTGACATTCATCATCTTCGTAGAATTGCACGAAATGAGATTTGACGAGCTCCCTGATCTCACCGCGGTTGTAGGTGATAATTCCTTCAGATTTAATCAGCTTGTGGAATGGAATTGTGTCTTCGTTGAATCTAATCAGTCTCGTTCTGAGTCTTGTGGCTGCAGATTGTAGGCGGACTTCTTTCCATATTTCTAAATCTTCCTTGAGTGCTTCACGTATAATTAGGGTGGTGAGTTCTACGTGGTCACTTGACTTGCGACTTATCGTAGTATTAGTAGATATTGAGCCGGGCCCCCTCCTCCGTGGGGACCTTGGCGGCGATTGGGGTACTTCCCAGTCTGAATATTTAGGTATCTTTTTTGAATTTTTTGTAGTTATAGTAAAGTCTCCTGATCTTCCTCGGGTTGGCTTGCAAGGCCTTCCAGAACCAATCCGTTGCTATGGCCAATTCTGCACGCGGTTGGGGGGGATTTGGTTCTGTTAGCCTGCTCCTTACCGCCCGGTCAGATAGAGTAAGAATAACGAGCAGTTACCACTCTTCACCACGTGGAGGTAAAACCATGAAGAATCATGATAAAATAGAAATATCCGCAAAAATATTCAAATTAATAGTCCTCATATACACACAAAGTACGAAAATAAAACTAATGGATTTTGTTTTACGCAATAACCAAAAAACACAAAGTTTGATTTTTTATTGCTTCCGATAATGGTTTCTCACAATTGTCGCTGTATATTTACTCAATTTTTAAAGTTATGTGATAAATAAATTGAGGTCAAATTTGTTTATAGTATGAATAAAATTTTAAAAAATCTATGAATTTTTACGATAAAGATTACGACAGCGAAATGGTTCGGAAAGGAATGGGTCCCGGGGTTTTGAATATTTAAATTTAATTTTTTCATATTTGCCTGACGAAGATAATAAAATAATTTTAAATAAATATTAACTGCACACAACGAACTCATGGAGTTAACATTAATTGAAGTAGTCTTCCACATCTAAACACACGTTCTGTACTACAGAATCTAAAATTAACAGATTAAGCCTCATAAAAAACTAAAAAAAAAAACAATCAACTTGAGGCAGACCTCTGATATATTTCTTGTTAAAAATATTGAATTTTCTCGTATGTTGCGCAGCAAATGCTTATCCGATCTGGCGTGCCCCGCCCACTGTTTTAGGCTTTGTTTATAATAAAACTGCATATTAACTGCTTCACTGATAAAAAAAATAGCCAAAGAACCATTATATATTATTCTACAGAGACTAATCTTCATATTAATGTAAAATGTTATAAACTTTTCCAATCTTTAAAGCTCGAAAATTGCAGATATAATCTGTCAGTTGTGTTAAAGATTTTAAAAAAACGCGTTATAATTATTTTGTGATGTAAGAAATATGCATGTACCTCATATTATCGGATAGAGGATAATTTCCTCTATCGAGAAAACCAACATTTATTATATTTATATTAGCTTTAATCCTTAAAAATTGGTAACAAATAGTAAAAATCGACAAAAATTGCGTTCTCCAAGTTTTGACGCTTATATCTCAGCTCAAAATTAAGGTATCGATTTGAAATTTTCTATATACAGAGATTACATTGTGCTTTATCCGATATAAAAGTAATGTTAAAATACTTTTCATTTTCCAACATGATAAACCTCTTAAAACGAAAACCTTAAACACAGGCAACACAATTATTGGGAGAAAGAGGAACGTCAAAACATGTGTCATTTCGCGAGGGTTAAATCGTGGGTATATAAGAGTGAGGACAGTCACTTGTGATCAGCATTCGTGCATTGTCACATTTATTACTGCTACCAATATATTCAATATGTCTACCGAGGTTGCTGCTCCAGTCGAAGATGTTGTTGCTTCACCATCAACACCAAAGTCACCAGCCGCCAAGAAGGCAACCACCAAGAGCAAGGTTCCCAAGGTTGCTGCTGCAAAATCTTCGCACCCTCCATTTGGAAACATGATCAAGACTGCCATTCAAAAAATCGCTGATAGGAAGGGAGCCTCGAAGCAAGCTATTGCCAAGTATATCAACGATAACTTCAAGCTTAATGGAAACGCCGCTCAACAAGCTGCTCACTTGAGAAGTGCTCTTAAGAGAGCCGTCGCATCGGGAGCTATCAAGCAAGCATCAGGAACCGGTGCCAATGGAAGATTCCGTGTCGCCGAAAAGAAGAAGGATGAGGCAGCTCCAGCGAAGAAGGCCGCTGGAAAGAAGAAGGCCACTGCTCCAGCCAAGAAAGCAAGCTCATCAGATAAGAAGACATCAGCCAAGAAGACTGGAGAAAAGAAGGCGAAATCAGTCAAGAAGACAGGAGAAAAGAAGTCGAAATCTGCAAAGAAAGCACCATCAACACCAAAGAAGGTAATAATTCGACTTTAATAAATTCAATTTTTAATTAATTTTTTTCCAGAAGTCTTCCTCGAAACCAAAGGTTGAAAAGAAGGCAAAATCACCAAAGAAGGTTTCCAAACCAACCGCCAAGAAAGTGACAAAGAAAGCAGCCGCTCCCAAGAAGGCTTAATAATTTAAATCAATAACTAATAATTACCTCAATCGTACAAGATCTCTGTAACATTGAAATTTAAAACTTCCTACTTGTAAATATTGAAAAACCCAACCGGTAAATTTTTATTTAACTTGTAGTAATTGTTTAGTAAACTCATTAATAAATTACTTATATATTATACTTTTTATTGAATATCGTTTTCCTAACAAATATGCAGAACGAAGTGGAAATACTCATTTTTAAATGAAATAATTAATGTCGGCTTATCCGTCAAAGTAAACATCCATAGATGAAATCCTGTTTTGTTAAAAATCTGCAACGTAATATTACGTGAATTCAACGTTTCTCATTGCGCATTGATTCACGGATATGGACAGAATCGATCCAGAAAAAAATGAAGGCAACACGCAATATCACTCCATCACTAATCATACTTCTTTGTAAAATACGAAGATGGTCGTCGACACGAACAGATTGAAACTTTTATTAAAATAACAATAAATAAACAAACAAATCAATTTGTGGCCCTAAAGAGGGCCGTTGGGTTCGGTTCAAATAGAATCAAATAGCTTCAAGAGCACATTTAAGCTCTCTCACCACGGATTCTACGAGCAAGTTGGATGTCCTTTGGCATGATGGTGACACGCTTGGCGTGGATGGCGCACAAGTTGGTATCTTCGAAGAGACCGACCAAGTAAGCCTCGGCGGCTTCTTGAAGGGCCATCACAGCCGATGATTGGAATCGCAAGTCAGTCTTGAAATCCTGAGCAATTTCACGCACCAATCGTTGGAATGGAAGCTTGCGGATGAGCAACTCGGTCGACTTCTGGTAGCGACGGATTTCACGAAGAGCAACGGTTCCTGGACGGTAGCGATGCGGCTTCTTAACTCCTCCGGTGGCTGGGGCTGACTTGCGGGCAGCCTTGGTGGCGAGTTGCTTTCTTGGAGCCTTTCCTCCGGTTGATTTACGGGCGGTTTGCTTGGTACGAGCCATGACGATTCACTGATGAGACAAAGACTTCTCTAATTTGGAATTCCCTCCTTGCCTGTTTATATAGTAATCCTGATTGATGGGTGGAGAGTGTGTCGTATCGTGGGGAAACAGCGTCTTGTGTCTTTTCGAGAGGGGAAAACAGCGTCCTGTGTCTTTTCGCGGGGGTTAAACGAAATCCCGCCTTCTCTAGTATATAAACCGACCAATTCGTTCAGTTTCTATGCTCATTTGAGATAACCTAAATATGTCTGGACGCGGAAAGGGAGGAAAAGGACTTGGAAAAGGTGGTGCCAAGCGCCATCGCAAAGTCCTCCGTGACAACATCCAAGGAATCACGAAGCCAGCCATTCGCCGTCTTGCCCGCAGAGGAGGAGTCAAGCGTATCTCCGGACTCATCTACGAAGAAACCCGTGGAGTTCTGAAGGTGTTCCTTGAGAACGTGATCCGTGATGCCGTCACCTACTGCGAGCACGCCAAGAGGAAGACTGTCACCGCCATGGATGTCGTCTACGCTTTGAAACGTCAAGGCAGAACCCTCTACGGATTTGGAGGATAATTTGGATATTTATTGCATTGAGACATCAGTTAAACCGAACCCAACGGCCCTCTTTAGGGCCACATTTTTATATGAACCAATATTTTGCTTTAATGAATAAAGAGTTTATGATTTATTTTTCAAGTTTATTGTTTAAAAAGGAGTAACGTTAAAAACGATTATGTTGGTAGTGTGCAAGACTAGGAGCTTCGATCTGTATATTCTCGAATTCGTTGAAAATGGTTCAACACACATAAACTAGAAATTTTGAATACCAGAAATAATTGTTAAATTATTCGAATAAATTGAATATTTTCTCATTGAGACCATATTAATTTGGATAAAAAAACAAAATAACATAAAACAAGATAAAAATATTTTCTGTTTAAATTAAGAAGAGAAGAAATTAACGACGACGAATGGAATTGGAATTGATTCTTTTTTGTTGAAGAAGCATTGGCACACCAAATTATCCTGTAAATTTTAGTCCACGTTTTTGTTGCGAATTTACTGCGTAAAAATGTGTTGTTTCTTGCTTTAATGATGTCGTGTGGCCGTAAATTTATAGAATAACATCCCGACGGTAAAATAAATTCAGTTTCGTGTACCGCTCGTTGTTATAAACAATAGTTTTTATTAGGTACAAGTGAAAATGCATGTTAATGATATTTATTAAAATAAATTATATTTAATAAATTAAAACAGAAATATTTGTGGCCCTAAAGAGGGCCGTTGGGTTCGGTTAGGTTTAAATCGATCTGAGCAACCAATTTACTTGCTTGAAGTGTACTTGGTAACAGCCTTGGTTCCCTCGGACACGGCGTGCTTGGCCAACTCTCCTGGAAGGATCAAACGGACGGCCGTTTGGATTTCGCGAGATGAGATGGTCGATCGCTTGTTGTAGTGGGCAAGGCGAGAAGCTTCGGCGGCAATTCTCTCGAAGACGTCGTTGACGAATGAATTCATGATCGACATGGCCTTCGATGAGACTCCAGTATCCGGGTGAACTTGCTTGAGCACACGGTAGATGTAGACGGAGTAGGACTCTTTTCTTTTGGCGTGTCTCTTCTTGTCTCCGGAGCGTGGCTTCTGCGACTTGGCGGCTTTCTTAGCTCCCTTAGCTGATGGTTTTGGTGGTGCCATGATGATTCGACTTGAGATGCAAGTATGAATGGAATTGTGATTCAATTTCTATTTATATAGCGTGCTGGTTGAAGGCGTGTTTTCTCTGTCTCATGCTATTTCGATATTTATCCCTGGCGAAAAGACACATTTCATATCGATTGTTATGCACCGCCCTGACCGCGCGTGGGTATAAATAACAGCAACGCGGTTCTGTCATCATTGTGTTTTCTGCACAGCAAATTCAAATTCTATCAACCAACAATGTCTGGACGTGGAAAGGGAGGAAAAGCCAAGACCGGAGGAAAGGCCAAGTCTCGTTCATCGAGAGCCGGACTCCAATTCCCAGTCGGTCGTCTTCACCGTCTTCTTCGCAAGGGAAACTACGCTCAACGTGTCGGAGCCGGAGCTCCAGTCTACTTGGCTGCTGTTCTTGAATACCTTGCCGCTGAAGTTCTCGAGTTGGCCGGCAATGCTGCCCGTGACAACAAGAAGTCGAGAATCAACCCAAGACATCTTCAATTGGCCGTCAGAAATGACGAAGAATTGAACAAGTTGCTTGCTGGTGTCACAATTGCTCAAGGTGGTGTTCTTCCAAACATCCAAGCTGTCTTACTTCCAAAGAAGACAGCCGGTGAAAGCGAATAAGTCACCATTTGTGCTCAATTTTAACCGAACCCAACGGCCCTCTTTAGGGCCACAAATATATTTATTTTTGTTTTATATTGCTTAAAATAAAGTTTCTTTGGATTGGATTTTTTATGTGGTGTTATTGAAAATATTAGTTAGCAAAGTAGCATTAAAATCATGAATTTATCGTTTTAATTTTTATAGTCGTCGCCAAATGCGATTAACGCCGCAAAATGTGGCGCACTTTAAAAAAAATTATTTTAAAATTTAATTTTTGTGATTATTATTGTTATTTTCCGCACACCATCTAAAAGATATTCTTCAATTTGTTTAAACAAAGGCAGTATAGAACGAGCATAAATAAATTTTTTTCTATAGTCGTCGCCAAATGCGATTACCGCAAAATGTGGCGTACTTTTTTAAATATTATTTTTTCATTTAATTTTTAAGATTATTTCCTTGTTTATGCTCGTTCTATACTGTTATAGCTTAAATAAATTGAAGAATATCTTTTAGATGTTGTTTAAATAGTGGAATAATTGTGGAAAATAATTATAATCATAAAAATTAAATGAAAAAATAATATTTCAAAAAGTGCGCCACATTTTGCGGTGGTAATCGCATTTGGCGACGACTATATTTATATTTCTTCGGATTAACGTCGTCTTGGTTATTTTTATTTTTATACACTTTAAAAACACGAAAATATTAGCAGACGCATGTTTAAAGAAAAGATTTTATTATATATTAAATTTACAATAAAATAATATCGTATATTATCGTCACCAGGCAAAGATCCATGTCTGGAATGTTGGTCTCGTTTTACAATATTAAAACAACTGCAAACAGGCCGAAACCAAATTTTTTATTATCAAAATCTAAGAAATTGTCAATTCCAATTTTATTTTCATAAAAAATAAAAGTAATAAATCTGATTTGATCTAGAAATTTTGAAGAAATATAATGAAAAACAGAGAAGTTATTAACATAAATTGAATATTTGTTTCATGTTATCTTTGAGACCATTGAAAATAATTCAAAAATGATCAAATAGACCTTTCAATGTCTTAAATTTTGATAATACCTAACTTTACCTTCCCGAAAGCAACATTTGCCTGACGAAGATAATAAAATAAATAATTATAAATACAGATAATCCGCAAACAACGAACTCATATAGTTAACAATAATTGAAGTAGTCTTCCACATCTAAACACACGTTCTGTGATACAGAATCTAAAATGAACAGATTAAGTCTCATAAAAACTCCACTACAAACCTATAAAAAACAAAGGTAGTACGACGGGTACATCAACAGGAATTTCAATTCCTTGTGGTGCCACAATAAGACTAGCCTTTTCCATCTTTTTAGTCACTTTGCCACCACATTTCTCTATAATCCAACTTAAGTCATTTTTCGATGGGATACAATCTTGGTGCACAAAAACTTTAACGTTGTTGTCGAATATTATTCCATTCTCCTTACGATACTAAAAATTATATAGAAACGAGACAAAATGTGAATATTCATCCATACTTTTACAACATCTTTCCATTCATCATACAAATATTTATCAATTTTCAAAAGCTTTGAATCTTCGAACGACTCTTCAAGCTGAAAACAAATACACCATCTTGTAAAAATTCAAATGTCTCACCCATTGCGGTTTAATAATCGGAATGGCCATACAAACCGCTTTGATAACGATTAAAGTTCTATGTCCATATCGACTTACAACAAAACGTGTATATTCATTAATTTCATCTTGAACAACCAGATTATATTTCCTCGCATATTTTTTCAGCTTTTTCTCAATATCTGATCTAAAATCACATAATATAAGAATTAATCGGGAGGGAGAATTCTATTTAACTGTCTATGGAATCCTGTAAAGACAACACCGCCATTTCGAACATTTCGAAAAGCTGAAACGTCTGAAATGAAGTCATCAAAACTGTCTGGGACCTGCAGTTTATTGATGAAATTGGATTTTGTCGGCACAAGTGGTTCAGTGGGTTTCGCGAAGCCTGAAAGAAATATATATATATATATATATATATATAAAAGTTATTCAAGTTCATTTGGCGGGCTATATTTTAGTGATACATTCGTAAATATTTCGAGTGAACAATTCTGATATTCTTTATATTTTATACGAATAAATATATAAGCAATATAAATTGGCAAAGACCGATATCGATAAAAGTTTACATCACCTGATCTGTTTCTGTAAAGACGGCAACTACCAAATAGTTTAATTTTACTTTTCCATTTAGGAGATTCACTAAAATATTGATTTTCTGATTTTCCGTTGGTTAACTTCTCTAGTGAAATGTAATATCTAATTTTATGTTGCTCTTCCTAATATTATATAAATATTTTAAATAAAATTTAGAGAATTGCTTTGAAACACTATTTGGATTTGAAAAAATGAAACCTCAAATAAGGTCGCCAAAGGAAATATTCTAGGAAGATAATTTAAATCAAGACCAATGAAACAATATAAATTCTGGTTTTCAATTAACACGTAGAGGCTTACTGCTAAACGTAAACCGCCATCTACTTTTGGCATTCTGAAATGTTAAACTATATTAACCGATTGAATACCGTTTCAATTGGCATGGATTCAAGTTAATATTTCAGTTCAAAATGTTCGCTAAATTTTTAGTTAAAAATAAGATGATATTTCTGAAGTTTACTACTAAAATACTAACAATTCCTTGCATTCTTCTTGACCGGCGGTTGTGATGGTGATAGAATTGTCAAGGACGCCATTGCTGATTCTATATCGGAATCTTCAATGCGTATAGGCTCCAACGGCTGTAAAACCAATAATTATATTCCGATACCAACAAACATCCACCAACCGCAGTCGGAATTTGAGTCCTTTTCTGTTTAGCCTTTACTTTCTTGTTTTTTCCATTCTCGCGTTTCTTTCTTATCATCGAGTTATCCTTATATACATTTCGCATAGTGTTTAAATCACTTGGAATTGTTTTTCTCATGTCATTTACCATTGTGATTTTCTTGGCTTCAATATAATACAATTGCATTTGCATTAATATATTTTAACATAATTAATACCTGGTTTATTCTTTTTTCTCGCCTCTACAGCAACCCATACGTTTCTACAATCTTTATTCGCGGATATTAGTTGTAGGATATCTTTATCTTCAGAGCGATGTTCATAAACGAAGCCGCTGAATGAACGACGTCTCTTGATTTCGATGGCATCTGACATTGTTTCCAGGCAATTCCGGATTTTTTCAATATCTAGGTTTGAGGGTTTCTTGGCCCTTTGACGAGCTAAACAATACATTTATTTAGGGAATAAAAGAAATACGTACTGGGACAGTCTGGAGAATGATAAGCATATCGGATCAAGTTTTCATCTGTAAGAAAGAATTGTCCTATTGTTGTAGAAATGAATGTTACTATTTATTAGAGCATCCAAACGGTCCGATAACATTCGAATCTGATCAATTAAATGAACAGGTGAATCTGATATTGAAATGTTTTCAAAATCAATATCAAATGAATTTGATTCAACATCAATTGTCTGAAGCTGACGGCACTTTTCTTTCAAATAGTTGCAATCCATCATTGAAAAATCAGTTTCATCCACATGCTCCCCTCTATCGATACATCTTAAACAATATACATATCTACTTAGTTATCATTAAACAATCAAAACTGTTGAATCCATTGAATATCTACCATTAAAGGTGGCATTGTTCGCTTCATGGCATTCCGGACAATTTTAACATCCGCATAACGATCAACGACCAAGTGCGTAGTCGCTTCATCCACATTATCTTGTATAACAGCTCCCAGATTAATTAAGTTGGAGCTCAAGTGACGCCTAATTGGCAAACAACAGCCGGCGGAAATGACGATGTATGTACCAAAAAGTATAGGTGCATTGTTTTCAGTGCTATCTCCGACAATTTCCAGTGTTATTGATCGCTCTCTAGAAATTCGTTCTTTAATCGGCAAACATTTTTTACAAAATACGAACACTGTGCCATTTGACCGATCTGTGGTGCTTAAATGAGTCGAGGGAATTTCAAGCGCAAGTGTCTCATCTAAATAGTTAGTCAAACACTTTTAAATCACTTCTTGTGCGTTAAAATAACAGACTATCGTTAGATGAATTGGCAGAAATGGCCGCAATTGAGGAGATTTGCAATAATCGACCTGCCTTAAATATTATGTTTAGTTTAATATTCTGTTTTTTCACATTGAAATACTGCTTTAAGGTGTACTTTAAAACGCTATGAATAAAATCACTTTGCGATTCATTTTTTTATTGTTTATCAGTGACGTGCCAAATCAAGCGTTTAAACGGTGAGCTCAAAAATCAGACTCAGATGTAGTTCAGGTGTAAGAGAAGCGGTCCTTTTAGAATCTGACTGACAAAAATACGGGAAATTTATTCTGTAATTGACACGTATACGTGTAAGATAAGATAAAACAGTACATTTTAATTTGGCGTGAACTGATATATAGCGCATTAAGATATATCCAAAGATACCCAAAGCATATTTCAATGTGAAAATTGTTAGGTTTATTGCAATTATTGTCAAATTGTGAGAAACTGTTAAAAAAAAAACAATAAACAAGCAACCGTGAACTAACAATTTTTAACAATATAATTATTAAAATAAACATAGAATATTTGTTTCACGTCTTCAACCATTTGCAAATAATCTAATAATGTTAAACTATCAATTTCTTTCAATTTGATAATAATTAATTAATCGTTTACCCTTTTAGGAGTATCAGCTGAGCTGAAATGCACAGAGTGGAGCGAATCGTCTTCTGGATATATGGGCGATACATCAGGATCGAAACCATGAGCAATAGACATCAATTAGGCAATTATCAAAAATTAAAATGAAAAAAAAATTCAAATAATAATTTGAAGTCCCTCCAAGACAAGTGTGGTATTAATTGCGTCGAATGCATTAAACTATACGACATTTTCCAAATATTTTTGGAGCTATAGCGTATGTCAAAATAGTTGACGACGCAATCACGCTGCAAATGAGGCATACTAATTAAAATTCATTTTCAAATCGATTATTTTAATGATTTTTAATTAATAAACGTGCAATATAAGCAATAACAATTAAAAAATGTCACAAAAATAAAATAAAATAATCGATTTGAAAATGAATTTGAATTAGTATGCCGCATTTGCAGCGTGATTGCGTCGTCGACTATTTTGAAATAGGCTATATAATTATTTAGTTTGTGCTACTATTCAAAATTAAGACAATTTATGGATCCCGTTGTAGAAAAATTTTCCGGTTTCAAAGTTATTCATTCACTGAACTATTTTTGTACTTTTTCGCGATTTTGAAACTGAGTCTCTGCTAAACCGTATATCATTGAACGGAAAAGGTGACAATCTGATGGAGCTGGGTCTGCAAAGTATGGCGGGTGCGGTAAGACTTTCCATTTGTAATCCTTTAGGGTGTCTTTAACCGATTGCGCGACATGCGGCCGTCATGAAGTAGTATTACTTTATCATGTCGAACCCTCCATTCCAGAGATGGGCGGAATGACAGTTTTTGAATTTCGGAATCCGGAATTCAGAATCGAAAAATGGACGGAATCCGAAATTTCGAACGTGTCCGGTGTTAACGTATGAATAGTTAATTTTCGAAATTCGGAATAACACTTGAAAATACGGAATACGGAATGCGGAATCCCGCTCATCTCCGCTTCATTCCGGTCTCTTCTCCTATTTTGTTCCGTAACTGGACAAGCTCTTTGCTTTAGGGTGTACTTTAAAACGCTATGATAAGAATCACACTGCGGTTTTAAACTTGTCTTAAGCCGGTTTGGAGAAACTCGTAATTAAATTATGGCGTGCTGGTCCCACCAAATGCAGAGTAAGACCTTCTCATGGATATTTGGCTTTGCCGTCGACGTTGTCGCGTTTTCCAATAAGATAATGATGCAAACACACATCTGCATACTTCAAAAATTATTCCAATTTTACCGTGTGGATCTTCTGGACTGCCCTAGTCAATCTTTTGATTTGAATCTCATTAAGCAGCTTTGGGACAAGCTCGAGCAACGTGTTAAAGATATCAGAGTGTTTTTTCGAATGTGTTTTTTTAACAGGAGAGTATACTTTTGTTTAAATAATGAGGTTTTCTGCTAGAAGCGAGAAAAACAGTCTTAAATTTTCAATTTACATCCTATATGGACAGTATTGTAATAGCTCGATAAACGTTGATATTCATTAGAACCCAAGTTATTCATCAAAATTGGACGAATATGAAATAGACATTATTATATAATTTTCTCTTGAATGTTGGTCATTATAAAGATGGTGTCAGGACACGATGGTCGAAGGAAGAATGGAATCCAACACAATATTTATTTATTGAAATAAGCACGTTATAAATAATTCATCGCGCGCATCTCTTTAAAACATTGATCCTATCATGTTTTGAATATTTCTTTCTTTTTTCATTCACCACAGGCAGAGAGATCGTATTAATTTTCAAATATAAACCGCAATACAATTCAATACACAAAAACAAGAACATAATAATTCTATCAGACATTATTATAATTATAAAAATTAAAAAATAATAATAAAATATTTATTAACCAAACATCGTTTTTAATGCTTCTCCTCCAAGATCTGCTCACTTTCCCCACAATCCGTTAGCCTTTTGCCATTGTGCTGGCTCGGCTCTGCAAATTCAATTCTCTTTAATCCGTCTTGCTCTTTCGTTTACCTTTTCACGTACACTGGATAATCGTCGTATTCCATTGGCATGGATCTGAAAATGAGCAATTAATTGGCGTCGATTGCGTCAAAAACGTACCGTTTACCCCAAAGACTGTTGAGTTTGTTCCAATTTTGAGCCGGTCGCTTCTGTGCTTCGTGAATCATCGACCGCTTGCCCCATAATCCGCTGGCTTTGTTCCAGCCCATTACTTGATCATCACTGCTGAAGCAGTATGATAATCCGATTAGGGCTAAACCTGCAATTTTGCTAATTTAAATGAGTTTGCCTAGTTCTTTTGGATATATTTAAATTCTAGGAGATATTGTGTTTATTTTATTCGTACCAAAATTTTATCCGGATCAAGTAAAGTAACAGCCTCATTTCATATTATAGACCATTATTTACTTTAATAATTTGTTGATATCTGGAATATTTGTTTTAAAATAGCCAAAACCAGCTTAAAATTCATCGTAATATTCCTCGCAGATTTTTATAGCGTCAGTGAATCTCGTGCAATCGATATTTGGGACTTCTGACCCTCTACTTTTTCTTGAAAAATTTTATTCCCGGAAATGACGTGAGCAATGTCTCTTCCGAAAGAGACGCAAACATTTAAAATTTGTCATTAAATATTGCAAAAACGTTGTTTTCATTTGGCGTGCTTGTAAGCTTTCTTCCTACGTCTAGAAATCAACGAACCAGGATTTATAGAATTTCAATTGGGTACCTATCAGGGTTGCATGGAAATAGTTTTTTTTGAAACGGACAACGGAAAATGGAAATGGAAATTAATTTTTCTAATCGGAAGACGGAACGCTGAAATTGAACTCGAAAAAGGATGGGAACCGGAAGATGGTTTTGTTGTATTATTTTTGTTTATTATTCAGTTCTAGTTTATACCCAAATTG
Organism: Caenorhabditis plicata; assembly: GCA_963931815.1. Taxonomy (NCBI): domain Eukaryota; kingdom Metazoa; phylum Nematoda; class Chromadorea; order Rhabditida; family Rhabditidae; genus Caenorhabditis; species Caenorhabditis plicata. The sequence continues at coordinate 9,146,424 of OZ007492.1, read as the reverse complement.
AGATCCCCGGACCTAATAGATTGTTTTTTGGACCCAGTCACAATATTATTACTTATTATATTCGCCGACTATTCTATTATAATAGTTCGATAATATTAGGGTGAACCAAAATTTTTTTCCGATTTTTTATTAAAAATTTAAAAATAATTTTACAACACATGAAAAACAATTAGGTTTCAAAGTAAAGACCATTTGACTCTATGGCTTGAACCCATCTATCGGAAAGTTGTTCGATCCCGCTGCGGTGCCACTCCTGGTTCTTAGAGGCGAAAAACTCGCGGCACCCGTTTTCGACATCGGGCAGGTCATTGAAGCTACGACCACGAAGAAAGTGTGCCATGGATCGGAAAAGGTGATAATCAGATGGCGGAAGGTTCGGACTATAAGCTGGATGTGGAAGAAGATCAGTGGCGTCGAGATTTTATATCTTTTCCTTCGTTTGTCTGGCGGTGTGCGGTTTTGCATTGTCTTGATGAAGGAGTATCCGCTTCCGATTGATCAATTCTGGATATTTCTCGCCAAGTGCCGCATACTTTCGATCAAGTGGGGCGCAATAGAGGTCTGCGTCGATGGTCCGACCATTTGGAACTAGCTCGAAGTAAATTACGCCTTCGAAATTCCACAAAACACACAGAAGTGCCTTCTTTGAGAAACGATCACGTTTTGCTACCGGTTCCGCCGTTTGACCGGGTTCCAACCATTGATTTTGTTTGTCCGGATTACTGAAGTAGACCCACTTTTCATCAAAAGTTACAATTCTACGAGTAAAACGGTAATCTTGTGGATTTTCGAGCAGTTTTCGGCAAGTCTCGACACGTTTTCTAGCTTGAATTTCAGTCAATGCATGAGGTACTTCTCGGCAGCGTCTATTGATCTTCCCAAGGGCGTGAAGATGACGTACAACTGATGTTTGAGGAATATCGAGCTCGGCCGACAATCTGAGAGTACTTATTGATGGATTGGTCTCCACAGCTTCACGGATTGCTTCAGAATCCACTATCGTAGGTCGGCCTGAATGTGTCTTGTCCTCGAGATCAATATCGCCGTCGTTAAACCTTTGGAACCAATCTTGCGCAGTACGATGCGATACCACATTGTCGCCTTCAACTTCGCATATTTTTTTTGCTGCTACAGTTGCGTTGAAGCCTTGTTTCCAGTAATGGCGTAAAAGAACACGAATTTCGGATTTTTCCATGTTTCTTCCACAAGTTAAAAAATTTTAAATAAAAGACCAATTAAAAATTTTAATGTATATTATGATAGAGCTGTTCAAGAGCTTTAAAAATATGTATAACACATGTATATAAAAATCTTTATTTGGTAAAAAAAAACAATTAGACAAAAAGACATAGGAAATCGGAAAAAATTTTGGTTCACCCTAATAATACACAACACTTGGCAACTCCGCTTTTGTAATTTTCTGCTTCTTTTGAATGTATTCAATTGCTTACAACCGAAGGAAAAGAATGATATGTTAATCCTGTGATATACCTTTTTTAAATCATCTGATGTGAGTGGAATCGCCCAAAATGATTCCTCATCGGATAAATAAAGTTACACTCATGACACGGACAGTGTGGAAAAAGCTGAAGGTATTCTGTGTGTGCGTGTTGAGGAAAGTGCCCATTTCCGGAAATTCTCGGCATTATCTGCTTTCACGAAGGCTCAATTTCGGTTAATTTGCAAGTTAGGAGGAAGCTGCTCAGTTCGGTTGGACATGCCGCAAGGCTTTAGGACACGAGGTGGAGGAAAATTAAATCAGAATGGGATAAACGAGAGCGGTAAAGTGCGAAAGGATGAGCCAATGGAAAGTGGTGGGACACAGTCAAGAGCTCGGTCTCGAAATACGTCCACGAGAAGTCTAGCACCAGGGCAACTCGAAGAAGAATCGCTTTTCTCGAGGAAAAGACGGCTTGGTCAACATTGGTAGGGAAAAACCGAACTCTCTGGAGGGAGCTGGTCCGTGTCGGAATGAAGATGGACAATCAGTAATCAAATTGATCAAGTTTAAATGCATTCAATTGCTTAAAAAACGGAAATGGAACTAAATTTATTCAAACGGAAGGCGGAAAATGGAAATGGAACTCAAAAAAAGGCGGAAAACGGAAAACGGAAAATGAAAGATGGAATTACGTGCAACCCTGGTACCTACAATTGCCATCAAATAGTTACAAAATATATACGTTTTTGTTAAAATAGTAATTATATAATCACCAAAAATAAAACAATTATTAGGTCTACAAATTAATTTCCGCATTTCACGAAGGCTTGGCTTTGGGCTGTAATTGAGTTTTTTTAACGTCAAAAAAAGAACGAAAGCTCTCAATGAGATTCCAACGAAAACAATTGTCATTTTTTTAAAATAATTTTTTAATACCCCTCCCACACCAAATTGAATGGTCAAGTTGGGGGCTCAGAAAAGTTATTCACTTTACAAATTTCAGCAAGAAACTCATGTTTGTAGATAGTTTAAGACGGGCTAATAACAATATAGTGTCAAATTATATGAAAATGTTACGTTTAAATTAGTAATACACGTTTAAATATTGAAAAACATTCATTTCGATTTGGCGTGCCCCTCCCTTGTTATATAATAAAAAATTCAGCAAATATTTATTAAGTCTGGAAATTAATTTCCGCGTTGTTAACGCATATTAAACTATACAAACTGGACAAACTTAAACAAAACTTTTATTCAAAATAATTTCCGACATTAATAACAACATTTTCCCAGAGTTTGGCCAACTTATGGATTCCATCATAATATAATTTTTCTGGTTTGGCCGCTGTCCATTCATCTAGCCATTTTTGACGTCTTGATGACCTCGAAAGCGCTGCTCCGCCAGACCACGAGCCATTGACCGGAAAAGATGATAATCCGACGGGGCAATGTCCGGAGAGTACGGCTTGTGCGGTAAGACTTCCCATTGGAACTCTTTCAGCGTATCCTTCACCGCTTGAGCAACATGCGGCCTTGCGTTGTCATGAAGCAATATGACCTTTTCGTGCCGACCCGCCCATTCTGCTCTTTTTACTGCGATTTCATGCCGAAACTGCACTAGTTGATGTTGATAGCGATTCGCAGTGATTGTTTCGCCATGTTGGAGCAGTTCAGAGTACAGAATTCCTTGTTGGTCCCGCCATATGCACAGTAAGACCTTCTTCCCGTGGATGTTGGGTTTTGCGGTCGAAGTTGTCTCTTCACCGGGACTAACCCACGATTTTCTTCGCCTTTTCATCGCCAGTAAAAAAGACTTTCTTTGAAATCTGTCCAACAAGATTTATGAAGTTGTTTTTCTTTGCTCTTTGTTGCGTTCTGAGAGCTCATAGGGCATCCATTTTCCGTCCTTTTGAATCTTCCCCATTGCTTTCAATCGATGAGAAATTGCTTTTTGCGTGACGCTGAGAGATGCCGCGAGTTGCTCCTGTGTTTGAGCCGAATGTTCATCTAACAAAGGTTGCAGTTCTTGGTCTTCAAATTTTTTTGGCTGTCCTGATCGGTCTTTGTCGTTGACGTCAAAACATCCCGATTTGAAACGCTGAAACAATTCCTGGCAGGTTCTTATGAATGGTGCAGAATCGCCGTAAGCTTGGGCAAGCATTTGATGCGCGTCAGTGGCTTTCTTCTTGAGTTGGAAAAGGAAAAGAAGAGCTTCCCGCAAATGACGTTTTCCTGGCACAAAGGTGGACATTTTCTGAACCCAAAATAATGGTTTTTTATAAATTACGAGAAGAAAGTTGTATATAAGTAAAAAGCTGATAATACAGAGAACATTATAAAATAAAATAAAATTCGTTATAGTCGTCGCCAAATGCGATTACCGCCGCAAAGTGTGGCGCACTTTTTTAAATATTATTTTTTCATTTAATTTTTATGATTATTATTATTTTCCACATTTATTCCACGATTGAAACAACATCTAAAACATATTCTTCAATTTATTTAAGCAGTAACAGTATAGAACGAGCCTAAACAAGAAATAATCATAAAAATTAAATGAAAAAATAATATTTGAAAAGTGCGCCACATTTTGCGGCGGTAATCGCATTTGGCGACGACTATATATAAAAATAATTTATTTTGACAAAATATCAACAACAAAAAAACGCGGAAATTAATTTCTAGGCCTAATACAATTTTTTAAAAGATAACTTTACACAAGACCAAGAAAAAAAACAAACTGTTCATTCAATTGGAAGAAAACTGGTTAAAAGGATTACGATGCTTTAATTCGTTTACTGCCACAAAATGATTTCATATATTCAAAAAAATTTTGTCTTGCAAGTACACCAAATAAAAATTGATTTTCTTATTTTTAAGCTTGTATAAAACTTTCACGTTCACTTAACAGAAATATTTTTAAAAGATTTGGCTATTCGATTAAAAAGACCCGATCGATAAGGCCAAGTCATCTTGCTCCACGCCAGGCCATATGCTGCACAAATCGTCAAAACCGCACTCCAAGAGCTCGAATGGGAGGTTCTTCAGCATCCATAGTAATCTCCAGATCTTGCGCCATCCGATTATCAACTTTTGCGCTCTCTGTCAAACCAAATGAGGGGTGTTACCTTCGAAGGACCTCAAAATCTGGCTCAACAACTTCTTCGACATGAGACCTGGCGATTTTTGGCGGAACGTTTAAGGTTTTTGCATTTCAGCTATATATTTATTTTAGTCGAAATGTTACACAAAATAATATTTAATAGAAAATATAGTAAAACAGAATTAATTAACTGTCGGTGGTTCAGTTCACGGCTGGCAGTAAAGCGATCGGCACGATACTTTTAGCGGTATGGGTTCGTTAACTTCAACTTATACTTCTTGACTGAGCAGAAACTGTGCTTAAATACTCCATCCGTGACCTTCTCTACATCTGATCATCATGTGGGTTTGTTTTTCTCCGAAAACAGCACTTTTCCATAGAGCTTCTAAATGCCAAGGACGTCTGGCTTTTGCCAATGGCCGTAAACAGAATTGTTATTGTTTCAGCCAATGTAGTCTCTCTTGTAATGGCAACTGTCCAACTTTTCTCGACTATCGTCGACAGAACGGAATCAAAAAATCGATCGAGGGGTGGGAGCAAGTTGTAATCGGTAACGACTAATACGTATTGTCGTAGTGTAGGTTATTGAAAATCGATTTAAAGGTGCATTCCAAATAATAAAATGGTCTCGCTTGTGACAGGTGTAGATTTAATTTGCAATTTGTTTATTATTTCGCTTTTCATTTTTTCATCAAATTTTTGTTTTCTCTTAATAAATAGGTTGTTACATTAATAATAATTATTATTCATTTCAGAGATCGATGCCTAATGGAAGAGCAAAAAATTAGGGGCGGAGAAAAGGTCTTGTTTAGACAGACACACGGCCACGAAGGCCATCACGTCTCTTCGTCTTTTATTTGTCATCAATATTTTTATTTCATCCATTTTCATTTTTGAATTAAACTTTTCACTTCTTGTCATCAAAAAATAGATAACAGAAATTGATGAGAAACAAATGAGGAAGAGACGTGATGACCTTAATGGCCGTGTGGCTGCCTAAACAAGACCTTTTCTCCGCCCCTAATTTTTTGCTCTTCCATTAGGCATCGATCTCTGAAATGAATAATATAATAACAAAACTTTATGTGTAATGTATTCTATTTAGGATCGAAGAAATTGAAAATTAAATCTAATCCTGTCCCAAGTGAGACAATTGTATTATTCGGAATGCTCCTTCAAATCGACTTTCATTAACCTACACCACGGCAACAATTGATTGTTTTATTATTATAATTATTGTTTTTTTGTTCAAATAAATCTTTGTGTAAATACTCTATGAACTTATTTCTCAACCCAATACTATAAGATAATAGTCAGCGAATAATAAGTAATAATATTGTGACTTTTTGGTCCAAAAAACAATCTATTAGGTCCGGGGGATCACAATTTTGATATAAACTAGAACTGCACGCCAATTCGAATGGTAAGAAAACGAGCTCAAAAAACGTGCTGGAATCTAGTATTTTGGAAAGATATTCATATTTTTCGATAATTTAAGAAAAAGCTGACCATTTGGCGTAAACTAAGTGTTTGTAGAGTACACGTAAAAATTGTATGACGCGAGTAAATTGAGAAAATTGCTATTTTCATTTGGCGTGGAACTGGATAATCAAAACAAAAAGAATACAACAAAACGTGCGAAGCCAATTAATACAGATACGCTCCGTTTTAAGTATTTCCAGATTTTTTAAAAATTATATAACAAGGGAGGGTTATTAAAAATTATTGAAAAAAAAACATATTGATTTCGTTGTAAGCTAATTAAGAGCTTTCGTTGTTTTTTGGGGTTTAAAAAACTCAAATACTGCCCAAAGCCCAAAACCAAGCCTTTGTGAAATGAGCAAGAATTATTATCATTACGTATTGTCCTTTTCAGAGATTGGTGCCTAATGGAAGAGGAAAAAATTAGAATTGATTAAGGTTCTCGTTGAGACGACCACTATTTTGTCTCTCATTTGAAAAGGACAAGAGAAGGTTTTCATTCACACGACTAATAAAACGATCTCAGGAAACCTCTAATATTTTGGGAAGATTTTCATATTTTCATAGAGTTTAAGGAAAAGCTGACAAACTGGGGTATACAATATTTTCGTATGTTACATGTGAAAATTTTAAGACAATTATTTCCATTTATTTTGTATTCAACAACTTTTCGAACATTTGACATTGCAGCTTCAGAGCACAATTAATAGTAGTAATAATAATAATCGCCCAGAAGGAATATTATTTATATTCCTTCGTTTTTAAAAACAATTTTTATTATTACTTAAATTGACTATTTTAGCCCGGTGTGCATTATAAATATATAAAACGATACACAAATAAATCAACAAACCTAGAATAAATTGAACAAATTGCATTTTCATGGCTCGTATGCCGACTCCAACCCTGAAACAAGAATAAATGAAGGCAAAATTCATAATCAAAAAGATAAACAATTAAAAATAATAAGGATGAAAGAGTCTGAGAATTCGATTGTTTTCTTGTCGTGTTTTTAATTAAAACTCGAGATTTAAATGTGCACTCGTCACGCCATTCGCTCTTTGATACTTTTTTCAGCGGCTTTTCGGAATCAGATAAGGTCTGTCGGTTTTAATTTGCAGCAACCAAGCTCATCCGTATGCAAAATAAGTTGTTTTCAACAAACAAACGTCACGATCTCATCGATGAGCCGACTAAAACGATAATTATAAGCGAAGAAATGGCGAATGAGCTAATTCCCAGTAAACTATCTAATAAATAAGAAAGTATGACGAAAATAAGAAGAGGCAAACCTATCAAACATGCACATTATGAGGCATAAATGGGTTTGGCGATGTCTCATTTTTGAACAAAAATACTCATCAATCATTGATAAGAAGAAGAAATGGGAGAAGAAGAAGAAGAAGAAGCTCGAAGAAGAAGAAGAAGAAGGAAGAGGAAGAACAGGAGAAAGAAGGAGAAGAAGAAAAAGTAGAAGGAGGAGGAGGAAGGAGAAGCTTGAAGAAGAATAAGAAGCTCGAAGAAGAAGAAAGAGGGGAAGAAGAAGAAAGTGGAGAAGAAGAAGAAGAAGAAGATGGAGGAAGAGGAAAAAGATTAATCACTAAGAAGAATCACGCCAAAGGAGAATGACGATTTTACAATATTTTTACGCGTTTTATTAATTTCTCCGTGTGATTTAAAAACAGCTTTTCACGTCAATTTTACAGGCTGTGCTTAAAATATCTCACAAGGGAAGTGTTTTTAGTCGAACTCTCAGAATTTGTTTAAACTTTGCAGGTAGATTCCTCATGTCGAAAATAGTATGCACACAAATTTTTAGAAAAATAAAAACGGTTTAAGGTGTTAAAAATGACGAAAGAAAATCCCAGGTGCCGTCACGTACGTTATTTATATCTGATTCCATTTCAATAACTTAACAACAGCAAAAATCGTTGAAGCAGGGCAACAGATAGCACAGTGGCAAACAACTCTGCACTTTGCGCTTGACGGTGGCGTGACTGTGTTTTGCACGAAATTGTTATGAAAACACGCGCAAAACTGCTGCCAAAACAGTCAGCCACCACACAGCGTCCTAACAGTTTGCTGCAACTTTGCGAAAAGCTATCGGAGAGCGTCCTAACAGTTTGTTGCAGCTTTGCGAAAAGCCATCGGACAGAGTCCTCTCATTTCTGTGGAATTTTGCTCACAGCTTTTGGGTTATTTCACCTCGTTTTAATATTGGTTTATATCCTATACGTTAGACATAACAGCATACTATTTATTCACTTATTTATTTATATAAATAACAATTAAATAACAAACAATAGTTAATTTAATTGAGCTTCTTGTATCGATTCAGATATCTCCATTGTAGTATTTCGATCTTCCTTGCCACGACGTACTATATAGATTACGACAGCGAAACGGGTAGCAATACGGAAAGGTCGTTTGCTGAAAAATTAAGATTGTAATAAACACATTGAAGGCCCGGTAGGGAAACATGGAGTCCCGGTCCCTAGTCCCGGGTTGGGGAAAAGGGAAGTTCCACTCCCGGGTCCCGGGTCCCGGATCTATTAATTTTCAATTTTTTAAGATCCCGACAGCACGGAATTCGAAAAAGCGTTGTCCCTCCCATCACCGATATATGTATGAAAATGAGTCGAGGGCTTCTAGATCTTCTAAACCTATTTTTTAAATATGCTAAGTCAGTTGAAAGTTCAAATTATACTCATTCATTTGTTTAGACGTATAAATGTTTGATAATTTGCATCCAAAGAAACAATTTGAATCACGTCTAATGAAAAAGAAAGAGCACATTATTAATTTCAACTGATGTAACATAAATAAAAATAATAATAAAATTTAGCCAACCCCGAATTATTTACCTATGTATCAACCTTGATTCGGATGACAGTTCTCCTAGTCTTGAAATATGTGATCCTAAAATTATCCAATATATATTAGTTCGCCGTTACAACACTTACAATAATTTGTGAGCACTAATCTGGGCATTCTTCCTATTTATATTGAAATTGTATTATGTTGTTAATCACCATATTGACAGTTGTTGGTAAAATCTAAAATGGATATATCCTTAAATATTAATTGTAGACTTACTTTTTTGCCTTTTTTTGCCAGTCCTGCACGCCTTGCAGTATGGAATTCAGTCTTGATCAGACCTTTCATCCCAATTTGTAGTCTGAAATATTGAAATTTATATAAATCCTAATTAATGTTCTTAATTACCTATGATAGGAAAACAAACCATTAATCCTGTTGAAGTGATCCAATCCATTGGAATAATCCAGTAGATAAACCTATATATAGGAATATAGGTTTATATGGCTTCGAATATGTACAAGTCATCAGAACTTGTAAGTTAAGAATGAAATGAAAAGAAAAACGATTCAATAAAAACAATAACAAGTCAAAACAATAACAACTATAACTCATAAACAATGTCATCGATTGTTATTGAGCTCGTGATCAAAACATCAAATCAAAACAACCATTCCATCCAAATCGAATAAACCGAAGTTGATTACAATTAGACGATGCGTCCTCACTCCAAAAAACAACACGAAAATATAACAAGAATGTTGACTGTTCACTCGATTTGTTCTTTGTGTTTACGCTATCTAACACGATCAGTGTGTTTTCATGGAAAAAGCACCTCGCGTCCTAAACGGAGCCCTTTTCGTGCAAAACACAGTCACGCCACCGTCAAGCGCAAAGTGCAGAGAACGGGACGACGAGGAAAAGGATTAGGGTTCGAATCCATGCTGGTAGTTATTCTTTCGATTGTTATTGTTATTCTATATTCTAGAGTTATCTCCATGATGATGAGATTGAGCGTCTGTCCATCCATTCCACGAATAGATGATTACTACAGAAAACTTTTAAAGTTTCACTATTCGCTCTATACATCCAAGCTTGTTGATTCGATGCCACACTAGTTACATCATAAAAAGGCACTAATTAAGGAGTTTTTGGAATGAGATAATGTTTGATGAGTGTGTTCCGATTAATTCTATAGTAATCATCGATTCGCGAAGTGGATGGACAGACGCAATCTCATCACTGCTCAAAGCTCGTAGGAAACCAGTACACTCATTGGGATTTTCCATGGTCGTTCTCGAGTTATCGCCATTTTCATAAGATTTTGCGTCTATCCATTCACTCGGCAAATCGATGATTAGTAAAGAATACATCGGAACACACTCATCAAAAATTTCATCATTAGTGAGTTTTTCACGAACTAGTATGACATCGAATTACCAAGTTCAGGTGTGAAGACACAAATCGAATGTGGAACCTTTAAAAAATTGTCCTTACTAATCATCGATTAGTGGAATGGATGGACATACGAATCTCGTCATCATGGCGATCATAAAAGGCACAATAGCAGTATCTCACAATAAATCATTTATCTTTGCTTAAATTGTGAAAAAATTTATAAGTTTCCCTCATAATCATTTCAACTGTTAGTTTTAAAAATATTCAAGGTTGCGAAAATGACTTTATGAAAAATCAAAACGTGAAATTATTCAAGATGTATGAATACCGACAATATAGAATAACAATAACAATCGAAAGAATAACTACCAGCATGGATTCGAACCCTAATCCTTTTCCTCGTCGTCCCGTTGTTTGCCACTGTGCTATCCGTTGCCCTGCTTCAACAATTTTTGTTGTTGTTAAGTTATTGAAATGAAATCAGATATAAATAACGTACGTGACGGCACCTGGGATTTTCTTTCGTCATTTTTAACACCTTAAACCGTTTTTATTTTTCTAAAAATTTGTGTGCATACTATTTTCGATATGAGGAATCTACCTACAAAGTTTAAACAAATTCTGAGAGTTCGACTAAAAACACTTCCCTTGTCAGATGCTTAAAAATTTTGCGGAATGTTTTAGAAACTTTACTGAACTGATGTTATTACGAATTTATTTGACGTGAAGAAGTAGACGAAGAAGCTCAAAGAAAAACCTCAAAAAGAAGAAGAAGAAGAAGAGGACGACTCTAAATTAACCTCGAGGAATAAGTAGAAGATGAAGAAGACGACACTCAACGAATTTGAAGAGAAGAAGAAGTAGAAGAAGAGGACTAACCTCGAAGAAGAAATTCAAAGAATAATATGACGACGACGAGCCCCGATAAACCTAGTAGAATCTCAAAGAAGAAGGAGAAGACGAAGCTCGAAGAACCGCAAAGAAGGAACTCAAAGAAGATGAAGAAGACGAAGCTCGAAGAAGAGAACGACTCTAAATGAACCTCGAGGAAGTATTCTAAGAAGATGGAGAGGGAAGAAGTCGACGACAACGAACCTTGATAAATCTAGTAGAATCTCAAAGAAGAAGAAGAAGACAAAGCTCGATCAACCTCGAAGAAGGAACTCAAAGAAGATGAAGAGGAAGAAGAAGAAGAAGTCGACGGCAAAAACTTAAGGAAACTCGAAGGGGAATTAGAGGAATAAGACAATAAAGAAGAAAACAAGGAAGAAGACAACCCTCGATGAATCTTAAAGAAGAAGGAGAAGGCGACGGAAGAAAATGACGATCAAGCTCAATGAACCTCAAAGGAGTATTAGAAGAAGAAAAACAAGGAGAAGAGGAAGAAGACATCCCTCGATGAATCTTGAAGAACCTCGAAGAAGAAGACGACAATGAATCTCGGTAAAACTAGTAGAATCTAAAAGAAGAAGAAGAAGAAGACGAAAAATATTAACCTCTACGAAGAAGCACCCCAAAGGAAAATGACGATTTCACAATATTTATACGCGTTTTATTAATTTCTCCGTGTGATTTAAAAAAAAAACTTTTCAGGTCAATTTTACAGTCAGCGCTTAAAATATCTCTGATGCTTAAAAATTTGGCGAAATGTTGGATTTTAGAGATGAAGAAGAAGAAAAAGGAGAAGGGAAAGGAGGAGGAGGAAGAAGAAGAAGACGACTAACCTCGAAGAAGACGACGACTCTAAATGAACCTCGAGGAAGAATAAGAAGAAGAAGAAGATGATGATGATGACGACGACGCGACAGCGGACTTTGATAAACCTAGTAGAATCTCAAAGAAGAAGAAGAAGAAGAAGACAAAGATCGATCAACCTCGAATAAGGAAGTCAAAGAAGATGAAGAGGACGAAGAAGAAGATGATGTCGACGACAAAAACTTAAGGAACCTCAAAGGAGAATTAGAGAAATAAGACGACAAAGAAGAAAGCAAGGAGAATAGGAAGAAGACAACCCAATCTTAAAGAAGAAGGAGAAGACGAAGCTTGTAGAACCTCAAAGAAGGAAATCAAAGAAGATGAAGGAGAAGAAGGCGACAACTCCCGAAGGAAAAGATTCTGAAGAAGGACGTCAAAGAAGAAGAAGAGGAAGAAAGTGACGACCAAGCTCAATGAACCTCACAGGAGGTATTAGAAGAAGAGGAAGAAGAAGATGAGGAAGAAGACGATCCTTGATGAACATCGAAAAAGAAGAAGAAGAAGAGTCTCAAAGAACGACTTCAAAGAAGAAGACGGCAAAACTCGAACAAGTAGACGACCCTAAATGAACCTCAAAGAAGAAATGGAAGAGAACGACGACGATGATCCCCGATGAAAAAGATTCCCGAAAATTAATCTTCAAGAACTTAGAACCTCGAAGAATCTCAAAGAAAAAGAAGATTTTTGCAGAAGAAGATCAAAAGAAGAAGTAGAAGAAGATGACGACCATCAATGAAGGATCTCGAAGAAAAACCTTAAGCACGAAGAAGGCTGCGAACATCGAAGAAGAATCTCAAAGAATCTCAAAGAAGAAAAAAACATCTACAACAAAAAACTTTTACTGTACATCCATTCAACAAATTTTAAATGAATTATAAATCGATAGAAAAAGCGCCGACGAACAAGCGTGTGAAATATGGAGCAGATTAATCGAGATGAATAATTAAGAGTTGGAAACGTGTTCGATGATGTATGCTCTTTGAATCCGGCTACGGCTTCGGACACAACAAATAATAACAACCAGGAGACTGAAGTGTAGTCCTTATCTGTTGTGCAAATCACACTAACAGACTATTAATAGTCTCGATCTATATGTACTTGTTATCTTGTAATTGGATTTGATTTGATTTTTATTGAGATTCTTGAATAGTACTGGGAAGCTGGGACGCTGGGAAGCCATTGGATATGGGGATTACACACCCGGACGAAAAAAGGGACCGCTTCGAAACCGGCGTCAACAGCAAAAGTATTGACGCTTTTTTTTCAATGCAGGCACAATTGTTGTCATATTTTTTTAATTTTGTAAAATATACTGATTTCATGGGGAATACATGTTTAATGAAGTTTTTATTTGTATTAGAATAATTAGAATAATTATCTGAACGTATTGGTGACAAAAAATAATGATTCTCTATAGTTTTATTTTTTGCTCTGTCATTAATTTGATTATAAATAATTATTGTGCTCGGCTTTTTTTTTTAAAAGCATTTCATCTGAATCAGCATTAAATTCTCTATAAGATGATATGTTACTTGTCGCTGAACTTTCGAGTAAAAATTTTTTATAACCGTTTTTATACATGATTTGGATGTAAAAATATCTGGCGTGATAGTGAAAATGTTTTTATTGGAACTTAAGCGACAAGTAACATATCATCTTATAGAGAATTTAATTCTGACTCTGATGAAATGAATCTTAAAACAAAATACTTGTAAAATTATTTGTAAAATTCAATTTCAAAAAAAAATTGTCCTGTTAATGAAACTACATTGTTTTTAGTGAATAAAAAATTTGAAAGCTGAATTACAGCGAAAAATAAAATATCATCTTATAGAGAATTTAATGCTGATTCAGATGAAATGAATCTTAAAACAAAATACTTCTAAATATTCAATTTCAAACAAAAATTGTTCTGTTAATGAAACTACATGGGTTTTAGTGAATAAAAAATTTTTATTAGAAACTTCAGCGACAAGTAACATATCATCTGATACAGAATTTAATGCTGAATCAGATGAAATGCTTTTTCAAAAAATAACCGAGCACAATAATTTTTTATATTCATATTTAACTAAAAATTTCAACGTAGCAAAAAACATTAAAAATGATTATTATTTGTTTTAAAATTATTTTAATACATTCAGATAATTTTTCCCAGTTGTTTTATATACAAATAATTAACTTACCTTATTTAGAATCCGAATACTAACGCTTCAAAAAATAGCTAAAAATAAAAGACGAACTTTTAGTGGTCAACATTTTTCTCTTCCCCCCTCTTTTGGCAAATAGCCAACAAAAATGTGTTTCCTCTATTTCAATGTTATTGTCCGGGTGTGGGGATTATGTTTTTGTTTACAACTAATGCTTCAATCAATTATATATTTTTTTATATATGAACACTCCACTGCTACGACTTCGCACCAATTGCGCGGAAAACAACTTAAAAATTATTATTTTTTTAATCAAAATCTTTTATTAGTTAGCATAAACACCTTTCCTTCTCTGTCTATTAAAATTACTTAAAATAATTTGTTAAATTTTTGAAGAAAATTTGCACGCCCCGGTCAAAACTCTGCGCGTGAATGCAAATGCTGCGTGACCGTCATAATTTTTTATTACACATTAAATAAAAAACAACGTTTTTGAACGCTTAAAGTAAAACATGGTAAAATTCCTTTATTATATAATAAATACCCGTATCGATATTATATATTGTCGTGGTGTAGGTTAATGAAAAATCAGGTTTAAAGGAGCATTCCGAATAATGAAATGGTCTCGCTTGAGACAGGATGTAGATTTAATTTGCAATTTGTTTATTATTTCGATCCTAAATATGATAAATTATACAAAAATTTTTATTATAATAATTATTATGTTGATTTAACAACCAATTTAGTAAGAGAAAACAAAATGAAACAAAAATGTGAGGAAAAAAAAGCGAAATAATATTTAATGAATATGATTTATTGAATATTAGAGAATGGAGCAAGAATGTAAAAAGGGTCTTTAGAAGGACAGGAGCGTCCTTTTATACAATTTTAATGTAAACATATCTGTTAAGGCGTGGGATAAAAATGTTACAACATAACATTAAAAAACATACAAAATGTCAATTATAAAATAAGCTTATACAATCTTAATATAAACATATTTGTTAAAAGCCTGGGATGAAAATGTTACAACAACATTAAAACATACAAAATATTATCAATTTTAATTATAGAATATACTTATCATGGTCGTTTACGACATTCCCCCTCTCGAGTGATCGGATATGGGCATATTGATGTATGGTGTTCCGTCTCTTCTTGCTTCCTTCCATTGCCAAGTCGATTAATATTTGAACTTTTTTATATGCGTTGTGGTACTGTTGGTAGCTCGTTTGAATCGCAATAGTGCAATTCAGGTCGTTTACGACATTCCCCCTCTCGAGTGATCGGATATGGTTATGTGCATAAGACCATTGTAGTGATTTTATCGTTTCATCGGCCTGTACTAAATCTGCGGTAAATTTTTCCTTTTCCGTCGAGATGTTCATAAATATCGTTGCGACCGTTTGATGTCTTCGTTGTGCTAGGTATGCTCCTCGTGGTGTATCATCAATTTCGGGCGAAATGTACTTGAAGTTGTTGTGTAGATCCATGTTCTCCGGTGCGGCTTCTGAGCAGATAAAATGTAGTATGAGTATAAGAGTTATAGAGGTTGTTCTTAATCTCCACATTAATCGAAAACATCTATGTATTATGGTTACGGGTGATATGAATATCAAATATAATAACGTGAATAGGATTTTTAAAATCTTATTTCCGATTCTTGTGCACTGCGTTATTGCAATTATGTACAGTAAGATAGCGCCAACAGCTACGATAATTGCAATTATTATTACACTTTTGATGTATGTAGTGTAAAAACTCCAAAGGTGACCCAAATCAGGTAGTGTTATTTCATCGTACGTTTTTGATTTTCCTTCGACAATCCTCCATGATGCGTCCCAAATGTTCCCATGAAATTTGAGTAAGGTGTTAATTTTGGTATTGTCCATTTTTCATTGATTGGTCGAATATTTGATCTTGCGTATACGAGGTGAGACCCCATAAAGTTGATAATGTATGTGCATGTTGCTGTAGCGTGATTGCTTGCATCTGTGAAAGTAACGATAGTATTAATTCCAGTCTTATCGACTACTTTCCGAGGGAGTTGTTTTTGGAAGCCACTTGCCATCTCGGTAAGCTTATTTAAATGAGCGCATTTCTCTTTAGATAGTTCAGTGTCCCAGTCATGTCCATCGTTCCAAATTTTTTGTTGTTCCATTTTCAATGGCAAGAGTAATGGTGTAAGGAATCCTGTGGGGTCGTACACGCTACCAATTATGCTTGATATCGTACGTTTGGACCATGTATCCCTTGTGGGTATGTGGCATTTTATGACTATTGTGTCATGGATCGAATCCCATGGAATTCCTAGGATCTTCATTATTTCTTCGGATGATCTATCTGTTTTGTCAATTTTAAGATTTAAGTGATTGTTGTTACTGCGAAATTCTCTGATATTCATGTTCATTTCACTGAAGATATTCTTGATATTGCAATACGTATCATACAGGTCGTCTAAGTCTTCTGTGTCAGTAGTCATGATCAAGTTGTCGACGTATAGGTTGTTCCGAATGTACTTTGCAATTTCGTGCTCCGAATTGTGCAAATGGTGTACGATTGTTGCTCCAAGTAAAAATGGTGAACAATTTAATCCAAATAATACACGTCGGAATCGTAGAATAATGATGTTTTCTTGGTCTGGTGCTTTTGATGTGCTAGAAATGCTTTTTCAACATCCGATACAATGACCGTATTTCCAGAGCGAAATCGTATGAGCAATTGTTTTAGATCGGGTAAAATTACTTCTCCTTGGTATAATACATCATTTAAACTGAGTTCATTTCGAAAGTGTGAGCTTCCATCAATTACCACTCTACATTTCGTAGTTGTTTTATGAGGAGTAATGACAGGTTGATGTGGGTTGTAATGGACGATCTGTGGTTGTGCATGATCATTCTCAATGCTGACATGTTCAATTATTCCCTTTTTCAATTGTTCTTTGAAAACGTCATCGATCTGCTTCAAAACATTTGGTGGATATTGTCTGAAGACACTAATCAGTCGTTTGTGAGCAATGGAATAGTTTGACGGCAATTTATCAGCATCTGGTTTGAATGGTAACCGTACATAGTAACCATCTCGTCGTTTCTCAATGGTTTCGGTAAACCGTTTCCATACTGTTGTGTTTTCTTTTTCTTTTTCTTCTTTTGTAGATCCTGTGAATTCGTCAGATTCTTCAAGAGTTGGGGAGCTGTTCCATCCAATAGGGTCATGATTTCCGGATATGACTACAGTGTTATATGACATTTTAATGTGATCGTCCTTCGATAGGGTATGTCGTCCAACAACTGTGTATCCAAATTCTGTATTCATCATATGGAGTCCAGATGGGAGTTTTATCATTGTGCCTTTCCAAAAGTTGCACATGTAATCCATTCCAATGATGATGTCTGGTGTTGATTCCGAATTGTATATGTCTTTATTAATGTCACTTTTAAAGTTGATTATGAAGTCTACATCTTCCTGTTGGAGTTTAGCTTTTGGGATTGTTCCAACTAGTTTCTCAGATACTAATGTCTCGATAACTTCTATGCCCCTGCATGTCTGGAGTTTTAATTCTGCTATGTCACATGTTGTCATAGATCGATGTTCCCCGAATGTTTGAACTATGATCTTGGTCTGTCCTTTCTTTTCAAGGTTCCATGTTTTGGCGAATTCTTGTGAGCAATACGTATTATCTGCTCCAGAATCGAACATTATTGTTATTTGATCCCATTGTTTTGTCGCCAAATTAAATGCCACTGCTTTAACTGTTGGAAGTATACCTGCTGATGGCTTTTTCCTTGTATGTGCGACATGAGTTGCAATTGATTCATTAATATGTTCTGAACTATGAATGTTGGAATGGGTAACTGTGTTAATATTCCTGGGCACCCTCTCTGGTCGAGTGTGGTTTTGTCTCTGATTTTGACTACTCCGGTCGTCGTTTGGTCTTAAACACAAATACTGAATGTGTTCTCCTTGACATTTTGCGCATTTGATATTGGCTGTACAATCTCTTGTTGGATGCTCTTTAAAACATTTCCAGCATCTGTTGTTTCGTTTGATTGCTTCTCGCTTTTCCTGAATTGTTCTATTGCAATTCTTGTTTAGATGATTTCCTTCGCAATAAACACATATCAGTTGCTTCTGTTCCCTTCTGATTGTGGGATTCTGCGTGTTGAAATGTTGTTTTCTTTGTATGTCAACATTTTTGTATTGATCTCGTTGAGAATTTGCGTATGTTCTCATTTGATCCGTATCGTACATCATTGCTTCGAGATGCTCATTTCTGTCGATAGTTTTTTCGATTTGGTCCATTACTGCATCTATGTCCCAAATGTGTTCGTCATCATCGTAATTTTCCGTTCTATCTTCGTATACTTTTAGTTGTATATTTTTTGAGAATTTCCGTATTATCATGTCTTTTATGATTCTGGAATTTAAATCTTCTCCGAGTTGTCGTAGCTGTTGAGTTGTAGCTTGTAATTTGTCAAAAGTTCTCGTTGATCACATGTTCTATGTCCGTTGGCCTTTTCTTTTTTCAAAAGCTCGGTGAGATTCCTGATCATTGAGTCTTTATTCCCATAACGTTTTTTAAGAAACGACAGTGCTAATGGGTAATTTTCATTCGTAACTTCGTAGCGTTGAACGATTTTTCGCGCATTTCCTCTGAGACTGTTTAGTAAGTAATTAAACTTTTCTAGATTGGACAAGTTCTTTGAGTCCACTGAATCTTCGAATATTGTTAGGAAATTGTTCCACTCTGAGGGAACTCCCTCGAAAATCGGGATTGGTATAGGTGGTAACCTTGTCTTTGACTTTTCCTCAGGTTTTTCTTCGGATTGTCTTGTTGCTTCTAGTGATCTATTTAAAGTACCAATAATGTCGTCAATTGTGTACTTACATTCGGTTGCTTCTTGTATCTTTTCAGTGACTTTGTCAATGATAGAATCTATTTGTTGTACACCTTGTTCGTTAATATCTATATTCTTTGTTTCTGACATCAAGTCGTTTATTCGTTCGTTGAGATCAATCATTCTTTGCTCAATATTGTCCTTTTCACTAATGAGTGTTCGTAAGTCTTTATCAGGTATCGTCTGATTGCCTTTAACTACTGTTTTAATTGTGGCTAAAACAGGCATTAGCTTTTCTAATTTTTGTATCAGTGCATTTAGTGATCTAGTTGTTCCTGTCATATGATAACGTAAGGATGCCATTATGATTGACTTTAAAGTGTTGCTGCCACGCGGGACTTTTTTCAAGTAAAAAAAAATGTTCTTAAAACAACTAACTTCTTCCTTTGATCCGTCTTCCTTTGGTCCGAACTTCTTCCTTTGGTCCGTCGCCTGATGCACCAAATTTAATGAATATGATTTATTGAATATTAGAGAATGGAGCAAGAATGTAAAAAGGGTCTTTAGAAGGACAGGAGCGTCCTTTTATACAATTTTAATGTAAACATATCTGTTAAGGCGTGGGATAAAAATGTTACAACATAACATTAAAAAACATACAAAATGTCAATTATAAAATAAGCTTATACAATCTTAATATAAACATATTTGTTAAAAGCCTGGGATGAAAATGTTACAACAACATTAAAACATACAAAATATTATCAATTTTAATTATAGAATATACTTATCATGGTCGTTTACGACATAATAAACAAATTGCAAATTAAATCTAAACCTGTCTAAGCGAGACCATTTTATTATTTGGAATGCTCCTTTACCCCTAATTTTTCATCAACCTACACCACGACAATATGAAAATAAAAATCAATGTATAAAATGAGAATAATACCTTTATTTTGATGATTAAAAAAATAAGCAAATTAAAAATTCCTTATATCTTTTGCAATTCTCTACAGATCTTTTCAATTTTTATATCAATCGATAGAGCACATTTTTTTGGTTCTATTGATACTAAACACTAATTGTTTGCAGTGGTCAAAGTTACAATATCGTTAATTTTCTGAAACAAACGGTTTTAAGCAAAAATCCATTGATGTTGTGCATGATATTTGCAAGCCGATGGGACCAAAACTCTTATTGTATACGATTTTTATTGTATGTTGGAAATGTCCGTCGCTACAAATGATTATATAGTTAGTCGAACCGCTTTTAATGTTTCTTCCGTCATCTCCACCATTTATAATAGCCATACTGGATAAGATCTTGGATCTAGCAATTGGAAATATTTCGAACGTATACTAATGAATAATGAATCCCATATCATAGGATTTTATAGGAATTGGCTGTGAGTGCTGTTATTTGCCTGACAATAATATTGTTTTTTATGGCAAAGTTTTAAAAAATATGGATTCCTTATAGGTATAACCTGCACCTTTAAATAAAGATAAGACTAATTTTTGAAATTAATAAGTCAAAAAGTATTCTCTGTTATATTGAACTGTCTTTGTTTGTTATTAACATGTAAAAATTATATTTTTGTGGATATTATCATATTTATATTTTCTCGATTTTCTCGCTGTAAACTTGCAGTTTCTATAAACTACAATTATTCCTCTCATATATTAAATATTTCATCGAAATAACTGATTTTCAGACATAAATTGTATTAAGGAAGAATTTTTTAAAGATTCTGCAACTTTGACAACTGCAAACAATTAGTGTTTAATATCAATAGAATCAGAAAAATGTGCTATATCGATTGATATAAAAATGGAAAAGATCTGTAGAAAATTTCAAAAGATATAAGGAATTTTTATTTTGCTTATTTTTTTAATCATCAAAATAAAGATATGATTCTCATTTTATACATTCATTTGATTTTCCTATACAATATCGATACGGGTATTTATTATATAATAAAGGAATTTTACCATTTTTTACTTTAACCGCTTAAAAACGATGTTTTTTATTTAATGTGTAATAAAAAATTATGACGGTCACGCAGCAGTTGCATTCACGCGCAGATTTTTGACCGTGGCGTGAAATTTGTACTTTTAAAAATCAAAGGAATATAAACAAACCTATTATACTATTCTGAAACCCATACAACCTTTAAACTATTTGTTTGTTAAATAATAATGAATAAATTAAAGATTTTGAAAAAAAAATTGAAAGTTGTGTTTCGCTCAATTGGTGCGAAGTCGTTTTGCAATGTTTTCTTGGCAGTGGACTGTATGTATAATAAACTGATTGAACGCGCTCGAAGTAGTGGTGATCTTGCCACTATTTTCTAATATTTAATCGTGTTTAGAAACCTCTTAGGTTAAACTTACAAATTGCTTTTGATGCTATTTTCTCTCATCTTACAAGAGAAGTCACTTTAGCGTCCGCTTGAGATTTTGTTGAGACTTGCACCATTGATAGATTCGGATGCGCTGAATCCAAATCCGTTTTCAAAATCGGCGCAATTTTTCTCTGAGCCGAGATATGAGCCGCCAAAGTTTAATACATAGATGTCAGGGTTGCACGGAAATAGATTTTTTCAAACGGACGACGGAAAACGGAATATGGAAGATGGAAGATGGAATTTCGTGAAGAAGATTAAACTACTGGGAATAGAATTTAGATTTTTTGCCGCTAGTAGAGCGTGTATCTATTTTTTCGCCTTCGTATGCACAAATTCCACACGATTTTGACGGGAAGAAGAATCCCAGAAGATTGGAAAATTGCCAAAGTGAGTCTCCTACCAAAGAGGAAGGATGGTCTAGAAGATCATCGATAATATCCATTCTGTTCGAAAATTCATTGAAAAATGTAATGAAATCAAATTCCCTCTGGAACTAGCTGTAGTAAACGTTTTGGCTTCTTTTTGCAGATATCAGAATCCATGGAACAACAGTTAATATTCCTTTCAAGAGATTTATGTGTCAAGCTGTTCGCATTTGCTCTCCAAATGATTCTCGATGAATCCGACAAGGAGACTGTGGGAGAAGCTGAAGATATCTGTGTTGATGGAAAGTTTTTGAAACAATTCGAATTCGCTGACGACCTGGTGCTAATTGGAAGTTCCTTAGAAGAATTAAGCCGGCGTCTAAATCAACCACTAGAAATCAGCACAACAAAGATGATGATCCTAGACAATGACTATTCTACTAAGGACTCCATATTCAGCATTCTACAAATTCAATCTTCTACTTCCTCACATTCCAGCAAACGAAAAAAGAGCTAATGCATCATCGTTCCGGCCTTGCTCGAAACTTGGTGCTCATCTCAGGAAGTTCAATAAACGTCTTCAAATGACCATTCGGCATAATATACTTCCACGCCAAGCTCGATGGCTCGATTTCCTTTGATTTTATAGTTACGAGGAAACTGCTCATTTGGGTTGCACATTAGTCGATACTTGAAACACGAAGCCGAACATTCTGGAGAAAGCTGGTCCGCATCTCGACGCACTTTGAATGACGACCGACAATCAAGTAATCAAGTAGTCAAATTTGGAACTGAAGAAAACGTGTATAAAATCTCGCAAGATGATTCCCCATCGGATTAGTTTCTCTCGGAACCGTGGCATTGCACATTTTCAATACAGACCGGGGTTGCACGGAAATCAGTTTTTTTTTTCAGACGGACGACGGAAAACGGAAGATGGAATTCCGTGCAACCCTGATAGATGTGCATAAACCATAAAATGTCCGGAATCAGCGCATTCGAATCTATCAATGGTGCAAGTCTCATCAAAATCTCAAGCGAACGCTAAAGTGACTTTCCTTATTATATTCTCCTCTAAATCATTTGTTGTGAGCCCTGAGTTGAAGTTTTTCTTTTGGTTTGGAGTCATCTTAACCACTCGCGATGATGATCTATCCTAGTTCGGAGTGATCCTAGTTAGGAGAGAGAACTCTCGGGCGCAGAAACTCCGATTATCTCCCTTCAGCTTCTGGGAACCCACACAGAGCACTAGAATATGATCAGAAACGCTCGACAATCGAACAATTCAATTGGCGTGACCAGTTCTTTATTAAATACGCCAGCGAACGTTTTCATCTGATAGAAAAATAAAAATCATCTAAATGACTATCAAGAGAATGAACCCAAAAAAACTTTTCAAAAATATATGAATGAACTAAAAACTTGTTGACAGTTATGCTTTAAAGAATCCTATATATCCAATAATTAGAATTGTTTTCTAATTTTTTATTTTTGGTCGAATCCTGGGAAAAAAAAATAAAAATGGAAGAAAGAAGAGATTATGAAAAGAGTGTTTTGTTTTGCACTTGCCTGGGCG
Source organism: Caenorhabditis plicata (assembly GCA_963931815.1). Lineage (NCBI taxonomy): Eukaryota > Metazoa > Nematoda > Chromadorea > Rhabditida > Rhabditidae > Caenorhabditis > Caenorhabditis plicata. The sequence continues at coordinate 9,123,089 of OZ007492.1, read as the reverse complement.
GATTGAACAATTCCACCGAATGAGGTGAAGAAAATGGATGCTTCCATGAAGCGACGAAATAGTTCATATTTCAAGCAGAGTATAAAGATAAATTCAATTAGGTACCTCTAATCTGAACGTAAAAGGAAATATTGTTCTTTTCAGAGATTGGTGCCTAATGGAAGAGGAACAATAATAAAAAATGATAGTCTCGTTTGGAAGGCCACACGGCCACAAAGGATTTTTCGTCTATTACTCTTCAGTGTGCCCATTTTTAGAGACAACATACATTGATGAGATAGAAAAGAGTGGCCATTATTTTTCTTTTTTCTCCTCCATTTGCCACCAATATCTGAAAAGGACGATAAGTTAACTCATGAAATTTTGTGTAATTTTCACGAAGTTCACTTGTGCACATATCACAGATGGGTAGAACTCTGGATCCCGCGTTCCGGATTCCGGGAACTTTCGATTTCGAATTCTGCACATCAAATTGAATTAGTTGATTTTTGTCCGATTCAATTAAAATAATGCGGCATAGTTTTTATTGGAATGACCGAACTCTCACGAAATATTTGTCGTCCATCATTTTTTTAATAAAACGGTTTTTATTGTTTTTTAAAATTAACAGTTCGAGTTTTGCATTTTGATTGTTATAATAATATGGAGAAAAATATAGGAAATCTTTTAGTATATGACACAACATACGTGCATATCAGAGATGAGAGGAATAGCAATTTTTGAATTTCGGAATTTGGAATCGAAAAATGGCGGGTCATCCTGGATTCCGCCCCGAATTCTGATGTTAACGTTTTTATGAAAAGTTAATTTTTGAAATTCGAAATTCCTCCCATCTCTGGTGCGTATCAATTTGATTGAATTTGAACGTCTCGGAAGCAGTGATGGGAGGGACTCCTCACGGCCCCGTGGCCCGGGTATTTTCCTAAACAAAGTGTCTCGGTCTCGAAACCCGGGTTTTGATATTTTCAATTTATTAAGGTCACCCCCAATTTCAAAAATCAGGGTCCCAATTTAACTAGACTTGTCTTAAACTATCTAAAACTATTCATATTCAAACTATCCTAAAAAGTAAGATTTCAGCAGTTTCACTGAACTCATTTTAAAACGATACCAGCTGGCGTTCTTTTTATTAACAATTGTCACTTTACCCATCCCTCCTAAACAAGCTTCTAGATAATTAAAAAAGTTATCTGCCGTACTATAATTTTAGAACAAACTAAAAACAAAGTTTTGTAGAGATCTTACTAAAATTTTATTATATTTGACCATTCTTAATGATTTCATTTTATTATCATACCAGTTGCGTTTTAGGCACGCCAAATAAAAATGGTCATTTTCATATATTTGAATGAGTCGTACAAGTTTACACGTATTTTTTTCAAAATGTGCTTTGCATAACTTCGACACGCATATCTTAAAATATAGAAGAAACAATTTCTTTACCGTGCTTAATACTTAATACATGTGTGCTCCAATGCTACGAAATCGCATTGCAAAAGACTTCGCACCAATTGCACGAACACTACCTTTAAATTTATTATTTTTTCAATATTTTATTTTTTTCTTTTTCTTATTTTTTAACCGAATCATTAGATTGTTATATTTTGTTGCGAAAGTTATACACAATACACTGGTGAATCCGAAAGCGTCGGTTGCGCTTATAATGCGCTTCGTCCATTAAAACATACAAAATCGAGAAAAAACAATCATTTGCGACTTTAGGAAGCGCCCTTCGGTCGCGAAATGTCTTACAGTAATTAAAAGTGCATACACTGCTCCCACACCCGGACCAAAAACGGGACCGCTTCGAAACCGGCGTCAACAGCTTAAGTATTGACGCTTTTTTTTTTCAATGCGGGCACAATTGTTGTCATATTTTTTAATTTTGTAAAATATACTGATTTCATGGTGAATACATGCTTAATAAAGTTTTTATTTGTATTAGAATAATTCGAATAATTATCTGAACGTATTGGTGACAAAAATAATGATTTTCTATAGTTTTATTTTTTGCTCTGTCATTAATTTGATTATAAATAATTATTGTGCACGTATTTTTTTTAAAAAAGCATTTCATCTGAATCAGCATTAAATTCTCTATAAGATGATGTTTCGCTTGTCACTGTACTTTCCAATAAAAATTTTTTATAACCGTTTTTATAAATTATTTGGAATTTTCCTCTTCTGCTCTTCTTGCCCCATCTTCCAAAATGGTTTCTAAGAAAAATATTATAATACTTTTTAATCAACAAATTATATATATATATATATACCTTTTCCTTTGTTGAATCGCTACTGCACGACGGTTGGTTGTCCATCTAAACATAAAAAATTGCTCAGAAAAAATACATGGTTTTTAGTGAATAAATAATTTTTATTGGCAAGTTCAGCGACAAGTAACATATCATCTTATACAGAATTTAATGCTGAATCAGATGAAACGCTTTTTCAAAAAAAAATCCGTGCACAATAATTTTTTATATTCATATTTAACTAAAAATTTCGATATTTCAAAAAAACATTAAAAATTATTATTATTTGTTTTAAAATTATTTTAATACATTCAGATAATTTTTCCCAATTGTTTTATATACAAATAATTAACTTACCTTATTTAGAATCCGAATACTAACGCTTCGAAAAATAGCTAAAAATAAAAGACGAACTTTTAGCGCCTAAAATTTTTCTCGTCCCCCCTCTTTTGGCAAATAGCCAACAAAAATGTGTTTCCTCTATTTAAATGTTATTGTCCGGGTGTGCTGCTCCGAAATAATACGAATAAAATTCGAATATTTCGTAATTATTTAGTTTTATTGTTGAATTTTCATGATTATCTATTATTCATTTCAGAGATCGATGCCTAATGGAAGAGGAAAATTTTAGGGGCGGGGCAAAGGTCTTGTTTAGGCAGCCACACGGCCACTGAGGCCATCACGTCTCTTCCTCTTTTGTTTGTCATCAATATTTTTATTTCATCCATTTTCATTTTTAAATTAAACTTTTCATTTCTTGTCATCAAAAAATAGATAACAAAAATTGATGACAAACAAATGAGGAAGAGACGTGATGGCCTTAATGACCGTGTGGATGCCTAAACAAGACCTTTGCCCCGCCCCTAAAATTTTCCTCTTCCATTAGGCATCGATCTCTGAAATGAATAATATTTTATATTTATATTGCTGTTTGCTTGTATTTATGTTTTTGTATTATCAAAATATAAGAAATTGAAAGGTTTGATTTGATCATTTTTGAATTATTTTCAATGGTCTCATTGATAAAATGAAACAAATATTCAATTTATGTTAATAATTTCTCTGTTTTTCATTAAATTTCTTCAAAATTTCTAGATCAAATTAGATTTATTACTTTTTATTATTATGAAAAGAAAATTGGAATTGTCAATTTCTTAGATTTTGATAATATTTAACAATAAAATTTAAAAAATCACGGAAACACGCCAAATTGTATGATTATAAAATGAGCTCGGTAAATATGCTCAAATCAAAGTTTGTGGCCAGATATTAATAGTTTTGGGTAGTTTAAGAATCATTTATTTAAATCGTCGTGAACAGTGTTTCCTAGAAAGGCAGTAAAATACTTTAAAACACTCTGAATAATCCGAAAATCGCTATTTCAATTTGGCGTGCAGAAGATAGTGAACGACGCGTACAATCGCCGATCTCATGACGCTGGTGTGCGAACGTCGTTTTACATCGTCGGTAACCGTGTCAATTTTACAGTCGCGCACTTACATTTATTCGCTGTCTGTTTTTTCTTCGGTGACCGACGCGTTCGGATTGACCAGTTATAGTAAATATAATAATTTTGTTTATACTCTGCAAAAATACACGTTTCCTTCCAACATGGAAAAAATCCTGAAATTAAAAGGTAGTGTTCGCGCAATTGGTGCGAGGTCTTTTGCAATGCGGCGACTATTTCGTGGAATTGGAGTGCATGTGTTAAAGCACGCGTTATTTCACGACTTTTTACGACAGTGGGATTAGTGTGTGTGAACCTTAAACATACTTTAAATATCCTAAGATTTGAATAGATTCGTAACATTGAACTAATTCCCAGAAATTCTCAGTTTTAGAAAATTAAGTGAATTATAGAACATTTTAGTCAAGAATTCCATAATATTGAAGAATTCTATAACATCCTTTTATTTACTCGTCTTCAATACGGTGGTATTAAACTAGAACAATGCGTTAAAACATTCCAGAAATTTCGAGTTAGAACCTTACCAATATGAGAATAGTCAAATTCAAATTAAAAAAAAACTTATTTATTATTGGAAAAAATATACTTCCGTACGCGACTCGGAAAAATAAAATAGTCGTCTCATGTCAGGACATGAATCCAGAGTTAGCTATATTATTAGAACTTATTGTCGTAGTACAATTATTGATACATCGTTTAAAATAGAAAATTTCGCGCCTCTCGTATTCTCGCCGTTGTTTGTCTCTAATTCTCATTATGAGCGTTGTCTCGAAGATGTATTTTGTCTCTTTGATAAAAATAAATGATTGCCTCATGTATCAAAAACTTCACCACGACATTATTAATTTAAAACGACTTATAAATGAATAACACGCCAAATGAAAATTAAAATTCCACGTGAAAATTTAACAAACACACTCCACTGCCTAGAAACCGCGCCGCATTGCAAACACATTTATTATTTTCATTTTCAATATTTTATTTATCACTTAACGTTTCATTCTGCACAAATCCTGATGAATTAATGAAAAGAAATTCTTAGTACCTCAATTAATGGACCAGAAGAGTTTTCATTGCCAATATAATTGACTCTTAAATATTGAAAATAAAAATAATAAGTGAAAGGTTTAGTTTGCAATTGGTGCCAAGTCTTTTGCAATGCGGCGCGGTTTCGTGGCAGTGGAATGCAAATATTTCTATATGCTATTTCACATTTTTGACGGCGCATTGTGAACCGCTGCGCAGCAGGACCATAATAAATAGAGAGACACAAAATATAACTCTCTATTTTTATAATTGTCGCAACTCGCAGATTTTTGCAATGCGTCGTCAAAAAATTTGAAATAGCCTATACGTCAATATTAAAGACTTCTCTTAATACATCTCTTTCACTTTAAATTTTTACAAAATAAGATACTTTTCTGAACTCTTGTTCTTCCGAATTCATTTGGCTTGGGAATAATATTAAGAATTTAATGCATGTAGGTAATACAAAGAACAATGAACGAACATTCATGGCAAAAACTATTCGAGAAACATCATTGAAGATTCGAAACGAACTTAAAACCCCAATCAAACAGAGGAAGGAAGCGGTTCATGGACACAAATTGAATTCTGAGCATGTTCTGACGAATTTTTCCAGACGGATAAAATTTCCTCCCGCATAATTAATAATAGCAATTGTTATAACAATAATATTTTATTCCGTATATTATTATTATTATTATTATTATTATTATTATTATTATTATTATTTGTTGTCTTTAAGACTACCATTTGCCAGTTGTTTGTTATTTATTAGTATTTTAGGTATATAATTAATCAATCAATCAAACATGAAATAAAAATTATAACAGACTGGCAAAAAACAAATATATTTAATTAAATTTTAACGGTAAACGATATAAACGATATAAATAATTTGCTGGAAGAAGCACTGAAGGGACCATTAGTATTGAATGCACAAGAAAAGAAGAGCGACTAATTAATCCCCTATCGAGTGGGTGTCGTCATCGGTGTCATGTTGATGAATCTTTTCGAAAATAAAACACAAACGAAAACAATCTACACGTGTTTATTCCGGAAGAGAGAAAAATAATCAAATAAATGGTTAAAAGATTTTGTGTGAAGAAGAAGAAGAAGAAGAAAAATAAGTAAGAAGAGTGACGTGGCGCCGTCTCTAAATATTGACAATTTGATCCTTGGAGACTTGCTTAGGCTGCGGAATTCCCAACTTGTCGGCCTTTCTGGCGAGACTCTGCAGAGTCACCGTAACACTGAACAAGTCGCGTCCATCAAACAAGTCGACGGATTGAAATGTCTGAAAATTGAGGAAATTCAATCAACAACACTACTACTACTTCTACTCGAAGCATCATCCATTCTCTTTGATTTAATTTAGCATTATTCTCGACAAACTTGCATTTCTTCAGATTAGGAAAAAAAAGAATTCGCAAAAACAACCGCTAATTGTACTAACGGGGTCTCAAATTCGTTTTGAAAATCGAGTAGAATGAGCTAATTATGAAAGGGGAGACGAACCTCCTCGTCCTTCACGCCGAGTTTTCGCGCCGCGCTCGTGAATTGATTAATATTCTCGAGACAGTTGAAGTTCGATATCGGCTTCATTATCTTCTTAACGCTTCCTTCCTTGATCGCATTCACGAGCCTAAAAGAAAAGCACAAGCTGTTTCATGAAACAATTTCGAGATTTACTTGCACAACTTGGAGCCATCCTTCAGCTGCTCGCGGAAATTGTCACGGGTTCCTTCAGTATTCACGTCTTCTTGGATGAGGTCGCGAATCCACTCGAGTAAATATGTCGCCTCAATTTCATTGAACTTGCTTGCTTGTTTGTCGAGAATGGCGCCTGAAATGATATTAATGATATCATGTTTGTTTGGCTTCTTCAGACACAAGTGGTCAGATCGCTGATCAGTAATTGTGTTTCGTTTGTTTGATTAGATTTGGTGATCTTGCAAAAACATAATAATTCAATTTGAGGCAGATTGTAAACCGAACAATGGTCACTTGCAGAATTCTAGTAGAGATGGGTATCTTTTGAGCAAAGTATTTTCTATAACAAAAATAGCGATTAATTTAGGGCATTGGATTTTCTTTGTGGAATGTGCAGGGATAGGAGGGGATCCCCCCCGTCCAGGTATTTTCCTAAAAAAAAAGGGTCCCAGGTCCCGGTCCCGTGTAATGAAAATGGACGTCCCCCTACCCTCGGGACTTCTTCTCTGGTTGGTTATCACGATTAAAGTTGTCTTGACGATCACACGCGTAGTTGAGCTTTGGTAAAAATATTTTTGCTGCGTCTATCAAAAAAAAACGAAAAATTGACAATATTTCATCATAATTAGTGCATTTTCTTCGTTTTTTTTAGGTTCGATTCAGTCATTGTATGCCTGTATATTGCGCGTTACCGTGCGGCAACTGCAAAAGGGCACCACACCCTATTTGTTTATTTTTCTGAAATTTCAATACTGGAATTCCAGTAAATGGTTTAGCAAATATTAGGGTGGTGAACCAAAATTTTTTTCCGATTTCCTATATCTTTTTGTCTAATTGTAGTTTTTACCAAATAAAGATTTTTATATACATGTGTTTTATATTTTTAAAGCTCTTGACCAGCTCTATCATAATATATACTAAAATTTTTAATTCGTCTTTTATTTAAAATTTGTTTAACTTGTAGAAGAAACATGGAAAAATCCGAAATTCGTGTTCTTTTACGTCATTACTGGAAACAAGGCTTCAACGCAACTGAAGCGGCAAGAAAGGTATGCGACGTTGAAGGCGACATGATGGTCTTGGATCGTACTGCGCGAAATTGGTTCAAATGATTTAACGACGGCGACTCTGATCTCGAGGACAAGACACATTCAGACCCACCTAGACAGTGGATTCTGAAGCAATCCGTGAAGCTGTGGAGACCAATACATCAATAAGTTCTCGCAGATTGTCGGCTGAGCTCGATATACCTCAAACATCAGTTGTACGACATCTTCCCGCCCTTGGGAAAGTCAATAGACTCTGCCGAGAATTACCTCATGCATTGACTGAAATTAAAGCTCAAAAACGTGTCGAGGCATGCCGAAAACTGCTCGAAAATCCACAAGATTACCGTTATATTCGTAGAATTGTAATTTGTGATGAAAAGTGGATCTACTTCAGTAATCCGAACCGTCATATCAATGGTTGGAATACGGTCAGAACCGGTAGCAAAATGTGATCGTTTCTCACAGAAGGGGTTCTGTGTGTTTGGTGGAATTTCGAAAGCGTAATTTAGTTCGAGCTAGTTCTAAATGGTCGGACCATCGACGCAGACCTCTATTGCGCCCAACTTGATCAAGAAATATCCAGCATTGATCAATCGGAAGCGGATACTCCTTCAACAAGACAATGCAAAACCGTACTCCGCCAGACAAACGAAGGAAAATATCAAAAATCTCGACACCATTGAACTTCTTCCACATCCAGCTTATAGTCCGGACATTGCGCCATCTGATTATAACCTTTTCCGATCCATGGCACACTTTCTTCGTGGTCGTAGCTTCAATGACCTGGTCGATGTCGAAAACGGGTTCCGCGAGTTTTTCGCCTCTAAGAACAAGGAGTGCTACCGCAGCTGGATCGAACAATTTACCGATAGATGGGTTCAAGCCATAGAGTCAAATGGTCTTTACTTTGAAACCTAATTGTATTGTAAAATTATGTTTAAATTTTTAATAAAAATTCAGAAACAAATTTTGGTTCACCCTAATATTTTAAATAATGCAAATAGACAAAGCAGAAAATGAGGAATTTTTTAAAAAACCGTTTCGTAAAAATGAACCAACATTTTCGAGAAATCATCTTTTTTATGTTTTTATAATTGGTGCGCGGTATTTTACAATTTTCTCGCACTTCAAGTACGCAGATACCACATTCATAATTATCTGATGAATGTTATTTTACAAAATCTGCAAAAAAAACGAAAATTTCGATTTTTCATTGTTTCCCCGAATGGAATATTTTTAAAAAATTGAAAAAAAATTATGGTCATGCTATGCAGGTCTCGTTATGTCTCAATTGTAGCAAACATTTTGGAATAATTTTTCTTGTTCCATTCGGCATATATTCTTGAAAGCGACAATAACATTTGCTTGAAAAATAGATGCACACCGGTGTGAATAGCTTCAAGTGCTTAAGAAGTTATGCAAACGAAAACTTCTCACCATTTAAAGCAAGTGAACACCAATCCACTATACTAATTTATTGTCGTGGTGTAGGTTAATGAAAAATTAGGGGTAAAGGAGCATACCCCAAAAAAAGATGGTCTCGCTTGGGCTGGTGTAGATTTAATTTGCAATTTGTTTATTATTTCGCATTTCTTTTTATCATCACATTTTTTTGTTTTATATTGTTTTCTCTTACTAAATTGGTTGTTCAATCAACATAATAATTATTATAATAAAAACTTTAGGTATAATTTATTATATTTAGGATCGAAATAATAAACAAATTGCAAATTAAATCTACACCAGCCCAAGCGAGACCATCTTTTTTTTCGGTATGCTCCTTTACCTCTAATTTTTCATCAACCTACACCACGACAATAAATTAGTTAAACACATTCAAGCCCTAATATAAAAAATAAAGTTTATCAAGCCACGACAGAATTTAGAATAATTTGGAATGTTACTAAATGGAATCATAGGAAGCAAATTCTCATATAGACGATGCAAACTAATATTTGGTTAAGATGTAAGCACACCAATTAAACTTTGTTTTTGCCATCGTTCATAAATTTAAGACCAGGTGTCTATTTACAGCTCTTTATAATTTTAAATCAGAAAAACACAGTGAATTCGAAACAAAAACGTGTACACAATTCAGAATAATTTTGTGTGTATAAGAGTTCAAGAATAGTTTCAGCAAAATCTTCTAAACTGACGGGAAAAGAGGTTTCTCATTTGCACGTGGAAAATAATACGGCCTCTTTAAATGTTACGTAGCCCCGTTAAATTATTGGTTTTGGCGCCCCTGAGCAAAATAAATAAAATAATTAAAATTGTATAGTCGATTCTAAATGCGATTACCACCGCAAAATGTGGCGCACTTTTTTGAATATTATTTTTTTATTTAATTTTTATGTTTATTTTCTTGTTTATGCTAGTTCTATTGCTTAAATAAATTGAAGAATATGTTTTAGATGTTGTTTCAATCGTGGAATAAATGTGGAAAATAATAAAAATCATAAAAATTAAATTAAAAAATTAGATTTTAAAAAGTGCTCCACATTTTTCGGTGGTAATGACATTTGGCGACGACTATAATTATAAATCATCGTTTTCAATTGGCGTGCTTATTGTGAAAGTATTTCCGCAAAAATCATTTTATTTTCCGCCGATTGCCAGTAAATACATTTAGATTTTTATATATTTTTTTAAATTTTAAATTTTAACAGTGTTCACCCCACTGCCACGAAGTACGAGCAAATTGCAAAAGACTGCGCACCAATTGCGCAAAAATACGTCATCTCAATTATTGTCCTTTTCAGAGATCGGTGCCTAATGGAAGAGGAAAACAATTAGTAAATTAGAAAAGAGGTTCTCGTTTTGGCGGTCATTCGTTTTTACGAAATTATTGTCAGCACACATTTAAGAGAAATTGACGAAAAAGTCGTTTGTGGCCGCGTGGCCGCCCATCATTTTCTCTTATTTTATTGCTCTTCCATTAGGCACCGATCTCTGAAAAGAACAATATGTTACATACCCTAGATGACACATATCTGGACCGCTATGCCGTCGAGCTAGCAGGACACCACAACGCCATGAAGTACGGAACATAAAGACACGATTCCGCATCCATGGATCATAAGGACAGTCAGTTTTGCTCACTCGACAGGGCTACGGGAAGGTCGCTTCTATTTGGGAGTTAGCTCCTATTCTAGCTCCCTATTAATTGGGCGTTTAGTATTAAGTTTACATCGGATCCTCACACCAACTACTACTCTTCGGGTCGCTAAGAAGAAGGGTAGTAGGTGGGGGAGACGTATTGTAACGAATAAAAAAAAATTTTATTTATTAATTATAGTCGTCGCCAAATGAGATTACCACCGCAAAATGTGGCGCACTTTTTAAAAATATTTTTTTTTCATTTAATTTTTTTTTCATATTCTTCAATTTATTTAAGCAATAGAACGCGTATAAACAAGAAAATAATCATAAAAATTAAATGAAAAAATAATATTTAAAAAAGTGCGCCACATTTTGCGGTGCTAATCGCATTTGGCGACGACTATATTTTTAACAGCAACATTAGTTTAAATAACGATCTGGAGAGTTCTCCCCACATTCTGCAAAAAAAGAAAACGACGGAATATTAAGCTAAGCGTACGAATGGAAAAATAAAAATGATGATTTCTCCACAATGTATAGAATGTATATTGTATCCTCACTTTCTGCTCTGTCTATTTGCATAACTTAAAATGGTACAAATCAGGGTTGCACGGAATTCCATCTTCAATTTTCCGTTGTCCATTTGAAATAAATTGATTTCCGTGCAACCCTGGTACAAATAATTCCTTGAAAGAGCTATAAGGATTTTTGTACTATTTGAAGTAAACGTGCAATTGGTATGCGAATGTTTGCAAAGTGGAGCGCAGCGTGTATTTTGATTTCACTTAACAGTTTCACGTCAAATTTCAGCGATTTTGATTCGGTAAAATTCAAATATACACAATGTGAGCGCGCAGGTCCGAGCTAACATTGGGGTCAATTTTAGTTTATAATTAAGAGCTGCACCTAAACTATTAAAAACTCTATAAACGTTTCAATATCAGATTCTGGCAAATTTTATATTACTACATATCATTTTCTCGAAAATGGTATAAATTTATGTTAAATGTTTCCTGCGAGCCGTTCAACTGCTATCATAAAACTAAACGGAAAAAAAACTTTAAAACTTGTATCCCTTAATAACATTCCAAATTATTACAAAACAGAATAAACGGTTTAATTACCTAACAAGGGAAGTGTTTTAGGTCTCCATCTCAGATTTTGATAAAAATTTGTATATAGATTCGTCATGGCTTTATTAGTATACTGACAAAAAATTAGGACCCACAAAATGGTTTAAGTAGGTAAAAAATCGGTTTGAAATCCAAAAATACCCCGTATATCCACAACAACGTAAAAAAGTTGATGAATTTTATGTGAAACTGAGCGTTTTGATAAATAATGATTTAAAAACCTTTGAAGCATCAGGGCAACAGCGCAGTGGCAAAACGACGGGACACGGAACGATAGGGCGAGGGTTCGATTCTTCTTGGGGGTGATATATTTCTATTATTTATTCTACTCGAAATATCTCCATCGCTTTTGAATTTTTTTTGATTGTAAAGATTTTATGTGAAAATCTTTAAATTTATAATTTATTAAATCATGAGTAGAATTATTATTCGATAATAATATAATGAAAGCCTAAAGATTTTTCACATTAAATATGAAAAGCTCCCGGATGGTCTACCTTATATCCAATCGCAAGCCAACTGCGCGTGACTCTAGGTTTGATTTTGATGAACATATTTATATATTTCATGCAGAAGCTATCAACATACTCTAAAGGAACTTAAAGTTATTACTCGAAGAATTTAATATTTTTGATGTAATTTACTCAATAAATCTGTCACACTCTGTGATGATTTTTTTTAATTCCATTGTTGGTCTTTGAATTATCCAATCATGCCGAATTACAAGAAATGAATCATGTTTTGTGAAACAAAAAGGAATTTGCAATTCAGATGTGGCTAATGACATAATAGTTGAATATGGAAATATTTGATACAGTTACATTCAGTGAGTGAGTCCGGTCTACCTCGTTTCTTTTTATTTCTGAATAAAACAAATGGAACGATTCAAATGGTTATTCGCACCCAAAAAAAGGAAATAATATAAAACAATGAAAATTCCTGCTGGTTAAACATGACATAGGTTCAATCCTTGGGAATTGTTTGAACATTATTTCCGTGATGCTCGTTCTTATGTCTAGTCGTTCCATGCATCGATAATAATCTACGAGCGAGAACGAATCCATTCACTGACTAGACTGTATTCACACTGTATTCAAAGTTTCATTTATCAACGATATTTTCAAAACCTGGTGTGACAGTGCAGAATACAGTTTTAACTGTAACATCGAAGCCTTGCTGGAAGTCGTCCACTGCTTCATTGCCGACAGACTACAGATGATGACTATGATAAAATAAAAACACTGAACATTCTTGATAGTTTCACAAGTAAAACGATTCAACTCTTGGATATCGAAATTCAAAGTAGTTATAAAGAGCATCACAGAGTCTGCACGACTATGCGAACCAAGCTTTGTCTCCATTCAACGAAATTCCATAAGGTAACTAACGAATGGGTGAGAATAGTTGACTTGCGAGTGAATATAAGTTCGACCATTCGGGAACTTTTCATATTTAATGTGAAAAATTATTATTCTTTCGTTATATGATTATTGCATAAAAATTCTACTCATTTCTTTAACAAATTATTAATTTAAAGATTTTCAAATAAAACATTGAAAATCAAAAAAACGAAAATCGACAGAGAGAAATTTCGAATAGAATCACTAACCGAAACATACCACCCCCAAGAAGAATCGAACCCTCACCCTGCTGTTTCGTGTCCTGTCGTTTTGCCACTGCGCTGTTGCCCCGATGCTTTCGGCTTTTGAAAATCAGTATTTATTGAAAATAGTTTCACGTAAACCACGTGAAAGTTGAAAAAAAGATGATAAAACGATAGTTTTTAATAAGATAATATATCCCTTAAAATATGAACGGGATTGCTTAACGTTAACTACATAAAATTTGCGTTTGAAAATCGCGATTTTTTGGGTTTTAGACCCATTTTTTACCCACTTAAACCATTTTGTGGGTCCTAATTTTTTGTCAGTATACTATTTGGATCATAAGGAATCTATCTGCAAATTTTTATTAAAATCTGAGATGGAGACCTAAAACACTTCCCTTGTAAGTTTGAGGTAAACAAAGAGATCGTACATTTTAAAAATTGCAAAACGAAACAAGCCAAATCCAATTATCAAACATCTTGCGCCACAATAATCAATCAATACGCACAAAATGATTCATCGCCTCACTCTACGCAAACTCACCGGCCATTCCAGACGGTCTCGGACGATGGTAGCTCTGCGACATTCTGCCAACCGTTCGCTTCGCTGCTCTTAGACTGCTTCTGATTGTGGCTCATCTCCTCCCAGCAAATCGCGCTCGTGTTTGCTTCTTTCGACAAAACACTCCCACTTGTTCTGTTGATTCTGCGCGTGGGATATATCATATCGATTCCTTTCGAGAAGATTCCGCACGAAAATGCACTTTTCAACGTTTATTAAGAGGTAACAATAAACAACAAACAAACAAATAAACAAATAACAATCATAAATTCAAATTGAATAACAACTAATTAAATTCTAATTCACCATTTTCATCACCCTTGGTGGCAACAGTGATTTTTCGATAAACATTGGTGCCAAATAGGAAATTGGTGGCAATGATTGAACCGGCCCGGCAAATAGTTTGTCCGCGTCGGGCTTAGGCTGCTCCACAAATATGGTATCTTCATTTGTCATCGAATCCTTGTTCTTCGCCAACTGTTTGAATGGCATCTCTTTTTTGCTTATCGTTTCCCTAATACTTTCCCTTCTCGTTCTATTGCTCGTTTCCTCCTCTGGATTATTCCTTGACATGCTTAGTATTCCCTGTAAATATATATTTTTGATTATCTGTTAGAATAAAAATATCAAAAGCTAAGTAATAAACAACACTATTCTATGCACAATCATAAATTACTTCAAAAATTTGAATTTTAATATAACAAAAATTTAGAAATATTATCACTTAACACACCCGGCGATATTTTTCTGATTGGTATAGTTTCTGATATACTGCACCCCAAAATGAATGGTTAATTTGAGGGCTCAGAAAAGATGCTCATTTTGCAAATTTCTTTAGGAAGCGCATGTTTTTAGATAGTTTTAGACGGGCTAGTAACAATGAGTTCTCAATTTATATGAAAATAATACGTGTAAATTTGTAAGACACGTTTAAATATTGGAAAATAGTCATTTCGATTTGGCGTGGATACTGTAATATGATGCCACACTTTCCAAAATAAAAATTTTAGTTGGAGTTCAAAAACGAATTTAATTTTAAAAAATAATGGACTTTTTTCACGTGCCAATTAAATCGTGATAGTACAAGCAACCCACCTGCAAATGTTAATTCTTGGTTTTTTCTTTAAATTTCAGGGTGGGCTCAAAAGTCAAAGAACAAAAGTTTTAAGTGAATTCTGGATATTTTAGTTCAAAATTCCATATAACTTCAAATGAAATTAGAAAATTGAGAATCATACATGTTAAATTAGACAATTTGGAGGATTTTTTAAATTTAATCGTGTCGATAATGATTTTTCTTTGTATTATAAAATGTAAGAAATTGAGAAAATTCAGTTTCAACAGTTTTTAATTAATTTCAAACGGTCTCAATGAGAACGTGAAGCTAATTTCCAATTTATTTGAATAATTTCGCTTTATTTCATTATTTTTTTTATTATATTTCGTTGAAATTTATAGTTCACGTCCTATTGGTTATTTTTTATTTTGTATGAAACTAAAAATTAGAATTATCAATTTATGATTTTGTTTGAAACAAAATTTCGCGCCTATTGTCATCTTGTTGTTCTTATCCTCTCATTTTTAACAAAACATATACCATCATATCACATTTTCGCATAACTACTCAATTCCTAAATTACCTGACTCGTCTTTGCTACCAGCGACCGTTTAAGCACAATCAAATCTTCCACGTCTACATTAAACGTGACCGTTTCTTCCACCTTTCCGCTGTCCACTCCCACTTTCATCACTTGCTTCCCGTCAAAGACGTAGAGACAGTCGTCCGACACTGTTATTCCGGCATGCTGATCCACTCGCCACGTGAGCATCATTGTTCTTGTGTCCAGACACATCACACTTGCCTCCGTTCCAATAATCACATATTTGTCTACAAACTGTAGTCGCTCTATTTGCGCGCCTGCACTTAGCACATCCACCACTTTCATCTGCAATCTCTCAATAAATCTCAAGCACACGCGTCGTGAAACTGACGTTCGCGACGTTCCACAGAACAATGTGCTCGCCGTGTCCCGACACAAACCGACCATCTGCTTGAATCGACGTTATCGCATTGATCGGAGCATCCTAACCATTCCACAAATTAATGAAAATTTCCATCAAAACGCACCATCCAATTGGATCGTCGTGCCAAATCCTCGTTTGCCTTCATGTAATTCTCACTGAACTCCCAAACGCTGATCGTTCCACTCGTCGACGCGGTGATTATAGTCTGAAACAAAAAAAGAAATGAAAATATAAATTTATAACACAATGTTCACACCTTCTCAAACTCAGCGCTTTCCGCACCACATGTTGCAATCATCACCACATCTTTATCCACTTCAACCGTCGACACAATCGTTCCCACATACGGCTCCTCCGTCGTTGATCTTTTCCACAATCGTAAATGATTCTAAACGCAAAAAAAACAATAGAAAGTTTCAATTCTTCAAATTGTCACTCACATTCGAGTCGAAGTTGATATACTTTTCTATAGTAGCAAAGCACCCGAGTCCACATTCCATCGCTAGAACATCTCGGTACACCTGTTTGATCCCAACAAGCGACATATCTCCATCAACAACATTTTCCATGGTAATGTTCTTCTACAAAATACAATTCAACAATTGTTTAATGATCGAAATAAATTAATCAAACCGTTCTAATAGTTCTCTTGCGTAGCGGATCAATCCATTGAATATCACCCGGCTTCGCATTTATAACGATGCACTTATTAGCAAGAGGGTCACTGAAATTATTGATATTTAATTCAATATATTTCTATGTGATAGTCCATTTATTTATTTGTTGAATAGTAATAACATAATATTTCGAGTATTTATATGGGAAATATTAAAAGTATGTTATTCGATAGCACTCCACTGCCATGAAGTATGCCGCATATTGCAAACGACCGCGCACCAATTGAGTGAACACGACACGATCCACAGGCAAATTTCGGACGGTCCGTTAACCGGCGTATGGCCGGTTTTACTTCGGTTTTGCTCCGGTTAGAACCCCGTTTCACTAGCAACCTGAGTGCAACCGACAGCGAGAGTGATTTTCCACAAAAACAACATGTTTTTTGTTGACCTTTCCCGGTTGAGCCTCGGTTCCTCGCTCAAAATGTGAGACAGGAATGCGAGGCAGAGATCGTATACACTCTTCGCATTATCTTTCGCGAAAAGGTTTCGATACAAAAACAACAACACACAACAGCGCGTGTTGTTTTGACTGTTTTTCATTGTATTTATTGTTTTTTTTTCATTTGTTTTTTAATGTTTCATTATTAATATTTAAGGTTTTACTATTTTATCTTATAATAATTCTATATTTGCTCTAAATTGCCAATATATTGAGTATTTAAAAATTGTTATATATATATATATCCTCCTAAATCAAACAAACTATATATATATATATATATAATTCGTTTATATATATATATATATATAATTCGTTTATATATGCCTGTATAGTTTGTTTGATTTAGGAGGAAGTTTTGTACAATTCTGATTTTCCTAGAGGCAATTTGGATCGTGGTACTTATATCATTGCTCTTCTTCTTCATTCTCGTTGGTGTTATTCATCTATTAAGGTCGACAATAGGCAAGGTGTCAAGCAGTCATTATGTACTTAGCCGATATCAACCAATTTTCATTTCATGTCCATAAAAGGTTACAGGTAATATCAACTAAAGTCAGTTTATTTATAATAATTGTTTTTAATTCAGATATTGTGCTCTGTGATTTTAATGGCTCAGACGAAAATGTAGAAGTGGAAAGGATAAGATCCTATCTTTGTAAGGAAATCTAAATCATAATCGTTTGAACTGGTATGTTTAATTATAATAGAATTTTCCAAAGAGATATTTCATTCAGAAAGTTTGTTTTAATGAAAATATTTATTCTACAGGAGACATTTGGCGTGCTGGTAAGTGAAATACTGATTTTAAACAGTAGTTCTTCAATCGTTTCATATGATAGTATTCAGTGACAAAGAATTCGATTAGGATACACCCAGATGGAGAATCAGAACTTAAGTCAGACTACATATGCATAGTTTATCAAAGAGAACACTACTCGTAAGTATTGCATTCGTTTTCAAAATTTTATAAATAATTTCAGTGATGGTTACCAGAATAAACAAATATCATAACTACGATGAAGAAATAGTAAGAAATATTTAAATTTTTGTTAAAAATAGAAAGACTTTATGATAAATTAGGTAATTTCATCGCTCGGACAGTGATTCTTTTTACAAAAATCTTTAAAACTATTAACTAGTGTTAGAGATTAAAATTTAATTTTAACATCTCATTAATTATTTTTAAACTGTTACCAAATAATCTTTACAATTTATTTCTATTTAGTATAAGATGCTTTCACAAAATTTGTATTATATATGATTATGAATATTTGAAGGAATTAGTCTTTAATTTTTATGTACCGTCTATTTATTTTATTCTATTTTATTACTGTAGAATCGATTTTGATTATTATATCAACTGTTTTATTATTTTTTTTATATCTCATTTATTTGAAGATAAATTATTTTTCAATATTGTGTACACATATAACACTCCAATGCCACGAAACCGCGCCTCTATTCAAAAGACTTCACACCAGTTGCACGAACACTACCTTTTAATTTATTATTTTTTTCAATGTTTTATTTATTAATTATTGTTTAACAGAAGAATTAGGTTAAATGTTATATATATATATATATATATATAATTCTGAAAAAGTATATATATAATATTTTTTATACTCTCCTGTTAACCAATAGTTAATAAATAAAATATTGAAAAATTAAAAGATAGTGTTCGTGCAATTGATGTGAAGTCTTTTGCATTGCGGTGCGGTTTCGTGGCAATGGAGTGCATATAATAAATTTAATCGAAACCGACCGGTATACAGAACTGGAACCGACCGGTAAACCGAACTGGAACCGGTCGGTAAACGACCGGTAAACCGACCGGTCCCATGTACTGAAACCGGTCGGTTGCCAGTCGGATTACCGGTTCGGTTGACCGGTCGGTTCCAGTTCGGTTAACGGACCGTCCCCAGTTTGCCTGTGATCTACACTTTTTAATATTCTTTATTTAAACATGTTTTTATTAAAGCGTAACCTCTTCGAATTTTATTTACGTTTTTTTTAGAATCCTTTAGAATTATGGATTAACTGTTTTTTGTGAATTAACGTTCAAAAACGTTTTATAATGCTAAATAAAGAATTTAATTATATAGTGAAGGGCGTGTTTTTCTGTCTATTGGTTCACGGTCTTTTGCAATATGCGGCATATATCGTGACAGTGGAGTGCGATAGAATATTAATTTGAGAATTGCCGATTTATATTCCCAATGTTTTATTGATATATTTTACAACAAATTCATATATTCGATATATTCACACAAACCCATTAATGAGAAATATTCATATTTAATGACTCAAATATTTGAATTCAAATTCAAATAATTTGTTTTTTAAATTTCTAAATTCCGAAAAGCAGTGCCAAGTTACCGTGATAAGAGGAATTTCCAATTTACGTGTTTCAAAATTCCATTGCGAATTCCGTACAGGTTTTCAATTATATAATTATGATATTTGCATTCCATCACATTTAGCTTCATTTCTATATTAAAACTTTAAAATACCATTACGGTTTCTAGATTCAAACGTTTTACGTTTAATTTCGGATTCTCTTTTCCTCCCAATTTTTTTACTCCGATCATTGATTCACATCCCATCTTGACATTACACTTACCGGGAAAATATAGTATTCAAAGATCTCTGGCAATAATTAATCGTGGAAAACGATGTCTCAATCGCCATTGTTGCGAGCAAAACCGTGTGAATCGTGTTGTTTTCTACAAAATATTTATCCATTAAACATTCACTCCCCCGCATTAAGTAAACACAAAATGTGTCAGCAATTCCTTACCCATCAATAGGACCAATGTTGAGCAATCCTTTGACAAGCAAACCTGCACAACTGGGGCTATTAATCTCGGCAGAAGCGTCGGCTTCTTCTGTCCTTTGGTGAATCTCGCGACGGTACATTCAGCTCCTGCGGACAAAACATTTCCATAACTTGATACCGCGACATGCGGCGCTATTTTATGCCAATGCAAGCTGTGATATGTGTCCGAAACCCCGTTTGTAAGCAAGTTCGACCATTTATAAACACAACCATCGATTAGAACCACCGCTAGATAACTTCCATTCGATGCTATCCTCACAAATCGATTATCATAGCTTTGTTCTAAATATCCGAATTTTATTAATGAAGAATTGAACCCCAAGCAAACTCTTCTTCGTAAACTCGGTTTCCTTAACAATCTTTCGCTCATTATCCAACAATATCGCGCGCACCGTATAATCCGTGCAATAAGATATTACATTATTCTGAACTTGTCAATAAATATTAAAACAATAATAAGATAATTTACTTTTATTATAATCTGCTCTTTTTTCACATTAATTGGTACAGTTGTAATCGTTTCCAGTGAGCTTTTCACACGCGTGAAGCAAACTTCTTGCACATCTTAAACCAATTACATATGTTTTCAACTATCAAGAATCTCATAACAGCTTACATTTCTTGCTCACATTCTTCTTAATAACAATCCATAAATCATAATCCCCATTCTCTTCATTATAATTTTCAACAAATGCCGACCTAAACATTCATTTCACAATACGAATTTAAAAAATAACATTACATGACAGGGAATGCTGTCACTTGGCGGCTATTTTTCAATTCCAACGATTCATCCTTTATTTCATAGTCACAGACTTGGCCATTTTCAGTAACAATGATAATCTAAAAAAAGATATTTATTTGAATCTTTGATTTCTGTTCAAATATGACTCATATTGTAAACATTTTCAAGTGTTTCAGATATAATTTACACAAAACGTTTCACCATTTCTCACTGTTCGTAAACTGAGAGTAAACCAACACAAATGTTTTTCTTTGTTTACAAACAGTATTTTGGAAATTTTCAACACAATAGAACGACTGATTTCGAAGCTTTTGTAAAAGTACTTATATGTTATTTAGTAAATCTTCTAAAATTGTCCTTGCAACACAATCTATGAATGTTTAGATGAAACAAAAAAATTTCAGTCCAATATTAAGACGTGAATAAAAACTATTCTATATGGTCAAAAATATAAACTTTAAATCAAGTAAAGTAAGTAAGTATTGTCATAAATCAGTTATTCTAAGAAAATGACTCGATCAACTTCTAAAAATATATAAAACGAAGAAGCAACTATTCCTCTGGATTATTTTTAACTTTTGTATGATGGATAGTTTATAATAATCTAGAATAGTGTTGCAAATGTTGTTTTAAATAGCTGATACATGTAAAATTCCATAATTTACCTTCATTATTCTTTAGGGCCCAAACCTTAATTATCCCTTAGGATACTATCAAAGTCCAAATAACAGCTCAATATTCTTATAACAATTCAAAATCGTACATTTCTCTAATTCTGACAACTCGTTTAGGTCGAACTAACCCACAACAACGAAAAAGATAATTTAAACTTACAAGGGAAGTGTTTTAGGTCTCCATCTCAGATTTTGATAAAACTTTGCCACATCAAATTGAATTAGTTGATTTTTGTCCGATTCAATTAAAATAAAGCGGCATAGTTTTTATTGGAATGACCAAACTCTCACGCGTGAGCTCACGAAATATTTGTCGTCCATCATTTTTTAATAAAACGGTTTTTATTGTTTTTTTTTTAATAAACAGTCCGATTTTTAAATTTTTATTGCTATAACAATATGGAGAAAAATATGGGAAATCTTTTAATATATGACACAATACAGGTTTCTATTTACAAGGGCTTTATATTCTTCATAAACAATTTACGTAAAAATGCAAGAATTTTCTGCCTTAACGTGTCATACTTCTTGTGAAACACATATCATAATGTTCAGCAAAAAATTCTCTATCGATAGATACCTTTCACGAAAATAATTATACGCTCTGTTGTGTGCAATACTGATTTATATTTGTTCTTACAAAAATTCGTTATTTTTATAATAAAATGAAGAAAGTAGGAGTAAGTAGGGTCAGGTTGGGAAAGAAGTTGAGAGTAGAGCGGATGAAGGCTAGGAAGGAAGCAAAAAGTAAAAAGAGCAACGACATCAACATTAATTGGTTATAAATTATTTTTGAACTTCGTTTAATTATAATTGATTAATAAAGGATTACTCTAAAAGTTTGAGAAATTCGATTTGAGAGCACCGTTGTCAGATAAAATTGATTATAAATGACTCGTAATCGATGAAAAGAATGATCTATGGCTTGAAGAACTTGCAATTTTATAATAAAAATATTAATGTCAATGAAGCCATCGATTCACTTTCGAAAAACCAATAGTTTGGAAGGAACGCATTCCCTGAAAATTTTGAAATCGTTTGTGGCGGAGATGGAGGAGGCGACGAAGATTCTCGTGTATCATAATCACTGGTGACGGATATTCCAGCTGTTCAGAAAACCAACAGATATTCCAGTATAAATTATTTTTCTATCAAATTTGAAAACTGGATGTCGATATTAGCACGAAGATGGAATATTTATGTGAAAATCCTTACTATGAGAGAATAAAATTTATACCATCGGTTTTGAACATTCCAGATTAAAGTTCGTCGAGTTCACTGGATCACTGCGCAATCGGCAGGAAAAATACGCAACAACAATTGTAACAGTTTATACTTACAATTAAATAATAAATAGATTTATATAAAAGTATAAATTAATTTGGATGAACAGATCTCGAATCGAAAATCGAATGTCAAACGCTCGTCCTTTGATCTGGATATTATTTCTGGAATATCATATATATTAAAATTACATAAAAATGCTAAACTTGCTTGTGATATCTTAATTGTCGATCATTCTTTTCCCCATTCAAGCCATCCGTGACTTCATCTTGTTATCGTTGCATACTTCTATCATACTTCGATATTCTTAATAGATAATAATATTGTTTCTGGAATAGCATATATATTAAAATTATATAAGGATGCTAAACTTGCTTGTTAGATCGTAATTCACGAGCATTGTTTTCCCATTTAAGACATATGTGACTTCACCTTGTTATCGTTGCATACTTCTATCATATATGATGATGATCATCATAACTCGATATTCAAAATAGATCTTCACTTGTCATCCAATAATTTCACTCAGGAAATTGTTATCTGAAATTTTCGTTATATATTATATCTATGAAAGTTTAAAATCACCACAAAACCAACGAGCATCCGAACCATAGTGATCTGTATTGATTGTCCCTCATCGACCTTAATATATCAGTTTTTACAATATTAAGATAATATTATGGGGAACATAAGACATTCAGAACAATTTAAGGATTGAATTAAATCTATAATTGAGCAATGAAAAGAGAAGTAGAGAAGAACAATCAAATAATTATTAAAAATGAAATGAAATTGTTAAAAATGAAAGGAATAACACGCGAAATATGAGCGTGCAGACAGGAAGACAAAAAACCGTCCATCGGAGAAGGGCTTATAAAAATCAATATTGCACACACCAGAGCGTATAATTATTTTCGTGAATGGGATCAATCGATAGGGAATTTAATTCTTAATATTATGATATGTGTTTCAAAATAAGTTTGACGCATTATGATAGGAAATTTTTACATTATTTAAATAAACAGTTTTCTATTAATATTAAGCTATTAAAGAAAATTTATGCATAGTGTCATATACCAAAAAATTCCCCATATTTTTCTCTATATCATCATAATGTTTAAAATTTCTTGTTTTTTCGTAGAAATTTAAGAAATTAAATTAAAGCATTTATTTAAAAAGTAAGGTCACGCCCAATCAAATCATCGCTTATTTCAATTGAATCGGACATTCAATTTGGTGTGCTTTGCAGATAGATTCCTTATGGCTTGATTAGTATACTGTCAAAAAATTAGGACCTACAAAATGGTTTAAGTGGGTAAAAAATGGGTCTAAAACCCAAAAAATCGCGATTTTCAAACGCAAATTTTATATAGTTAATGTTAATCAATCCGGTTCATATTTTAAGGGGTATACTATCTTATTAAAAACTATCGTTTTATTATATTTTTTTTTAATTTTCACGTGTTTTACGTGAACCTGTTTTTAATAAATAATGGTTTTATTGACCACCGAAACATCGGGGCAACAGCGCAGTGGCAAGACGACGGGACAGCGCAGTGGCAAGACGACGGGGAACAGCAGGGCGAGGGTTCGATTCTCATTGGGGGTGGTATGTTTCTATTATTATTAATAATCATTCTATATTCGAATATCTCTGTGGGGCTTTTTTATTTTTACTTTTCAAGATTTATATGATAACCTTTAAATGTATTATTTATTAAATCAACAATTATAATGATTCTCAACAATCATATGTTGAAAGCATAAAAATTTTTCACAATAAAGACAACGTATAAAAGATACATTTTTACAGTTACTTATCTCACAGCCGTTGGGGATCTCTTTTGGGAATAATAGTTGCTTCGGTGTATAAAAAGATCCTGGACGGTCGACTTTATATCCACTAGCAAACCAACTGTACTTTACCCAACTGTGGAGTTTCGGTGAACAAAGCTGACGGTAAATTAAAGACAAAACCTATGAACATATTATAATCAAGCATCTAAAAGTTAGTTACCTGAAGTGTGGAAGACCTTTGATGTATTTGAAAGCTTGGTTCACATAACCGTGCATACTCCGTGATGATTTTTATAACACTCTTGAATCCTCCAAAGACACCGACATCCAAGGGTTGAATCATACCTGTACAACCAGCAGGAATTTGCAGTGTTTTTAATTTATTATCTTCATTATTTGGGTCCGAATAACCGTTTGCATCTTTCCATCCGTTCCATGAATCGATAATAAGCAACGAGCTAGCCGGAACCCATTCATCGAAAATTACTGTGTTCAAAAATTCCTTCATCAACGGTTTTGTCATAATGTGGCTCGTATGACAGCGAACAACCAAGTTGGAAAAAGAACTTCGAAAATTTCTTGGAAATCTTCCGTTGTTTTCTTTCAGAACTACGAAAAGACGAGGATGTAGTTTTCCTTCTGCAGATATTACAGGAAGCACTGTGTAGCTGTGAGTAGTGGAACTCACAGTGTTCACAGTTCATTCAACTGTTTTTGTGCCTGTGTACGTCAATGTTCTCGCAGTGTTCATTTCCAATTGAAAACCACTTTGATCTGCATTAAAGATCCTTCTAGGTGAAAATGCTTCCAACTCCTGATTTGCCACAACCAAAAAGTTTTCTGCACTGGCCAATAGTTCATCTCTTTTCTTATGTCGTATCACAGACACAAACTTCGTGATCTTGCGGGAAGAAATTCCATGTGCACGCTTCCAAGAATTGATCCAAGAATTAGAACACGGAAAGGCCATATCAATTTCGTTATCTTTCATAATTTTTCCTATCATATACCGCAAGGTAGAATCATGAAGGATATGACCTTTATCTATGCTCTCCTGCACCATTTCGAATAGCATCTGCGATATTGTGGAATAATTATTCCGGCGATCTGTCACTACTCCACCTTTAATAGTATGATTGAAATTTAACTAATACAGAAAATACCATTTTTTTCGTATTCACGGAGCTTTTTAACATGGTGCTCATTAGAAATGAAAGAATAGCGCTTATTAAGAGATTCCAACGAAGGCCTTTTCTTTCCATTCCTGTATCGTTTTTTGGAAGAGCCAAAGTACTTTACAGCTTCCGTGACTTTTGTTGTTTCCACGAGCTGTTCACCAAAACGAACGAGATCTGAAGAATTGGAATCACAACTGCAACCATTTAGTAAACATGGTTCAGCGCAGTCCCAATCTATAATTAAGTGTTATTTTCATTTGAAATATCGGTTTATACCTTCATCAACATCGTCGTCGTTCGGAATCAGATGATAGTCCTCTTCAATTTCCAGAAAACCGCTGTCAGCTTGTTCCAATATAGAAAAAATTGACTGTGCAATTTTTAGATGTTCTCGTGAAAGACTGGGAACGTTTTGAAGGTTTTTATGCTTTGCATAAATGTATTCCACAATCCAATCAAATCAGAAGAGCTCATTGAAATTTATAATTTATAATATAATGAAAATTTATAAAAAAAAATAGCCGCTTAAATACAGTATCGAAAAAAGGAACATCATATCCTTTTTCGAATGTATAAAATGTCGATTATCTGGTAAATTATCATTATAATCTTGAAAAGTAAAAAAGCGGCCCAGAGCTATTCGACTAGTAATAGAAATAGAAACATATCACCCCCAAGAAGAATCGAACCCTCGCCCTGCTGTTCCGTGTCCCGTCGTTTTGCCACTGCGCTGTTGCCCCGATGCTTCAGTGGTTTTTAAATCATTATTTATGAAAACGCACAATTTAAAATAAAATTCATTAGCTTTATTCCATTATTGTGGGTAAACGGGATATTTCTGAATTTCAAACCGATTTTTCACCTACTTAAACCGTTTTGTAGGTCCTAATTTTTTGACAGTATACTAATCAAGCCATAAGGAATCTATCTGCAAAGTTTTATCAAAATCTGAGATGGAGACCTAAAACACTTCCCTTGTTAGACAATTGATAAAATTCTCCGACTGCACTTCATTTTTTTGCGACTTTTCTGTTTCCCGAAAAAATGTGTTCTATATACAAGTTTACATAATGTACTTATCGCCAAGCAATATTTTGGTGATATAATAGGTTTGTATTGTACATTTCAGAGATCTGTGCCTAATGGAAGAGCAAAAAAATAAGAAAAAAAATTATAGTTTCGTTTGGACTGCCACACAGCCACAAAGATCTTTTTCGTCTATTTCTCTTCAATGTGTGTCGCCTATTTTTTTGAGACAGCACACATTAATGAGAAATAAAAGAGTGTCCGTCCAATCGAGAACCTCATTTGTTCTAATTTTTCCTCTTCCATTAGGCCCCGATCTCAGAAAAGGACAATACAAATATAATAAATACACCGACTCGAATTTCAAAATGGGTGAGTCATCTAACGCGCTTAAAATGTTTAAATCTTCAAGGGATATCTACGAAAGATTTCATAATTTACGACTCGTCAAATATATTTTATATGTGAGATCAAAAAGAACTTTAAAAGTCCCATATTTTAATGGGTGTAATATATTATTAAAAACGTGTTTTGCTTGTGTACGCCATAAGAAAAACAAAATGTTCCATTATTTAAATGACTCTGACGTGTTTAAACTACAGATTGATTGTTATATAAATCTGTTAGCACACCGCACGCTATAGAAAAATAGGTATAGCCTTTTTCAACAACCACAATAGAGATAGATAACACAAAAGTTGAAAAGAAATATTTGAAAATTTCCAAACGAGACCATAATTTTATTCCTCTCCCATTCGGGATCGATCTTTGGAAACGACAATATACCCTCTTTATTTAACCATAGCACTCCAGTGTCGTGACTACTACGCAACTTGCAAAAAAGCGCGAACAAAAAAATATATATTAGAGCTTAAGACTTTTTATGAGCTTATATTTAACTTATTTCCAATGTATAATAAATTTAGTACATTTACAACATTTTTGGATGACTGTAATAATTATCTCAATGAGAACTTGAAAAAAATTCAATGTATTTTAATAGTTTCTCTTCATTTCATTATTTCGTCATATTTATTCGAAAAGGGTAGTTCACATCGAATTGGTTATTTTAATTTTAATGAAATTTAAATTATCAATTCCTCACAACTTCTCCATAATAATTTGCCTAATGGAAGAGCAAAAAAAGAAGAAAAAATGATGGACGGCAACACGGCCACAAACGACTTTTTCGCCAATTTCTCTTCAATGTGTGCTGCCTATTATTTCGAAATAAATAGTGACCGTCCAATAAGAGAGGCCGTCAAAACGAGAACCTCATTCCATCCTAATTTTTTTGCTCTTACATTAGGCACCGATCTCTGAAAAGGACAATATAAGAAATTGAAAATTCAATTTCAACATTTTTGAATTGTTTTCAATGGTCTCAAAGAGATCATGAAACAAATATTCAATTTATGTTAATAATTTCTCTGTTTTAATTATATTTCTTAAAAAGATAAAAAGAATTCTAGATCAAATCAGATTTATTACTTTTATTTTTTATGAAAATAAAATTGGAATTGTCAATTTCTTATATTTTGACAATATGTTATATAAACACGTTTCTTATTCATAAACAATTTCGAAATATTCGGAAAATAGTTTATTATCTATTATTAATCGAGCCCTTATTTCATAAACTTAATTTATTCCAACTGTTAAAATAAACTAACCCTGGTTGGAGTTAAAAACTTGATAGTCACGATATTAGAGTCGAGGCTTTGCCAAACATTCTTATTCTTCTTTGTCAATACATTGAATCGATCATCGATGGAAAAAGCGACAAGCCTGAAAAATTCACTGTGTCACGAAAACCGAATTGCACATACTTATTGTCAGTACTTATATCGATATTGTTAATTGACCTCCCTGTCAGAAATGATCCAATCATCTAATATTCCTAATAGATGTTAAGGAATTGTTCATTTAAACATTAAGATATAATGAGTTGGCCCGGACCAATAAATATAAGAAATAAAGTAATAGAACCAAATTTATTAATATGATATGTATTAAAGGCAAATATGGCAAACATTAGATGGAATAGTAAATGACGTATTTAATAAAATGCATTAGCAATCTGTTTAACACCAATCTACATTAGAAATTATGAATTAGGTATATTGCGTTAACCAGAGGTATTTTATGTTAAATATTTAACTATTTACAAATGAGCTCTTCATTTACACTTTGAACCCGTCCATGATTTCATTTATACGCTTGAATACAATAGTTCCATTTTTAACAAAGATATCAATGTTGTTTCCCACTTCGGTTTCATCCTGGCAGTTTCCTGAAGTACAAATATAAAACTTTCCTATTTAATTTATTTACCTTTAACAAATGTGACTAATTGCTGTCTAGCTGGTAATGTATACAGCGCCAACTTTACAGCACCCCGAATTATCCAAGGATGATATTTAGCAATTGTATCATCATAGCAGCCTTTGCATATCTTTGGAATGCTATCCTCGTCTGACGCATTGAACGCTTCTGTCATAAATTGCATGATAAACTCTAAAGCTCTAAAATAAAAAGTTTTTAAATATTTAGAAAAAGGTTAACCTGTTCAAATGCAAAATAGCCGTTCTTCCTTCTTTCTGACGGTTTGCCTTTTCCGTTGAAACGAGACTTTGAATAGTTTCATACCCATTTGAATCTTCGCTATGCAGTTTTCGGAGTACTTTAATCTTTTCGGCCAAATCTTTCTCCACAAATTCAAATATCTTGCCAAGCATTCCAATAAACTTGGATAATTCGTCATAAATATCAACAAATAAGAGAAGGTTCACGTATTTCTCCTCATCGGCCAGATTTTTGATTTTCTCTGCAACTGAAGCAATAGCAAATTTTTTACTAGTTATAGTAGTTGTTTGCACATTTTCTTCAGAGCTGCAGATCTCCGTCATAGCGAAGCTGGAAATATATAGGTGAATGGTGCTATTGAGTGGTGGTTTATATACATGGCCTATAAATTAAACAAAATAAAAAAACAAATATGATTAGGACACAGTTTATAAAGATAACACAGGAATGATATATTATTTCTTTGAGCAAAAATAAAAATGAGAAATAAAAAATATGAAACGATATTCCGTAAGAAAATGGTCTGACTATTGTTTAGTTGACACGAATAAGTTCAGTCCGCGGCCACTAATTTAATCATTTTTTAAAGTTTATGAATGTGCTCATTATAGGGTTGTATAATCGATAAATAATACCTCGGATTAACGAACAACTAAGCTCTAATTAAGTTATAACTAGAAATAATAGCATGACTATTTTATTCTCTATTTATCATGATCGTACAGTTTCATATACACGTGACATTTGTTTTCAATTAATTAAGACATTTTTACAATTTCTTTTTGTCATTTATCATCTAATTGTAGGCAATGGCGGCATTATACGATGAATTACTTGAAAAAATAACCGCACCAACTCTAACTACGGAGAATTGGGACGGAATTTTAACATTTTGTGATAAGGTTTGTGGTAATTATTTATGGGCATAGCGATTTTTCTTATAGATAAATGAAGATCCTGATGGGTGTAAAGCCGGAATTAAATCTCTTAAAAAACGACTTAATAATAGAGATCCGCATGTCATTTTGATGGCGATCAGTGTACTTGATTCGGCATGGGCTAATTGTGGAGAGCGCTTTCGGCAAGAAATCTCATCGGCTCAAGTGATAAACGAGCTGAAAGCATTATCAACAAATGTATTTTATTTTAATTCAAATTTCTGAATTTTCTAATGTTTCTAGAGTCAAAGGCTGATTGCCGAGAAAATGCGTGTAACGATTAAGAAATGGGTTGACAATGAATGCAAGAAAGAACCATCATTATCATTAATAGTTTCTTTGTATCGTCAGCTAAAGGAAGATGGATATTCATTTGAAGCAGAAGATTCGAAAGTCAAACGTGAAATCAACTCTAAATATGCGAATGATCCCAACTACGTAAGTCTTCTACTGATTATTTCGCAATGCAATTCGAGTTATTTGGATTGATAACGGCCATATTAAAATGGGGAAGTAATTCAGCGTTACATGATTTTATTTTTTTCGGAGTTCGAGTACACTGGAAAATTAATAATGATTCTTAAAAAATTAATTTCTCTAAAAATTCTGAAATCTTCTGTCTGTTGCCTTTAGCACTCCTCTGATAACATATTTAATTTTATGCTATGTGCAATTATAAAATTTACTGTATTATTTTTGAATATAACGGTTTATTTATCAATAGAATTTCCTTAAAGTCTCTATTATTTAGTTGAATATAGCAAATATTTTAATAATCGCTAAAAACAATTATATTGGATTCAGGAATAAGTTCGTAGAGTTTTTGTTTCATAACTATTTATTTGAATAAAAACAATAATTATAATAATCAATTAATCAATTATGTCTTCGCCGTTACTGTTTACGACTTCCTCCCCCTATCGATCAATTTGTTGATGCCGTTCCGCCAAAAATCGCCCGGTCTGGTGTCGAAGAAGTCGTTGAGCCAGTTTTTGAGGTCCTCTTCGCCATCGAAGGTAACACTTGGTTTGACAGAAAGTGCGGCGACAGAGAGACCGTTGTTGTGGGGCAAGATGACTTGTCCTTGTCGATCGGCATTATTTACGCGGTGCAGCTGGGCAACATAGAGCTCCTTGTTTACCGTGGCGTTTCTTTTGTGCATTTCCTAACGCAGAATGCCCTTTCAGTTGCACCACACGCAGATCATTGTCTTTTTGGGTCATTTTAGGTCTTCAAAATTAAATTCGCCATTTTTAACTTTGAGAACCATTTTTATGCAGTAGCCACGTCTAAGCCACCTTCTCCATACACACTGCATATTTCCCGAGCGGATTCGGGTGCTTTTTGCTTTTAATGAAAAACGAAGAATAGTAGATGTCGAAAATCCTGATTTTTGCCTCCTGGATAGCTCATTTTTAAGCCTGAACAATTATGGAAATTTAAAATTTCAGGACAAACTAAAAACCCCTTTTTGTATAGCAGAAACAGCTCTATCAGATAAATATATAAACTTTGCCAAACAACAAGAAAATTGTTGTGAAACAAATGATAATATAAAAACTCTACGAACTTATTCCTCAACTCCATAATTTATTCATGACTAGTTAAACTAAGGAATATTGTAATATAGTAGTAAAGTACAGTGTATTCCTTTCTTTAAACTTATTCCTTTGCTAAACGGATTTAAGCAAATTATACCACCTAACAATAAAATTGAAGGTTTCTTCGGAACAAGAAGAAGAAGCAATTGCTAAGGCGATTGCTGCATCGTTGGCGGAAGC
Organism: Caenorhabditis plicata; assembly: GCA_963931815.1. NCBI lineage: Eukaryota > Metazoa > Nematoda > Chromadorea > Rhabditida > Rhabditidae > Caenorhabditis > Caenorhabditis plicata. Next base: position 9,091,186 of record OZ007492.1, on the reverse strand, counting down.
TGAAAAGGAGGAGAAGATCAAGAAGTCGACATCTTTGTACCCAACAACCACAAATGGAAAATCGTCATCAACGATGAAAAGTAATTCAGTTGAGAGGAAAGTGCGTGCTTTGTACGATTTTGAAGCCGCAGAAGGCAATGAGCTCTCGTTTGTTGCTGGAGATGTGATTATTGTAATGGACGAGAGGTTTGGATAGAATACAAGAATGATGTTAATTTAATTGTTAAATATTGTAGTAATCCGCATTGGTGGTCGGGACGTATTGGAGTACAACAAGGGTTGTTTCCGTCATCATTTGTGACAAGTGATTTGGAGGATGAAACACAGCGCGATAAATCGAAAGAGCAGAAGGCACCTGAAGTGGTGGCATCTATAAATGAAGCCATATTGTCGAGATGTTTAAATGTACTTCATGAATGCGATCCGACGGGGGAACGCGCCGACCCGGCAGATCTTGCACAATTGGAAGCCGCTTCGAATGCACAGGGACCTTTGATTGATGCTCAACTGGCGAATATTGACAAGCAAAGCAATGCATTGGCTCAGGTTGTTTGGCGTTCTTTGGACTTGGTTTTAAATGTATGTTTGTAGATTGATATTGCCATCAGAGATGTTCTTGCATTGTATGATGATGCGATTCAAAAGAGCGCATATCCCCCGGCGCAAAATTCTTATGCACAACAGCAGCAGCAACAATTTCAGCAACCCCAGCAAACGGCGCAACAATATTATGGATACCAAAGTGTAGTGTACATCATTCAAGTTTTGACATAATTTTCTGATTTAAGGCGTATCCTCAGAATTTCCCTTCAAATAGTCAATACTCCGCTCCCCCGACGGGAATGATGCCTCAACAACAATATTATGCACCAACTGATGGTGCGCCAGCTCAGAATGCTACATGGGGAGTTCATCCCCAACAGCAACAACCATCACAACAGCCTTACTAAAATGTTATGTACACTTGTATTTAAGAAAAGAATGGATAATATTGTGCATAGTAGTTGTATTTTGAATGATTAACTGTGATAGAATTGATTTACTACATATTGTTTGTATAATTGGATTTGACTTAATTTATTTATGTTTATTATGGCTGCTTATTTAAACAAAACAAGAATTGGTGCATAAATGATTGTGATTGTTGCTAGGAATTTGAGCGAATCGAGCGCTTGCCCCATCCCCAGCCGCCCCAGCCGCCATTTCCACCCCAGCCGGAGTTGCCGAATGGGCCCCATGGATTGTTGTTGAAACCGCCGCGAGGTCGGGTCGGAGATGGTCGTCGAGCAGGTTGAGCCTTTGCTACAGGTGACACGGAACCTGCAATAAGAAGATGGATTAATTGTTTATTGTTGCTGATTGAATACAATTGGATTTTATTCAGAAAAATAGTGTTTTTACCAAATTTTGGAAAAATTCGAATGAATCAGCTAATGTTATAGTTATTATATACCAGTGCACTGTAACAAGATCAATCCGCAAAATGCACTTTGACTCGAAAACAGAAAATTTGTTTTTCCTTATTTTGTTCAACTTTTTAATCTTTTTTTGCTTTTTTTTCACATTTTTTTCAATTTTAATTATTCTAACAGGATTTTTGAAAAATCTGGGCTGATGGATCTTTAGAATGATATGTTGTCTGTGATAATATTCCTTTTTTATAACTGAAAAATACGTATCCACAGTGATACAGCTCCTTAAAGGTAATCTGTAACAAGAACTTAAAAAAATTTTTTCGGAGCGTGTTCTTGATTAACTCAACAAGAAAACAATAACAATGGAGATCATTTATTTTGTCACACCGTGCGCCCGATTAACTGTGAAGTATAATTAAAGAAAATAATTATATTTATGTGTGTGTTGTTCTAACCCAGTGTGTGTTAGATAGTTGCTGCTATAATCTTACTGTATATTAATAGTTGAACCCGCCCTTAAACTACAAATCATCAAAATATACATGTTCTCCAGGGTAAGTTTAATTCAATGGCCCCTAATTCTTAAGTAAGTAATCGAACGGCTAAAACGAAAACATTCCAAATTGAATGGTTAATTCAGTGGCTCAGAGAAGATGTTCATATTGCAAATTTCGGCAAGATGCGCATGTTTTTAGATAGTTTAAGATTGGGTAATAACAATGACTTGTCAAGTTATATGAAAATAATACGTGTAATTTAGTTAGACACGTTTAAATATCGACAAAATATTTATTTCGATGTGGTGTGCGCAAAAAATCATTAAAGAAATTATTAATTTCTAATCAATCATTTCAACGGAATCACTACTTCACTTGGGGACGAAAGAAATGACAATGAAAAAAAGGCGTGAGAAAAATGCAACGTGCAAAAGTAATAACACGCACACATTTCTCGATTTAATTTTTTCTTCCATTTTAGCGATGCTATTGTTATTGCTTATAACAAGGTTTGTGGTAGTTTATATTACTTTATATATAGTTCAAAAAATTCAGCAATTAATGCTGGTACTTTTTATAGCTATTTCCCGTCTTAATTGCAAAAAAAAATTTTAGGTCCAAATGGGAAAATCGCTCATAAAAATTTATTGAATCGAGCGTTTTTTTTTGTTTCAACATATGTTGTAGCCCATAAAATTCTGCATCTATTGATGTAGGCCTCATGTGGCTAAGAAATGTTACAAGGTCAAAAAAAAATTAAGTTTTATCGGATGTGTCCATAGAGCACAATTATTTTTAATCGAAAAAACATATTAATTGGTAAGTTATGGTTTCCAGGTATTGTTTAAATTATTATATTGTCTATTATCTATAATATATTTAATTTTAGGCTCTCTGGACAACATAGTAGTTGGGTTACACTATGCCTGATCAAGTTTTAAATGCAATAAGCTGATTATCGATTAGAAGAGGCTTTAAACCATGTAAGTATTTTTTTATTTTACCGGAAAACAATTCAATATCGTTCAGAGAGCAAGAACAACGATCATTGATGATGAATCGTTCAATTAATGGCATCAAGAACGAATAACCATGTAAGTTGTTTAATATTTAACAGGAAACGCATGGGAAATCGTTCGTAGAGCAAGGAGAACGATCATTGATGCTGAATCGAGCGTTTTATGGAATCAGAACGGTATAGAGACGTAAGTATTTTTATATTTTAGCGGATATCAATCTTTTATCGTTCAGAGAGCAAGAACAACGATCATTGATGATGAATCGTTCAATTAATGACATTAGAAGCAATATATTCTTTCGCTATCGATGGGAAAAGCCAGTCGTAGTTGCACAAAACTTGTTCAAGTCTATAAATAATCCATGTTTTGTTTGTAACTTTTTGTTTCATAAATGACTTGAAGTTTACGTCTTGGAAATATTTTTCGATAAATCTACTTCCATGAATCAGTGTTTTTATTCTTCATAAAGTTACAATGTCGTCCTCCGATGTGAATGCTGAAGTTGTTGACGTTCCATCGTTCCATCAGCTCTAATTCCAAAATGAAAAAATCAGCCAGTAAGAAAAGAACAATTAATTTGTACCTAGCAGGGTTGAACGGAAATCAGTTTTTTCAAACGGACGACTGAAAACGGAACTCAAAAAACGACGGAAAATGGAAGAATTCTGTGCAACTCTAGTACCTAGTAATAAATATTTAGAACCTCCATGCAGCCAATAAGTTCAACGAGTCGCGAAAAATGCCAGACAGATAATTGGGCAAGCAATGCTTGTTCGGAATGGATTAAATTACGAATTACATTTGTTTTTTTTAAATATTTGTTGACGGGTTTTATGTCAGGTTGTTTTATGCTTTTTAACAATTATACTTTTAATAGTTTTATTTATTCTCAATAAATACAAATAATTTTTTACACATAGAAATATGCTCTCGAACTCTCATCGATGATTGTTCCAGTTGATATCTAAACCATAAAAGCCTCAAATCTGGTAAAATATTAAAATACTTACGTCTCAATACCGTTCTGATTCCATCAAACGCTCGATTCAGCATCTATGATCGTTCTCCTTGCTCTACGAACGATATCCAATGCGTTTCCAGTTAAATATTAATCAACTTACATGGTTCTTCGTTCCTGATGCCATTAATTGAACGATTCATCATCAATGATCGTTGTTCTTGCTCTCTGAAGGATAAAAGATTGATATCCGGTAAAATAAAAAAATACTTACGTTTCTATACCATCATGACCCGAGTAAGCGCTCGATTCAGCATCTATGATCGTTCTCCTTGCTCTACGAACGATATCCAATGCGTTTCCTGTTAAATATTAAACAACTTACATGGTTATTCGTTCCTGATGCCATTAATTGAACGATTCATCATCAATGATCGTTGTTCTTGCTCTCTGAACGATATTAAATTGTTTTCCGGTAAATATAAAAATACTTACATGGTTTAAAGCCTCTTCTAATCGATAATCAGCTTATTGCATTTAAAACTTGATCAGGCATAGTGTAACCCAACTACTATGTTGTCCAGAGAGCCTAAAATTAAATATATTATAGATAATAGACAATATAATAATTTAAACAATACCTGGAAACCATAACTTACCAATTAATATGTTTTTTCGATTAAAAATAATTGTGCTCTATGGACACATCCGATAAAACTTAATTTTTTTTTGACCTTGTAACATTTCTTAGCCACATGAGGCCTACATCAATAGATGCAGAATTTTATGGGCTACAACATATGTTGAAACAAAAAAAAACGCTCGATTCAATCAATTTTTATGAGCGATTTTCCCATTTGGACCTAAAATTTTTTTTTGCAATTAAGATGGGAAATAGCTATAGAAAGTATCAGCATTAATTGCTGAATTTTTTGAACTATATATAAAGTAATATAAATTACCACAAACCTTGTTTTAAGTGCCATAAGTAGGAAATAGCAAAATAGAAGAGAATAATTAATTGTGGCCGAACATTACATCTCGTCCCCGACTCCTCCCTCTCATTTCAAAACGTGTACATCATTTTTCTATTATTTTGACCCCGAGTGCTACTTCTTTAAAATTAGCTCCGCCCACATTGTTCAAATCTCAAAAAAAAAAAAGAATTTACAAATGAGTGTGAATGGTTGCTTATCTCCGTATAATCTGGCCCAGAGATCTAAAATACTCACGCAAGAAAATACATATTTCTAAATAATACTTACAAGGGAAGTCACTTTAGCGTCCCTTTGAGAATTTGCTGAAACTTGGACCATTGATAGATTCGGGAGCGCTGATTCCAAATCCGTTTTCAAAATCGGCGCAATATTTCTCTGAGCCGAGATACAAGCCGTCAAAGTTCATTTTTTGATGTGCTCATTGATGTGCATTAACCACAAAATGTCCGACACAAGCAATAGCTTAATTATATAAGACAAGCAATTAGCAGGAGAAGTGTGGCAGCAGCAGCGAGTGGACGGAGCAATTGGAACGGTATAGTGATCATGGTTGGTTATTGCATTGTGTGTACAGTACTGTTAAGGTTTCTAGTTGCTATGCAAGTTGAAAGTTTATTTATTTCGTTTTTTGAAATTTTTTTCATTTATTGCATATTTTTGAAAAATATTTCATTCTGAACAAACGTTTAAAATAACAGCAAACAAAAATTTAACAAAATTAACTTTTCATTAAAAATTTCAAAAATGTTTTTTTAACATCACTTATGAACATCAACTACAAAAAGATTAGAAACAAAAACTTCTACAATACAAATATGAAATAAAAGATAGCATATATAAGCGAATTCAGGAAGAAACAATAATTTTCCCGATTTTCAAAATTTTTATGGTCGTTGTACATTGAACCAATCTCATGGCCATGTTGAAGGTGAAAAATTTGCCACCATACATGTGAATGCGTTTAGCATGATGATAATCACCAAAATTTTTTTTATGAATTAATTTTAAAATATTGGTCCCGGTAGCTAATTTAAGCGGTGATGCAACCCTTACCTTGAGCTACTTCGTATAAACACATTTGAACGCCTTCCTATGTAGCTCGCTATAGCCTTTTACACCAAGTATGTCAGCCATAAATCTTCTTAAGCATATTTTTTCTACAAAATGTACCATTTTTTCTATTATAAATTTCTATTTATGGATTTGAAAAAAAAATTGAAAATTGAATCCTGTTGATTAAATTAGCTCGAGTGACCAATATTTTAGAAGTAATTTATGAACCAGGAATTTTAACTGTCTCCGGAATTTTTTGACAACTTTTTTAATCCTTCGGAAATTCATACTTCAGGTAGTGCTAACTGCCTGAATCAATTGAACTCTTAAGTATTCAGTAAACTTGGTAGAGCGTTTCAAACGATGATGCTACCCCTTACCTTGAGCTACCTCGTATAAACATATTGGAACGCATTCCTATGTTGCTAGCTCAATTCCATAAATTTGTACTAGAAAAAATGGTACATCTTGTATCACAGATATGTTTGAGAAAATATATGGCTGACATACCTTGATATGGGTAGAACGAGCAACATAGGAAGGCGTTCAAATGTGTTTATACGAAGTAGCTCAAGGTAATGGTTGCATCACCACTTAAATTAGCTACCGGGACCAATATTTTAAAATTAATTCATAAAAAAAATTTTGGTGATTATCATCATACTAAAGACATTCACATGTATGGTTGCAAATTTTTCACCTTCACCATGGCCATGATCGGTTCAATGTACAACGACCAGAAAAATTTTTTAAATCGGGAAAATTCTTGTTTCTTCCTGAATTCGCTTATATATGCTATCTTTTATTTCATATTTGTATTGTAGAAGTTTTTGTTTCTAATCTTTTTGTAGTTGATGTTCATAAGTGATGTTAAAAAACATTTTTGAAATTTTTAATGAAAAGTTAATTTTGTTAAATTTTTGTTTGCTGTTATTTTAAACGTTTGTTCAGAATGAAATATTTTTCAAAAATATGCAATAAATGAAAAAAATTTCAAAAAACGAAATAAATAAACTTTCAACTTGCATAGCAACTAGAAACGTTAACAATACTGTACACACAATGCAATAACCAACCATGATCACTATACCGTTCCAATTGCTCCGTCCACTCGCTGCTGCTGCCACACTTCTCCTGCTAATTGCTTGTCTTATATAATTAAGCTATTGCTTGTGTCGGACATTTTGTGGTTAATGCACATCAATGAGCACATCAAAAAATTAACTTTGACGGCTTATATCTCGGCTCAGATAAATATTGCGCCGATTTTGAAAACGGATTTGGAATCAGCGCTCCCGAATCTATCAATGGTCCAAGTTTCAGCAAATTCTCAAAGGGACGCTAAAGTGACTTCCCTTGTTAATATATTGTCAAAATGTTAGAAATTGACAATTCATTTTCAATATGTTTGAATTAATTGAAAATGGTCTCAATGAGAACATGAAGCAAATTTCCAATTTATTTAAATAATATCGCCTTATTTCATCATTTTTTGTTATATTTCGTCGAATTTTATAGTTCACGTCCAAGGTTATTTTTATTTTTTATGAAATTAAAATTAGAATTATCAATTTCTCACAACTTGATAATAGCTATGCTGTATTTTTAAATTTAGCTCCGCCCAGAAGGCCTCAAATCCCAAAAACTTGTATTTTTAAGCGCGTGTGTTGTATTTGAATGCCCCTGATCCCTGTCTAAATGATTCTAGAGAAGTAACATCCAATGTCTTACAATAAAATAAAAATTGCTAAATATTAATTACTATAACTATATTGTGTTTTTATATTTAGCTCCGCCCAGAAGCCTAAAATCCCGAAAAAATTGAATTTTGAAGCGGCTATGTTGTATTGAATGATCCCTGATCCCCGTTAGAATAATTCAAGCGAATTCAAATTCTGAGTATTGCAAGAAAATAAAATTCTCGAAATATTAATTACTATAACTATATTGTATTTTTATATTTAGCTCCGCCCAGAAGCCTAAAATCCCCGAAAACTTGTATTTTTAAGCGCGTGTGTTGTATTTGAAAGTCCCTGATCCCTGTCTAAATGATTCTATAGAAGTAACATTTGGTGTATTGCAAGAAAATAGAATTTGATGAATTCGACATGGAGTGTGGGAGAAGCTGAAGATATCTGTGTTGATGGAACGTTTTTGAAACGACTCGAATTCACTGACGACGTGGTGCTAATTGGAAGTTGCTCAGAAGAAATAAACAGGCGTCTGAATCCACTCGAAGAAAAGGCTAGAAATCAACCCAACGAAGACGATGATCGTACACAATTACTACGCTACGAAGGACTCCATATTTAGAATTCTACAAATGCAGCAAAATGATAAAAAAGAGCTAATACACCATAACATCGTTCCGGCCTTGCTCGAAAGATGATGCCAATCTCAGGAAATTCTCTTCAAAAAACGTCTTTAAAGGACTCTCGACATAATCTACTTTCACACCGCTTGCTTTCCTTTAATTTGTTAGTTGCTGCTCAGTTGGGTTGGACATTGGTCAACACTTGAAACGCGAAGCCGAACACTCTGGAGAGAGCTGGTCCGCATCTCGACACACTCGGAATGTCAAGAAATCAAGTAGGTCAGTTTGGAACTGAAGAAAAAGTGTCTGGAAACTCGAAAGGATTTATCTATCGAATTGATTTCTCTCGGAACCGTTGCATTGCACATTCACGCCATTCCCTCATGGCATTCCACTCCTAGAAAGCAATGTCCGGTCATGGTATGAATCCTAGTCCTCGGCCAATTTATTTATTTTTTATAATTTTTTTATATTCTATAAAACGACTTAAAGGTAAGCATATTATAAAATATTGCTTTTATTTAATTGTTTTAGCGTTTTGTAACAAGTAGAACCTTATGCCACGTTCTTATCAACAATGATGACGAAGAAATCAAAGTGCTGTTCAACATAACTTCAAACGTAATTATCTTTGAAAATTGTAATAATCTTTAAATTAAACTTGCAGGTATTAACCTACTCATGAAGACGATTCGAATGATGCAAAAAAACCTAAATAAAACGTGTGCCACGGGGACTAGAAAAGAGAAAGAGAGTCCATGGTCGTAAAATATCTCGTCCATAATTTTTATTTATAATTTTTATTATTTTGAATACCTTATTTAATCACTGCAACCTAGACGCAACCTAGACGCGGTTTCTTAGTGTTAATTATTTTACTTTATTTCCAATAAGGCAATTATGTAATAATTTCTAATTATTCAAAATGTTGTCTTATATTATTGAAACAATCTCATTAAGAAAATATAACAAGGTTACGTTACCTGCTCTGCCTCGACACATTTGCCTCAGCTCAGCTTGTGAGTAGCAGCTGCCACAGCTTGAGCGACAATTTTCAGCCATCCACGGATTCTTCTGACATTCCCCGGATCGCGCCCAGCTCGAACACGATGGATGATAGTCATTACACGCTTAAACCAATACATTACCCATAAAAATGTTGAATGTAACCAACCTCCGTAGTCATAATCATTCGGATAGCAATGTCCGCAAGATACACGACAATTGCAAGCCATGAAGGGCGACGAGTTGCGGCATTCGCCCATATGAGCCCATATCGCACAACACACATTCTCATTGAAACAACCATCGGTGGCTTCACATTGCGCTTGTGGCGCTTGCGTGGTCGTTGTCGTGGTTCCGCGTCCGCCGCCGCCACCGCCACATTCTTGACTTCTTGTTTTTCCGCATCGGCCACAGCTCTTACGACAGTTCTCCGACATCCATTCGCGGTTCGATGTGCACTCGCCGGAGCGCGACCAGCCGCCGCAGTTCGGATGCCGATCGGTGCAGTCGTCGGCGAGTCGATATTGACGCGGCTTGCACACACCGCAACTCGCCGAGCACCAAGTGCTCATGTATCCTGGATTGCGTGTGCATTCACCGCGAGACGCCCATGTACCGCAACACGTGTGCTCGTTGAAGCACGACTCTTGCGATTGCACAGGAGCCGGAGTGGTAGGCGTGGGACGCGGCGCCGGTGTCGGCCTGGCGGGTCCGGTTTGGACGCACACGCCGTTTTGGCATTGTCCGTTGTAGCATGGATTGGTGCGGAAGTTGGAGCAACGCGCGCCGGCGCGGATTCGTGCCGCGCATTGGCCGTTGTTGCAGAACAGGAAACGACTGAAATTTGGAATTGTTGTGAATTTAAAAGAGCTTGTAACCTTCCGCCACAGTTATCCGCACATGTTGGTCGTGGAGAATAATTATAAAGATTATCGACATACTTATTCGAGAGACCATCAATGTTCCTGCAATTCAAAACTTTTATAAATTTAATCAAATAATCTGTGACACCTCAACGGCGTGAAAGGCTGCATAGCCGTTGCGGCGAAATGCTGCGGCGAGGCGCACAACTGATTATCCGGCGGGTAGTCCATCTCCCGGTCGGCTCTAGACTGTTTCGACTGTCGCCACATCTCCCAAACCATATCGATGAAGGCGTGATGAAGGAAGAACGTCGGATCATTGGATGAGGTGGCCGTGTCGAACATATCGCCGCCGACGAATATGTGCACGTTGCCGTGCGTGTACTCGAGACAGTTGTATTCGGTGCGATGCGGGCATCCGGGCCGCGGCGCGGTGAACGCGAGCACCTGATCGATTTCAGTTTGTCGCATCACGAACGCAATGTCGGCGTCGGCGAGAGGTGCGCCCTGTGCGCCGACGGCTCGCTGGATTTGCGCACGACCGGCGAGCGTGCGCCAATTGAAGAACGGACCGGCGTTGACGAGGCCGCGCGAGTCGGTGGTGCCCGCCAGCTCCTCGCTGAACATGATTGAGTCGGCTGGGCGGGGAAGCCGCGATTCCAGTGTGGAGTCCCAGTAGGGGAGGGTTACAGACGGGTCGACTTGACGGAGTGCGAATTCTACTCTGAATTTTTATTTGTTTGAATTTCGTTGGTTTATTCAATAGAAATAATATTAATTAAAATTGACACCAACGATGAGAGACATTATTCCCCATTAAAAAATCGAAGCGATTTCGCAAAACTCTTCTGTTAAAACCTTTCCCCAATACGATTCCCCGATAAATTATCCTACAATCGGCCTCTGACGTAATCTAAATATATTGGTTTCTTCGTAAAGTATAGAAAACACACCAATTTTTATGATTAAGTTGGGGGCTAAGGAAAGATGCTCATTTTACAAATTTCGATAAGAAGCGCAGGTTTAGATAGTTTAAAATTGGATAATATCAATGACTTGTCGAGTTATATGAAATTAATACGTGTAAATAAGCACGCCAAATCGAAATAAGGTTATTGCAATTTTTAAACGTGTGTGGAACTTTTTACGTCTTTATAACAAAAAAGTTTCGACTACATATTGATTAAGATTGTCTTAAAATATTTAAAAATATAAATATCTTTCTAAAAAGTTATATTTGAGCATGATTATTGAGCTCATTCTATTACCATACAAATTGGTGTGAAATAAGCTTATACCCGATCAAATAATTAGTTTCCTACATTTTTAGATGGTCTTTCTATATATGAACAAAAATATAGCAGTTTCAATGTGTATATCAATATATTTAATGCTAAATAAAATAATTGTTTACTTGAATAACTTGTTTATTTTTAAATTTTATGATAAAACCTTTTACGTAGCATTAGTTTAGTAGTTACCAATTGTGTTTATAAAGCATGAAACGATTTGATTTATAATAGGGCTTGTTATTATTAATACTAGAAAAATTCAATTAAAAATAAATATACGTTTAAAATAATACGTTTAATCAAAAAATTGTGCGACGTTTTAGTAAGTTCGCACAGATTATTTGATGTACGTGTGGAAAATCAGAATAAATTATTTAGGAACATCACTCACAAACTATTAATATTAATTTAAAAATATAATTAAATAATTTGGAAAACCAGCTTAAACTTCACTGCTACGAAGTATGCCGCATATTGCAAAAGACCGCCCACCAATTGAACGAAAAACACGCCCTTCACTTTTTAATTAAATTCTTTATTTAAACTTTTTATATTAAAGCGTATCTTCATCGAATTTAATTTACTTTGTTGTTCAGTTCAATTATTTAGTACAAGCTCAATGTGGATCCGATTTAATAATAAAAAGTTGAAATAAAGAATAATAATCAAACGTGTTTCAATTGGTGTTTCAAAACGTGTTTCAATTGGTGTTGTTTCAATTGGTGCGCGGTATTTTGCAATATTCGGCCCGATCCCTGTTTTTGAAATTTTCAATTTTTTAAGGTCCCGCCCGCCCGGAATTCCAAAAAACGGGGTTCCTTCCATCACTGGTGCAGACGTTGATTGAAAACAATGAAAAAAAAATCTTCGATTCAGATATGACCAAAGTACAATCCTATGCGCCATATAAAGTTCCGGTCAAAAGGTTGTAAACGCGGGGTTTTTCAAGCATAACTCTACGAATACCTAAGCGATTACCATGATTTACAAACTGCCTCTGGCCACTACAGTAATTGTAATTTTTTTAATCTATAAAGAATTATGGACCAATTTTAACAGAAAACGAAAAATTTTGTATTTAAAATCTTATGCACATACAATAGCTGACAAAAGTTTTGTCACAAATGCTTTTTCGGGTTTGTTACAACCATGGATACAACATGCGCAAAGAAGACACAGACCGGAGACACGCGAGCATACATTATGGAACAGGACCTCTTGTGGTCCCGCGTCCTTCCCTTGATGCTTTAGGCAGTCGTCTACTCAGCAGGGTTACGGGTCGGTGGCTTCCCTTGGTGGTCACCGAGCCGAGTCAAGATGTGAGCAATTCCTATTCCCCTAGTTCATCTATTCTCGTGTATTCTATATTATGTATTTTAATATGTTTCACTAATAAATATTATTAATAGATTGAGTGCTGTCGAACCAGTCATAGTAAGCTCTCTTGCTGGTTCCAAGTAGTTTACATGCGTCTTATCTCCTAACTTACACTCTTCGGGTCGCCCAAGTATAAGGAGAGTAGGGGATAACCGTAAAATGTAACGGGTTTAACTTTTTTGTGACTTGACCAAATTGGCTGATTTTTTGATATGATAGATTCATATGGTTGTAGATTATTTTACAAATTTCCGCTTGTGATTACGATGATCCGTTTTACAGTGACAAGCGTTTATCGTAAAACGCGTAGCTCAAAGATATTACGCACTTTTCTTGCACTGCATTTTTTAATAATTTTTAAAGTTCAATTATATTTTTTTCATAATTTATTGAAAATAGCAGTAATTGGCAACATTTTAGAGATGACTCCACGTAAAGAAACTCCAATTGCCATCCGGCAAGCTGTTATCAATATGAGGGAAAACAGAATTCGTAGCGCTTGTCACTGTAAAACGGATCATCGTAATCACAAGCGGAAATTTGTAAAATAATCTACAATCATATGAATCTATTATATCAAAAAATCAGCCAATTTGGTCAAGTCACAAAAAAGTTAAACCCGAAAAAACATTTGTGACAAAACTTTTGTCAGCTAGTGTATGTAATAAAATATTTTCTGAAAAATTGATAAAATCAAGGCACACTTATTTTGCCAAATGGGCATGTGTTTTTTGGCCCCGCCTCGAAGTTGGTTTTTGGACCAATTCTGTCTATATTTTTGTTTACTACAGTCCGTTTCAATATCTTAGGTTCATTTGATTCTTTATTTCGGATGGCCCTGATGGATAAAGCTACTATTGGCATGATCTGAGAAAAGAGCGCAGAACAATGTCGCCAACGAACTTCGGAGGTGGCAGTGTTATGGTCTGGGGATCATTTTGTGGATCAAATACTGTTAGCCTGGACTTTGTCACTGTAAGGATGAACTTTCAAAGGTATCAACAAATTCTGACACAGAATTTGTTGATTTGGACGTCTGCCTGGAGTTTTACGTTGATCGTAATGACTCGGATTGCGTAGAAACTGGTTGATGCAGTTCGCAGATCATTTAATGGCCGTGCGATGTCCGTATTCGAAAAGCTTGTTTGAGGGCCGTTATTTGACTTAGTTCCACTTTCGACAAATGTGCTCCTCGCGGCATGGTTTGAGCAGCTTATTTCCAGCAATCAGCAGATGACTTGGTGTAGATTTAGTCATTATCACTTGCACTCATATATCCAAAATTTTCACGCCAAAAAAAACACCAAAAAGTTGAAAAAAGCCCGACTGAACCTTAGATATTGAAACGGCGCGATGTTCATGTTTTTGACTTTTTCTTGTATATTTATCCTCATAACACATAATTTTTTTTCAAACTTACGTAAGTGATGTATTTTTTTGAGCTCTATAAAACACTGTAACTCTTATTATTGAATAACTCAATAGTGAATAGAAAATGTGAAAGAATCAAGTTAATTTAAGATATTGAAACAGACTGTATAATGCGAAAAATTGTCAAGAAACTCTTGTGCATTTATATTTCATGTTTAAGGACCATAACGAATCGCAATTTCTTTAATCAAACCTCTTAATAAACTCGCGATGCCAGGGCAAAAATGCAGGACCCGAATGTGCTCCACCAGCAGTGCTCATTTGTGAATGAATTCTTCCCAGTCGATCATATTCCCCATTCTACAAAAATTAATTAACATTTTACAATTCAAATAAACTTCAATACATTCTTCAAAGCCCTGAACGCATTATGAAACCTTTGTCGTTCATCATCGGTGAGCGTTCTGTACTCCTTCCTGACGGCTTTTTGTAGCATTTGCCCATTTGGTAAGCTACAACCGCCATTCGATGAGGTTCCGCGCAGGTATGTGCACAAGCACGAAAGGTCCATGCATTGATAGATGTTCGAGGCGATTGGCGCCAATTCGGCGGCGAGACCCTTGGCGAGTCCCGGCGGCAATGCGATCGTCTTCTTGTTCTTCGACGCCGCCTAAGAATCTCATCGAAAATAGTTTTAGCTCGATGATATTTACCCGAGCACCGTCATCCCATCGATGGATCTGACGGCACATTATCTTCGCGGCCTCGTTCGGAGCATCCGCGCACGGATCCTCGCTGGTGCTATTGGCTGCATTGGCGGTTGCAATGAGAAGCAGGACGACGGCGAGCCGTATCATGTGGTTTTATTGATTTCGATGAGGCGCTGACTTGAAGACACTTGACGGCATTGAATGATGATTCTTATCAAATTGGGTTCCATTTGAACACGCAAAAAACAGTTAGGTTAGGAGTGTTTTGCGTCTTAAAGGGTGGGAGGTTGATGATTGTGATAATAGGTTGATTGTGGTTAGTGTGGTTTTTTTCTTGTTTGTTTTGTTTGCCAAATTATTGAATCATTTTTCAGACAACTGGTTTAGAAATTTAATTTTTTTAAGAATCTCAGATTGTCGCTCGCTGATTTTGCGCTTTAGCAGGTGCACGGCAAATCGAAATGAATATTTTGCAATATTTAAACGTTACTTACTAATTTACACGTATTATTTTTATAATACTTGACACGTAATTGTTACTAGCCGGTCTTAAACTATCTAAAAACATACATTTATTATCGAACATTGCAAAATGAACATCTTTTATGAGCCCCCAATTAAACCATACAATTTGGTGTGCAGGTGTATCCAAAAACTTCCAGCTCTTTAATTTGCTCAAGACATGACTGCAAACACACAAAGCATATTTTATTTAGGCACCGCTGATTACCTGAATCTCTTAAAGATCAGTGGATCCCACAAACCATCTACGCTCATTTTCCCAATTGATAGGGTTAAGCTCTCGGTTAGCCACTCTGTTTCATCGATTGTGCTCGGCACTTTGAGCATTCAATGTTTGCCCCCATCGCTCACACAGGCCTTGTAACATTAGATCGATGTTTCGATTCTAGTTTTGTTTCAGAACGAGCCTTCCTGTGTATTTTTCGGCTTTTATGAGCTCGTTTTCTTCCAGGAAAAACTCCAAAGTTGCATTTTGGCCGCCGATTTTTTAAACGGAAACCCATCAGATATGAAGTCCGATTAGGCGAGATGAGCGAGGGAAATTATGAAGGATAAGCTTTTGATTTGTATTTTAACATTTTTATAGCCCTCTATGCTTTCAAGTAGAAAATAAGCGAAGATGGATTTTTTTTTGAAATTCAAAAACCCACTTACAAGCACATACGGGGCCAGAACAATAGAAAAATGATGTACACGTTTTGAAATGAGAGGGAGGAGTTAGGGACGAGATTTAATGTTCGGCCAGATTACTTACTTGATTACTTGATTGTCCGACGTCATTCCGACTGCGTCGAGATGCGGACCAACTCTCTCCAGAGTGTTCGGCTTCGCCTTGCCAATGTTGACCAAGCCGTCTTCTCCTCGAGAATACCGATTCTTCCCCGAGTGGCCCTGGTGGTAGACTTCTCGTGGACGAATTTCACGACCCAGAGCTTGACTGTGTCCGACCACCTTCTTTTGGGTCTCCCTCTTGCTCTTGACCAGCCTCGTGGATCCCATTCTGAAAGAATTCTGCTCCACCTCGTGTCCGGCAGCCTTGCGACATGTCCAGCCCAACTGAGCAGCTTCCTCCGAATAAGCAAATCAACCGAAATGGATCCTTCGACATTGGCGTGAAAACAGATGATGTCCAGAGTTCTTTGGAGTCGTTGGAGAGTTTCCTTAGAAGGGCACCAAGTTTCGCAGTTTCCGGAACGATGTTCTGTTGTACTAGCTCTCTTTTTCCCTTTGCTGGAATGTGAGGAAACAGAGACTGGTATTTGTAGAAAGCCGCCCAAGTTGCCTTGATTCTTCCGGCAAACCTCCTCATTAAACGAACCGTCGATCGCGATGAAACTGCCCAAGTATTTGGCACCAGCTACTGATGAGCAAACAGAACCAATTAATTATTATCTTCTATTTTCATATTTTTCGCTTAAATAAGGTTTGTGATAATTTATAATACTTTATATATATTGTCCTTTTCAGAGATCGGTGCCTAATGGAAGAGGAAAAAAATTATGGTGGAATGAGGTTCTCGTTTGGACGGCCTCTCTTTTTAGACGGCCATTCTTGTTTTACGAAATTATGGGCTGCACACATTTAAGAGGAATTGAGAAAAATATTGTTTGTGGCCGTGTGGCGGACCAACATTTTCTCTTCTTTTATTGCTCTTCCATTAGGCACCGATCTCTGAAAAGGACTATATATAGTTTAAAAAAATTAGCAATTAAAGCTGATACTATTTCCCGCCTTAACTGCAAAACAAATTTTAGGTCGTAACGGAAAAATCGATTATAAAAATTGATGGAATCCTGAATTTGTTTTGGTTCCAACATATATTGTAACCCATAAAATTCTGCATCTATTGATGTACCTCATGTCGGGCTCATATCGCTAAGAAATTGCTCAAGGTCCAAAAAAATAATTTTTTTTGCAAAAATCATTTTTTACTTTTTATAGAACACGACACACGGTCAAAAATCTACCCCAAAGCCGAGAGTCAAGCAAGATCTTCAACCCGAAAACGGCCATGATCTGCGCTTGATGGAACTGGGAGGACATGCTGCAACCCAACTTGTATGGTAATAGAATGAGCTCAGTAAGCATGCTCAAATATAACTTTTTATAAAGATACTAATATTTTTAGATAGTTTAAGACTAGCTGAGTAAAATTGTAAAAAATTTTTTCTTATATATTTCTTATATCATTTTCTACACACGTTTAAAAATGGCAAAATCGTTAATTCGATTTAGCGTGCATGCTGCACTGGTAAATGCTCGAAAGAAACGCCACAGTCAACAAGATACTCTAGGTTGCCCAGCTACGGAGCGTAAATAAGGCTATTCGACTGAAAAGACCCAATCGACAAGGCCAAGCCATCTTGCTTCCCGACAACACCAGGATGAGGAAATAGGTTTCAATTTTACATGCGACAGCTTAGTATGGGCAAACTGCAATTTTAATTTGGCGTGAGGCTGGTAAACCAAAGTTGTTTTTGTGAAAAAACACCACGCCGAATGAAAATTGTGATTTTACTATTGTCCTTTTCAGAGATCGGTGCCCAATGGAAGAGAAATAAAAGAAGAGAAAATGATGGGCGGACACACGTCCACAAACAAAATTTGTTCAATTCCTCTTAAATATGTTCTGTCCATAATTTCGTAAAAAATAATGGATGTCTAAAAAGAGAGGCCGCCCAAACGAGAACCTAATTCCACCATAATTTTTTTCCTCTTCCATTAGGCACCGATCTCTGAAAAAGACAATATTTTAAATTGCCTGTTATAAATTCTAACGCGCTAATCTTAAAATATATTTTCACGTAGCTTATTCAGCCTTGTTTTGAAATATTTAAAAATCTTATTAGGTTTCTGAAATTATAGATTTGAGAGACATTTCTGAGCTACTGTATTGAAAACTTCAATTACTGTGAAACACTATCGACGCCGGTTTCACTTTAGTTTGTAGTGAAACCAGCCTAAAATAGGCGAAATGTCGGTTAACGGGTCATCTCCGGTTTTGTAAATTATGACGCTACCAAGGACTAAATCTAAAATCTACACGAAACTGGCTAATTTAAATTCAACATTTCCGGGAATATTCAAGAGTGACTAGTAAACTATGCGCTCTCAGCTTGACTTTTTCTCACAAAATGTTAAAGCGAATATTAACAAAATCTACATAATCATTATTCTTTACTGAAACCTACAATCTACCAAATTTACTCCTCTAAGTGGGCCAAAGAAAGGAGTGACCATTTCAATGATGTGTGATAGTTCAAATTGTTACAAATCATTATCATTCAAGTCGATACGATCGCGTTGTAATCTCAATGGTTTTTAATCTTTTACATTATAAATGTTTTAATGAATTTTGATATGATACAAGAATACATGTGACGTAATTTATTAATGAATAGAGAAAAACAAGGTAGGAATGAAAGATTAAAGCAAGCATATATATATATAAATAAACGGAAAATGTATCACAATTGAAATGAATCGTATCATACTGTTTTTGTTGTTTAAGCAATTGTCATTTGTTGTGGTTTTCGGACGAAGCAGTACCAAACGGCGTGGATGTAAGCTGGGACGACGAAGAAGAGCATCAGGATGAGGGAGGCGAACACGTGAATGTTACATTCGTTCGCGTGAACTGCTACCGCTGCCGGCTGAAAGTCGATAAGGATTAGATAACTTTTGAAATTTGTTGTTAATTAATTCGTATTTTGTCTATATTGAATAAGTGACGATTATGCCATATTATATCCCATACACACCAAAAGCAACAACAAAAACAAAATTCTAACATATTGAAAATATTAGGGTGAACCAAATTTTTTTTCCTATTTCCTATAAGCTTTTTAAGATTTTTAAATATATGTGTTATATATATTTTTAAAGCTCTTGAACAGCTCTATCATAATGTATATTAAAGTTTTCAATTGGTCTTTTAATTTTTTTAACTTGTAAAATGTTTTTAACTTGTAGAGGAAACCTGGAATAATCCGAAATTCGTGTTCTTTTACGCCATTACTGGAAACAAGGCTTCAACGCAACTGCAGCAGCAAAAAAGATATGCGATCTTAAAGGCGACAATATGGTCTCGGATCGTACTGCGCGAAATTGGTTCAAAAGATTTAACGACGGTGTCGCCTATACGGCTACTTGGCCCATTGGTATGGCCAAGACACAAATAAGGAATTAAATACACGCAGCGACGTGTTACGAAATACTTAGCGAGTGCCGTGTCGTGACCCTTCCTCGCTATTTAAGTTATCGGACTTCCGATCACTTGGGAAGTCTATTCACAAGGAAGTTATTCACTGTTCCTTCACTTCATACGTTATCGCACCAAGTCCAGCTGAACACCTGCTGACGAACCACACCGACGGGGCACAATCCGGGCAGAAAAGACGCCAAATCTGCACACCAACGGAGCACAATCACGCCTCGAAGGCAGTGTCGAGTCAGAAGAGATCGACGTTAAAGTTTGTACTTATTGTCCAATAAATATCATAATTCGCCACTGAACCTCCACAAAAAGGAGGCAGCAACAGCGACCTCCTGATGGTGACACTGATCTCAAGGACAAGACATACTCAGGCCGACCTACGACAGTGGATTCTGAAGCAATTCGTGAAGCTATGAAGACCAATCTCTAAATAAGTAGCAGACTGTCGGCCGAGCTCGATATTCCTCAAAAATCAGTTGTACGACATCTTCACGCCCTCGGGAAACTCAATAGACGCTGCCGAGAAGTAGCTCATGCATTGGCTGAAATTCAAGCTCAAAAACGTAGCGAGACTTGCCGAAAACTGCTAGAAAATCCACAAGATTACCGTTTTATTCGTAGAATTGTACCTTGTGATGAAAAGTGGGTATACTTCAGTAATTCGGACCGACAAAATCAATGGTTGGAACCCGGTCAAACGGCGGAACCGGTAGCAAAATGTGATCGTTTCTCAAAGAAGGCACTTCTGTGTTTTTGGTGGAATTTCGAAGGCGTAATTTACTTCGAGCTAGTTCTAAATGGTCGGAACGTCGACGCAGACCTCTCTTGCGTCCAACTTGATCGAATGTATGCGGCACTTGGCGAGAAATATCCAGCATTGATCAATCGGAAGCGGATACTCCTTCAACAAGACAATGCAATACCGCACACCGCGAGACAAACGAAGGAAAAGATCAAAAATCTCGACGCCATTGAACTTCTTCCACATCCAGCTTATAGTCCGGACCTCGCGCCATCTGATTATCACATTTTCCCATCCATGGCACACTTTCTTCGTGGTCGTAGCTCCAATGACCTGGCCGATGTCGAAAACGGGTGCCGCGAGTTTTTCGCCTCTAAGAACAAGGAGTGGTACCGCAGCGGGAACGAACAACTTGCCGATAGATGGGTTCAAGCCATAGAGTCAAACGGTCTTTACTTTGAAACCTAATGTGTTGTAAAATTATGTTTAAATTATGAGTTAAAAATCGGAAAAATATTTAGTTCACTCTAATAGAAATTGACAAATTTTAAATGCTCCATAGCTCATCTAAAACATATGCTTAGCTGAAATTCATACACATCACGTGACTGAGCATAAAATTATGCTCCATTTTTAATTAAAAAAAATTATGGAGCATTTAAGTTTTTTTATGTTGTTTAAAAATTTTTTTAATTCAAAATTTTTGCTTAATTTTACCTCTCTAAAATATTAATATTTTGTAAACATTATTTATGCAATAAAAGTAACTTTAACACTAAGTAATTGACACATCTAATAATAATAAAACAATTGCAAAAAAGTAAATGACGTAACAAAACCGCGCACAGTTTGCAACCGAGCGCACAATTTGGGAACGCCTTTTTATTTTATTGGAGCACTCTTTGTCCTGATGTTCTTGAATATTTTTTCACGGAAACTTGAATATTTTAAACTATATGCACACCAAATTATTTCATTTCATTTCTCCTGCAATTAAATTGCATGACTGCATGCGGCAGTTTACCCGCCCATTGTCGTATTGGCAACAATTTAAGCATTTTTAACGGCTCGAATAAAATGAAATTTAACATTTTTCCATCATATCCACAAAGAACAGATGCTTAAATACTAAATAATCATAAACTTGTTTAAAAATAAACCACTTACAATGGTTCCCAAGCGGGACAAAGTTCAAAGAAATCAACACATCTTCATGGAGAAATAACTTTATTCAATAACGTGCGATTTTTTCTAATCTATATCATTAGAATCCTTGGATCATGCTGATTCTAATGATACCCAAAATGTTTCAAGTTTATCGCCCCATTATCGAGTAATCTTCAATTTTCATTCGAGTGCTTAAAGTTTTTCCAAATACGACAATGAACGGGCAGACCGCATGTAGCACGCCAAATGAAACATACATTTTTCGCATTTTAAAAAGATTGAAAGGCAAACCTGATAAAATAGTTTTTGGCTCACATTCTCAATATATATATATATAATAAATTATATTTTATATTGTAATCTATTTTTTCAGCATTACAAGAACCTATGAAATGTTTAATATGAAGCATTTAAACTAAATTTATATCCTAAAAACCGAAATACATCAAACTTGGATATTTTGAAAATTAGCAGTTTCTGCATTTTTTCTAATTCATGAAAAATTTATAACAAATGGTTTCACTACAAATTAGCTAGGTTTATGTTAATCTATCTAAAAATATTAATATCTTTCCGAAAAGTTAAATTTGAGCACTTTTACTGAACTCATTTTATAACCATACCATGTTGGCGAGTAAGAACTTTTGCGCGAGCTTGTTATTATTAATCTATTGCTCAAAGAGCCCTTCGCATAATTTATGTGAGCATGGGGTATCTTTTAACAAGGGAAGTCACTTTAGCGTCCCTTTGAGAATTTGCTGAAACTTGGACCATTGATAGATTCAGGTGCGCTGATTCCAAATCCGTTTTCAAAATCGGCGCAATATTTATCTTAGCCGAGATATAAGCCGTCAAAGTTGATTTTTTGATGTGTTTATTGATGTGCATTAACCACAAAATGTCCGACACAAGCAATAGAATACACTAGCTGACAAAAGTTTTGTCACAAATGTTTTTTCGGGTTTAACTTTTTTGTGACTTGACCAAATTGGCTGATTTTTTGATATGATAGATTCATATGGTTGTAGATTATTTTACAAATTCCCGCTTGTGATTACGATGATCCGTTTTACAGTTACAAGCGTTTATCGTAAAACGCGTAGCTCATAGATATTACGCACTTTTCTTGCACTGCATTTTTTAATAATTTTTAAAGTTCAATTATATTTTTTTCATAATTTATTGAAAATAGCAGTAATTGGCAACATTTTAAAGATGACTCCACGTAAAGAAACTCCAATTGCCACCCGGAAATCTGTTATCAATATGAGGGAAAACGGAATGCGTGTTACCGAAATTGCCATGGTAATTTAAACCAAATTTTGCTACTATAACATTTTAAACACTAATTCACAAAAAATATCAAAAAATCAGCCAATTTGGTCAAGTCACAAAAAAGTTAAACCCGAAAAAACATTTGTGACAAAACTTTTGTCAGCTAGTGTATATTATAACAAAAAAAGATGCAAAAAGCACTTGCATGAATACAAATTCTATTTTTCTCAATTCTATTTTATAAAAAAAAGCTAGAAAACCAACCGGAAAGACGACGATTAAAACAATAAGCAGGATGGACTTAATAAGATCATCGCGTCGATTCGATTCAACAACAAAAACGCGTCCATCTTCCGGAGCCACGTCGGAGCCATCAGCTGTCATCGGCTTGGTGTCAGTCATTTTCAAAATGTAATTTGAATCTGAAATCAACTGAAATATCAATAATAGAGAAATCGATCAAATGTGAGTATTAAGTATACAATAATGCAGCTGTCCGACTATTTACTGTTTATAATAGCATTATTAATACAAATGTTAATATTCGAATATAATACGATATGTAAACAATCCTTTTATGAACAAACAATAATATCCATGAAGGAGAAGCCTCGAATTTATTCAATATTTCAATGTTTCTAATTAAAGTGTCTAAATGCCATTGAATGTTTATGAATGAGTAATTGGAACAACAGAACGTCGGCGAAACATAATTTACAAAAACCTGAATTGATGGATGATTCATGGGTCCGCCCCATATCAGCTCAGTGTGTGGAGAAGTTTAAACAAGGGATTCTAATAATTGAGAGTCTAAACAGTTTTATTTTAACATTATACAGTTAATTACTGGATGCTTTAATTTAGCCAAAGAAGGTGAAACTTATATGACTTAAAATGTCTAAAAACTGATTACAAGGGTCTCAGAATTTTTTAAAACTTTGCACATAAATTCCTTATGCCGAAAATATGTTGAGGCTGAAACGACGAATTTTAGATTGGGAAGCTGAAATTTGGTGTATGGGGTAATCAAACACGAGGGATTCACATCCTGAACTATTAGTTTCGTACGATTTCAGCATCATGCAGAAAAAGAGAGCTGAAAATCTATCGTTTTTTGAACGGAGAAATTTGGTGCCATTTGACCTATATGAGACGAATCAGATCGAAAAGGTCTTTCAAATGAGCAGTTCAAAATGATTTTTGGCTCAAACACAAAAAAGCTGAAATTTTCAGATTTGTCTGAAATTCGTCAACTATCACCAATACTTTTTTTGAAAACAGGTTGTTAATCAGCAGAACGAGGAGATTCGAATGGTATAGGTCATTAAATGCGTTTTGAACAAAATTTGTATTTTCAGAAGGATTAAAGTTTTTCAGACAATCTGAAAAAAAGTTCAGCTAAATTATCGAATTGACATGAAATTGGTAATAATCGACGTAGAATTTTTTTCTGAATCTATTCATGTTAGTCTCGCTGAGGGAATATAAAAACTGAATTTTTCACGTTACTTCAAATTGCTGAAATTTCAGTCGATCATTAAAAAAAAAGTTTCCCAAGGAATTTTCTTAAACTTTGCAATATGATAGAACTCGATCTCATCTTTCAGAATTTGTCATCAAAACATATCAAAGATTATCAAAAATTGGTACTATTTATAGTTGGCTTGAATTTGGCTGAAATTTGGTATGCACAACTGATGGGTTCTGAAAAAAAATTTGCACCATGCAAAAGTTCGTCGAAAGTTCTATATGTATGCAAATTTTCATATCATTAAATTCATTTAGAGCGGAATTATAAATGCGCAAAAATGGGTAGTTTGGATGAAAATCGCCAAAAATAGGGATGCTTTTAGATGTGTTTTTCACGTTTAATATCTTGACCCGTTTAAATGCGCCGGACTTGGTACTTATGTCAATTAGGATTGGAAAGAAACTTTGATATGCCGTCATTTATGTAATTTGCTACATAGCTTAAGCTATATAAATTTCGTACTCAGTAATAGGTACCCCTAACAAAAATGAAAAACTAGTCTTAAACTACCCGGCTAGTCTTACTCAGCTAGTCTTAAACTACCCAAAAATATTAGTATCTTTGTAAAAAGTTATATTTGAGGATGCTTACTGAGCTCATTCTATTACCATACAAGTTGGGGTGTAAGGGGAATACCGAAAATTTTTTTCTAGGTCATTAATTAGATAAAAGAGCTTTGAACCCATTTTTAAGTAAAATTAGTAGAAAACTGTTTATGTTTAAACTTTTGGCTGATTATAGAGAAAAATGACCGAGAAATAACGTGGATTTATTTATTATTTTAATTTGCGTGGAAATACCCCTAACTTTTCAAACATTCTGGGCCACATACGAACGGCCACATAGTTAATTAGTTTTATGCAAGACTCGGAAACAGTTTGAAAAGCCTAATGTAGTCTAGCCTAGTAAAATTTATAAATCAATTTTTTAAAAGACATTTGGAAAGTTCTGAAAGATGAATAATTCAAAGTTAAAAATGGCGTTTAATGTTCACGTGAAATTATAAATTCTTTCTACTTCCTCAGCTTGATAGATAGTAAAATGTCCCGAAGAAACGCCATTCACATAGAGTTTTTGAAATACAATGAAATTAGACAACGAGATGAATTTTGGTTGAAATGAAAATATTTTTATTTTCGAAATTCTCTAAGTCTCCACGTAATGAATTATATTTTTATAAATTATAGGAGTATTACTATTTTATACTTGTTTCAAAATAACTTAAGCATCCTACTGCAATAACATAGAAAGATATGCAATGTTGAACATGTAAAGAACGATATTAACAAAAAATATAGTCGTCGCCAAATGCGATTACCACCGCAAAATGTGGCGCACTTTTTTAAATATTATTTTTAAATTTAATTTTTATGATTATTATTATTTTCCACATTTATTACACGATTGAAACAACATCTAAGCAATATTCTTTAATTTATCTAAGCAAAAAGAGTATAGAACGAGCATAAACAAGAAAATAATTTTAAAAAAATTAAAAAATTAAATGAAAAAATATTATTTTAAAAAGTGCGCCACATTTTGCGGTGGTAATCGCATTTGGCAACGACTATATCTTATTTATACACATACACTTGTTTTATTTCATTTCTCCTGAAGTTAAATTGCATGACTGCACGCGGCAGTTTGTCATTGTCGTATTGGCAAAAATTTAAGAATTTTTAACGGCTCGAATGAAATGTTTTTTAACATTTTTCTATCATAACCACAAAGAACAGATTCTTAAATACTATATAATCATAAACTTGTTTAAAAATTAACCACCTACAATGGTTCCCAAGCGGGACAAAGTTCAAAGAAATCAATACATCTTAATGGAGAAATATCTTTATTCAATAACATGCGATTTTTTTCTAACCTATATCATTAGAATCCCTGGATCATGCTGATTCTAATGATACGCAAATGTTTCAAGTTTATCGCCCCATTATCGAGTAATCTTTAATTTTCAGTCGAGTGCTTAAAGTTTTTCCAAATACGACAATGAACGGGCAGACCGCATGTAGCACGCCAAATGAAACATACATTTTTCGCATTTTTAAACGATCGAAAGGCAAACCTGATAGAATAATTTTTGGCTCACATTCTCGATATATATAATAAATTGTACTAAAACATATCAAACTTGGATATTTTGAAAATTTTCAGTTTTTGCATTTTTTCTAATTCATGAAAAATTTATAACAAATGGTTTCACTACAAATTAGCTAGGTTTATGTTAATCTACCTAAAATATTAATATCTTTCCGAAAAGTTAAATTTGAGCACTTTTACTGAACTCATTTTATAACCATACCATGTTGGCGAGTAAGAACTTTTGCGCGAGCTTGTTATTATTAATCTATTGCTCAAAGAGCCCTTCACATAATTTATGTGAGCATGGGGTATCTTTTAAGAATACACTAGCTGACAAAAGTTTTGTCACAAATGTTTTTTCGGGTTTAACTTTTTTGTGACTTGACCAAATTGGCTGATTTTTTGATATTTTATGTGAATCAGTGTTTAAAATGTTATAGTAGCAAAATTTGGTTTAAATTACCATGGCAATTTCGGTACCACGCATTCCGTTTTCCCTCATATTGATAACAGCTTGCCGGGTGGCAATTGGAGTTTCTTTACGTGGAGTCATCTCTAAAATGTCGCCAATTACTGCTATTTTCAATAAATTATGAAAAAATATAATTGAACTTTAAAAATTATTAAAAAATGCAGTGCAAGAAAAGTGCGTAATATCTTTGAGCTACGCGTTTTACGATGAACGCTTGTCACTGTAAAACGGATCATCGTAATCACAAGCGGGAATTTGTAAAATAATCTACAACCATATGAATCTATCATATCAAAAAATCAGCCAATTTGGTCAAGTCACAAAAAAGTTAAACCCGAAAAAACATTTGTGACAAAACTTTTGTCAGCTAGTGTATATAACAGTTTTACTGCGAATCCATTTTTATTATTTTATTTTTATTTAAAAATACGTTTACCAGACACGTGAAGAAAGCCATAAGTAAAATAGCACAAAATACTTGGACATACAAAAAATAAAAGAAACCGTAGTTTAAAAAAAAACTTCTGACTCTGATTATTCCGGGAACTTATTTTGTGAGTTTCGCTTATGCAAAATGATTCGATTTATTTAAAATTCTTCCCAAAGCCTCAGAAGTTTAAGCTACGTGGTATGAGCTTCCAATTTCATGACTTCAATTGGTGTGGCCATTTTGCTCATTCTCTTTATTGACACGCAGGCTCATTGATACAAGCTATATAGTTTAAGCTATATAAATTTCCGACTCAATAAAAAGTACCTAACAAAAATGAAAAAGTAAGGAGAATGAAGCAAATAAAATGTTCACACCAAATCAATATTGTTTGCCGAAACTTGTAAAACGAAGCGTCTTAAAATAAATAAATAAAAAAATAGTGCAAATATAACAAAAGTAGTATATGGATTGAGAGAATAAATCAATATTAAATTGAATATGCATTAGTACAGAACAACTACTATATTTCACAATAATGTCAAGGACGGGGGTATTGTTTGTGTCGGACGGCAATGAGTACCGATATTAAATGAATCATCATTCATTGTTTCGCAATTCAATACTACATTGGTAGTAAATAACAACGAATGTTGGAAATGAGATCGAATTGAAACATGTCAAGTTTCCCCCCAATCGAAAATTAGATGAATAATAAATGAAGCAAAAAGTTTAATTAAAGCCACACTAAACAATATAAAATAAGGTTGTTGCTCTGCAGTGTTCTGTTGTCATGGATACCGGCAGGGCGATCGAATTCGCCATTCGCCCCCGATTCATTCTAGCTGATAATGGAGCCAACAAAGAGCAAGTGGACGACATCAGTGAGCATCAATCCGTGCGAGATCCATTGTCCGTCGACTTGCGTGACTTTGGGTGATTTGTATTCCGATGGCGACACGAAGCTTATTGTGGCGGTTGGCGGGCAGCGCGGGTAATTTAAGCGCTTCATTGTGGAAGGCTGTTTGTTTTATTATTGTAGGATGAACATGAAGCTGAAAGTTTTCAAAGGGGTTGCTCCGTACGCAGAGAGCACTTTGAGTGATATGCCGACGGCGATTGTGCATTTTAGAAATGAAACGGTTTGATGGTGTATCATATGGTGTCTATTTGTTGATTTAGTCGTCGCTGAATAATGTTGCCATCGCTTCTGGATCTGCATTGTTTATTTATAAGAATTTGAAGCCATATTATAGGGTTAGTTGCTTTGTCGTTCTTCTTTACAATTGCTGTAAACTAATTAGACCGCACGCTTGCGACTGAACTATATTTGAGTATTCTTTCTTCTCTCTATTCAAACGCATCATTTGTCGTGAAAACGCAATAAGTTTCTCTTAATGTAACCTTCATCTAATCGAAGTAAATTTAATGTAAATTATAAGACTCTCAAAGAAACAAATTGGTCTAACAGGCCATTAATTAGATACAACAATTTTAAACCCGCTTTTAGGTAGAATAGCTAGATAACTGTTTACATTTTAATTTTAGGCTAAATTTATCAATAAACTCCCGAGAAATCAAGTGGCCTAGAAAATAAAATGTTGTTTTTTCTATGCCATTAATTAGATTCAAAATTTTTAACCAACATCTAAGTAGAATCACTAGAAAACTGTTTATGTCTTAATTTTAAGCTGAATCTATCAATAAATGGTCGAGAAATCACGTGGCCTAGAAAATAAAATGTTTTTTCTAGGCCATTAATTAGATACAACAATTTTTAATCCGCTTTGAATAGAAAGAGTAAAAAACTATTTAAGTCATAATTTTAAGCTGAATCTATCCAAAAATGACCGAGAAATCTTTTAGGCCATTAATTAGATGCAACATTTTAAACCCCATTTTTGATAGAATCACCTGGAAACTATTTATGCTTAAATTTTAGGCTAAATCTATCAAAAAATAGCTGATAAATCGCGTGGCCTAGAAAATAAAATTTTGTTTTTCTAGGCCATTAATTAGATTGAACAATATTAAACCATCTTTCCGATAGAATAACTAGAAAACCGTTTACGTCTTAATTTTAAGCTGAATCTATCAAAAAATAGCCGATAAATCGCGTGGCCTAGAAAATAAAACTTTGTTTTTTTTCTAGGCCATTAATTAGATGCAACAATTTTAAACCCCATTTTTGATAGAATCACCTGGAAACTATTTATGCTTAAATTTTAGGCTAAATCTATCAAAAAATAGCTGATAAATCGCGTGGCCTAGAAAATAAAATTTTGTTTTTCTAGGCCATTAATTAGATGCAACAATTTTAAACCCCATTTTTGATAGAATCACCTGGAAACTATTTATGCTTAAATTTTAGGCTAAATCTATCAAAAAATAGCTGATAAATCGCGTGGCCTAGAAAATAAAATGTTGTTTTTTCTAGACCATTAATTAGATTCAAAATTTTTAACCAACATCTAAGTAGAATCACTAGAAAACTGTTTATGTCTTAATTTTAAGCTGAATCTATCAATAAATGGTCGAGAAATCACGTGGCCTAGAAAATAAAATGTTTTTTCTAGGCCATTAATTAGATACAACAATTTTTAATCCGCTTTGAATAGAAAGAGTAAAAAACTATTTAAGTCATAATTTTAAGCTGAATCTATCCAAAAATGACCGAGAAATCTTTTAGGCCATTAATTAGATGCAACATTTTAAACCCCATTTTTGATAGAATCACCTGGAAACTATTTATGCTTAAATTTTAGGCTAAATCTATCAAAAAATAGCTGATAAATCGCGTGGCCTAGAAAATAAAATTTTGTTTTTCTAGGCCATTAATTAGATTGAACAATATTAAACCATCTTTCCGATAGAATAACTAGAAAACCGTTTACGTCTTAATTTTAAGCTGAATCTATCAAAAAATAGCCGATAAATCGCGTGGCCTAGAAAATAAAACTTTGTTTTTTTTCTAGGCCATTAATTAGATGCAACAATTTTAAACCCCATTTTTGATAGAATCACCTGGAAACTATTTATGCTTAAATTTTAGGCTAAATCTATCAAAAAATAGCTGATAAATCGCGTGGCCTAGAAAATAAAATTTTGTTTTTCTAGGCCATTAATTAGATGCAACAATTTTAAACCCCATTTTTGATAGAATCACCTGGAAACTATTTATGCTTAAATTTTAGGCTAAATCTATCAAAAAATAGCTGATAAATCGCGTGGCCTAGAAAATAAAATGTTGTTTTTTCTAGACCATTAATTAGATACAACAAATTTTAGCCCGCTTTGTATAGAAAGAGTAAAAAACTATTTAAGTCTTAATTTTAAGCTGAATCTATCCAAAAATGACCGAGAAATCACGTGTCCTAGAAAATAAAATGTTGTTTTTTCTAGGCCATTAATTAGATACAAGAATTTTAAACCCGCATTTAAGTAGAATGAGTAGTAAATTGTTTATGTTTCAATTTTAAGCTGAATCTTTTAATAAATGGCCGAGAAATCACGTGGCCTAGAAAATAAATTGTTGTTTTTCTAGGCCATTAATTAGATACAACAAATTTTAGCCCGCTTTGTATAGAAAGAGTAAAAAACTATTTAAGTCTTAATTTTAAGCTGAATCTATCCAAAAATGACCGAGAAATCACGTGTCCTAGAAAATAAAATGTTGTTTTTTCTAGGCCATTAATTAGATGCAACAATTTTAAACCCGATTTTTGATAGAATAACTAGATTACTGTTTATGTCTTAATTTTAAGCTGAATCTATCAAAAAATGGCCGAGAAATCACGTGGCCTAGAAAATAAAATGTTGTTTTTTCTAGGCCATTAATTAGATGTAACAACTTTAAAACCGCTTTTAAGTAGAATTAGTAGTAAATTGTTTATGTTTAAATTTTAAGCTGAATCCATCAATAAATGGCCGAGAAATCACGTGGCCTAGAAAATAAAATTTTGTATTTTCTGGGCCATTAATTAGATACAAAAAATGTCAGATTCAATTGTTACTGCAAATTTTATTTTCATATCAATTGAAATGCCCTGAAGAGCACCTTTCTGAGAATCCATTTTTATTATATTAATTTTCCTGAAAATACGTTTAATTTTCAAACATTCTGGGCCACATACGAAATAATTTTATACAAATCTCAGACACTGTTAAAAAAGTTCTAATGTAATATTCTAGTAAAACTAGAAAACTTTTTTTGAAAGATATTTTAAGGAAAGATCAATGATTCGAAGTTACAAATGACGTTTAACGTTCACGTGAAATGATAAATCCTTTCTACTTTCTTCCCTCAGCTTAATAAGATTTTCAGTCATTTTTTTATCATTTCAGTTCCCTAGCCCATCAGCTCCCATCAATGACGTCGAACAGCAAGCGTGGAAAGCCATCGAGGAGAAGAAAATCAGCCAAGATGAACTGTTGACAGTACTCACGAACCTTTCGCACGAAGTAGGAATCTCTTATCGAAATTGAATAAATTCCTCCTTCAGATCTCCATCTCGAATCTGACATCAATTTCACAAACATTGCTAATCGCTTCAAAAGAGGATCGACCGGCAATTATTGAGAGATACATGCACAAGCTCACAAATCCAGTTAGATGCTATTCAATTCGTCTTCCTATAAATGAACTATTTTAGTCGACAATCACGTGTGTATCCAAAATGTCAAAGTCATCCGCAGATGTGATCGAAATAATATTGATTGGCACTGAGCACAAATGTGTTCATATTATCGATAGTCAGGTGGGGTTAATTGTAGGGGGAAAGTACGTTTTCATTCCTTGCAGGCTTTCACAGTAATGTCCACGTGCACATTGCCGTCGGTACCTGTCGCCATTTGCACATATGGTTGGGTTTGGTTGAATCTTTATTTTTCCCACAAGATTTGTTTTATCAATTCTTTAAAATATTAAAAAAAAATAAAATTGTCGCCCAATTTGAGGGTGTTCCCGAAACAATTCAATATCACCGATATAATTAATATGGGCGGTCTAATATAAATCAAAGTTTGAGCTGTCGGGGTGAGTTTTAGATGCTCATCTACTTATTTTTTGTCATTTAATCGATTCCTCGAGCTAAAATATCTAAATTTTAGTTAAAAAATAATCTCATCGTCCACGTGACTAAATTAACAATTTCTATCGGCGTGTCAAATGAAATGGAAGCTAAATTAACTCCTTCTAGGCTTGCACGCCAAATGCGGTGTTTGAACTGAATGCTCAGACAACCTACTCAGATATAAGATGAACTCATATAGTTAGGAGAATATACAGTTTAGAATGCGCTTAACAAATTCAAATGTTTGATTTTTAAAAGTTGTAGAATATTCTACAGCACCCCAACTTGTATGGTAATAGAATGAGCTCAGTAATAATTCTCAAATATAACTTTTTAGAGAGATATTAATATTTTTAAATCGTTTAAGACAAGCTTAAGCAAATTCTACTATAAATGTTGTTGTTAT
Organism: Caenorhabditis plicata; assembly: GCA_963931815.1. Taxonomy (NCBI): domain Eukaryota; kingdom Metazoa; phylum Nematoda; class Chromadorea; order Rhabditida; family Rhabditidae; genus Caenorhabditis; species Caenorhabditis plicata. The sequence goes on along the minus strand of OZ007492.1, from coordinate 9,058,387 downwards.
AAAGGCGTACATATTTCCACACACGTTTAAAATCGCAAGATCGCTAATTCGACGTGGCGTGCTACAGTACTCCACGTGATTAAAACGGTTAAATATTTTGTCCAATACTTCACGGTATAAAAAACCCCCCTATATTTCTAAAAACCTGTAAAACTTTGCATATCGCCCTTTGAGAATGAAATTATATCTTAAAAACCGAAATACACTAATTTTGACAATTTTTAGTTTGTGCTCTTTTCTTGGCTCACATTACTAACACATGTAACGAATTGTATTAGTATAGTATAGACTATTTTCAGCTTTAATATTTGTGTTGTTAGAGTTTATAGACTAAATTTATAACCTAATAACCAAAACCATCAATATTCGAAAATTTTATTTTTTTTTTTTACTTTTTTTGGCATTTTTTTGTAGTTGATGAAAAACTATATTATCGAAATGTAAGAAATGTAAAAAACTTATCTTAATTAGAATCAGAATAATAAAGCTTCGAAAAAGATACAGTGGTGTCCAAAAGTTTGCGACACCCCCATTAACAAGCTGTTTCGCATATTACTGCAGGAAAACAGTTGAAATGAGTGGTACCAGTGGATTCCCCGTCATGAAAAACCTATTTCAAGAAAATTTGATTAAAATCGGTTTTATTACCGCTACGCTACAGTACATTTTCTACAAACAGGGCTGGTCACAGCGATGAGACGTCATTTTTAAACTAGGAAATAACACTAAAATTAGCGACATTTAATGATTAATTTCATTATTTAATACTTAGTTGCTGATCTATTGATCCGCATAACCTAATTAATTCGGTTTACCAATCAGGCTTCCAATCAGATTTGTTTCGATCAGCGACCATTGACGAAGAATTGCGGCTTTCAGATCCGCTACAGTGTTTAATTGACGTTCTTGATGGTAAAATCTTCTAGCAGGGACGGACCAGAGTTTCTCGATTGAATTGAGATCGGGAGAACACGCTGGCCAGTCCATAACAGTGATATTCTTTGACCTCAACCACGTCGTCGTTGAAGCACTAGCATGAATGGCGGCGGTGTCTTATGGAAATGTGAAGGCAATATGCCAGAAATGGAACTAAACGTTTCTCCAGGACATCTTGATAGCCCGCAGATTTCATTCGAGGTGAAATGAATTCCAAATAAAGAATTCCAGTTGACGATAAGAGTACCCAAACCATGCACGTTCCATCTCCACAGTTTCTCTTGGAAAATGTCAATGGATCCTTCCTCAAATCACGCCAATAAGAATTCCAACCGTCCGGTCCGTCAATTGAACTTCTTTTCATCTGAAACGATTATCTGAGCATGTTTGAATTGACAATTAAATCCGTAAATGGACTCGCTCTTTTCCAATCTGTGACCAAGTTTCGACAAGCAAAGTCAACACGTCTCAATTCGTGATCAGGGGTCAGACGTGGATCATTTTTTGGTTTTTGACGAACAATAAATTTGCTCCGACGCAGTAATCAATAAATTGTTTGTCTCGAGGTCGAAACTCAAGCTTCACGGCCAATTTATCTAGCCGACTTCATCGAATTTGAAGCTCTCCACGTAATTGTTCGATCATATCTGCTCGATAGAACCCTTGGACGTCCCGGAATTGGTGTCTTTCCGTAGCCAAAAGAGTCCTTCAATTAATTACTCACAACGCAACGTGATCGGTTCAGATACGCAGCGATTTTCACGATGGATAATCCGAGTCGGCGTATGGCTTCAATTTTTGCACATTCCTGGGGAGAAAAACGACATCGGCTGCCCATTTCGCGATTTCATGTTCAAGACATGTTTTCAGACCTGTTATTCTCTAATTATTTGAAAAACTTCCATTTTGTGCGCTAAATGGAAATTTAATGATCAGCAATAGAAGGATGTCTCATCGCTGTGACCACCACTGTTTTTGGAAAATGTACTGTAGCGTAGCGGTAATAGAACCGATTGTAATAAAAGTTTCTGGAAATAGGTTTTTCGTGACACCACTGGTATCACTCATTTCAACTGTAGTCCTACAGTAATATACGAAACAGCTAGTTAGTGGGGGTGTCGCAAACTTTTGGACACCAGTGTATAAATAAAAGGCGAACTTTTAGTGGTCAACATTTTTTTCGTCCCTTTTTTTCGAATTTGAGCACGTTTTGATAGTCTGGCTATACCAGTTGGCGCGAAATGAAATACACTCGAAGTTCAATAAAATTCATTTGATTCATATTGCCCGTCACTCCCATTGTCTTTATTAAAAATATGCTTTAGGAACATTCGATGTGGATTACCGTATATTTGTGCTCACTCGAGACTCGCAAATCTTCACAATCCGGAGAGACCAAAAGCTTGTCGACAAACCTCTCATCACATCTCCCAGCTTAATCACCTCCGTGGTCCAAATTAAGAAAATGGTTTGTTCCCATCGAGCATCAATCCACATTCCATGCATCCGCAGGTTGTTGTGGCCACTAGCGACAACAAAATCTCCTTCTACTCCTTCAAAGGCAAGAAGATGAACGAAGCCAAGTGCGAGAAAAAGATAAGAATGCTCGAAGCGTTTGAATACACGCAGAAGCAGTGCGCGGCGGTGTTTTGTGTATTTGACGATGAGGTGCGTATGTACGATGAATCGAACATTCTCGATGTGATTCGATTCGAAAAGCATATTAGTTGGATCAAGTTCGGTGCATATGGACGAGAAGACGGAGCCCTAATCATTTGCTTCAAAGGTTTTCGTAACATATAATCAGCAATGAGAAAGAGCTTAGATGGATCGGTGTCAGTGAAAATGTTCAGAAGAACCGCCACATTTGACGAGAAGCTCGATTATGAGCAACGACGACCCGTTCATTCGATTAAACTGCAGATTCCGAAGAAAACCAAAATTTTTATAGATCAAACTGTTCGAGAAAGGGACAATTCCCATAAAATACATCAGGTAAGCTTTAAAAAGAAAAATCTGTGATAAATCGTTGATTCAGGCGTACCAGAAAGACCTGTTCTTGCTCAAATATAGAATAGCAGAAGCTTATAAGGATATGATAAGCTCTTCGACATCGACAGTTGCCACCACGTCCACTCTGCCTATTGATATATCAGCGGACGTGCATGGATTTGGACCCACGTTTAGATTGTTTATCTATTTGACGTCGACTGCGTGAGTTTTGATTTTTTGGGAAAATGTACAGCGAGAAGATTAAATTTTCAACACAAGTTTTTTTTTTATTAAGAGAACATGGCTTATACTTGAAGAATGGTAAAATACACTAGAGTTTAGAAAATTAAGTGTAACGTTACTAAAACTGCTTCACGCCAAATGGAAATGAGCATTTTCTAATACTTCAATGTATATTATAAGCTTTCAAGTATGCACTTTAGAATCATTTTCACGTGAACTTGTCACATACATTCTCAACTAAATAGAATACTGCTCACCTGGTCGCATAACTATATTTGAGTATGTTTCTGAGCTCATAATTTACCGTACTTTCATATATCATATTGTTCCATTTAAAATATTTTCTAATTATTGATTAATTAAAATTCAAAAAATCACACATTTCAGAACTATTTAGCATAATGAAGAATAGATGAAAAAGATCCTTGTGGCCGTATAGTGGTCCGAACTAGAAAATCTTTTTTCTTATGTTTATGTTCTTCCCACAGGCAAACTGGGGACGGTCCGTTAACCGAACTGGAACCGACCGGTCAACCGAACCGGTTATCCGACTGGCAACCGACCGGTTTCAGTACATGGGACCGGTCGGTTTACCGGTCGTTTACCGACCGGTTCCAGTTCGGTTTACCGCGGTTTCGATTAAATTTATTATATGCACTCCATTGCCACGAAACCGCACCGCAATGCAAAAGACTTCACATCAATTGCACGAACACTATCTTCTAATTTTTCAATATTTTATTTATTAACTATTGGTTAACAGGAGAGTAAAAAAAATATTATATATACTTTTTCAGAATTATATATATATATATAAAATTTAACCTAATTCTTCTGTTAAACAATAATTAATAAATAAAACATTGAAAAAAATAATAACTTAAAAGGTAGTGTTCGTGCAACTGGTGTGAAGTCTTTTGAATAGAGGCGCGGTTTCGTGGCATTGGAGTGTTATATGTGTACACAATATTGAAAAATAATTTATCTTCAAATAAATGAGATATAACAAAAATAATAAAACAGTTGATATAATAATTAAAATCGATTCTACAGTAATAAAATAGAATAAAATAAATAGACGGTACATAAAAATTAAAGACTAATTCCTTCAAATATTCATAATCATATATAATACAAATTTTGTGAAAGCATCTTATACTAAATAGAAATAAATTGTAAAGATTATTTGGTAACAGTTTAAAAATAATTAATGAGATGTTAAAATTAAATTTTAATCTCTAACACTAGTTAATAGTTTTAAAGATTTTTGTAAAAAGAATCACTGTCCGAGCGATGAAATTACCTAATTTATCATAAAGTCTTTCTATTTTTAACAAAAATTTAAATATTTCTTACTATTTCTTCATCGTAGTTATGATATTTGTTTATTCCGGTAACCATAACTGAAATTATTTATAAAATTTTGAAAACGAATGCAATACTTACGAGTAGTGTTCTCTTTGATAAACTATGCATATGTAGTCTGACTTAAGTTCTGATTCTCCATCTGGGTGTATCCTAATCGAATTCTTTGTAACTGAATACTATCATATGAAACGATTGAAGAACTACTGTTTAAAATCAGTATTTCACTTACCAGCACGCCAAATGTCTCCTGTAGAATAAATATTTTCATTAAAACAAACTTTCTGAATGAAATATCTCTTTGGAAAATTCTATTATAATTAAACATACCAGTTCAAACGATTATGATTTAGATTTCCTTACAAAGATAGGATCTTTTCCTTTCCACTTCTACATTTTCGTCTGAGCCATTAAAATCACAGAGCACAATATCTGAATTAAAAACAATTATTATAAATAAACTGACTTTAGTTGATATTACCTGTAACCTTTTATGGACATGAAATGAAAATTGGTTGATATCGGCTAAGTACATAATGACTGCTTGACACCTTGCCTATTGTCGACCTTAATAGATGAATAACACCAACGAGAATGAAGAAGAAGAGCAATGATATAAGTACCACGATCCAAATTGCCTCTAGGAAAATCAGAATTGTACAAAACTTCCTCCTAAATCAAACAAACTATACAGGCATATATAAACGAATTATATATATATATATATAGTTTGTTTGATTTAGGAGGATATATATATATATATATAACAATTTTTAAATACTCAATATACAATATATTGGCAATTTAGAGCAAATATAGAATTATTATAAGATAAAATAGTAAAACCTTAAATATTAATAATGAAACATTAAACAACAAATGAAAAAAAAAACAATAAATACAATGAAAAACAGTCAAAACAACACGCGCTGTTGTGTGTTGTTGTTTTTGTATCGAAACCTTTTCGCGAAAGATAATGCGAAGAGTGTATACGATCTCTGCCTCGCATTCCTGTCTCACATTTTGAGCGAGGAACCGAGGCTCAACCGGGAAAGGTCAACAAAAAACATGTTGTTTTTGTGGAAAATCACTCTCGCTGTCGGTTGCACTCAGGTTGCTAGTGAAACGGGGTTCTAACCGGAGCAAAACCGAAGTAAAACCGGCCATACGCCGGTTAACGGACCGTCCGAAATTTGCCTGTGATAGTTTGTTTGATTTAGGAGGATATATATATATATATATAACAATTTTTAAATACTCAATATATTGGCAATTTAGAGCAAATATAGAATTATTATAAGATAAAATAGTAAAACCTTAAATATTAATAATGAAACATTAAAAAACAAATGAAAAAAAAAACAATAAGTACAATGAAAAACAGTCAAAATAACACGCGCTGTTGTGTGTTGTTGTTTTTGTATCGAAACCTTTTCGCGAAAGATAATGCGAAGAGTGTATACGATCTCTGCCTCGCATTCCTGTCTCACATTTTGAGCGAGGAACCGAGGCTCAACCGGGAAAGGTCAACAAAAAACATGTTGTTTTTGTGGAAAATCACTCTCGTCGTCGGTTGCACTCAGGTTGCTAGTGAAACGGGGTTCTAACCGGAGCAAAACCGAAGTAAAACCGGCCATACGCCGGTTAACGGACCGTCCGAAATTTGCCTGTGTCCATTAGGCACCAGAGATGGGAAACGAACGAAATCTTCGTTTAAACGAAAACGAAAACGAAAATAAAAACGAAATTTTTTGTTTATAACACGGGGACATAACTGCGACTAAAACGTAACAATTTTACACAACAATAACAACAATGAATCAACAACATAATCAAAAAAGGTCTTCTACTTCGTCGAAGTTTCCGTTTTCATCGCAATATTCATCCGACTCCTTGTCTTCCGCACTTCCATCACGCGCAATGTCCATCTTCTTCATCGCTAAGTGTTGGCGAACGGTCACCAGGTTCTGCACGGTGGATATTGCAAGGTTCGCACGTTTCTCATTCGAAAGTAGATGGTGCAAATTGCTGAAACCTCTCTCCGGTTCGGATGAGCTCACAGGAACAGAGAGGAACTTCTTAGCTTCGCGAGCCAGCAGAGGAAAGCCGACGTCGTCGTCCTATTGCAAAACCGCGTAGAGGAGGACGGCGTTGTATCTTGAATTTGAGTGCTTGCCACTGACATCTCTACGGCGTGTCGTACTTCATTCGAGACATCGTCGTCGTACAGTTTCTTCCTTCCAACAAAGCGCGGATCGAAGAGTGCAGCTTTGCGCAGGAGATCGCAGTCGTCTTATTCTTGTCTTCGGCCATCCAGTGCGGAGCCGAACGCGGAAATGAAGCTTTGGTGCAACTCGGATTCAACTGGCTTCCTGCAGAATGAATAAATGCGGCGCAGTAAGAATGGAATCAGAGCTTCAGACGAGCGGGTTGAATCATCAGGCCTCAGTGTGAAGTACTCCAAAAGACGCTGCTTCTTGCAAGAAGGCTCGCCGTTAGCTTTAATTTTCTTTTCGCAGAGCTTCTTGTTGTTCAAGAAGGGGCCGGTTGACTTGTCGGGACGTTTCTTGATCTTCGTACCACATCGTTTGCAACACAGCTTGCCTGGTTCTTCACTTTCCTGATAATGCTGGTAAATATCGGTCCACTTTGTACACGTTTAAAAACGGCAAAACAACAAAATTTCCATGTTTCTTCTACAAGTTAACAAAATTTTAAATAAAAGATAAATTAAAAATTTTAATATATATATTATGATATAGATGTTCAAGAGCTTTAAAAATATATATAACACTTGTATATAAAAATCTGTGTTTGGTATAAAAAACAGTTACACTAAAACATTTTTTTGTTCACCCTAATATTAGGTCCAGAAAATAACTTTCACGTTTTTAGTTTTATCAGAACTAAATTTACATTATGTGCGCACGCCAATGGAGATTATAAAAAATGGAGGCTCAAATAACGTGCTTCACCTCAATATTTTAGATGACCAATGGCAATTTAAGAAAAATTCAGTTATATCCTTTCAATTCACGTAAATACCATATTTAAACATTCACGTGAAAATTGAGAGATTACGTTTAAAATATGGAAAATTTCTATTTCCAACTGGCGTGAAACGCGGAAATAAAACCTCATATATACTTTTTTCTATTTCTTTGGCGTAATATTAGAGGATTCATCATTTAATTTCACATTTGTGCATCCATTTTCCAAATGATTATTTATTTTCGGTTTCACTGACAAAATTAACACGCCAAATGGAATATTTTAACAGTTAGCACAGAATATTTGCTTGCGTTAAATATTTTTTGCCAAGATTTCAGATTATTTGAGATTTTAGGATGAGTTTGATCAACTGACGTCACAATACATTAGATAAATGATCATTTTCACTTAGCGTGAATTAGTTGTAAAAAAGCCATCATTTCGCTCTCAATTATTCTTCAATTATAATTATGATTCAGCTCTAAAGAACTGCAATCCTTATGGCTGTCAATAATCTGCGACCCTGATATGTACAACGTCGAAACCCCATTAATCCCAATCGGCTACTTGGCTCCAAACCATCAATACTCTTTCACAACTTTAATGACGTGCATCGATCCCGAAAAGGTTTGAATCCGTACCAGGTTGACTACAAATTTCTGAATTATAGGCAACGCAAGAAGACATTCGCGTGATTCTAATCAGCGGAAGCGATGAGCAAACGAAACCAATCGTCACAGCTCATATTCGAATGCCGCTCAGTGAATTTGCTATCGACTAGGCAGCGTGTTTATTATAATTATAGTTGTTAATAATAATTATTGTTTGTTCGGTTTTCATAATATAAAGTATAATTTGGTTATAATAATTATCTTGTGTTTTTAGTTACAACTGCACGCCAGGACAAAGCGTTTCCAATATACCCATTTGGAGGCGAAGCCAAGAAGAATACTATAAGTATATAAATGATAAAATCAAGGCAGAACTTTTTCCCAAAACGCAAGCCTTCTTGGTTTCATCTTAAAATTTGGTTTTTAAAATTTGGGACATACTTTTCTATTGTTTTGTCCTGGAGTGCAACTGTTTATGGTTTTTTTTAAAGATGGCTAAACCAATAGGAAGAAATTGAGTATTGACAGACATCAAAGAGTACATTTTTCATTTAACAAGATTATGAGCAAATAGGAGCTCTTTTTCCTTGGAATCTATGGAATTATCAGCAGATGCATTTCCTATAACTAAACTACTCTATAATCAACATCAACACACGCCAACTGAAACGTTCGATTTTTGAAAGTTTTCATATAAAATTACAGTACTCCACGCACACCCGGACGAAAAACGGGACCCCTTCGAAACCGGCGTCAACAGCATAAGTATTGACGCTTTTTTTTCAATGCAGGCACAATTGTTGTCATATTTTTTTTATTTTGTAAAATATTTTGATTTCTTGATGTATTGAGGTTTAATTAAGTTTTAATTTGTGTTAGAATAATTAGAATAATTATCTGACCGTATTAGAATAATTATCTGACTGAGAAAAAGATTCTCTATAGTTTTATTTTTTGCTGTTTCATTAAATTAAATATAAATAATTAATTTACTGACATGTTTATTTTATGATGCATTTCATTTGAATCAGCATAAAATTCTCTATAAGATGATATTTTACTTTTCACTGCCATTTTACTTTCAAATTTTTATAACAGTTTAAATCTTCTATGTAGCAAAGAAACATTAAAAAAGATTATTATTTGTTTTAAAATTACTTTAATACATTCAGATAATTTTACCAATTGTTTTATATACAAATAATTAACTTACCTTAATTAGAATCCGAATAATAAAGCTTCAAAAAATAGCTAAAAATAAAAGACGAACTTTTAATGGTCAATATTTTTCTCGTCCCCCCACCCTATTTTGGCAAATAGCCAACAAAAATGTGTTTCCTCTATTTCAATGTTGTTGTCCGGGTGTGCTCCACGTGAATATGAAGATTGGATTTTTTGTGCAAGTTAAGAATATGTCAGAAACTGCCACATTTAGGAAAAAACTACCGTTCTACTCAGCGTGGGTGGTCGAAAATGAATCTAGTTTTGAACTGTTACAGTTGGCGTGTCAACATAATCAACAATAAAAATTAACCAACATGGCAAACAATGGGGCATCATCAATCACGGCGGTACTATAAACCACGTCCCATGACGGGTATTCCGTCCCACGACGTAGGCATTATCCTAGATAACTGACTAATTATTATTTTTATTTTTATTTTACTATATCCTCCAGATTCTTGCTTTGTACGAAATGCAGGCGATTAGAAATGCAGTTGGAAGTTCCCTTTGAGAGGCAGTTTTGCTCGAAGTGACCTTTCTCAAATTTTTGAAGAAAGGTCACTTTGAGAAAGATTGTCTCTTGGCCTAACTAGGAAGTTGCACAGGCTGGAAGAGGCACGGACAGTACAGGTCAAAAACAAGGGGGTTTTTCGAGCATAACTCTACGTATAACCGACGAATTACTGCAGATTTTGCGACTTTTTCGAAAAATGGGTTTTTGCATATTTTTCCAAACATATTTGTTTTAAAATTATCAAAGTTTCCAGTGTTTTTTGTAGCTTTCAGCCTTCAGGTATTCCGCTGCCCCACCTGCATAGCTTCCAAATTACTTATGAATTGTACTCAATTGACAAGTTCTTTCTTCTGACCATTCGGTCTTCTTGGAACTGTTCACTTCTGTATTTCTTGGCTGAGGGTGTTGGTCGATTCAATGTTTATATGGTCATTGTTGGTGTCTTCTTGTCCGAAAGCGAAATCATCACACGAGACAGCCATCAAACGAGCTTCCTTTGGGTCGAGCACACCACATGGTGGATCGACCCCGAGTCTGTTCATCTTCGTCGTCTTGAATCCGAAGCCAATACGCGGAGCAGATGAGTTGATCACCTTGATGTGATAAGTGTGTTTGTCATCATGGAGCATTGAAGACAATCTTGACATTTGGTTGCGTCGTTGGTGGAACTGATTGAGCCATTAATTTTTGATTCCAGTTGAAACTGACTCCAGATCATGGATAGAAACTGTTGAGGTTGTGAGTGATAAAGAAGGAATAATCAAGTACTTTATTACAATAGTAATGTCAATACTCAATAATTATTACTCGTCTTCTGCTCGCCTTTTCCTCTGTATCAGGTGGTTCAGTGGGTTAAGATTGTGACCAAATCCGCTTCTTTTATGCAATCGACGGTGGGCGTGATTCCAGATAGAATTCTGGAAGAGACCGGTGAAGTTGTAGATCAACATCGGGGCATGGTGGCATCATTGGTCACGATGGTCGCAGGAAGCGACAGAAACTATGCAGACCTACACCTGCGTAGGCCGAATTCGCCAATCTTACGGTCAACGAAAGCTCCACTAAAACATCAACGCCGCTGATCTTCAACTTCAACAATGACGCAGCTATTCAACAGCCTTGCCAACGGGAAGAATGAGTGATGAGAATTTACATAATTTATTTGCCATATATTCTGCTATCTTGCCTATTGGTTCCATTATCGTCGGGTGGACTGTCCAGCCCTGATCAAACACTTGCGAGAGAAACTGGAACGTCGTCTGAAAGAGGTCTGAGCCACAAATGCGCATTTTTGCGCAGAGTGGAAGACTAACCCACCCTCTGTTATGCATGCTCCATTGGCAGTAATTGATCCAAAAGGTTTTCTGGGTTTTTCCATTTTTCCAATAAATTGTTGGAATTTTTCAAAATTGCTTAATTAACGTAGTTTACTATCACATTCTACTCATAGTAAACTTTCTACTAAAAGTACGAGTAAATTACAAAAACAAAATTTAAAAAAGCCATTAAAAAAACAAAATAACAATTCACAAAATTCACAAATGTTCAATTGGTGCGCGGTCGTTTGCAATTTGCGCGAACTTCTAGGGAAATGCAGTGCTTTCATAACCATGGAAAAAATTTAATGACCCGTCTTCAAGTATAAGCTCTAAAATTAGCCGTTTCGGATTCAACCAAAGTATAGCGCGCCCTGTTCTCGTCAAAAACCCGATTTTGTATTGTAACGAGCTACTTGACTTGATCGCTCTGAACTTCAGCTGCCATGATTCGTTAGCTACACATTGAGTCCAAGACAGAGAATGAACTATTTACTTTAATGTAATAATTATTTATATACACTTTCTCAATGGGGGCGTGGCCTGATACTAGTGTCTCAGCCACTACAGTATAAACTTCTGGCCAGCAGTGTAACTCAAATGTCGTCAAATGTAAAATGTCTCAAAAGCGGAGACGCTCTAAAAAAGAATCCTTTTTTCTTGAAATTGCACAAAGCTTATACACGCCAATTTGAAGGATAATAAGACTAGAACGTGATAGAATATTTGAATAATTCCCAACAGTTTAAGGAACATATTACTGACGTAGACAATACTTATGTAAAGTACACGTGAAGCGTGAAAATAATAAAAGAATTGTTTCCCAGTTACTCCCGATTTCAGTTTCCAAATCTCAAAAATATCCCACACTTCAAATTTTTAACCGGAAATGGTGGTACTTAATTGTTGTATTTTTTCTATAACATTCTATTGTAACATTCAAGTTTTAATCGATTTTCTTTATTGTTTACAAAAAATTGAATAAAAATAATACTAAATAAGCTTTTCAATTTGTGCTTGATGCTCATCGGGCGCATACTGTAAACCATTGTAAAGTTTATAAAAACAGTCGTGACAATATGGTTTGCGGTCGTGCTCGCGGAAAGTGCCATGCATGTTGAGCGCCTTCTGGCAATACGTGCACATAAAGTGGTAGGTGTGGAACTTTTGCGCGCGATCCGCGTTCGGTGCCAGAGCAGTTAGGATCGGACCATCAATCTCTTCGCTGCAGTACGCGCAGATGGCCGCTGGCGGTGGTGGCGGTGAGCCCTGAAATGGGGAGATGAGTATTATATCTCTCTATGGCAAACGGACAGAGATGTGCAATGTGCGTCGAGGCGTTGTGGAGCGTGCTCTTCGTCGCCGCATGCTATCCGTCTCTTCTGACATCTGCACGCCGTAGTCATTGTCGACTTCGACTCTATCATCAGGCTCAGCTGAAAATTAACGCGATTTTCATGCCAAAAGTTGCATGATTACGTGAAGGTTGTCGTCTAGGTGGCGGCGGATCATCCCGAGCCGGAGTTAATCTCAACTGATATTCGACCTCTTCCTTCCGGTTCCGCGAGTTGCGTCCCGAATTGGCTCCACCGCGTCTTCGCAACACTTCCGCTGTTGCATTCACATCGTAGACAAGTGCCGCCAAAGTGTCCGTGACTGCATTTTGTTCTGAAACCAGGCTAGGTTAAATTGTTCGTCTTTCTGGGAATCTCACTTTGATCATCTTTGAGTTTGTTAAGAGTGCCGTTCATGTCGTCAATGCTTACGGCTTTCAATCGCGCTGAAAGCCAATCGTCCGATGGATCTACCTGGATTTTGCCATTCACTTCCATCTCGGTTTGAAATTGACGTCGCTCGAGGAGCTTCAAAACAAGAAAAATTGTGATTTTTCTAAAAAGATAGAAGAATTACCATTTGCTCCTGCTTGCGACGGATTATCTCCGTGGTTTGTTCCACGTCGTTCTTGAGAGCTGTTAGCGTGCCCTGCACAATGTCATCTTCTGCAAATTGTTTTATTTTAACTGTGTAGGTGGAAGTGGAAACAACGCTGGCTCAGTTCCTCATCGTTGCGGAAAACTTTGTCGCGATTGGAGTTGCGCGATTCGCTACGCCAACGCGCCACATGCCGCTCAACTGGGTCTGGAATCGAGGATGCTCGTGAATCTGATCGCTGTTGTTGTTGTTCTGCAATTATAAGACGATTATATTTCTGCCCGCCCGGATAATAACATAATGGTATTTCGTCATGAATTCCTTGGATTAATGGAAAATATATTTTTTGCATTTTCAAGTTTGATTTTTGAATTTTTACCTAGTAATAACAAAATAATTTTTACGCAAGTTTAATAAACCTGACTTGAAATAATTAAAACCCTTAAAACAAAAATAGCTAATCTTCTTAGAAACCCTCAAAAATCCCTCTTTTATTTCTAACAAGGGAAGTGTTTTAGGTTTAGGTTTTTTTTAATAATAATAATAATAATAATAATAAAGGTAATAGAATGAGCTCAGTAAGCATACTCAAATATAACTTTTTAGAAAGATATTAATATTTTTAGATAGTTTAAGGCAAGCTTAATTAAATTGTAGTAAACAATTTTTTGTTATAATGACGTAAAAATTGCCACATGGGTTTTAAAATCGCAAAATCGTTCTCTCGACTTGGAATAGCTATTACAAGTCACCTAGTAAATTCAAAGTAAAATGACAGCCTTATTTGATAATCTAGACCTTTACATAATTGTTTGTCTTCAAATAATCACAACTATTTTAAATTGTATCCACGCAGAATTTTTTAAAGCACAAGCGAACCTCTCTAATTTCGGATGACTGAATACACGCCAAATGCTAACTAGGGAGGTCATTTTTGGATCCAAAAGGTTTCGGGCTGAAACTTTGCAGGGTGATAGCTGAGAAAATTTTATTAGTGCACACAAAAAATTGTCCTGCACTGGGGGGTTTAAGTGGGTTAAAAAAGGGTTCAAAGTTACCAACCTCAAAATTCCTGTAGAAATCAGTAAAAAACCATCATTATGATAACAACCAAAAAAGAGTTAAAATTTTTTTAAATTTCATTTTAAGAGATATCGACACAGCTATCGAACAGATTCCTAACAATTTTCAGCAACTTTTCGAAAACTCAGACACCGTCCAAACATCAACCCTAACCCTTGGACCTGACATTGACTTGGACGTTGACAACCCAAAAATTTTTAAATTTCATTTTAAGAGACTGAATAGCATTTTCAGCATTATAGTAAGCGATTTAAATTGTCCATGTGACTCTGCACATCCTTCGTGACGATACTTGTGACTATGCCTCGCAGGAAAGGTTTACCTTCTAGGACGATGTGTGGTTTTTTCGTGAATTTTCTGTAAAATGTTAGAAGTATGTTCAATGATTATGTTGATTACCGCATTGATTAGCACTGATATTGTTCAAAATTGTTATGAAAACACATGCAAACCCGCAGCCAGACCATTCCAGCCTTCCAACAGCCTTCTAACAGCGGAAAGTCCAGAGGACCGAAAAAATGTAATTTTTGTGTAAATACTCTTTTCAGTCTCTTCAAATGAAATTTAAAAAAATTTTAACTCTTTTTTGGTTGTTATCATCATAAGTTCAAAAAACCGAAAAAAACTTGTAAATTTTTTCAATAAATTTGTGAATCAAAAAGAACAAATGCAATAAATTTAATGCCGACGTGAGGAATTGAACTTGATACCTTTTTGTTGAATGACGAACCGCTTACCCACTTGACCACCGATGCTTGCCGATCGAATAAGTAGCCGACAGCAAAATTTGATGGTTTTTTACTGTTTTCTACAGGAATTTTGAGGTTGGTAACTTTGAACCTTTTTTTAACCCACTTAAAGGACAATTTTTTGTGTGCACTAATAAAATTTTCTCAGCTATCACCCTGCAAAGTTTCAGCCCGAAACCTTTTGGATCCAAAAATGACCTCCCTAGTAAGTAACATTTGATTGATTAATATAAGTTTACCCTTGAAAATTGTAGACCATAAGGACAAAAAATAGAAGTTGATGTTCCACTTTTTGAAAATAAAAAATAAGGGCGTTGCAAGTTTAGCAATGGCTGCATGTTAAATTGCAATTTGTGCATACCACCGGTGAATCCGTGCACGTCGGTTGAGAGGAAAACGCGCTTCGGCGACGGACGAAAAAGCTTTTAATAAGAATTATTATCAAAATCTAACAAGAAATTGAAAGGTCTATTTGATCATTTCTGAATTATTTTCAATGGTCTCAAAGATAAAATGAAACAAATATTCAATTTACGTGAATAATTTCTCTGTTTTTCATTATATTTCTTCAAAATTTCTAGATCAAATCAGATTTATTACTTTTATGTTTTATGAAAAGAAAATTGGAATTGTCAAATTCTTAGATTTTGATAATATTTAAATTTTGGCCGTCCAGGTTTCCTCGCGACAATTGAAATAAAACATAGAACTAAATTAAAGTCTAATGGTATAAAAACGAAACTTTTTCAAGCTCATTAGCGCCAAAGTCATTAAAATAAATTTAAATTCAATTAACAGGATTTTAAAATCATCTTTGGAATTATTCAAAAACAACTACGATACGCTTAAGTCTTTCAACTATTTTGTATACAGTAAACATATTTCTTCTGGCGTATTGCTTCCGAATACTTAAAATCGATGTTTGGAAATGACGATTTTTCGATTTTTAAGCGCGTCTAACAAGTTTTTAATCTTTTTTAACAAAACATTTTTAAGATAATATAACTAGGCTTGTCGTAAACTATCTAAACTAAATGAGCACGTTTACTGGGCTCTTTTCATTTCCATACCAGTTGGCGTGCACCCGTGCTCCTTTCCAGATGTTAAAATAATTCCTAAGTAAAGCAAGTGGTGTAAGAAGTATGACATTTGGTTGGGAGCAAAATTAAGCAAAAATTTGGTATTTGATAAATTTTAAATGCTCCATAACTCATCTAAAATACGCGCTTTGTTGAAAAAAGAAACACATCATGTGACTGAGCATAAAACTATGCTTCTATTAATACCCATAGAGATTTTTCCCATTTGCAGCAACAAAAGTTATGGAGCATTTAAAATTTGTAATGCCCTAAAAATGTTTTTTCTTCATATTTCTTCCCACAAATTTTAATATTTTTTAAAACATTATTTATGCAATAAAACTAACCTTAAAACTAAGTAATTGACACATCTAAAAATAATGAAACAATTGCAAAAAAGTAAATGAAGCAACAAAACCGCGCACAGTTTGCAACCGAGCGCACAATTTGGGAACGCCTTTTTATTTTATTGGAGCACTCTTTGTCCTGATGTTCTTGAATATTTTTTCACGGAATCTTGAATATTTTAAACTATATGCACACCAAATGATTTTATTTTATTTCTCCTGCGGTTAAGTTGCTTAACTGCATGCGGCAATTTGCCCGCTCGTATTTGGCAAAATTTTAAGCAATTTTAACGGCTCGAATGAAATGAGTTTTAACATTTTTCCATCATACCTAGAAAGAACAGATGCCTAAATACTAAATAATCATAAACTTGTTTAAAAATAAACCACTTACAATGGTTCCCAAGCGGGACAAAGTTCAACAAAATCAACACATATTCATGGAGAAATAACTTTATTCAATAACATGCGATTTTTTTCTAACCTATATCATTAGAATTCTAGGATCATGCTGATTCTAATGATACCGAAAATGTTTCATGTTTATCGCCCCATTATCGAGTAATCTTCAATTTTCATTCAAGTTCTTCAAGTTTTGCCAAAGCACGTCAAATGAAAAATACATTTTTTCGCATTTTTAAACGTGTTTTTCGGTAACAAATAATTTTTCCACGTAGTAATAACAAATAAATTTCTATGTTGGTTGAAAATACCTACCTTAAAATATCTAAAAACCTTAAAATTGATCTAGAAAATTTTCTAAATAACTTCCAAATGAGCTGCACGCCAAATGGAAATTGCGATTTTTAAACGTGTTTAGAAATTTGTACGTCTTTATAACAGCAAAGTTTACATTAGAATTTGATTAAGCTTGTCTTAAACTATCTAAAAATGTTAATATCTTTCTAAAAAGTTTTTGAGGATGCTTACTTTGCTCATTCTATTACCATACAAGTTGGGTGTGAGCTGTCATTTCTTAAAATGCATTTGGCGTGCATGAAGTTTTGCAATTTAACTGCATCAGAAATGAAACAAAATAATTTGGTGAGCTACATGTAAAAAAACAAATTCTCTTACCGAATTACACTATTTGAGCAAATTTTCTGAGATCCATTTTGAAACTAATTTTAAAATATTTTATCAGAGTTTATTAATAAATTCTTGTGAAGAATACTATGATTAAATTTAGATAAAAACTACAATAAATCAATAAAACATCCAACTCACGATATGACGGGGAAAGCGTTGCATTGCGAGACGTGCGACTTTGCGTCGAATAATGATACGACTCGAAATGATTCTGCTGCGGCTGCGGCGAGACCGTCATTGCGCTGAAATGAGCAAAACTATTCGTGTGATAATCGGAAATGCAAATAACAAACATGCAATCATATAATAATAATCAATCGATTAAAGGCGATGATGTTGAATATGAGTGGGATGTGATGGCTGTTGCTCGGAAGCTTCTCTCTTCGAATTATTACAACGAGATGGATGTTGATAGAGCATCGTATCGATCTTGTTTAATGGCCAACCCAATGGGATAATACGTGTGTAATGTTTTTGTTGGCTTTTGCCGCCTGGAGCCCGCTTGTTTACAGCTGACTGTCTTTCCTTTTGCTGCTCTCGAGCTTTTCATAGATTTTTAACTTGTTTTCTTGTTTCTTTCGGTGATTATTTGGAATTTTTCAAATTCTTCCTAACCCCAACTTGTATATTAATAGAATGAGCTCAGTAAGCATGCTCAAATCTAACTTTTCGGAAAGATATTAATATTTTTAAATAGTTTAAGACAAGCTTAATCAAATTCTAATATAAACTTTGTTGTTTTAAAGACGTACACATTTCCACGCACGTTTAAAAATTGCAAAATCGCTATTTCGACTTGGCGTGCTTTCTTGCCAATCTAATAAATAAATCTCTCACTTCAAATGAAAACAAAAATTTTCTGAGGCGGTATGCAAGAACGTATTTATTCGTTAAATGGCGATGGAAAATAATTAATTAATCGCCCTTTACAGTAAATTGTAAATATATTTTTTTTATTCTTATAAAAGTAGTTTATTAATGATTTTTCATCTATATTAACATGCTAATGGATTCTTGCATATGGGCTCTGATCTTTACTTTTGTCCTTCTGTCTTAATTTTACTTTTAGAAAAATCTAGTGTACGCCATTTGGTCAGTCTTTTCTTAAACTATTAAAATTATTGATATCTTCCAAAAATAGTCGATGTTAGAATGTTTTCAGAGCATATATTCTTAGAATTCCAGTTGGCGTGCATCCCTCGTTTTGTGGAATCTCTTGTCAGATTCCTCTGTTTTATCTGCCCCTGACTAGATGATTGTCTAATTTAATGTGTTAAAGCTTAATTTATTCTAAGAACCTGATATATATATATATTATTGGTAAAAAATTCACGTAAAAACTCTTCTTCTGAATTTTTCCAACTAGTAGTGATGATGATGAATTCGTGAGAATCAACCAGATTAGAATTCTCGAATGTCACTTCTTTTCCTTTAAAAGCTTGTGCTGATAATACCTCCTATGATAAATTGTGAATGTTAATTGATCTCATATGATATTCGATTTAATACATATTTAAATGTGATTTTATGAGCCAGACGGACACAAAATCGTTAAATAACACTACCATTAAAATATATTTATTAATAAAATCTGATAGAAATCATATTATTGATTTTAGAAAACTAACTTTGAATAGTATGGAGCCCGGCGCAGGAGAAGCAGACTAACTCCTTCTATCCCAATCCGTTTTTCCTTCTAGGATTCTAATTATTCTTCTAAGGGTGCGCGAGATTGAGCAGTGGTAGGTATACCTCTCAACCATTCCTTCCTTTCCTCTTGTCCACCCTCTCGGATCCTATTCCGTTAATCTCCGGCACCTCCTTTCAACGATGACCGGAGACCATTTCATCAATTTCGTCGTACAATTGAACAAAGTTAATGAGCCCCCTGATCTCGCCGTGTTTAACGGTGACATTCTCTTCAGAATTAATCAACTTGTGGAATGGATCTTCGTTACCGATTTTAGGCGGACTTCTTTATTAGTAGAGTTTGATGGTTAGTGTGATCCTCTTTCCACAACACACTGGCCCGCGCTGAATCCATTGGTTTCTTTTTTGAATTTTTTTGATGTAGTAGAATCCCCTGATCTCCATCGGTTTGGCTTACAAGGCCTTCGAGGATCAATCTGTTGTAATGGTCGATTGTGAATGCCGTGGGCCGCTCCTGAACGTCAGACCTGATGGATTAACAATAAGGAGCAGTTACCACTCTTCGTTGGAACTTGATTCCATATAACTTTTCTTATTTTATTACCTTACCTCTCTTGATACCGCATAATAATTTCAATTTTTGGAGTTGATATTAATTTAATGACCAAAAGGCTTATAAGTTAACATTTTATAATTACAATCATAACTATTGAATAGAGGAATAAGTTCGTAGAGCTTTTTTCACAAAGATTTATTTTAGAAAAAACAATAATAATCAATTGATCAATTATGTATTCGCCGTTAGTGTTTACGACTTCCTACCACCTCTCGATTAATTTGTTGATGCCGTTCCGCCAAAAATCGCCCGGTCTGGTGTCGAAGAAGTTGTTGAGCCAGTTTTTGAGGCCTCTTCGCCATCGAAGGTAACACCCCTCATTTGGTTTGACAGAGATCGGATGGCGCAAGGTCTGCAGAGTACGGTGGAGGTTGAAGAACCTCCCAATCGAGCTCTTGCAGGGCGATTTTGACGACATGTGCCTCATGGATCAAGATGTCGTGGATCAAGATGACTTGGCCTTGTCGATCGGGTCTTTTCAATCGAATAGCCTCATTTATGCTGCTCAGCTGGTCAACATAGAGCTCCTTGTTGACCGTGGCGTTTCTTTCGAGCATTTACCAGTGCAGCATGCCCTCCCAGTTCCACCAAACGCAAATTATGTCCTTTTTTGGGTGACAATCTTGCTCGACTCTCGACTTTGGCGTATATCCTGGAGCAACCTACTCTTTTCTTTGCTTCAGATTGACGTACCGACACCATTTTTCATCTCCCGTGACGATTCGGTAGAAAAATCGTTTAGGACCGTGTTTATGACCGCGTGTTCCTCCATGTCGAGCGAGATGTTGATCTGCGATTTGAAGACGATTTTCTTCATTTTGTTCGTTGAGCTCATGAGGTATCCAGGCGGGAGTTTTTCGGCAAATCCCATCGAATGAAGATGATTAAGGATTGTCTTTTGATCACCGTTCATATTTTCGGCCACGTGCAATCTTCCTTCAATAGCCTTCAGATGGCGATTGTTGATCAGCTGCAGTGGTGGCTTGAACTGAACTCTTAGATTCCTGCAATGAGAATTATATTACTATCGAAATATTCTATTATTGATATAATTTTGAACATCAATAAAAAACTTAATATTAGCAATATAAGGAATAATTAATTAAAAGTTTCAGAGACCAGCTATTATTTCCTTTATTTTATTATATTTTTTTCGATGAATTATTTAAACAAACAATCCTCGATATCGTGGGAATAATTTCGGCGCTAGAAAACTAAAAATATTCGTCTTATAATACAGTATTCAACAGCTTTCATTTAGCTGGTACGCTATAATTAATATCTTTTCCGTGTTTCGCCTCATCAGAAATTATTTCTGAATTATTCAATAGTGTTTTTGCAAGATGTGAGCTGCCCCGCCAACCCGACAAAGATGGGTTAATAATTAATGTTTTTCAGCGAACGTCTAGGATTAACCAAGGAAATATTTGAATGAGATGTGGCTGGTCTCTAGAAAATTTTATTATTACGGTCACCGAAATTCTTGTCACCGTTCGAGGTGAAGAATATTTGTTAGACTAATCTTTATTATTCAAACAACGCTTATATAGAGTATAATCATGTCACGTTAGGAAATTAACCATGAAATAATATTATAAAATAATGTGTGGAAAAACAATTCAATACAGTATAATTAAACAATAGACAAATGTTATTAAGCTTCACGATAGTGACACTCCGGGACGACGAGGCAGTTGCAGCATGCGAGTATCAACAATGTTGCCATCTTCATCATGTTCTCGAACGTCATCAATTCTTTCCATTTGTTTGATTCACTGATGGTGTTGTTGCCGATTTGTTCTTCTTGAGCCATTGTTGCGGTAGAGAGACAAATCAAAAGCATAATTGCCAATGCTGTTGTTGCGGTTCGTCTTCTTGGTGCTGTGCTTCTTCGGATCATTGGATGCGTTCCGGACCTCCTCGATGTTTGTTCGGTTTTCTTGTTCGGTAGCATCTGTTCATCTTTTGTCTTCTCCGGCTCGAGTTTGCTCACAAGTTCCAAAGAGTAGATTTTCTTGAATGGCCTTTCCAGCGTTCTTATCGTATCTCCTCGGAAGACGATTGCTGATCTTTCCTTGACCTCCATCACCTTTGCCAGTGGCCAGTTCAGTTTCGACTTCTCTTCGCTCTCAAGGAGCCCGATTTCTCCAACGGCTGGTGCTTCCTTTTCGGCGTTGGCGGCAAGACATGTCGCTTCGTTCTCTTCACTGATCATCGCCGGGTTTTTGAACTGGCATCGTTGATCTTGTAGAAATCCTGGGCCTTTCCACCACAGTGAATTCGCTCGTAATTCGTCAAGCGAACATCCTCGGCTCAGAATATCTGCTGGATTTTCTTTCCCATCGACATGCATCAATTGATGTTCTTCGATCTTCTGGCGAATCTTCTTGACGGCTTGGAGTCCATTTGGAATCCAGGCGAATTGTCGCACTTCGGTCAATGTGTGTCGCGCAGACGCATGACGATTGTCTTCGTGTACCTTCTTGATGATCAAGTCCGCAACTTGTCCTCGAGGCAGAAAATACAGTGGCTTTGAACTTGAGACCTGCCGTGGTCGCCATGTCACCGTTCGAGGTGAAGAATATTTGTTAGACTAATCTTTATTATTCAAACAACGCTTATATAGAGTATAATCATGTCACGTTAGGAAATTAACCATGAAATAATATTATAAAATAATGTGTGGAAAAACAATTCAATACAGTATAATTAAACAATAGACAAATGTTATTAAGCTTCACGATAGTGACAATTCTAGTAGCTTTTAGATTTGAAGAAATAATTTTTCTTTATTCTTATTAACTTGCACATCTTAATTATTCTTTGTCTTTTTCAATAGTGAATCAAGAAAATGAGCATTTTCTAAAACTTTAATGTGTCCTATAAGTGTCTTGAGCTTACTCTTAATATAATTTTTATAGTTATATCTTAAAATATATACACTAGCTGACAAAAGTTTTGTCACAAATGTTTTTTCGGGTTTAACTTTTTTGTGACTTGACCAAATTGGCTGACTTTTTGATATTTTATGTGAATCAGTGTTTAAAATGTTATAGTAGCAAAATTTGGTTTAAATTACCGTGGCAATTTCGGTACCACGCATTCCGTTTTCCCTCATATTGATAACAGCTTGCCGGGCGACAATTGGAGTTTCTTTACGTTGAGTCATCTCTAAAATGTTGCCAATTACTGCTATTTTCAATAAATTATGAAGAAAATATAATTGAACTTTAAAAATTATTAAAAAATGCAGTGCAAGAAAAGTGCGTAATATCTTTGAGCTACGCATTTTACGATAAACGCTTGTCACTGTACAACGGATCATCGTAATCACAAGCGGAAATTTGTAAAATAATCTACAACCATATAAATCTATCATATCAAATTGGTCAAGGCACAAAAAAGTTAAACCCGAAAAACATTTGTGACAAAACTTTTGTCAGCTAGTGTAGCTTTACCTATCGAAGAACTATTTTGTTAGAATTTTTTTGTGCTCCCACTTTCAACGTTTCCTTTTTATTTTATAAAGTAACTACGATATAATTGGAAAATTAAAACTACACCCATTTGCACGTAAAATAGAAAAAATAACCAAATACCAGTTTTAAGAGCCAAATAATTGAAAAAAGAAAAAAATGTTTCCGTCTTTGTTAATAGTTCGCAACAATATTTTCAGAATAACATTTTCTTGTGTTTTTAATTGCATTGTGTTCTCCTTTTCAGAGATCGGTGCCTAATGGAAGAGGAAAAAAATAGGATGGAATGAGGTTTCTCGTTTGGACGGTCACATCAATGTGTGTTGTCTCAAGCTAATCGGCAGCACACATTGAAGAGGAATATACGATAAAGTCGCCTGTGGCCGTGTGACCGTCCATCTGAGGCTATAATTTTTCTTCTTTTTTTGCTCTTCCATTAGGCACCGATCTCTGGAAAGGAGAATATGTATAATCGTCACGTCAATTGAAAATGACGATTTTCCTATTTTTAAACATATTTTAAAATTCCGTGTAATATTTTTAAAGCCTGTTTAATGTCAAGTACATGGGCTTTTATTAAAATATTTAAAAAATTGAGAAATTAGATTAAAATAGTACATTAGAGTAAGTAAACGCGAGCTCCAACTGTTTACAGTTCAATTGGCGTGCTAAGGAAAATTTCGATTTTTCAAGATTTAAACGCTTTTTATTAATTTCCACGTCAAAGTTTAAATATACGTTTCACGTCAAACATTCAGGCTTACCTTAAAATATCTCCGATGCTTTAAGTGTCTACGAAATTTTGTCTTGAAGTGGCTCTTTTGATGCATTATTTTTAAGATATTTTTGGCGTGAATTGGATCAAGTTTGTTTTTGTAAAAGTCTAATTGTAGAATTTTGAGATTGTAAAGTCATTTTAAAGAACAATATTAAAAATTTATTAAAAAGAACAATATTAAAAATTATTAGTTCTATTAAAAAAAACGTTAAAAAACAATCAAAAGAGCACATTTTCAGAAATCTTGATTCAAACTGACCTCGGTCTAAAAATTAAAATTCGATATCATCATCAGAAATCGATTCAATATTTTTGCAAAAATTTATAGTAGAAATTTTTAGATTTTATAATCATTTCAAAATTCGTATTTCAGTCTTTGCAAAAACGCAACAAAAATCTAAATCAATCAAGAAAATTTTCAGAAATCTTGCTCCAAACTAACCTTGGTCAAAATGTCAAAATTCGACCATATTTGTGGAATTCATCTAATTTTTATAGGAAATTGTATCGTAGAATTTTTAGATTTTATAATTATTTTAAAAAGCGTATTTTATTCTTTGCAAAAACGCAACAAAAATTTAAATCGATCGAGAAATTTTTCTGAAATCTTGCTCCAAACTAACCTTGGTCGGAAAATGAAAATTCGATGATATTTTTTGAATTTCATCTGATTTTTATGGAAAATTATATCGTATAATTTTTTAGATTTTATAATTATTTTAAAAAGCGTGTTTTATTTTTTGCACAAACGCAACAAAAATCTAAATCGATCGAGAAATTTTTCTGAAATCTTGCTCCAAACTATCCTTGGTCGTAAAATGAAAATTCGATGATATTTATTGAATTTCATCTGATTTTTATGGAATACGAAAATATTATTGGAATTTAATATAATATGATGTTTATGAAAAATTTTATCGTAGAATTTAAAGATATTAGAGTCACTTTTAAGGAAAATTTACAATATTTTCGAAAAAACTTAAATTAACTAGAATTATAAAAGAAACTTTTCGAAAATCTTTCTCCAAACTAACCTTGGTCAGAGCATAAAAATTCAACGAAAAAGTTAAACCTAGATATATTTTTGAATGTTATTGCTCACCTAAGCCATTTACATTTGCCGTTTTTCTTATTTTACGATGATGGTGGATCACCTAACATTCTCATATGAACCTTTATCCTTCTCTATATAATATACACTTTTCAAAATAGCAAATTACTCATTTAAATGTTCTATCCTACTAAACTATTTCAAAACCACAACTTAAATGTATTAAAACATGAAAAATAATAAATAAACATCACAATGGGTCGTCCATCATTCTCGAGCACATGCACATTATTGGCATTGCTCTTCTACTGGCCGGATTAGTCACAACATGCAGGAGCAGGAGCAGCGGCACGAGAAGGCTTACAAACCTCTCCACATCTACATGTTCTTGCTCAGCTCATCATTATTATTATTTATAATTCCTCTTCTCTTCCATTGTCGTTCATTAAAACAAGCATTCGTTTTTTGCTTTTTGTTTTGTTGTTGTTTGGAAAATATGGTCTTGTTTTTTAACTGATATTCCATGCACGCCAAATATATAAACGCTTCCACTCCAGGGGAAATTGTAATTGCTGAGAATCGTCAGTTTTTTGTTTTAAATTTAGTATTTAAATTGCTAAAAAGCGGAAAACCCAAAATATACCTTCTCCTTTCTGATTTACGCCAACTGGAATAATCGATTTGAGTGATTCTACAATTGGGCGGGCTTTGCCCAAACTTACATTGTACCTAACTATCTCATTTAGCCGATATGTTGTTTGCCGGTATAACTAACATGGGTGATATATAAGGTAAAACGTCAAATAAGGTTTTTCCAAATGCTTAAACGCTTTCACTCCAGGGGAAATTGTAATTGTTGAGAACGTGAAAAATACGCTAAAAACATTTTAAAAAAACTAATACAAACCAACTTGAAAACGAAAAAATGAGCTCAGAAAAAGTATTCAAATCTAATATTTTCTGAATATTTTTTAGGGGTTTTTAGAGATTTTAAGAAAAATCTGGCCAACTAGAATAGAATAAATTTTCCTAAAGTACACGTAAAAGAAATAAGAAATTCTTAAAAATGAAAAAATCATCATTTCAATTTGAGTGATTCGACAGTACTTCACGTGAAGATACCAATTGGGCCGTTTTTTTTCCCAACTGTCGATTTTACCTGAAACAACCCCATTTAGCCAACACATCGCCGGTATCATTAACATGGGTGGTCTAGAAGGTAAAACGTCAAATAAGGTTGTTTCCAAATGTTTAAACGCTCCCATTCCAGGGGAAATTGTAATTGATGAGAATCGACAGGTTGTAAACTTGAGTTTTTTTAACTTTTAGGAAATTACGTTAAAAACATTTTTTAAAAATTAATACAAACCAACTTGAAAACGAAAAAAATGAGCTCAGAAGAAGTACTCAAACCTAATATTTTGTGAATATATTTTAGGGGTTTTTAGAGATTTTAAGAAAAATCTGGCCAACTAAAATAGAATAAATTTTCCTAAAGTACACGTAAAAATAATAAGAAATGCTTAAAAATGAAAAAAATCATCATTTCAATTTGGCGTGCATAATATTCCTTATCCTTGCTGATACAGGCCAACTGAAATATCTGAAATATTCAATTTGAGTGATTCTACAGTACTTCACGTGAATATACTAATTGGACGGGATTTGCCTAAATTTAGTTTTACCGGAAACTACCCCATTTAGCCAACATATCTTCGGTATAACTAATATGGGTGGTCTAGAGAGTCCAATGTCAAATAAAGTTTTTTCCAAATATTTAAACGCTTTCACTTCAGTGGTTCAAGGGATATTTTAAAGAGGCTTGTAATCTTTCCATACAAATTAGTTGATAACCTTCACGTGGATTCTCTAAAAATTTGCAAAATTGCCATTTCCATTTAGCGTGCGTACTATGTTTCCACATTTAAACCTTTGCATTTATTGAAAATATCTGGAAAATAGTGACTATCTTGCGATTTAAAAAATATTCCGGATTAAAAAGCAGCACGCCAATTTGTATTAATGATTTACTGAAGTTTACGCGCGTCTTACAATTTTTACGTGTATTTTGCAAACACCTAATATACGCCAGTTGGTCAGAATTTTCCTAAACTATCGAAAATTATTAAAATCTTAACTCAATTTTAAATTTGAGCAAGTTTTCTGAGCTCGAATTCAAGTTGGCGTGAAAGCAGACATTTATTTTTTCTTAAAAATTCTTGAGTCAACAAAAAACATTTTGATATATATGTCATTTTAAAATGCAAAATAATTTGGTCCCTTGACACCCAACGACTCGAATCGCATTTCACTTTAATTCGATTTAAGCTCAAAACATTTGGCAGTGCTTTAATCTTTCCTCCAAAATGTTTCTTGGTTTGTATACATTTGCCACCTAATTTGTTGATTGAACGTGACACCTCCAATGTGCTTAATTGTAATTTGTTGCACTAATCGGTGCTCAATTAGAAAACTTGTCCGTTTGAGTGAAAGTGTAAAGCTCTTGAAGAAAACTTGAAATCGAATTGAATTTCGTCTTAAATCATTTTCCTTCAATTTTGCCTCTCTCTCGAGCTCGTCGACTTTTAATTGCAGCAATTATATCGGCTGAAACTATCCGCTTCGATTTTATTTGTTTGGTTTCGTTTTGGTTTTTAAAAAAAAGAACAAGGAAATAAATACGAAATGGATAGGATGAGTTGAAGTGATTGTGAGCTCGTATTCAATTACAGATTCAATTACTCGTCAACGAGCTATATTTGTGCTCTTTCTAACTGAGAGAAAGAGATTGTGAAAGACTTATATACCTTATCCGATTGTGTTGATTTGAAAACGTCATTGTTGTTCTCTAATGGTTTATTATTCATTTTCAGACCCAATGGTATAGTCGACACATCGATGAGCTTCCTGATTATTGGAATCGTTGTGTGGAGCATTTCTTATCCGGCGCTGGCTGCGAATAATCGAAAAACTTTTTTTCGTTAGTTTTATTTTGTTTTTGTTTCAATCCAACAATGTTTGCTCTTTAAACTAGGTAACGTATTGAATTTATTTATCCACAAATACACTAGCTGACAAAAGTTTTGTTACAAATGTTTTTTCGGGTTTAACTTTTTTGTGACTTGACCAAATTGGCTGATTTTTTGATATTTTATGTGAATCAGTGTTTAAAATGTTATAATAGCAAAGTTTGGTTTAAATTACCATGGCAATTTCGGTACCACCCATTCCGTTTTCTATCATATTGATAACAGCTTGCCGGGTGGCAATTGGAGTTTCTTTACGTGGAGTCATCTCTAAAATGTTGCCAATTACTGCTATTTTCAATAAATTATGAAAAAAATATAATTGAACTTTAAAAATTATTTTAAAATGCAGCGCAAGAAAAGTGCGTAATATCTTTGTGATACGCGTTTTACGATAAACGCTTGTCACTGTAAAACGGATCATCGTAATCACAAGCGGGAATTTGTAAAATAATTTACAACCATATGAATCTATCATATCAAAAAATCAGCCAATTTGGTCAAGTCACAAAAAAGTTAAACCCGAAAAAACATTTGTGGCAAAACTTTTGTCAGCTAGTGTATATCATTGAAAGAATAGGTTTACCCATTACAAAATTAAATAGAACATCAAATTGAGCGTATAAACTGAAAACTCAGAAAACATACTTATGCGCAGGCGTATTCCGCCTGCGCTACTTGGGTTGAGGCTTCAGGCCTGAGCTGAGCTCAGGCATAGTTTCCGTTCAATGAAGCCGAGTTCCTTATAGTTTAGAATGTGAGGGACAAGTTTACGTGAAAAGTATTCAGAAGTTAATACGGCAAAGCTTAAGTTATACATTTAAATATTAGAATTTGCTTTATTCTCTTTGGCGTGAAATAGAAATAATAATTCATCGAGTCTTGTTTCACATCTAAAAATCGGTTAAATAACATTTACATTAATTAGGATTATTTCTGAAATCTTATTTCTTTATCCACCAAGTGTACTTGCCTTTCTGTAAATTATTTTGTTGCACAACATTGTTAAAGAGTGAAATACGTTCGCAAGCCAAAAACAGCCTTTAAAGATAAAGCTCCGAAAAAATGCTCAAATAGTTTTTTTTTAGCAAGAAATTCGGTTTTCCCATATATTAGCTCCAGAAATTAATTTCCGCGTTTTTTTACGGATATTAAACTATATAAAACTGGAGAAAAAAAAATTTTTATTCAAAATAATTTCCGTCATTAATAGGAAAATTTTGCCAGAGTTTGGACCACTTATGGATTCCATCATAATAGCACTGCGATTCGAAAACGGTGATGGCCTAACATTTTCATTTTTCTAACTAAATATTCTTTTTCATTTTTTAAAGATCAAAAATCAACACATAAAAATATTATTTATTAAAAAACATTATTTATTATTGTCCTTTTCAGGTTGCCTAATGGAAGAGGAAAAAAATTAGGATGGAATGCAGTTCTCGTTTGGACGGCCTCTCTTTTTAGACGGCCATTCTTTTTTACGAAATTATGGGCAGCACATATTTAAGAGGAATTGAGAAAAATGTTTTTTGTGGCCCCATAATTTTCTCTTCTTTTATTACTCTTCCATTAGGCACCGATCTCTGAAAAGGACAATATCAATTTAATTAATATTAAAGAAATATATATTAAGTATTTAAACAGATGCAAACAATATTAACATATCGTCGTCGCCAAATGCGATTTCCACCGCAAAATGTGGCGCACTTTTTAAATATTATTTTTTCATTTAATTTTTATGATTATATTCTTGTTTATGCTCGTTCTAAACTGTTTTTGCTCAAATAAATTGAAGAATATCTTTTAGATGTTGTTTCAATCGTGGAATGAATGTGGAAAATAATAAAAATCATAAAAATTAAATGAAAAAATAATATTTAAAAGAGTGCGCCACATTTTGCGGTGGTAATCGCATTTGGCGGCGACTATATATTTATTTAATAGCAAACAAAAATTAAAGCATTTATTTAATAACATAAACTTATAATTTAAACAAAACAAATATAAGTAACAATTAACCAATTAAATTAATTTACTCGTCATTATCATCTCCGGTATCCATTAAAAACCACTGCATAACGTCGTTTTGGTCCGCCATAAAATAACTACCATTAACATCCGTTTCTTCGTCAGTTTCCAAAGACTTTCCTAGCCACGTAATTAATTGATTTTTCATGAAAAACTGGAGCTTTTTATCCTTGTAGACTCCGAACGACATCGTAGCCAGTTCGTTTCCTACATGGTGGAGGGCTTCGATACCTTGTTCACCATATCTTCCCCATGATCGATGTTTACGGATAAAATTAGTTAAGTGGGCCTCCAGAAGATGCAGTTTATTGGTTAACGGTAATATATTTGTTTCCCTCCATTTTTTTGATAATTCCCTAATGTTTCCTTCGAGAATATAAATATTGTCCTCGCTGAAATCTATTGACACAGAAGCAAACTTTTCCACGTCAGATAAACACAAAAAAACAGGAGTCAAATTTACGTCTTCGTATTTTATCGGTATTCTCGTTTCCTCCAAAAACTTCAACAACTTGCTACATTGCCCTCATTTTAACAAAGAACTTATTTGGTGAGATACTTGGATCTTTGCTACCGTCAACTTCAAAAGAATTTCTGACATTAATAACATCATTTTGCCAAAGTTTGGGAAACTTATGAATTCTATCACAATAGAATTTTTCTGGTTTGGCCGCAGTCCATTTTTTGACGTCTTGATGATTTCGAAAGCGCTGCTCCATTGACCGAAAAAGATGATAATCCGACGGGGCAATGTCCGAAGAGTACGGCGGGTGTGGTAAGACTTTTCATTTGAACTCTTTCAGTGTATCCTTCACCGCTTGAGGAACATGCGGCCTTGCGTTCTCATGAAGCAATATGACCTATTCGTGTCGACCCGCCCATTCTAGTTATTTTACTGCGATTTCATGCCGCAACTGATGTCACTAGTTGATGTTGATAGCAAATTCGCATTTTTTCGCCAGGTTGGGGCAGTCAAAGTACAGAATTCCTTGTTGGGACTACCGTATGCACAGAAAGACCTTCTTCCCGTGGATGTTGGGTTTTGCGGTCGAAGTTATCGGTTCACCGGGACTAACCCACGATTTTCTTTGATTTGGATTGCCGTAGTACACCCACTTTTCATCGCAAGACTTTCTTTGAAATCTATCGGACAAGATTTGTAAAGTTGTTTTTCTCTGCTCTTTGTTGCGTTCTAAGAGCTCATAGGACATCCATTTTCCTTCCTTTTGAATCTTCCCCATTGCTTTCAATCGATGAGAACTTTTTGCGTGGCCCCGAGAGATGCCGCGAGTCGCTCCTGTGTTTGAGCCGAATCTTCATCCAACAAAGCCTCAAGTTCTTCGTCTTCAAATTTTTTGTCTGTCCTGACCGGTCTTTGTCGTTGACGTAAAAATCTGCCGATTTGAAACGCTGAAACCATTCTTGGCAGGTTCTTATGGATGGTGCAGCATCGGTGTAAGCTTGGGCAAGCATTTGGTGCGCGTCACTGGGTTTCTTCTTGAGTTGGAAAAGGAAAAGAAGAGATTCCCGCGAATGACGTTTTCCTAGCAAAAAGGTGCACATATTCTGAACCCAAAATAATGATTTTTATAAATTACGTGAAGAAAGTAATATATAAGTTGAAAGCTGATAATGTAGAGAACGTTATAGCATAAAATTCGTTATATAAAAATAATTTTATTTTTACAAAACATCAACAACAAAAAAACGCGGATATTAATTTCTAGACCTAATATTTGTATTCTTAATTGCGCGTCAACAGGAAAATACGACCTTCCAAATTTTAAGCGCGTCTGAAAATTGTTATGCCTTTTCAGTAAAACATGGATTAGGACAATTCAACTAGGCTTTTCTTAAACTATCTAAAATTATTAATATCTTTACAGAAAGATAGATTTGACCATGTTTACTGAGCTCATTTTATTATCATACCAGCTGGCGTGCAATGGTATACCTCACTTATAAGTCTTGATAGGTTATCAATCGATGATCTCTCGATCAATTGATTTGGTACAAAGATCGAATGACCCCGTTTTGCTCGATGGCGAGCGAGAAGTTGAGCTGCGAATTGAAGGCGATTTTCCATGTTTTGTTCGTGTTTTGTTCGGCTCCGAGTTTTTCGGCAAATTCCATCGAATGAAGATGATTAAGGATTTCTTTTGATTAAAGTTCATTTTTTCGGCAATTTCACAACTTGATGTCTGATATTTTTTTGATGATTTTTGCCTCGTGGATAGTTAATTTCTAAGCCTGAGAAACTCTACGAACTTATTCCTCAACCCAATAAATCGAATAGATGTAGATCATTGTGTTATCTGTTTTTTATAGAATATGATCGGTGTTTAGCGGATGGAGGACGGTGAATCCAACTTGTGAGCCAACCGTCCACCAAATGAAAATGAGACATTTTCTTTGTTTTATTCGTTGAGCTCATGAGACCCCCTGTTTTTCGGAAAATCCCATCGAATAAAGATGATTAAGAATTATCTTTTGATCACAGTTCACTTTTTCGGCAAATTTACGACTTATTTGGCGACCATCTTCCTTCAATAGTGCCTTCAGATTCTCTTCGTCTAATTCTGCAGGTCGTCCGCTTCGAAGCGTGTCTTCAAGATTTAAGTCCCCATTTTTAAATTTTGCAAACAATTTTTTCCTAATACACCTTTTCCATACACACTACATATTCCGAGCGGCTTCGGCTGCTTTTTGCTTTCGATGAAAAGCGAGATATCGAAAATGCTGATTTTTGCCTCCTGGATAGTTAATTTCTAAGCCTGAAAAATGATGAAAATTCAAAATTTCAGAACAAACTAAAAACACAGTTTTGTAGAGCAGAAAAAACGCTCTCAGATAAATATATAAACTTTACCAAACAACAAGAAAATTGTTGTGAAATAAATGATAATATAAAACCTCTACGAACTTATTCTTGAACCCAATAGTGTTGTTCTGCGTCGTTTCTCCTGCTCAATTCATATTTTTAATTCTTTCATTCTCTCATTGTCTAATATTCCGGCTAATTTATATAAAAACCTGATGTTTTGTTGAGATTTGAATAATTTATTATCAAAATATAAGAAATTGAACATTCAATTTCAATATTTTTGAATTATTTTCAATGGACTCAAAGCGATCATGAAACAAATATTCAATTTATGTTAATAATTTCTATGTTTTTCATTATATTTCTTCAAAATTTCTAGATCAATTACAGATTTATTACTTTTATTTTTTATGAAAATAAAATTAGAATTGTCAATTTCTTATATATGATAATAATTGCTTAAAATTTCATTTTAACGCTCTCCGAACTTATTACTCAACCCAATACTAATATCCTTCCGACAAGTTATATTTGAGCATGTTTTCTAAGCTCATTTTATAACCATACCATGTTGGCGTGCGAAGGATCATATTTAGAATCATCATATTCTCATATAGAAAGAAGTTATGGGTTTTAGTGGCAGCAATCCTTATATTAATCATGGTTGGCTTATATGGCAACACACAAGTTGTTTGAATATAATCTCTATAATCTAACTTCTTCTTTATAGTTTGTTTACGTCTCTTTACTACATTTTACCATTTCTTCCAAATTTGTTTCATTCAAAATTATAATAGAAATTGAGCAGGTCTCAGCTCAGCGCACATCCTTTCCCAATAGGCGAGGAGCCGAAGCTCTTGAGAATTGAACCTCATTATGTATTTATTAGTGAGACATGCGAGTTGAAAAGAAAATAGTGATTAGCAATGTTTTTGGTTGTGGCGCGCGCACTCTGCAAACAGATCTCACGCGGTGTTTTCATAAAATTTAATCGAAAGCATTGATATAATAGCGAGCATCGATTGATTTTGAGCGCGACGATTTCAAGAATCGATGCGAAACTTGGAGCGAATTGTCGAAACTCGCATCGAGCTGCTCGAATGGGACTCGAAGGAGACGAGCGAGGATTGTGCCAAGTGTCGAGCCCTCGACTGCGATATTATATTTGCATTATTGTTTACCATTGTTATTGCCTGTTTATTGGTGCTCATTATGATATTCTGGCTCAAGGGGGTGCTGCAATACGAAGAGTAAGTTGGAATTATTTTGTTGGGGGGACAAATGAGGCAAATGTTGTTGGATTGAAAAATTGATTTATTTGTTAATTAGAAGATGAATGTCTTTTTTGTTTTGTTGTTTTTCAGAATGCGATGAGCATTATGATAGCTCACAACAAGCGACTGGTGTGATTACATATCCGAGTCGACCGAATATATCCAATCATAATTTGCAAGTAAATTGGCTTAAATAATCGAAATTTAATTCAAAAATCGTTTAAAGTTAAAATGAGAACAAAACCTGATCTTTCAATTAGAGTAGAGAGAGGACTTAATCACAGTCGCTAGCCAAAAGAAAAGTTAAACTGCTCGTAATTATTATACTAGAAAAAATAAAAATACAGTACCGTCTAGAATGTTTTCCACTTTTCGTTTTTAGGTCATAACTCTCTTAAAATTTATAATTTTTTTGAAATTTTATGAAAATATCATTCCAAATTGAATGATAAAGTTGGGTGCTCAGAAAATCAGCTCATTTTGCAAATATCGACAAGATGCGCATACTTTTAGATAGTTTAATACGGGCTGGCTAGAGAAAATTACGTATCAATTTATATGAAAATAAAACGTGTAAATTTGTAAGGAACGTTTAAACATTGATAAAATAATTATTCCCATTTGGAGTGCCACACTTTTTTGAAATATTATTTTTTCTTTCAATTTTTATGATTATTAGTAATTTCCACGATTGAAATCTCTATGTCGCTTTTTCTTTTTTACTTTTAAAGATTTTTATGAATATTATATTATTATTTATTTGTAAATGTGTTATTTATTAAATCAACATATATAATGATTCTCAACAATTATATGTTGAAACATAAAAATATTTCACAATAGAGAGGATTTTTTTAAAACTAGTTGCTCGGTTTATAATATTTCCTAGCTAATGTACGACCTCGTGAGGGGTCAACAGTTCATCTTAATTTTATTCCCCATTTTCTTGTAAATAATGTGTTATAATTATTTTATGGTGAATAATAATTATTATTAGGGTGAACCAAAATTTTTTCCGATTTTTTATTAAAAATTTAAACATAATTTTACAATACATGAAAAACAATCAGGTTTCAAAGTAAAGACCATTTGACTCTATGGATTAAACCGATCTATCAGCAAGTTGTTCGATCCCGCTGCGGTGCCACTCCTTGTTCTTAGAGGCGAAAAACTCGCGGCTGGCACCCGTTTTCGACATCGACCAGGTCATTGAAGCTACGACCACGAAGAAAGTGTGCCATGGATCGGAAAAGGTGATAATCAGATGGCGGAAGGTCCGGACTATAAGTTGGATGGGGAAGAAGTTCAATGGCGTCGGCAGTGTGCGGCTTCCAATTTCCGCTTCCGATTGATCAATGCTGGATATTTCTCACCAAGTGCCGCATACATTCGATTAAGTTGAGCTCAATAAAGGTCTGTGAGTACTTATTGCTGGATTGGTCTCCACAGCTTCACGAATTGCTTCAGAATCCACTGTCGTAGGTCTTCCTGAATGTGTCTTGTCCTCGAGATTAGTGTCGCCGTCGTTAAATCTTTTGAATCAATTACGATCCGAGTACGATCCGAGACCATATTGTCGCCTTCAACTTCGAATATCTTTTTAGCTTCTCCAGCTGCGTTGAAGCTTTTTTCCAGTAATGGCGTAAAATAACACGAATTTCGGATTTTTCCATGTTTCTTCTACAAGTTAAACAAATTTTAAATAAAAGACGAATTAAAAATTTTAATAAATATTATGATAGAGCTGTTCAAGAGCTTTAAAAAAATATATAACACAGGTATATAAAAATCTTTATTTGGTAAAAAAAAACAATTCGATATAGAAAATCGGAAAAAAATTTGGTTCACCCTAATATAATCGACACTTTTCATAAATTACAATATTTATAAATTACTATAGCCTATTTCAAAATAGTTGACGACGCAATCACTCTGCAAATGCGGCATACTAATTCAAATTCATTTTCAAAACGATTATTTTATTCCATATAAGCAATAAAAACTAAAAAAATGTCACAGAAATAAAAAAAAATGAATTAGAATTAATATGCCGCATTTGCAGCATGATTGCGTCACCAACTATTTTGAATTTATTTTGAAATTTGAATTTTGGCTATATGAGTTTTTCTGATTTGATTGTGGAACACATTTATGCGAAGCATAAAAACCTTCAAAATATTCCCATTCGTTCCCGAACTCATCTAAAAATTGCAAAGTCAATTTTAGTTTTTGTTTTTTATTTTTTTTAGTCAATAAATAATAATATAATATTCACAAAAATTTTCTACAGTAAAAAAAAAACGACATAGAGATAGACTAGCATCACTAATATGTAGCATCACTAATACAAATATACAAATATACAATACTAATACAATTCATTATTCGTGGAAGTGTTTTAGGTCGGGCTCTCAGATTTTGATAAAACTTTGCAGATAGATTCCTTATGATCCAAATAGTATACTGACAAAATATTAGGACCCACAAAACGGTTTAAGTAGGTAAAAAATGGGTTTGAAATCCAAAAAATCGCGATCATTCTATAAATAATGATTCCGAAACGGTGGGACAACAGCCCAGTGGTAGAACGATCTCTGCACTTTGCGCTTGACGGTGGCGTGACTGTGTTTTGCACGAAAAGTGCTCCTGTTTGGACGCGAGGTGCTTTTTGCATGAAAACAGACTCATCCTGTTATATAGCGTAAACACGTCATCAATCTTTGTTAAAATTTGATGTTTTTTGGAGTGAGGACGCTTCGTGTAATTTTGATGAAACTTTGGTTACTTTTTCGGTTTAAAGTGAATGTGCTGGCGGCAGTTTTGCACGTGTTTTGATAATAATTTCGTGCAAAACACAGTCACGCCAGAGTTGATCCGTGTCCCATCGTTCTACCACTGCGCTGTTGTCCCACTGTTTCGGAAGTTAATAAAATCATTATTTATAGAATGATCGCGATTTTTTGTATTTCAAACCCATTTTTTACCTACTTAAACCGTTTTGTGGCTTCTAATATTTTGTCAGTATACTATTTGGATCATAAGGAATCTATCTGCAATGTTTTATCAAAATCTGAGAGCCCGACCTAAAACACTTCCACGAAAAATGAATTGGTAAAATCAGGAGCTTAAAAATTTAACTTTGACCTAACAAATCGTAAAAATTTAGAGAACAGGAGATATTTTAGGGTAAGTCTATAATATTAACTTAAATTTTAGTTCTAGAAATACACGTTGAATTCGATAAAATTGCGTTTGAATATTGCAAAATCATCATTTTCATTTGGCGTGCCCTTCTCTTGTAAGAAACGGTGCTCAAATCTAATATTTTGTGAATATTTTTTAGAGGTTTTCCGAGATTTTGAAGAAAATCTGGTTAACTGGCGTAGACTATATTTACACGTGAAAAATGAAAAATCTTCATTTCAATTTGGCGTGCATAATATTCCTTATCCTTGCTGATGCAGGCCAATTGAAATATCTGAAATATTAAATTTGAACAATTCTACAGTACTTCACGTGAATATACCAGCTGGGCGGATTTTTTCCAACTTTCGATTTTACCTTAACTATCTCATTTAGCCAACATATAGCCGGTATAATTAAAATGGATGGTCTAGAGGGTTCAATGTCAAATGTCATATGTCATAACTCTCTTAAAAGTTATTATTTTTTTGAAAAACTCCAAATTGAATTATAAAGTTGGGTGCTCAGAAAATATGCTAATTTTGCAATGTCGACAAGATAGTTTAAGACGGGCTAGGAAAAATGACGTATCAATTTATATGAAAATAAAACGTGTAAATTTGTAAGATACGTTTAAATATTGAAAAATATTTATTTCGATTTGGAGTGCATCCCAAATTAAAATTAAATTTGGGGGTTCAGAAAAGATGCTTAAATTGATTTTTTTTGCCGTACCGCCGCAATTGAGGCGCACTTATTGAAATATGATTTTTCATTTAACTTTTGTGATTATTATGTTCCACATTTATTCCACGATTGAAACAACATCTAAAACATATTCTTCAATTTATTTAAGTAAAAACAGTATAGAACGAGCATAAACAAGAAAATAATCATGAAAATTAAATGAAACAGGTAATCGCATTTGGCATCTACTATAAAATACAAATTTTTGTCAAAGTTTTGGAAAACTTTTCGAACTTTCCTTTGGTGTTCTATTGAGAAATCCCCTTTTAAACTATTGGAAATATAAGCCCAAATTAAAATTCCTGAGCTCCTTGAATTATTTTTTGTTTTTAAACAAAATGGGCCGAGAAACACCCACGAATTCACAACATAATGCAATTTGCAGTGTCTATACACGTTTGTTGCGCGACCGGGGCAACGTGTAAAGCTCGAGTTCGAGCACTTTGTACTCGCCGGTAGCTCGGAGAGCTGCGACATCGAGTACATTGACATCTACTCCGAAGTGCGGCGATTCGACGAGGACATCCTTGAATCCGCGCTAGGGGGCAGGTATTGTGGTACCGTTGCGCCCAAAGTCCGCATCAGGTGGGGGAGAAGTCAAGCACCTGGCATTAGTATAACTCTTTGTTGCAGTCTTCACAATATATTAAAGGTTGTACTGCATTCGCGAGCCTCAAATCGCGATCCCGATGATTTTGGCTTCAAGGCGACTTATTCTTTCATCCCTGAAGGTTTGTTTAATCAATTATTTGGGCGTTTTAAGGAAAACTTTAAATATAAAAATCGAACATTTCAATTGGCGTGCATTTCAGATCAATACATAGCCGGTGACTTGATTCCATCCACGGTGTGCAGTTATATAATCGATTCCACCAAGAGACCTAGCGGAATGATATATTCGCCAACATACCCTGGATCCTACCCAAGGGTTTTTTTTAAATGAAAAACTCGTTAATTAAGGTGTCTTGTAGAACATGCACTGCTCATATTTGCTGCGTGGACAGCCTGGAGAGAGGATTCGAGTATTTTTTAACGATTTCGACGTCTTCTTTGGCGGAGAACAGTAGAGTGCATGTTGTCAATGGTTTACAAGAATGATTTTGTTTAGTTGTCCATATGACAGTGTTACCATATATGACGGATCGACGCCAAGTTCGCCGATTATTCGAAAAGTTTGCGGACTGCAGCAGAGGATGGAGGTTTATTCCATGTCTGACTCGATGCTCATTCATTTTAACACCACGAATCCGGCAAAAGCTGATCCTAGAGGGTTTGTTAGTTGTTAATTCAAACGGTTTTTATTCCTATGAGAAGTATTGTGAGCACTTCTATCAGATAAGCTAACACGTTTTTTTCTTTATGAGTCCAAAACTTTAAAAAAAAGGGAAACACTAGTAGCTAGCCAATATTTCTCGAATATTTATTTATTTAAAATAACGCGTACCAGGCACGTGAAGAAAGTATAATTAAAATACCACAAATTACTTGGACATACAAAAAAGCAAAGAATATATTTATTAAGGATATTTTAAGGAAGTAATCTCCTAATCTCCTAATTGAAGTAATCTTCTAATTGAAGTAATTAATCTCCTAATTGAAGTAATCTCCAAGGGGAATTATATATATATATATATAAAGTCTAACTGTTCATATAACATCAAGTTCACATAGAAGGTGAAGACATGAGCAATTAAATGAGCCAGTCGATTGAAAAATGCGGGTGGCGTCCACTTGAAGAATTTTTTTTTCAATTTTCACGTGATTAACAAAATACACGTATAAAAATTGCAAAATCATCATTTTCATTTTGAAGCAGCGTGAAATGTAGAAAACGCGAAAATTTCGAATATCATATTTAAATCCTAGGTTCCTTTCAATTTTCCGGTCCGGAATAAGTTCTCTCTATCCGGAATTTCGGGTCAGTCATAAATAAGTTAATGTAGATTTCAGTTAGTCTTATCAAATACTTGTTAATTAACTCTAACCCCCGCCAAAAACGCAAGATCAAACCAAAAGTTAAATCCTAGGCTCCCTTCGTTCCCGTCAATTTACCGGCCCGGAATAGGTTTTCTCTATCCGGAATTTCGAGGAAATTTTAAGCTAATTTATGTAGATTTTTATTAGGCTTATGAAACACTTGGAAATCAACTCTAACCACTCCAAAAATGCTCAAAATTTTGATCAACCTAAAAGTTAAATCCTAAGCTCCCTTCGTTACCGTCAATTTACCAGTCCGAAATAGGTTCTCTCTACCCTTAAATTTAGGTCACTTGTAAACAAATTTGTGTAGATTTCAATTAGTTTTATCAAATACTTGTCAATCAACCAAAAATGCTTAAAATATTGATCGAGTCACAATTAATTTCCAATTTCCTTTCAATTTTCCGGTCCGGAACAAATCCTAGATCCGGTTTTCCGAGTCAATTATAAATTGATATTTGTAAATGCTAATAGTTGTTAACAAACACGTTTAGATCCTCTTTAATTTCACGGAAAAATGTACAAAATATTGATCGACTAGTAATTATATTCCAATTACCTTTCATTTTCCGGTCCGGATCAGGTTATCTCTATCCGGAATTTGTGGTCAGTTATAAATTGATCTATCCAAATTTCAATTAGTCTTATGGAATACCTGCTAATCAACAATAAGCCCGGCAAAAATGCTCAAAATATTGATTGTGTCAAAATTTAAAATCCCGGGTTTGTTTCATTTTTCCGGTCCTGAATAAGCTCTCTCTATCCGGATTTTTGGGTCAATTATACATTGATTTATGTAGATGTCAATTAGTCGTATCAAGTACCTGAAAATCATCTCTAAACTGACAAAAAATGCTCTAAATATTGATCGATTCGTAATTATATTCCAATTACCTTTCATTTTCCGGTCCGGAATAGGTGCTCACTATCCGATATTTTGAGTCACTTTTAAGTTAATTTATGTAGATTTCAGCTAATCTTATGAAATTCTTGAATATCATCTCCAAACGGACGAAAAAATGCTCAAATTTTTTACCTATTCACAATTAAATCCCGGGTTCCTTTCAATTTTCCGGTCCGCAATAGGTTCTCTCTATCCAGAATTTTGAGTCTATTATAAGTTAATTTAAAAAACATTTCTATTATTCTTATCAAATACTTAAAAAATAAACTCGAACCCTCGACAAAAATGCTCAAAATATTGATTGAGTCAAAATTAAATCCCAGGTTCATTTAAATTTTCCGTTCCGAAATAGATTCTCTCTATCCGGAATTTCGGGTTGAGTTAGTTAATGTAAATTTTAATTAGTCTTAGAAAATACGTGTAAATCAACTCAACAATCACGAAAAAATGATCAAATTCACATTCTATTCACCTATTCACATTTAAATCCCGGGTTCTTTTCAATTTTCCGGTCCGGAATAAGTTCTCTCCATCCAGAATTTTGAGCCAATTATAAGTAAATTTATGTACATTTCAATTATTCTTATCAAGTAAACTCGAACCCCCGGCAAAAATGCTCACAATATTGATCGAATCATAATTAAATCATAAGCTCCTTTCAGTTATTCTGATTATATGGTTTTCTAGGAACAACAATCCAATACTTAATCTCAAAGAAAAACATTTCAGTTTCATAATGGAATACGAGTTTTCTTCCCGATTCGTGAACGTGAAAAAGCTGCTCGGCGCGCAAACCGGCGTGACACACGTACGCGGCACCGAATGCGACATTCGCGTCGAGAGCAACCGCGAAACAACGCACACCATTTCGAGTCCAAATGTAATCAATTCATCCATTCTCGAAACCTTTCTCATCCTTTACGCAATTACAGTATCCCAATGCTTATCCGCCGAACACCACGTGCTCCTACATCATCCATGGCCTGCAGGGAGATCAGAATCTTGAAAAGGTGATACTCACGTTTGACGCGATCGCCGTGCTTTCCTACGACACTACGTAAGAGCAGAATAATCGATGCCGCATGAATAACCGTTTGCAGGCCGACGATGAGCCCATCAGCCGATGACATTGCGTGTCCCAGCGCATGGGTGGGCATTGCTATCAGCGAGGCCAACATGAAAGCCGTCCTCTCATCGACCGACGATTCGACGTTTGATGTGACGCTTTGTGAACGAATCAGTGACGGGTCGACGTTATTAGGGCCGTATATTAGTGGCGGCCCGCGGATGGTTATTCAATTTGGAACCACTGAC
Organism: Caenorhabditis plicata; assembly: GCA_963931815.1. Taxonomy (NCBI): domain Eukaryota; kingdom Metazoa; phylum Nematoda; class Chromadorea; order Rhabditida; family Rhabditidae; genus Caenorhabditis; species Caenorhabditis plicata. The sequence goes on along the minus strand of OZ007492.1, from coordinate 9,016,062 downwards.
ACGAGGGATGACGGGGCGACCCCGCTTGGGTTCAAGGCTACTATTGAGTTCAAGACAGGTATAGTAGAAAGGATAGATTAGTTGGCTGAAAATATAATTTAGTGAATTAGTAAAACGCTTAAACAATCTTAGAAACGAAAATGAAAAGTGTAACGCACTTTTTTTTAAAACAATACTGATTAGCTTCCCCTAATATATTCAAAAAACTAAAAAAAAATTGCCTTCCTTATCTAGCGGATAATTTTGAGAATCCAGCCCAAAACCAAACTTAAGAATAACGTAAGATATTAACAAACTAAAACTTAATAATAAATTGCATGACGAGTATAATATACACAGTAAATCGTCATAAGTCGGTGTTTGTAAACCGGACGCTAGTCGGAAGCAAGATGGAGTCCGCGACAAAATCCAATCCGATGTAGCGTCTGCGGTGGGTTCGAATCCAGTCGATTACAACAATGTAATAAATATAATAAGTTTGTAATAAACAAATAAGGGCGCGAGCCATTTACCGAAAAATTCGCACACAAAGGATACTCAGTGCTAGTGGGCCGGACGCAAGATGGGGGCCGCTGTGGGTTCGATTCTCCTCACCCCATCACCCTTTTCTTTTATAAACAACACTAATACTATAATACTAATACTATAATACTATATTTTATGTTCTTGATGGGGACAGTCCAAGGTATATATATATAATATTTATTAAACTAAGAATAAAGTAGGACAATAACAATATGAAGAGAATAAAATACAAAACGGATAACACAACTACTCAAAAGGACATGGTCCCAAAAACAGCAAAGCCCAAAATAACAAATGACCGCCCGAGGTCATTCTGCCCGGGACGAGAATAACGTCAATAACTATCTGTGGCACATTTGAAGATGCAGAGTGTAAACAGGATCATGCGTTCACCACAACACCTCCCATGCTGAAAAAGACGCAGGGCCAACGCGGAACGGTGCACCCTTTAGCGGATTCGTGGATCAGGAGACTCGTCCTCATGGCCAACTACCATGTTTAAAGTAGGCCTGTAACGTTCCGTAGGTTTTCTACGTCTCGTGCTCCTCCGCAAGATCGGAAAATTCTCTGATGTGTCTTCTCCGTGCACAGTCACATTTGAATTAGATGGTGAAACAAGGGGGGAAGGGGGAACGGGCGCATTTAATAACAAGTTATCTTCTTGGTCCCAACTTGCTGCCTCAACTTCCGTCATGTTGTTTGTTGTATGATCTTCGACAATTGTATCTTCGACATTTGTATCTTTAACAACCTTGGACCATTCAGCATATAGCTCGTCTATTGTTGATTTACCTGACCTCTCGACAAAATTAATTAGATGGTCTCTCATTTTTTGGTCTCTCACGTCTCTCAGTCCAGTAATGAAGAAAAATACCTTAAATTCTTCCAGCGTCATTTCATTGAATTTCGCGTTCTCTACTAGACGATTTACCTTATTTAAATATTCCAAAACAGACCCATCTTTAATGACCCTGGTGCATGCAAACCGTTTCGATAGCATCGAAACTTGTGTGTTGAACATTTCCTGTAATCTGGAAACAATTTCTGAAAACGATAACTCGATATGATTCTTCGGAGCGATTCTGTTTGATAGCTGTTCGAATACATTACTCGACAGCTTCGAAACCAACAACTGCCGTTTCCCTCCATCGGATAGTTCGCAACCTTCAACTTCGAAACACCCCTTGTGTTTCTCAAACCAACGATCGAAGGTTAAACCTTCATCGATGTCATATTCGAAGGTGTCCATACGGCTAGCTATAGCACTAATGGTTTCTGCTTCGCTTTTCCTTCCTTCTTTTCTATCAAATCGGTTAATTAGTTCAGAATGCAGCTCGAAATTCTGTTTCTGCGATTCATCTAAACGCGCCGACAGTTTCTCTACCAGTTCAATTAATTTTGCTTCGACAGACATTTTCTAAATTATTTAACAATTAAAGAATTCGAATTTACCTGATCGCCACTTTTATGTTCTTGATGGGGACAGTCCAAGGTATATATATAATATTTATTAAACTAAGAATAAAGTAGGACAATAACAATATGAAGAGAATAAAATACAAAACGGATAACACAACTACTCAAAAGGACATGGTCCCAAAAACAGCAAAGCCCAAAATAACAAATGACCGCCCGAGGTCATTCTGCCCGGGACGAGAATAACGTCAATAACTATCTGTGGCACATTTGAAGATGCAGAGTGTAAACAGGATCATGCGTTCACCACAACACTATAATATAATAAATTAATGTTAATGTGATTTAGACTAATGTGTGGTACAACTAAATAATAAGTTCTTCTTAGGGGTGGTATTTTTTCGTTACAATACGGCTCCCCTTCTTCTTGGCGACCCGAAGAGTAGTAGTTGTTGTGAGGATCCGATGTAATCTTAATATTAAACGTCCAATATGGCTTACCTGTCGGACACTACCGAGAACACAGAACACCCAGCTCTTCCACATACGGAATACAATAGAAGAATATAGTCAATAAGGAGCTAGAATAGGAGCTCACATCTCACCCACGGTCGAGACGCTTCTCCCAAATAGAAGCTACCTTCCCGTTGCCCTGTCGAGTGAGCAACTCATTTTCCTTGTGATTCGTGGAGGCGGAGTCGTGTCTTCTTTTGTGCCGCACTGCATGATGTTGTAGTGTTCCGCTCGCTCGACGGCGTAGCGGTCCACACATGTGTCATCTTGGGTATGTAACATTTCTATTAGTGATGCTATACAAAATATCTCTGTGTCTCTTTTTTATTTTTCAAGATTTTAAATGACAACCTTTGAATTATTAACAATTAACTTTCTCAACAATCGTATAACGACTCACTCAAAATATGGATTCAATTAGCATCCAGTTAGCGTCCGGCTAGAGTCCGGTTAACGTCCGGATAGAGTCCAGATAGAGTCCGTTTTGCATCCGCTGAGAGTCCGGTCAACGTCGGGCTGGAGTCAGGGCAGAGTCCAGTTAGCATCCAGTTAGCGACCGGTTAACGTCCGGCTAGAGTCCGGATATAGTGCGGATAGAGTCCGTTAAGAACCCGATGGGTTCGGTTAACCTCGGGCTGGAGTCAGGGCAGAGTCAGGCCAGAGTTCAGTTAGCATCCAGTTAGCGTCCGGCTAGAGTCCGGTTAACGTCCGGCTGGGGTGAGGTCAACGTCGGACTAGAGTCAGGGCAGAGTCCAGTTAGCATCCGCTTATTGTCAGGTTAACGTCCGGCTAGAGTCCAGATAGAGTCCGTTTAGAACCCGGTGAGTTCGGTTAACGTCCGGCTAGAATCCGATCAACGTCGTGCTAAAGTCAGGGCAGAGTCAGGGAAGAGTTCAGTTAACATCCAGTTAGCGTCCGGCTAGAGTCAGCGCAGAGTCCGATTAACGTCCGGCTTGTCGCCGCCACATCCGGCACGACCACATTGACTGTATTATTCCTATTATACTAGTTGTATACCTGTCAGTCTTCTACCATACCATATGTTCATTACTATATAAACATCCAAACTACTATTTTAATAATTTCTTGTTAATCTACCACTGAATAAACTATATTACATATTCTGAAACTGTTACACGGCTAAAGCCCGACTAGAGTCCGGTTCTAGTTAAAGTCCGGATAGAGCCCGGATAGAGTCTCCGAGTCCCGTACAGTCAGGGCAGAGTTCAATTAGCATCCAGTTAGCGTCGGGTTAACATCCGCATAGAGTCCGGATAGATTCCGTTTAGAACCCCGTGAGTTCGGTTAACGTCCGGCTAGAATCCGACCAACGTCGGGCTAGAGTGAGGGCAGAGTCCAGTTAGCATCCAGTTAGAGTCCGGCTAGAGTACTGTTAACGTCCGGATAGAGTGCGGATAGAGTGCGGATAGAGTCCGTTTAGAACCCCGTGAGTTCGGTTAACGTCCGGCTAGAATCCGATCAAAGTCGGGCTAGAGTGAGGGCAGAGTCCAGTTAGCATCCAGTTAGAGTCCGGCTAGAGTACTGTTAACGTCCGGATAGAGTGCGGATAGAGTGCGGATAGAGTCCGTTTAGAACCCCGTGAGTTCGGTTAACGTCCGGCTAGAATCCGATCAACGTCGGGCTAGAGTGAGGGCAGAGTCCAGTTAGCATCCAGTTAGAGTCCGGCTAGAGTACTGTTAACGTCCGGATAGAGTGCGGATAGAGTGCGGATAGAGTCCGTTTAGAACCCCGTGAGTTCGGTTAACGTCCGGCTAGAATCCGATCAACGTCGGGCTAGAGTGAGGGCAGAGTCCAGTTAGCATCCAGTTAGAGTCCGGCTAGAGTACTGTTAACGTCCGGATAGAGTGCGGATAGAGTGCGGATAGAGTCCGTTTAGAACCCCGTGAGTTCGGTTAACGTCCGGCTAGAATCCGATCAACGTCGGGCTAGAGTGAGGGCAGAGTCCAGTTAGCATCCAGTTAGAGTCCGGCTAGAGTCCTGTTAACGTCCGGATAGAGTCCGGCTAACGTCCGGTTAAAGTCCGACTAGAGACCGGATATAGTTCGGATAGCATCAGTTTATCTTCCGGCTAGAGTCCTGTTAAAGGTTTCGCGTCCCGTCAACGCCCACAAACTCCGAGAATATTTATTTTAACGAATCTCTTAAAATCCAAAACTATTTTAAATATTAAAATGATCTTAAGTTGTTAAGAAAGTTTTTATATTTCAACATAATTAATACCCACATAAGTACGCAAACACCATCTTCTGTATTTTATTTTATAAAATCAGCAAAAAACGCTAAATTTTTCATTGTCTCTTTGACCTTTTAAGCACTTGTTTCACGTGCTTCCAATTTATTTGTAAAACGTGATTTTTTCCATTTACCATCTCTTACAATGGTTGAAAACTACTAACGAGCACAATTCATTTCCTCAAATTTCCTTCTTCAGACTTTGGCGTGACTGGAAGATCCTTGGGCACTTCCAACGAGTGCAAGTTCTTGTTCTCTTCCTCCAGCGGATTCTTCAATTCACCTCGATATCCAGCGAATTATCCACTCGACACCAATTGCACGTACTTCATTGTGGGCAGCCCTGGAAAAGAAATCGTGCTTCATTTCGAGCAATTCGCTCTTCAAGACGAGCCAAGTTGCGATGATTGGCTCGACGTGTACGACGTGTTCCATGAGGGCGACATTGAGCGTTTGGAATTGAAGCGTAAGTTAACTATTAGAAGTAAATCGCAACAAAATAATTTGTAGAAAGGTACTGCTCGAATGTGTTCCCTGGTCCACTGGTGTCGTCATTTGGCTCGCACGAGATGCGCGTGGTGTTCTCATCGAGCTCAAAGCACTCGGCCAACGGCTTCAAGGCGCTATTTGAAATCCGCGACTCGCGCTTGGAAGACGTGCCCAGTGGAAATCAGACGAGTAAGGGCGGTGGAACGCACCGCTGCGGCGGCATCATCGAAGCAACCGATGAAGCGACCAGCGGACATCTGGCCTCACCCAACTACCCAATCAAGTACAACAAGGACACCCACTGCGACTGGCGGATCGTCGCCCGCCAAGGGAAACGCATTCTCCTTAAGATGGATGCCATCGACGTTGAGGGCGAAATGGCCGACGACTCGGCGTCTTGCCAAAAAGCGGTAATACGCGTGGAAGGCGCGCCACGCACCGAATACTGCGGCCAGCACATTGAAATGTTCGAGCCGCTGTTGTCGAAGGAGAACGCGGTGCGCATCAGGCAAGTCTCATCTGACACATCCATTCGGATGGAATTGTTTCAGTTTTCTAACAGCTCCGGACAAAGTCAATGGCCTGAAAGGATTCAACATCGCATGGACGGAAGTGGAACCCATTGCAGACGGTAAATTGATCAATGGGCTCATCTGATGTTGTTTATTGTAGGCAATGAGTCCCACTGCGCCACGTCTTCCATGTACTTGTGCACGTATTCGAAATTGTGCATTGATGCCAAATTGAGATGCGATGGACATGATAATTGCGGGTATTCGGTGCAAGATGACAGTGATGAGCAGCATTGTGAGTTATGGCTTAAACTAGGGGCACAGGTTAAATTTATTGATGGAACGCCAATTTTGTCAATGTTTCAACGTGTCTTATTAATTTCATATAATTTGACAACCCATTAGCGTTTCTTATATTATCTACATAGTCACGCTTCTTATCGAAGCAAAAGGAATGTTTTTCCTGAGTCTCCAACTTACAAGTTAGCCACGGCATTTGTCATATTTACCTAGTGCGGGATAATTTTTGAAAAGTGAATCAAATTAGTCGAACGCACGCCAACTAAAAATAACGATTCTAGCGTGTTTGAAAATTTTTGCGTCTTTTAAACAAAACATTTTTCGCATCAATTTAATAAGGCTTGCCTTTAACTATCTAAAAATGTGAATATCTTTCCAACAAGTTCCATTTGAGCGCGTATTCCATATATTAGGGTGAACCAAAATTTTTTTCTGATTTTTACTTAAAAAATTAAACATAATTTTACAACTCATGAAAAACAATTCCGTTTCAAAGTAAAGACCATTTGACTCTATGGCTTGAACCCATCTATCGGCAAGTTGTTCGATCCCGCTGCGGTACCACTCCGTGTTCTTAGAGGCGAAAAACTCGCGGCTGGCACCCGTTTTCGACATCGACCAGGTCATTGAAGCTACGACAACGAAGAAAGTGTGCCATGGATCGGAACAGGTGATAATCAGATGGCGCAAGGTCCGGACTATAAGCTGGATGTGCAAGAAGTACAATGGCGTCGAGATTTTTTATCTTTTCCTTCGTTTTGGGCATACGGAGCTCTTTTTGAGCAGGTTTTTTTATTACCGTATTCAGCTCATTGAGCTGATTAAAATGAGCCTAAGCACAAGGCGCTACGTGCTCATAGAGCCGAGAAAATGAGCAAAAACTTTTGAAAAAATTTTTTCACGTAAATATTTCGATGCTCCATTTCAGAAGAATGTGCTCATTTTGAGAGACGCGTGTTAAATGCTCTTATACAGAATTTTTTTTCTACAACATATCCTGAGCACAACCTTGTAGGTGCTCACGGAGCCGAGAAATTAAATTTTGAAATTTTTTATTTTTGTGCATTTTTTGATGCTCCAGTTTGGGCGTACGGAGCTCTTTTTGAGCAGGTTTTTTTGCATTACCGTAATCAGCTCATCGAGCTCTTTAAAATGAGCCTAAGCACAACTTTCTACGTGCTCATAGAGCCGAGAAAATGAGCAAAAAATTAAAAAAAAATTTTTTCACGTAAACATTTCGATGCTCCATTTCAGAAGAATGTGCTCATTTTGAGAGACGCGTGTTAGATGGATTGGTCTCCACAGCTACACGAATTGCTTCAGAATCCACTGACGTAGGTCGGTATGAGTGTGTCTTGTCAATGCGTATCTTGCAAAAAAGTGTGGACAAATTGCCAAACCACGCCCTTCACCTTTTATTTAAATTCTTTGTTTTTTAAGGACTTTAAAATCGTTTTTGAACCTTAAAACAAATTAATAAATCATTAATCAATAACTCTAAACGATCATAAAACAAATTAAATCAAATTCGAAGAAGTTATGATTCTAAAGATAAAAAGAATTTAAATAATAAGTGAAGGGTGTGCTTTTGCAATTTGTCCACACTTTTTTTGCAATATACGCATTGTTCCTGGCAGTGAAGTGCATGTATATAAAACTCTTTATTTGGTAAAAAAAACAATTAGACAAAAGATATAGGAAATCGGAAAAAAATTTTGGTTCACCCTAATAGAAAGAAGTTCTGGGTTTTATTTGTAGCAATCCTTATATTAATCATGGTCTTATTCCTCATCCCAATATATTTGGCGTGCTTTTTCACTTTTTAATAAATAGAAAATCAATTTAACTAAATAAATAAAAGTTAACAAAATAAAATTAAAAATTAGTTTGTCCAACAGCAATTAATCGAACAATTATTTTAGAGCCCTTCAATTATAATAAAAATTTTAAACTGCCGCCATATGGTATCGGTAAAATCGCACAAATTCACACCAAATTGAATGGTTAAGTTGGGATCTCAGAAAAGATGCTCATATAGTAAATTTCAGCAAGAAGCACATTTTTTGGATAGTTTAAGACGGGCTAGTACCAATGACGTGTCAAATTATATGAAAATAATACGTGTAAATTAGAAATATTATCAAAATCTGAGAAATTGACAATTCCAATTTTATTTTTATAAAAAATAAAAGTAATAAATCTGACGTGATCTAGAAATTTTGAAGAAATATAATGAAAAAAGAGAAATTATTCACGTAAATTGAATATTTGTTTCATTTTATCTATGAGACCATTGAAAATAATTCAAAAATGATCAAATAGACCTTTCATATTCTTAGATTTTGATAATACATGTTTAAATTTTGAAAAATATTCATATCGATTTGACGTGCAAATTTTGCAGAACAAGTTCTTAAAGAATAAATATATTATAAACGCGCTTCTCAATCTTAGCTAACGTTGACTCCATTCTTCCTTAACAATTAATATTAAAGGCTCATTGAAAGAAAGCTCAGCGGATCGCACAGTCGTCATAGCCGCTGTATTTTGCGGAGCCATCTTCCTCTTCATCTGCGGCTTCTTCTTCTACCTCTTCAAAAAGAAGCTCGAAAAGAAGAAGAAGAAAAAGCGCAAGGACAACAGCCGTCACAGGTTCGTTCATTCCCATTGTCTCGCTCATAAGACTTTCTTCAGACAACGTCAACCTTATCGCCAGCAGCGACCCGTCAGTCGACAACACAATGACCCCTTAGAGTAAGAGAATCCGCGGTGATATTCAACAACGAACGTTTAGAATCTCATCGCCGGCGACTAGTCGATTCGTTCATCATGACGCTACCGGCATGTTCCCGCCAATTCAACTCCATCAGACGGCTTACGAGTAACTCGTGCACACTCCTGTTTGCGAGCATTTTATTTGTTTGTTATTTATGGCATTTTTTCACTTTTCTATTAAAATAATCTAACTATACAATGTTAATGCAGAATATTATTTTGTTTATTGTCTTTCAGTTTATATAAAATTGCATTACTCTTTTTATTATTTACACGTGTAATCCACCATAAAAACCTGAAACGAATTACTCGCGTGAAGTGTGAAATTGTCCATCTTGGTTTCGTTCTCATCATCCGTATCGATTAAGTCACAATCCGGGAATATTCGTTCTCCGCTGCACGCAACAACTTGATCAGCTTTCGAACTGAAATTATTTGTAAATAAAATGATAATCGAAATTTTTTGTAAAGGAAATATTCAAATTTTTGAGTTAGATAGCTGGATTTATCATACTACAACGCGTCCCTATAGTACACTCACCTGACACATGGCACACAAGCTGACGCAATTTTCAATTTATAAATCGGCTCGATAACTTCATTGTAGTCCCCGATATCAAATGCGACAATTTCTCCAGAAGACGTTCCTGTGTAGAGCAAATTGTGCTCACTGAAATAAAGTAATCTTTATAACTAAATAAATTCGTCGCTCTTTACTAATCAATATCAAAGACTGTTCGATGATTAACCTTCATTTCCCTCCGTAGTAATTGTATCTGTTTATTGGTGCGCATGTCAAAACAATGAATATCACCCTGAAATATAATTCATTCAGTGTTTTTGTTAACCATACGATGGGGGAGTGTGATATGCTCGCTACCGTATACTGGGTACCAAATTAGGACGTTATTAAATCTAGGAAAAGCAGAAATTGCTCCCGTCGGAAAATAAAATTCATTTCCGCAAAAAATCACGGATTATTACACCATCTAATTTTAAATTTCAATTCTTTTCATTTTTATAAAAAACCAAAGATCTCAAAAGAATCCGACCAGCATAGATTTTTCGAGAATCACATTCTCTACAAGTTATTATATGCATCATCTTACAACCTAATTAATTAATAAAACAAAGTTTGAGGAAAAATTTTAAATTAGAGGTTGTAATATTCCGTGTTTTCTTGCGGAAATGCATTTTATTTCACGTCGTGAGCACTGCACTGCCAAGAAACCGCGCCGCATTGCAAAAAACTTCGCACCAATTGCAAATACTACCCCTTTAATGTATTATTTTTCTTTTCAATATTTCATTTATCAGTAAACGCTTCATTCTGAAGAAATCATGATGAATCAATGAAGAAATTTTTAGTACCTTAATTAATGGAACAAACGAGTCTTCATCGTCAATATCAGTGATTTATAAATAATGAAAATAAAAATAATAAATTAAAAGGCTGAGTTTGCAATTGGAGCGAAGTCTTTTGCAATGCGGCGCGGTTTCGTGGCAGTGGAGTGCGTGAGCAATTTCCGCGTTTCCTATATTTAATAAAATCCCCTTTATACTAAATAATATCGACATTCGAAAGTGTATTTTCCTTTCGTTTTTGCGGTATGCTTGTTGTCATGATTTTTTTTTAACCCATCAATGAGTACATAAACCAACTTTAGAAACACCCGGCGTGCCTATGTTTTTGCCTCGTGTATATCAAAAATTGCACTACGATAATTTAATAAGTAATATAGTCGTCGCCAAATGCGATTACGACCGCAAAATGTGGCGCACTTTTTTAAATATTTAAATATTACGATTGAAACAACATCTAAAGCATATTATCAATTTTTTAAAGCAAAAACAGTATAGAACGAGCATAATCTAGAAAATAATCATAAAAATTAAATGAGAAAATAATATTTAAAAAAGTGCGCCAACTTTTGCGGTGGTAATCGCATTTGGCGACGATTATAATACTTTACTAATTTTAATTTTGCGGATATAACATTCAAGAAATAATTAAGTGAATTACGGTAAGCAAAAGGATGCACAAAACTTTCTATTATCCAAAAAAATATGTTTTTTAATTCAACCATTAAACTAATGTTGCTAGTACACAACAGTGATGGGAGGGAATCCGTTTTTTGGAATTCCGGGCTGGCGGGACCTCAAAAAATTGAAAATTTCAAAACCCGGGATCGGGACTTACATTATTCATAACTGGGAACACGGACATCAGTTTTTCATTATCCGGAATCCGGGACTTCAGTTTAAAAAAAGATTAGGAAACTGAAATAATCATGATGGTGAAATATTGTCGAGTTGTCATTTTTTGGTAGACGCGGCAAAAATGCTGAACAACTAATGTGATCTTCGAGACAACGGTAATAGTGACAATTAGAGAGGATGAAGAGCGAGAACTCGAAACGCCGGAACCTTTCTCTTTGAAATTATTTAACAATATGTGTCAAAAAACAGCACTATAATAATATAAACAGACTACCCGGGACTCCGGGAACGGGATTCCCATCACTGGTACACACCGGATACATTTAAAAAAAAAAACAATTCAAAAACTCCCATCCCCCCCCACTTTTGGTACATTCCAGTTCATCTAATTACCTTTCTCTCCGAGACATACAACTTGGTCCCATCCCTAGAATAACAAGCATGAGTGTAACTTTTACAATTCGTCTCCATCGTCGCTATCGCCGATTTCCACTGAAGCGAGTAGACAGCAACTGAAAGACAAAATTCTCTCCAACTATCAATAATTCCTTAATCAGGCGACTCACTACTGCTCGAGCAACCAACACAGCCAAATATATTATTCATTGTTGGATTTTGGCACATTGACAAGGCTCTTCCATTTAATCCGCTATTGTCTTAAAATTGATTCATTCTTGTTTGTTGATCGTTCGCCAAAACATTACAATTTGGATCAAAATAAGGGAATGTGTCAATTGGCTTGCCGCCTCTTTCAACGCTCCAAATTTTGAAATCTTTTCGGTATCCGCCGATTATATTTGATCCAATGTGGGCAACGCTGAACGCTGAATCAACAGCGTCCTAGATGTTTACTTTTAATTTATTATTTTATAGTAATTGGAAGCGAAATAGCGGACTTTTGTAGGAAACTAATTGCCTATTTATAACATTTTGTAGAAAAAATATCCACCAAAGTCCTCCAAAAGTCCACAAATCACGCCGAAAATAAATTCAAATTACAGCATGATCCTTTCCAATATACGCTGCCAATCTTTCACCAGTCTCCGCGTTCCACAAATGAATCGGATGTCCTTTTGAAGTCGTTGCAAATGTGCTTGTATTTGCCAACCATGTCATATCATACACAATTCCTCCCATATTATGCTTCCAATGCAACTCCGACGACTTGTAGACTCGTACGTATCGATCTTGCGACGCTACACAACTATACTTTGCAGAATCATCGGTGAGTGCAAACCGCACATAGTTGTTTGTCTGCGTGCTTTTGTAGCCAAAAGAGGCACGGTAGTTTTGGAACGATTCTTCATCTCTAAAAACAGATTATATATTTGACGTTCGTTCATTTAATATTTACAGAAATAGTTGTCGTAATGAAGGTACAGTTGATGGAATTTTTTTGTACGAAACCTCTTCTTGGTTGGATTCTTCATACTTCTTCTAAAGATTAATATATTATTTTGTTTTTATTGAAGTGGAATTTAACGCCACAATATATGACAAAGTTTTATTGTTCTTTTCAGAGATCGGTGATGGAACAATTTAGGAAGGAATGAGGTTCTCGTTTGGACGACCATTCTTTTTTACTAAATTATGGGCAGCACACATTGAAGAGCCGCCCATCATTTTCACTTCTTTTTATTCTCTTCCATTAGACACCGATCTCTGAAAAAGACAATAGTTTATTATATATATTTAAAGCCCAATAATTCGCAAAAATTAAAATTTAATAATTAATATTTCAGACCTTAAATGAATCAGTGACACTTCGGTCAAAATACGATTCCACCCTTCGTAATAATTATTTTGTCTGCGCATCTAATTTATGTGTTGTGCTATTGTGTCGTGTATTTCTCTATTTCTCTTCTATATTAGGCGATCATTTATTTTAAAAATATTTCAACTATTTTTGAATTGTTTTTCATAATACCAGTGTATATTTTAGTATTTAAACTTGTTTAGTAATACAAGAAACATTGATAAAATGATATACAGTCGTCGCAAAATGTGGCGCACTTCTTTAAATTTTACTTTAAAAATTTGTATGATTATTTTCTTGTTTATGCTCGTTCGAAACTGTTTTTGCTTTAAAAAATTGAAGGTTTCCCGAGCGGCTTCTTCTTTTTGCTTTCGATGAAAAGCGAGATGTCGAAAATGCTCATTTTTGCTTCCTGGATAGTTAATTTCCAAGTCTGAGAAATGATGAAAATGTAAAATTTAAGAACAAACTAAAAAGACAGTTTTGTAGAGCAGAAAATGCGCTGTCAGATAAATATATAAACTTTACCAAACAACAAGAAAATAGTTGTGGAACAAAAGATAGTATAAAAACTCTACGAACTTATTCCTCAACCCAAAAAATGTCTTGATACTTTACTCACGCCAAATGAAAGCTACTATTTTTCAATGTTTAAACTAATTTCACCTATAGTCGTCGCCAAATGCGATTACCGCCGCAAAGTGTGGCGCACTTTTTGAAATATTATTTTTTCATTTAATTTTTATGATTATTTTCTTGTTTATGATCATTCTATACTGTTTTTGCTTAAATAAATTGAAGAATATGTTTTAGATGTTGTTTCAATCGTAGAATAAATGTGGAAAATAATAATAACCACAAAAATTAAATTAAAAATAATATTTATAAAAAGTGTGCCACATTTTGCGGTGGTAATCGTATTTGGCTATAATTACGTTTTTACCGAATTTCTCAATTTTTTAGCATCTTCAGGTACGCTTTATTTGTAAATAAATTAATATCTAGTATAGTAATATCAAAATATATGAAAATTGTCGACGATAGTTGAGGAAAAGTTGGACAGTTGCCAGTACAAGAGAGACTACATTGGCTGAAACAATAACAATTCTGTTTACAACCATTGGCAAAAGCCAGACGTCCTTGTCATTTAATAGAAAATATAGTAAAACAAAATTAATTAACTGTCGGTGGTAGAATTCACGGCTGGCAGTAAAGCGATCGGTACGATACTTTTAGCGGAATGGGTTCGTTAACTTCAACTTATACTTCTTCTTGACTGAGCAGAAACTGTGCTTAAATACTCCATCCGTGACCTTCTCAACATCAGGTCATCATGTAGGTTTGTTTTTCTCCGAAAACAGCACTTTTCCATAGAGCTTCTAAATGCCAAGGACGTCTGGATTTTGCCAATGGTCGTAAACAGAAATCTCGCAGAATTTTTAGCTCTTTCAGATGAGCTATGTATCAATAACACCGAAGCCAAAATGTTTTTGTTTCGCGTACCTGAAGATGATAAAAAATGAAAATAAATAAGGAAATTCGGTAAAAAGTATTGTCGTAGTGCAGGTAATTGCAAACGTCGGTTTAAAGGAACATTCCGAATAATAAAATGGTCTCGCTTGGGGTCATGTCGATTTAATTTTCAATTTGTTTATTATTTCGCTTTTCTTTTTTTCATCACATTTTTTGTTTCATTTTGTTTTCTCTTAATAAATTGGTTGTTACATTAATAATAATTATAGAAACAAAATTGTATGTGTAATTTATTATATTTAGGATCGATATTCAAAGAAAAGCGAAATAATAAACAAATTGAAAATTAAATCTACACCTGTCTCAAGCGAGACCATTTTATTATTCGAAATGCTCATTTAAACCGGTTTCTTCAATAACCTGCACCACGAAAATAATTAAATCATTTTATCAATTTTCTAGTAATTCTAAACAAGTTCAAATACTAAAATATGCATTGGTGTTATTAAAACCATAAATTTAAAACATTTTTTAAAATAATGATCGTTATAACAAGAAGAGGATTGGAGAAAAACAGACACAAAAACACGATATAACAGAAAAAGGCGCGCAGACAACGGAATTTCTAGGGAGCAGGGATAGCGTTTTTCGTGGTTTTTGACCGGAGCACGTTGATTCGATTCAGAAATGACCAAAGTAAAATTTTTTCATGAAATGATTTCATATTTCAATGAAGTTGATCAAATTATGTATTAAATAGCAAATTTCAATGCTTAATCTGACAGTGTTAACAATGATTTTTTTCAACATTTTTTAACGGATTCATGCTGGATACATAATTATTTAATGCATGATCCTTTTGAATTTTTAAATTAAATGGTTTTTAACTGTTTTCCGATGTAATTAAATTCTTGAAGAAAAGAAGATCTTAAAGAAAACTGTATCGATGAATATTTTTTGTGTTGGAATATGTTACAGAGCAAATTATGACGAATCGAATGGTATATAGCTTCGGTCTGTAGTAAAAAACTTTTCGAGATATTCCTGTTTTAATAAAACATACTTTATAGTCTCTAATCGCTCAAAATTACTTGAATTTGTGATTTCCTGTTTTGTTTTCGAATAGAAGCTATACCAGAAATATAGTCCTGGTCAAGATATGTCATTTTAAGAATATTTTAACGTATATATGAATCATAGAGGAGCATTATATGTGTCTTATAAAAACAGGAATATCTCGAAAAGTTTTATTACTACAGACAGAAGCTATACACCATTTAAATTGTCATAATTTACTCTACAACATTTCCAAATACAAAAAATATTCATCGATACAGTTTTCTTTAAGATCTTCTTTCCTTCAAGAGCTTAATTACATCGGAAAACAGTTAAAAACTATATAATTTAATAATCCAATAGGATCATGCATTAAATAATTATGTATCCAGAATGAATCCGTCAAAAAAATTTGTAAAAATCATTGTTAACACCGCCAAATTAAGCATTGAAACTTGCTCATTAATACATAATTTTATCAACTTCATTGAAATATCAAATCATTTCATGAAAAAATTTGTACTTTGGTCATTTCTGAATCGAACATTTTTACATTATTTTCAATCAACGTGCCTGAGTGCAGTTATTTTATTGTCCTTTTCAGAGATAAGTGCCTAATGGAAGAGGAAAAATAAGAAAAATGATAGTCTCGTTTGGACGACCGCACGGCCACAAAGCACTTTTTCCATCGATTCCTCTTCACACGACAAATGAAATAGTAAAAACAAGAGCTGTATAAATATTCTCAAATTCAATATTTTCGGTATATTTTAGTGTATTGACATAGTTTAAGACAACAACGCAAAAAACAAGTGAAAAATTGGATGAAATTTGTACGTGGAATCTCTAAATACACGTTTAAAAAAATGAAAAATCATTATTTTCATTTAGCGTGCAACGTGTGTTATCCATATTTTAGACAACACACATTAATGGAATACAATAGAGTGGCCGGTAAAACGGGACCATCATTTTTTCGTATTTTTTCCTCTTCCAATAGGCACCGATCTCTAAAAAGGACAATATTTTCGACTCATTTAAGGTTTTTATATGCTTCCCAAATCTTCTATTATCCTCGTAAACTAATTTTACCAATAATTCATTTAAAAGTATACTTAAATATCCACCAAAAAATTAGCGCAATTTAGGAAAGCGTCGAATATCATTAAAAAATAATCACTTTCAACTCAGCTTGTTGCAATGCTCGCCTCTCCTTTCTATTCAACGGTCTGTTTACAATAACTTCTTCCTTCTTTTCTTCCTGCTCAGGTCGTGTCTTCTTCATAACCGGCTCATCCGATTCTCGTAGCTAAACACGACAATAGCTCAAACCTTACAAGGGAAGTATATTTGGTCAACATCGCAGATTTTGATGAAACTTTACAAAAAGATTCGTTTTGGGATCTAATAGTATGCTAAAAAAATTCAGCTCGCCTCGCATATTCTCATAATTTTATTTTCGTCATTTCGTGGTCAGTAACTCTTCGCTGTTTCTCTGTTTTTTATAAATTAAAATTAAAAAAATTATCGGAGAAGAAAACTAATGATTGTAGGGGTTTTCAGATTTCAAACCCATTTTTAAGTACCTTAAAATATTTCTGGCGAGCTGATCTTTAGACCCGAAACGAATCTTTTAGCAAAGTTTCATCAAAATCTGAGATGTTGACCAAATATACTTCCCTTGTTAGAAAAAATACAACAAATTACCATTGATAATATGGCACCAATTCCTGATTTAGCCTTATATGAGAGTCTTTCTGGATGCTGCGGTTTGGAATCATTCGTGATTTTTGTTATCATTTCATTCACTAATTTCTCGACTAATTGTTCATCCGACATTCTAAAAATATATGTTTATATTATATTGTCAAAATTCATGTAAGTGATTGTGAGATAACTTTGGCTTAAAGGAGAATAACGTGAGACTGTCTTGGTCTCGCAGGAGGAAAAGAGACAGTGGTGTCGATTTAATTTTCAATGTGTTTATTATTTCGCTTCTCATTTTATTATGTTTTTCTTAATTTTTTTAGAAAAAAATTATTTGAACAAAAAACAACAACAAGCCAATTGAAATTATAAAAATGGTTGCTCAGTTGTGATTCTATAGGCTAAACTTTTTATAATTCAGTGAGGATTTTAGACGAATCTAACTAATTTTACGTCAACACAAATCGGGAACAGTCACGTGAGGCTACATTATTCACGTTTAAATATTCAAAAACCATCATTTTCATTTGGCGTGCAACAATTATGTATTCGCCGTTACTGTTTACGACTTCCTCCCACCTCTCGATCAATTGGTTGATGCCGTTCCGCCAAAAATCGCCCGGTCTGGTGTCGAAGAAGTTTTTGAGCCAGTTTTTGAGGTCCTCGAAGGTAACATCCCTCATTTGGTTTGACAGAGACCGGAAAAGGTGATAATCGCATGGCGCAAGGTCTGGAGAGTACGGTGGACGCTGTAGAAACTCCATTCGAGCTCTTGGAGGGCGGTTTTGACGACTTGTGCAACATGCAATCATGGAGAAAGATGACTTGGCCTTGTCGATCGTATCTTTTCAGCCGAATAACCTCATTTACGCGGCGCAGCTGGGCAACATAGAGCTCCTTGTTGACCGTGGCGTTTCTTTCGAGCATTTTCAAGTGGCTTCAGATGCTCTTCGTCTAATTCTGCAGGTCGTCCGCTTCGCGGAGTATCTTCAAGATTAAAATTCGCCATTTTTAAACTTTGCGAACCATTTTTGTGCAGTAGACACGCCTAAGACTCCTTCTCCATAGCGGCTTCAGCTGCTTTTTGCTTTCGATGAAAAGCGAGATGTCGAAAATGCTCATTTTTGCTTACTGGATACTTAATTTGCCAGTCTGAGAAATGATGAAAATGCAAAATTTCAGAACAAACTAAAAACACAGTTTTGTAGAGCAGAAAAAGCGCTATCAGATAAATATATACACTTTGCCAAACAACAAGAAAATTGTTGTGAAACAAATGATAATATAAAAACTCTCCAGACTTATTCCTCAACCCAATAAATTGCTTGATACTTTACTCACGCCAAATGAAAGCTACTATCTTTCACTGTTTAAACGAATTTCACCTATATAAACGTGCAAATTAAAAACTAATTTTAACGTAATTCTTACACGCTTTAACTAAGTAAAATAGTAAAATATTTCTAAAGCTTAAAAATTCTGGACTAAAGTGACTCTCTTTTAAAGTCCTGCTTACTTGGTTACTTGGTTAGTCCGTGTCAATGATTGCGGACCCTCTTTGTCTTGCCATAGTCACGCCAAATGGAAATGAATATTTTTTAATATTTTCCTTTTCAGAGATCGGCGCCTAATGGAAGAACAAAAAAAACAGAAGAAAAAATGATAGTCTCGGATTGACGGTCACAAACTAGTTTTTCGTCTATTCCTCTTCAATGTGGGCTGCCCATTTTTTTTGAGACAACACAAATTGATGAGAGATGAGAAGATGACCGTCCAAACGAGAACCTCATTCCATCCTAATTTTATCCTCTTCCATTAGGCACCGATCTCTGAAAAGGACAATAATTAAATTAGTATTATAAGCTTCCTAGTTCACGCCAAATGAACAGGTAAAAACATGAGTTCAGAGGATGCACTTAAATCTAAAACTTCGTAAAAATTTAAAGCGTAAGAGGAATTTTAAGAAAATCCTGTGAAACTTAGCTGTTAACTTGCACGTTAAAATTAATGAAATACGTTAAAATAATGCGAAATCGTCAATTTCATTTGGCATGCTTATGTATTATCGAGAAAACTTTTACAATAAATTTATCGGGCACATTCTAAACTATATAGGACTGAACACATAAATCAATCTGAGTTCTTCGTTTAAACGCTTCATTTGGCGTGCATAGTTGACCAAGTCCTCTTTCCCTCCAAATGTAAAAGCATATCCTTCGTATATTACTGTTTAAGGTTCGAAAATGACAAAATCTAAACGAAATAATAAACACAAAATAAATTAAATCGACACGTTTATACCAAACGGGACCACACCAAAACATCATCACATTATGTTGACAAAAAAAAGAAAAAACGGAAAAAGCGTAATAATTAAAAACGTTAAAAAAATTAAATTAAAATTTAAAAAAACTGCTGCACGTCAACTGACAAGGGAAGTCACTTTAGCGTCCGCTTGAGATTTTGATGAGACTTGCACCATTGATAGATTCGGATGCGCTGATTCCAAATCCGTTTTCAAAAACGGCGCAATTTTTCTCTGAGCCGAGATATTAGCCGCCAAAGTTTATTTTTGACAGCTTCATTGACGTGCATAAACCATAAAATGTCCGACACAAGGAATAACTTAATTAAATAAGAAAATTATTTTGCATTAGAAATGTGGCAGCAGCGAGTGGATGGATCAAATGGAATGGTATAGTTATTATGGGTGGTTATTTGGACGTGTTTTAAATATTGATAATGTTTATTTCGATTTGCTATGCAATTTGCAACTTTAATAACTTTAATCATTCCTTCAATTAATTATTGCAAGTTGTTGAAAAACATTTCATTCTTTTTTAAAAGTTAAGGGTTAAACAGCTAACAAAATTTACTTTCATTGGTAAAGTTAAATTATATTTTAGCAACATTTTTGAAAATCAACTGCAAAGTGCACATTGGACTTGTACATTGGAACGAGTCCATGGTGTCAGTGAAGATTTACAAAGTTGCCACCAGAAACTAGAAGGATGGGAGTTTTTAAATTTCGGAATTCGGAATCACATTTGAAACTTCGGAAACCGGAATCCCGTATCTGGTGTTAACGTTTATTTGGAAATTTTTTTGCTGTGCAAGTATTTTTATTTCGAAGATTTATTTAATTATTGCATGTTGTTGAAAAACATTTTATTCTGTTTTAAAGGTTAAAATTGCAGAAAATAAAATTTTACAAAATTAACTCTCATTGGAAAAATTATAATATATTTTTGCAAAATTTATGAAAACCAACTACTAAATGCTTGAAACAATTAAAAATTCTACAATACAGTCATGAAATAGAAAAGGCTTGTTTGTACATGAAATCAGGAAGAAACAATAATAGTTTCGATGCTTTAAATTTTTCTTGGTCCTACATCAGAGATAGGCGAAATTCCGGTTTCCGTATTTTCAAATTTTATTCTGAATACCGTGTTGCGAAAATTACATCAAATACCAGCGGAATCCGAAATTCCGGCCATTTTTCTATTTCCAATTTTTCGGTTCACAATGTTCTGACTGAGACTGACTTGAACTTTTCAGGATCTACTGAATCATAAAAGTTGTTAGACTGTTTCATAACATTGATTCCTTACACAAATTATCTCATCCAAGATTTTTTTTAGTTATATGTACCTTTCATCAGAATCACATATTTCCAAAAACACTTTCTGTCTTCAATTCAATAAATTTTTAATAAAAACATGGTTAACACCAGATACAGGCAAAATTCCGGTTTCCGAAGTTTCAAATGTGATTCCGAATTCCGAAATTTAAAAACTCCCATCCTTCTAGTTTCTGGTGGCAACTTTGTAAATCTTCACTGACACCATGGACTCGTTCCAATGTACAAGTCCAATGTGCACTTTGCAGTTGATTTTCAAAAATGTTGCTAAAATATAATTTAACATTACCAATGAAAGTTAATTTTGTTGGCTGTTTAATCATTAACTTTTAAAAAGGAATGAAATATTTTTCAACAACTTGCAATAATTAATTGAAGGAATGATTAAAGTTATTAAAGTTGCAAATTGCATAGCAAATCGAAATAAACTTTATCAATATTTAAAACACGTCCAAATAACCACCCATAATAACTATTCCATTCCATTTGATCCATCTACTCGCTGCTGCCACATTTCTCACGCAAAATAATTTTCTTATTTAATTAAGTTATTCCTTATGTCGGACATTTTATGGTTTATGCACGTCAATGAAGCTGTCAAAAATAAACTTTGGCGGCTCATATCTCGGCTCAGAGAAAAATTGCGCCGATTTTGAAAACGGATTTGGAATCAGCGCATCCGAATCTATCAATGGTGCAAGTCTCATCAAAATCTCAAGCGGACGCTAAAGTGACTTCCCTTGTGATATTGAAAGGTGTAACAGTCATTTAACCAAAATAAATTGAAAATATCTCCAGAGGTCGTATGCAAGAACGTATTTATCCGTTAAACGGTGATGGAAAATCATTGATAAATTACCTTTGCTAATAAATTAACTATATTTTGCAATAATGTTTGCAATTTATATATTTCTTGCATACACTTATTTACACGTGCTTAGAAACGTACTTAATCTATGCTTTTTCCATTAACGGTTAACGTATAAATACGTTCTTGCATACGGCCTCAGGTAATAAGAATTGATAATATTCTCAATAATTTTAAATTAATGGATATTAAAATCTATTCCATATTAGAACACAAATTTTCTCAAAATGTCATTAAACTTTGAAAAATCGTATATTTCAAATGGTGTGCTGCTGCTTCTGTGAGTTGAAGGACCCCGTTTTTTGGAATTCCGGGCGGGCGGGACCTTAAAAAATTAAAAATTGAAAAAAAAAACTTTTTTCCCTATCTGGGTTTTTTTATTTGACTTTAGTTTTCTCCGTCCTTGACCGGTACCCCATTTTTGTAGGAAAATACCCGAGGGAGTCCCTCCCATCACTGCTGTGTAACAACGAGACCAACACAGAAAAACTATATGCGCCTTTAAAACGAAAGTAACATTAAATAATACTCTTACAATTAAATTTAATTAATTAATTAAAACATCACAGCTAATTTTAATTTGTGCAAGTTATTCCATGAGTTTTTTTTAGCGCTTAATGAAGATCATAACAGTGAGCTTTCATTAAAATTCAATAATTCGTGCACGCCAAATCGTAAATAACGATTTTTAAACATGTGCGGAAATTTTTACGTCTTCATAACGAAAAAGATTTTACTACAATTTGATTAAGTTTGTCTTAAACTATCTAAAAGTATTAATAAATTTCTAAAAAGTTATATTTGAGCATGCTTAGTGAGCTCATTCTATTGTCATACAAGTTGTGGTGTTCTTGTGTTCATATTATAAAGATGCGTTACGTTAAAGATGATTATAAAGATGCGTAACTTTGTGTGACATCCGGACTCGATGGTAGACATTCCTATTTAAATACTGGTGAAATGACGTAAAAGCTGTCTCTCAAAAATTGCAAAACCGTATTGTTGTGAATATGGCACTCGCAAATCTCAATTTTGGAAAGCAGGCCAACTGAAATTTTTGATTTTTGAAAGTTTGAGATTATTTTACAGTATTTTATCGAGACATTATCAGGGACTAATCATTTCAACAAAAATATAATAATTAATATGGGTGGTCTTCAACTTGTCGCAGGTCTAACCTGATCCTAATAGCGTGTGAAAGTTTAATCACGTATTACTTATTTCCACGTGGACCTTAAGAGAATCGTTAGCACGCCAACTTGAACTCTAATAAAACGAGTATCAAAAACGGTCTCACTCCACTGTCAAGAATCCGCGCCGCATTGCAAAAATCTTCGCACCAATTTCAAACACTGCCTTTTAAATTATTATTTTTATTTTCAATATTTTATTTATCAGTTAACTTTTCATTCTGAGGCCATATGCAAGAAACTTAATGTTAAATGTAAAAACAAATCGGATTTAATAAATAAATAATTTTCAATTAAATGAAATTGATAAATAGTGTATGCAACAAAAATAATTTATTTGTTAATTATTTTGTAATAAATCGCGTTGTTAAATTAAATGTTTAAAATAGGCTAGCTCATGGAACACTGACACGTTTTCGGTGCTGGGCTGATATTATAAGGATATTTTTTAAAATTATTTATTTTTTCTTTATTTATAGTGTATGTCAAAATAGTTGACGACGCAATCACGCTGCAAATGCGGCATACTAATTAAAATTCATTTTCAAATCGATTATTTTAATAATTTTTAATTAATAAACGTGAAATATAAGCAATAACAATTAAAAAATGTCACAAAAATTAATAAAATAATCGATTTGAAAATGATTTTGAATTAGTATGCCGTATTTGCAGCGTGATTGCGTCGTCAACTATTTTGAAATACACTATATATTTATATCAATCATTTTGAAGCTAATTGTCACGAATAAACGTTAAAACGTTGGAATCGACACAACCGAATGGACGGAATTGATGGCTGCAAACGATGAACGATTGGTACGTGCCTTAACAATGACACCTATTTATTTATATATCATTTTAGACTAATAATTCCTTTGAAACTGAAGTGTTGTACGCTGTTGATGCAATGCAGCTTGAAGGGATGGGATGCAAACGCACAGTCAAGCAGGTAATAATTGTTCGGTATTCTATCATCTAAATATTGGTTTAGGATAACTGCACGAATAAGGGGATCTTGCTAACGTGAAAAAAGAAATGAAGTGATGTACGTGGTGGCCGAAAACGGATCATTGGCGAGCGTTGTAATTAAATCAAAATTTAAAGAGTAAGGACGTATGAAGAACAACGATGAAATACATATATCAAGGAGCACCCATTGCGTGATAGGTATAGATTATCTGCTTTTATTTTATTTTAATTTATTATAATTAAGGTAAGGTTTCGGACGAAACTTGAGAAGAGAAAATGAAGATTCGTTCCAATGGGCTTGATGCACAGCTTCGAAAAGAAAAGTTGAATCGTAACTCGATTCTATGGAAAGCTGATGTCTCGTGAAAATTCAGTAGCTGTTCTCGAATAAATATTCTTTCTGTTATTTTTTATTTTAAAATAAAAGGATTTCTTTAATAATAATGAATTTATTGCTTTCTTAAGAAAAATTAGCGACAATTATTCTCTTAATCGTGACCGATTGAAGCGACGGATCAGTATTATCCGTTCCAATGTCGTCCTTATCATCGTCTAACAATTTCTGACCGTCCAAACGTGGCTCCCTCAACCGGACAGCGGCATTTCAAAGGCAGAGAGTGCTGAATCACCCAGAAGGCACCCTTTGAACTCTTCAGATACCACCTTTGGATTAAGACGACACCGACATGAACATCGTCTTGTCGCAAACGAAACCAACAAATATATGCCTTTTCTAAAATTCGGTTATTAAAATAAAACAAAACTATTAGAAAACCTATCTAGGAATGCATTATAATTATTTATTGGATTGAATATCCTTACAAGAGTTCCATCAAACTACGTTATGGATCCCAGTAATATCTTAAACGATTTAAAGTATCAAATGGTTTATTCTATCACAAAACACACACAGAACTAAACGAAGTCTTTCTTCGAACAATTCTATGTCGATAATATGCATCCTTTCTAAATAAATTATTAAGTATAATAAAAAAAATAAATAAAATAAAAATAAATTTAATGTTAAATCGTCGATTTATCAAGTTCTGATAGGTAAATCGATTTAATAACGAGAAGTGTTAAATAAAATTTGTTGCATACACGTTTTTGTTTTAACAACAACATTTTGTTTTAACATTTGATTTAACAAATGATTTATTTATTAAATACGTTCTTGCATATGGCCTCTGCAGAAATCCTGAATGAAAAGAAATTTTTAGTACTTCAATTAATGGGTCAGAAGAGTATTCATCGTCAATATAAGTGACTTGTAAATATTGAAAATAAAAATAATAAATGAAAAGGTTGAGTTTGCAATTGGTGCGAAGTCTTTTGCAATGCGGCGCGGTTTCGTGGCAGTGGAGTGTTGATTTTTTCAGCCACTTAAGGTCGTCAATTCACATAAACTTTCTTTAGATTCTTGATAAAGAAAAAACTAAGATGGATAAAATAAGAAAAATAAGTATAGATTTTACAGTGAGAATGTATAGTGTGTTTCAATTTTTTTACTTTACTTGTTCCACAATCAAATAATACACATTCTTCAATTTCAATTAGACATTAAGATGTGCTAAATTTTAATCGAAATATTTGTCACACGGTTTAATTGAGCATTTTAATAACAATCTATGATTGGCTAATTTCATATTATTTTACATTTTAGAAATCGGTGCCTAATGGAAGAGCAAAAAAATGAGAAAAAAATATTTCTCTCGTTTGGACGGCCAATTGTTGCCCCCGTGAAACCTCATTCCTTCATTTTTTCCTCTCCCATTAGGCACCGATCTCTGAAAATGACAATACCATTATTTTGAAATTATAGTTTCCCAAAAGCCTCTACCATTATTTTGAGAAACCTAGTAAGTTCCACTCATATTTCTGTATACATGAAATCGATATTTATCATTGATGGATGGAATTACGCCGTGTTTTGAAAAAATTTCGCATATTTATACACAATAATTGGATTATTACATTATTTTCAGATAAATACTTCCATGAGATACACAAAAACGCACATCAAAATTAATCTGAATTGGATCGTGGCACCGTAAATGTTAGTCCACTCTTTGTTTCCAATTTACGAGTGAGATTAAACTCACAATCACATTAATGACGAGGATCAAACTGTAGCGTAGACGTGACTGTGTTTACGTATTGTCGTAAAATAAAATGCTCACTTATTTAATATTTTTTTCTTATTTTTCTTAATATTGTTAAAATTGTTAAATGAAATATCTTGTAATATTGGTTAAATTAATTTATTTCATGATCAACTAGACAATTAATCACTAAAAATTAGAAATCACAAGAAAGAAAAATGTAAGAAAAGTAAGAAAGAAAGAAAGAAAGAAAGTGAAATTGTAAGAAAAATAGTTCGAAACAATACAAAATAAGTGAGCATTTTATTGGATGTTATTAAATCTAGGAAAATCGGAAATTGCTCCCGTCGGAAAATAAAATCCATTTCCGCAAAAGAAATCACGGATTATTACACCATAGACATTAAAATACTTCGTCAAACTTCAACGGATTAATTAATTAAAACAAATGAGGATGCGTAGCATACCTGGTAGAGGATTTGATTCACGAAAAATATATGTTGGTTCGATTCCTTTGAGATCTTTGAGTTTTTAGTCTTTTTTTATAAAAATGAAAAAAAAATCGAAATTTAAAATGAGATGGTGTAATAATCCGTGATTTTTGCAGAAATGCATTTTATTTTCCGATGGGAGCAATTTCCGATTTTCCTAGATTTAATAACATCCATTTTATTTTACGACAATACGTAAACACAGTCACGTCTACGCCACAGTTCGATCCTCGTCATTCGTGTGAGTTTAATCTCACTCCCAATTTACTGTGATCCCGCATTTGATCGTGATTTCAAAATTATCTAGAGGAAACCACAAACCGCTCACAAGGAGAATTATATTTGCTTTGTAATAAGGTTTATTTCTATATCTAGTCTGCGACCATTGGGCTGAAAACAATTTTGATAACGTTTATATTAATAAATATAATTCAGGGAAAGATACCGAATGGACGAGGAAAAAATGATGGTCTAGTTTGGCCTGGTAATTTTTCTTTTCATCAATTTATTATGGAAATAACTAGGAACGAAATTTGGAATATTTGTTTCTTCCATACTGCACATTTTCTAGAAAACGAGAATAGATTGCATTATCCAACAATTCAAAACGAAAGCAGTCTGACGCCACTGAAGAATGCATATTTTACAAAATCTAATCGTGTTTTACTGATTCCCGTGCACGCCAACTGGAAATAACAATTTCTCGATTTTTAAGACTGTCTGAAAATTGTTACGTCTTTTTAGCAAAATATTTTTACGTCAATCTATCTAAGGTTTCCAAAACTATCTAGAAATATTAATAAATTTCCGAAAACTTAGATTTGAATGCGTTTACTGTGCTCATTCTATTACCAAACCAGTTGACGTACCTGCGTGAGATTTTTGGAAAAATTGTAAGTGAAATCTGAAAATTTTACGTCAAATAATTCACACAATATTCGCAATGGGCCAATTAAGATTTTAAATTTCAAATAATATTTTCATTTCACTATTGCAATATCTATTGTCATTTTTCTATGAGAACGCTTTTTGGATGCCGAATAAAATGATGAAAATAAAATAAAAAATAAATTCCCACCCTCGTCCAACAACACGTCAACGAACGACCTGCTGGTGTATTATTCGTTATTTGCGCGTTTTATGTGCACTGTGGCAGCAAATAATTATTCTTTCAAGAATTATTTTATTCTTTTTAATATTATTGTGACTTATTGAGTTATAATGATGTTTTTTTAATCTTTCTCGTTACTGTTATGCCATAGTTTATAAGTCTATATTTTCTCCGTTATAAATTACACAAAAAAAATGTTTTCTGTACATATGAAAAATCTATAACACTTTTTATGCAACAATTATTATTGATTGAATGCGAATTATATTTCCAGAAATTTATATTTTCTGTTTTTGTAGTGCAATGGTGTTGGACATTATTATACATTTATTGAAAAAAATTGTTCAATAAGTTTAAAAAACCCCTGTTTTTAACATAAACGTACCTTCTATAAAATATGGATTATCTCTGGAAAGAAAATATTATTTTAAAAATACCGGTGTCATTTTGCGGAAAGTTGCCAATTTTTTCTCTTCTATCACATCAATATAGGTCATTTTTAATTATGACAAAAATCCATGAGATGGAATAGAAAAATTTGACAACCTTCCTAATTATGGCAAAATGAGACCTTTTGGTCGAATTTTTTTATTTTTCAGAGGCAGCTCTGTCTTACGACGATAAGAAAATAGCTAAAATTTTCAGTTTGACTTTACTGGAATAAGATCGGAAAATGGCGACGGCTGTTGAGCTGGCCATCGAGAAAATTGATGAATACAAGTCAAAGATTGGCAGAACCTTGGGTACACCAATGCGACTGCGGGATTTGATTCGTCAGGTTCGGGCAGCGCGAACAATGGCCGAGGAAAGAGCTGTAGTTGATCGAGAAAGTGCAAACATTCGGTAATAATTTCCAAAATTTTATTAATCATTTTTATTTTTAGTGAAAGTTTCCGTGATGATGAATCACCATGGAAGTGTAGAAATATAGCAAAACTTCTGTATATTCATATGCTCGGTTATCCAGCTCATTTTGGACAAGTTTGTTTAATAGCGTGTTTAGTAATATAAAATTTACTGTAGATGGAGTGTATGAAGCTTGTTGCTCAACAAAGGTTTACGGATAAAAGAATAGGGTACCTAGGGGCGATGTTGTTGTTGGATGAACGTTCAGAAGTTCATTTACTGGTTACCAACTCTCTAAAGAAGTATTATGGAACAATTAATTATTTAATAGTTTATTGTTTACAGTGACCTGAACTGTTCGCGACAATTTGTTAGTGGCCTCGCATTATGCACACTTGGATCAATTTGCTCCGCAGAAATGTGCAGGGATTTGGCAAATGAAGTCGAGAAGATAATCAAACAAAACAACGCATACCTTAAGAAAAAAGCATCGCTTTGTGCTTTCCGAATTGTGCGAAAGGTTCCAGAACTGATTGAAGTCTTCATCTCATGTACCCGTTCTCTTCTCGGTGATAAGAACCATGGAGTTTTAATGGGAACGACAACATTAGTCACAGAAATGTGTGAAAGAAGCCCGGATGTTCTTAATCATTTCAAGAAGGTTTTTTTTTAAATAAATTGTATTTTTATATAAATTCTAAATTTAGCTTGTTCCAAATCTTGTGAGGATTTTAAAGAATTTGCTAATGAGTGGCTACTCACCTGAGCATGATGTGACTGGAATTTCCGATCCTTTCCTTCAAGTATGTTTTTTAAATAAGTTAATTTTGATAATTTGCAATTTTAGGTTAAAATCTTACGCCTTCTTCGAGTTCTGGGAAAGGATGACGCGAGAGCAACTGAAGAGATGAACGATATATTAGCTCAGGTTGCGACAAACACCGAAACAGCTAAAAACGTCGGAAACGCTATTCTCTATGAAACGGTTCTTACGATAATGGAAATAAAGAGTGAAAGTGGTCTTCGTATTCTTGCTATCAACATTCTCGGAAGATTTTTGCTGAACACGGATAAGAATATCAGATATGTTGCCTTGAACACTTTACTGAAAACTGTTCATGTTGATTATCAGGTATTACTGTTTTTGATAACTACCTAAAGGGAATTCTTTCTTGCAGGCTGTTCAACGCCACAGAACAGTTGTCGTCGAGTGTTTGAAAGATCCGGATATTTCGATTAGAAAGAGAGCCATGGAGTTATGCTTTGCCCTTATGAACAAGAGCAATATTACGAATATGACTAAAGAAATATTGATATTCCTTGAAACAGCCGATGCCGAGTTCAAATCGGAATGCGCCTCAAAAATGTATATTGCAACGGAAAAATATTCTCCGAATCATGAGTGGCATTTGGACACTATGATTACTGTTCTCAGATTGGTAAGTTAAGAATTTTTTTATCGGTTATACAATATTGAGTTTAACTTTGCGCTAGCCGGGAATGGTCTTTTGAGGAGTTACGTTGGATTGTTTTAGTGATTTTAGAGAATTAAGAAATCTTTTTATGTTTAATTTATAAGTGTTACATGGAATCGAAAAATCCTCTGTTTGCTATCATTTAGAATATTTTTGTTTTTAGGCAAAAAACCTGAATTAGTATCTTAAAAATAATTGTCATTTTAATTTTTAAGAACTTACAAGATACGTTTAATTATTTGGAAATATTTTATCTGGACTTTCTACATAATTTTTAAAAAATTGCCGACCAAATTCAATTTTGTATTTTCAAACGCCAAACGCACGCCAAATGAAAATAATGATTTTGTAATATTTCAACGTATATAATGAAGCTTCACGTGAATATTTCTGATTTCCGTTGATGCGAAATTACTAGACTTGTCTAAAATTATCTCTAAATTATAACAAATCTCCAATATTCAAGCTCCTAGTAGTATAACTGAGCATCCATTTTTATCATTTCAATTAGCATGTTGAAGGGTTTTTTGCTTGAATGTTTTGAATTTAAACGGTTAAAGCTTTTTCGGAACTTTAAAATATTTCATACATGCCAAATGGATCGTTTAAAGATGGAGCTATGAAAATCTGCTCAAATAGTGTTATTGTGTTAGTCTAGAATTATTAAGTGTATGATTTTAATACTCGTTTAAATATGGAGAAATGGTCGATTTCATTCGGCGTGTATATATAATTTTGGAAATCTTTTATGAAGCTCATTTCTTTGTGATTCCATTTAGAGCGTTTTTCCTTTACTGCCAGAATATTTATTATAGTGATCGTTGTAATCATAGCGATCGTTTTAGATGTATAATTAAAAATATATTTCAATTACCGAGCGATTTGTAAGAACATAGGGAACAGTAATGTGGAAAATTATTTTCCGCCTCTCTCTCTCTATTATCTGGTTTTAGCTGTTAAGACTATTTTGTAGAACATTTAATATATTACAGGCAGGAAGATACGTACCGGATGAAGTTGTCTCATGCATGATTCAATTGATATCAGCCAACTCGCAAATCCAGAACTACGCTGTTGCTCAACTATATTATGCAGCCCAGAAAGATGCGATAAACGCCCAGCCGTTGCTTCAAGTTGCATTTTGGACGATTGGAGAGTTTGGCGATTTATTACTACAGCCAACTGATGATGACTCAACAGCTATAACTGAGAATGATGTGGTGACACTGTTTGAAAATGTGATGCCATCGACATTAACATCATTGACGACGAAATGCTATGCGGTGACGGCTTTGGCTAAACTTGCCACAAGGTTCAATTTTCATATTAATTCTGTTTTGAATACTTTTTTGAAGGTTTACATCGACTGTTGATCGCATTGAAGCGCTTGTTCGTATTCATCAAGCGCATATTCATTTAGAGTTGCAACAACGCTCAGTGGAATTTAATGTTATTGTGGGATTGGGAGAATTGAAGTATGGACTGCTTGAAAGGATGCCAGTGATCACTCACAACTCTTTGAATGCTGCCGCCGCATCTGTTTCGGAATGTGAAGAATCTACGCCGGATGATGCACCACAGAAAACAGAAGACGGAGACTTGTTAGGAGAACTGGCAGGGCTTAATGTTGGTGGTGATAATAGCCAAACGGACATTCTCAATGTTTTGGGTGGAATTGGCAACTCAGCTGAACCATCAAAGCCAGCAGCAGCACCAGCAGCAGCTGATCCGTTTGACATATTTGGAGCCGTTAGTACAGATGCACCGAAAACCAACAAGCCGATAATGGTAATCAACTCGAAAGGAGTGGAAGTGCAGATTGAAGTGGTGGAAAGCTGGAAGAATGAGAAGGCGCGCCTCAAAATGACTGTATTCAATAATACACCGCAGCAGATTATCAATTTTAACTTTTTGGCGGCGGTTACGAAGGCGTTTGAACTTCATATTGAGCCGTGCTCAAACCCGAATATTGAACCGGATGGTAATGCAGTTCAATATATGAATATATTGAGAAAAGTACCTGGATCGGCGGTAAGAGTAGACTTGTGGAGAATTTAATGGATGTATTGTTTAGGCAAGAATGAGAACCAAGATATCCTATATCGTGAATGGTGCTGAGAACACAGCCAATGGAGAAGTCAATGAGTTTCCGGGGTTGTAAAATATATAATAATTTTTTAATAAGAACTAAAATTATGTAATTTAGAAATTTACTGATATACTGACTGACAAAATTTAATATATGTATGTTGATTCCGTTTAGCAGTGTTTTTGTTGTGAATATGTGATAATTAAGATTTCGCAAAAAGAGCAAATTGGGAGTATATGTTGTGGCTCTTTCAAAATGATATGTATGTTCATTTGTATTGTTTCAATTACCCTTAATTATTAATTTATTGCACGTTTCTTATTAGCGTATGTACTTTTTATTTTTAATTTAAATTATTTGTAATAAAAAGTATTGGATTCTTGATATTGAATTGACTCGAAATATTGTAGTTTTTGCTTAACACTATATTTGAATATTGGTGCGATGAGTGATGGTTTGAGATAATTGATTTGGATAAATGTTGTCTTGTTTCAGACAGCAGCTCCTTGCAAGAGAGCAAACACGTCCCGAGCCGTTCGAAATCGTTGTGCCCATTTTGGGTAAGTTTTCAGAGTTTCGTATTGATGAATGAATGAGTTGTGCTTGAAAATTTGAATTTCTGATGGAATGACTAATGTTGCAATGCAACATTTTTTGTTTTTTTTTATAAGGTTTTGTTAGATGACATACCTTGGAAACATTCTTTTGTTTTATGGATTCTATTTATGTTTATGAACAAGAATTATTATTTATTAAATGGTTTTGTGTTTCATTTTGAAAACATTGACTTTGTTCCTCTTCTTAACGTGTAATTTTTGTTTTTCTAAAGCCAGTCATAGCTCTAAGTTTTCTTACAGCTGTAAGCTTACAGCCAATTAAGGTTTTTTTCACCGTCGTGTTGTTACTCCATAATCTCCATTAAGGATCCTCGTTGATTTACGATTCTTTCTAATTTATATTTGTTAGTTAGATATTCATGATAATTTTGGCGTTAATAATGATCGCACGCCAACAGATGATAATAAAATGAGCTCATTAAACGTGCTCAAATCTAAGTTTTTAAGAAGATATTAATAGTTTTAGATAGTTTAAGACAAGTCTAGTTAAATTATGATAAACAATGTTTTATTGAAAAGACGTAACAATTTTCAGACACGCTTAAAGATTGGAAAATCGTTATTTCCAGTTTGGCGTGCTGATCGATATAATTAAATAAAAAACAAAAACAAATATGGAACAATTCAGAATAATTTGCTATGCGAGTTAGTCCTGTAAATCAGTGTTATATTGTGTATTTATTTTAGCCCGAATGGATCATTTTTATTTCTTGCTGTTCCCGGTTCCCATTACTGTTTATAAATTTTGATAATTTACTAAATTGATAATATTTGAAATATCATAATGTGGATAATTTTAAATATTCACTTTTTTTTGGTGAGCGTGCCGATGTCATTCAAATTTTGAGGAATTTTCGAAAAATATAGCATTTTTTTAAACAATTTCCTAACAATGTCAGGTAAAAAGTCCGATTTATATACTTAATGAACCTCTCAAACCCACGTGAATTCTTTATCAGGGAGATCAATGGTCACTTTGGTCAATTTAGCATGGAGAACTAGATCGCTGAAATTTCTAGCTTCAGTTAGATACAAATCAGATATGGGAGGGACCCCGTTTGAAATTTGGGGCAATGGGGGCGCTTAAAAATTGAGCGAAGGGGAATACCTCCTATCTCTGATACAGATACAACGATCCAACATCAAGTTATCAAAGGAAACGCGAAATTTCCATCTTTGCCTACAACTGCAGATCTATCAGCTCACATATAGAACCTACTCGGCCGATTGCAAGAACGATGGAGAAATCATTCCCTTTTAAAAATCTATTGGGGAAATCATAACCATTTTGGAAGAAACCTGTTTACCCGATAAAAAAATAAGTTAAATTTTATAGGGAATGAACCCTAATAAAACCTTTCCCCTTTACAATTCCCCGATAGATTTTCTTGCAATCGAGCACAGATTGAAACGGTAGAATGGTAAATTTTGGAATTATAAGAAATTCATGATTAATAGTTGTCAACTTATAATCAATTTATATTTATCATGATTTTAATATTGAATATGAACAATTTAAGGCCCACGCATCCAATGTTTTAGAATAGAAAGAATGTTCTTGCAATTTATAAGTGTTCTGATATGTCGCAAAATGTATTTCTAGTGCATATTTTCGATTAGTTATCAATTTTTAATGGAAGGATTATCCCAGTAAATTTTTACGCCAATATGAATCTCATTTTTCCAATTTCAAGAGTAAATCTCTCAAGATAGTTTTTATGGTAAAGAACTCAAACTTCCTTAAACTCTAGATTTCGGGCTCTGTTTTCTATCGAAATTAATAAACCGCCTTGTTTATATCAGCTTAAGCACGCCAACTGTTATGGTAAGAAAATGAGCTCAGTAAACGTGATCAAATCATACGTTTTGGAAAGTTATTTATATTTTTAGGTAATTTAAGGAGAGCCTGGTTAAATTGTCGTAAACAATGTTTTAGCGAAAATACGTAACACTTTTTCAGGGACGCTTAAAAATCGGAAAACTGTTATTTCTAGTTGGCGTGCTTAAGTATACGACTGACATCGAGGGATATTGACGGTACACTCACGTATGTGTCTTCTGTTCGTATGTTATATTCATGGTTTTGAATTCTTTTCTTTTGTCTCGAAATGTCCCATATTAAAATAATCAAATTTTATGTATTGTTTATTTATTTGTCACTAGAAAAATAAAAGGAATAATGAAGATGAACCCAAGATAACTTACTTCTAGAGATATTATTAAGAAATATTTTCACATATTCACATAGATTCAGATAGGGTGAAAATTTATATTAGTACAGTAAGTATATTAAATCTTTAACTGGTATATGCAAATGGTTGAAATTAGAAGACTGGATTTTTAAACATTTTGTAAGCGTCTGAAATGTTATCTTGATTAATGAATAGGGAAAGTTTAAGAGAACGTCCATTTTTGTAAGATTTCAATCGGCATTAATCATTCTATTGACTTTCTTCTTTTAACATGTGAAATTAAAGTAATGAACTTAATATTTTTTGAAATAGTCTTGTTAGATTGTATTTTGTTAGATACATTTGTCGTTCAGATTAGGAGAAATTGGTTGAATTAGATGTAAGTCTCTCTTTTTTTCGCTTTCTTGAACTTTGTGATTATTAATTGATTGTATTGTTTGAATAATCTTGTTGAGCACTTGTATCGACGAAAAGAAAAGAACAGGAAGACTGATCAACTGGTTGAAAATGACCTATGATTTGGGAGGGGAGTCCTGTAGGTATGCGATGTGACAAGTGTCATTTGCGTGCACTCCCGCGCCGAAAACTAGTTTGTATTTTTCTAGTATTTGCTCAAAGTCCATAGTTGGAGAGAAGTGAAAACGAGAGCAGAATTGATTTGCAATTGGTTTTTTTGTTCCTTGCAGTGGTTTTTGTTGTGTTTACATTGGCGTACCGAGCTCGCAGTGAATTTTTATTGATACCGGAAGGTTTTTAAAAAAAAAAGTTACTGTTTAATGTTTTTTATGAGCATTAGGATTTGCCTATTTAGATCTTATCTTGTTGGTTTATAGACTATATTTTTGTAGTATTATTGAGATGAGATCATCTGGTTTGTGTGAAATTAGTATGAGACACACCTAAAATGCATGTTTTTTCCAGAAATATGTTATTTTCCTGCCAAGTATGTTGCATAGACTCTTAATAATTTGATATGTAGCATTCCGGGTTCCGTTTTTGATTTGTTTTTAGATTCCGCGTTCTGTAGATATTATCTGTAAAATTTTCTGATTTCCAGAAGTTGGATTACAAAATTCAAAATTTGTCAAAACGTACACACGCCATCCGGTCTAGTTAAATGACAGACTCATTTGATAATCTAAACATTAATTTATCTTTGGAATTTGATTATATATCGATTATTTTTTATTTAAATAACCATAATCAGTTTAAAAATTATGGTAAAAGTCCGCTCAGAATTCTACAAAACGTAATTGAATCTTAAAAATCGACATTTGCGGGTGCCGTTCGTACATTAAGTTCCTCGTATTTAAATGCGTATTTTTTTAAGGTTTAACATCTTATAGTGGGCCCTAGATTCTGAATGTTTGCATATTGGTCCTATTTCCGTATTTTAAACCATTTTTTGAGATCGCTTTCCGTTGTTGCTTGTTGGTCTCTTTGCGGACTACGTGTTCCAGAGTTTGATTCCGACTTCCGGTTTCCGTTTTTGAACAATTTTTTTAAAACGCTAAAGTTTGATGCTTAATTTTTCTGTTCGTTGTTATTATGTTTCTGCCAGTCGTTAATTTGATTGTGTGATAATAACATGAAGCATGGCTGGCGGACTGCTGTCACAGTCATTAGTAATTTCTAAACCTTAATGAATATCTTAATATTGATGTGATTTTTTCTTTTGAAGTGTTTCAATCTGTCTGTAAACGGGGAACAGAAGGGAAATTTAAAAAAAAAACTAATTTGAAACCCATTCCTGCTCTTTTGAAACTTTCCCTGAAAATAGAATTTCTGTTGATCTGGTTTTGTTCGTCGGATTTGTGCTGAAGTTTCGGGATTTTCTTTCATTTCTCGTCTCTGTTTTCTAGGGGGGGGGGGGGTTTCAAATTTGTTTTTTTTTCTGGACGATGTTTTGAAGGCCATGGCATTGCTCCATCGTGGGCGGAAGTTTTTTTTGTCTCGCATATTGCTCTTGCGGATCTTCATCTGCTATAGTTTCTACGAATCGCGAGGTTCGTCAGTCGAATCTGGAGTGCATCTCGGACATTCGTCATCCTTTGGATGTTCCCTGTTGTGGTTGTTTGGATATCCTTGTGCTATTGTCAGATTAAATCCGAAATCACTTGGGTGATTCGGAGTCCAAGTCCTTGGTCATGGAAGATTTTACTCAGGCATAGCGCGCTTTCATCTTCACGTTTACCGGAATCTCCTTGGTTAAATTCTACGCGGTTCACGCTGCTTTTCATCGGTGTGGATTATTTTTATATGTTGGAGTTGCTCGAGCAACAGGTGTTCCCATACGTCTTCTATGTTATTTACGAGGATAGTGGTGAGAATTTGTGAATTTCATTCTCATAACCTATACTGAAAATGTTGATTTTTCGATTTTTAAGGGTTTGTCTAGAGGAAAAAGAAATGGTTATTATTTAACCGTAATAGTTTCTTCTTCAAAGTTGCTAGACATCAAAGATGGACGGAATTCCGGGATTCAAATGTTATTCCGAATTCCGCATTCCGAAAATTAACTTTTCATAGAAACGTTAACACCGGATACGTTCGAAATTGCGCATTCCGAGTTCCGTCCATTTTTCGATTTCCTATTCCGGTTTTAGAAATTCCAATTTTCATTCCGATTTCCGGATTCAGGAATTTCAATTTTCACTCCTAACTCTGAAATTCAGAAACTGCCCTTCCGCCCATCTCTGCTAGACATGCATTGTACTAGAAAAGCATAAACGGAACGCCAATTTTTACTAACCCGGCTGGCTTTCCTACAGTAATAATCTCAATAACTGCAATATATTAATTGACATGAATAAAAATACTGCATCTGAAGTTGTAACATCACTGTCTTATTTTATGCTCTAGAAAAATTACTGTTTTTTATCAGTTTTTTCAAATATCAATTTTTATCAATGTTAAGTAATTCGTTCAAGTTTTTCTTTAGCCAATATTAAAAAGTCACAGCGCAAATATAAAAAATAGACGAATAGAATTTGAGTTGTGATTATCATAAAACTCAATTTCCAAAAGCTGTTTTCCAAATTTTTTTTCGAATTCAAAGTGTTTCCTTATTCTTGCTTGATTCTGCAACCTAATAGAAATACTGAAATTTCGCAGTTATATCAATTGAATTCACAAGATTAAAATCATTCAATTATTATCCAAGAAAATGCTCATCAGACGGTTATCCAAATGGTTTAATTGAGCACAATGTTGTGCAACTGAAACGATTTGCAAAATAATTTTCGCACATGGTCTATTTAAAATCGGCGAATGCTGTCAAATTGACCAGTTTGATGTTGCTTCCTCTTGTGCTTGTTTGTTTTTTGTTGTCTTTTATTGAATTTTATCGGAACAATTCATCTTTTGTGCTTGAAATCGATTTAGGCGTTTGTTCTTTATGTTTCCATTCCATTTTTGCTTTATATGGTATAGTTGGTATTAGATACCAAATGAACTGTGAAAGAGTTTGAGTTTATCGATTGAAATGATTGATATGATGTGATGACAATAAAAACAAACAATTGTGATTGTGTATTGCTTGTTGAACTTTGGCACATGAAAGTGAGTATTGATTTATTTTTAAAAAAATTACCCAAGGGAATTTGAAGAAAAACGATGAAGCCCTTATCGGAATTATGTTATCACATAGTTAAACTCCCACCAATGTATAGCTAACGGTTATCAGTTAAATGGCGCGATATTTATTGTCACTCCGTTTGCCGAAACCTTGGTTTACATTGAATTTCCCATTAGAATTTGGCTAATAATGATGGATTGCTGGGTAAGCTATGTGTGGGAGCTTGATTAATCGACATGTTGAATTATTGCACAATTTATTAATATTTGTTACAGGGCATGCGAAATAGTCGACGGTCAAGGAAGCAGAAAATGACGAAGCGCGACGTCACCTCGTCGACGTATGTTCTAATGGATGGTTAAAGGAAGAGTGGAAAATTTCAGAGATGAGAATGAATGGTTGCCACCGGTGATGTCAGGGATTGGCTGGAAGGCCAGGGGCGATCGAAAGCCCAAGGAGAAGCGGGTGCCGTTCAATCGGCCGACGCCGAAACAGGTGTATGAGGCGTTGCCGTTTGTTAGGAGGTATTTTATGTACTGGATGAAGCACACATTTGACAAGGAAAAGCTGTTTATCAACACGTTTCAGCCGCTCAAGCATAAACCGTATTATGGTATGTTTTTTGGTCTGTTTGCGTTTGTAGAGTGATACGATGTATTTAAAAAAAAACATGGAAATAGATGGATTTGCAGTAGAGATGAGCGGAATGCGAGTATTTCAATTTTGGAATCCAGATTCAAAATTGAAATTCCGGAATCTGTAATCGAAAAATGGCTGGAACCCAGAACCCAGTACCCAGAGTTCCGCCCCTATCTGTATTAACGTTTATATGAATTAAAATATAATGTTTCTGAATCAAGACAAAATTGCGGAATTTAGAATCACATTTCAAAATTCGGAATTAAAAAAATAACCGGAGTTCCTTCCATCTCTGGTTTGCAGTGCCCACCACCTACAGTAACAACATGGTGGGCTCGTTTAAGTCTTCTTTCTGAGATCTTTCTATATTTGTATGATTCATAGATTATTTGTACTGAAAAATCTTAAATTTCCTTAAAAATATCCAGAAAAATCCACTCAGAAATCAGTAATAGGTGATCAAACTGTGGAAAATTTGCATTTGCGGGTGGTGTGTGCAGTGCAGTTGAAGATTAGGTTTTTTTTTTTTTAATTTTCCGACGTATCTGAAAGGAAACATTTTAAAAAACGGGACTAGGTGTCATATATTATCCGATTTTAGAATCCATAATGCATTTTCACGCGAAATGTAACAGCTGTAACAGCTAACGAAATGTAACAGCTATAAACCGATATTCTTTTCAGACCACCCACATGAATTAAACCGCCGATGTTTGTTCTAAATGGGGTAGTTTCCGATATAATATTAAATTGGGCAAATAACGGCATTCGATATATTTTCTTGGAGTACTGAGGTCTTTTTAAAACGTTCACAAATTGAACATTTCCGTTGGCGGTAATTTTCATGTCATAGAAACTTTATTGTTGAGTTTTAAGCGATAAATAACGAATTGATAAAAAACCACATAATGCTGAATAAAATTTTAAAAAATTGATTATAAAATCGGAATGAAGCGTGCTATTTTGTCAATCACTGATTGACAAGTTAAGAAACTTAAGAAACTTTCTAGTGTTCGTTTTGTTTATATGAATTTTTTTCAGGAGTCCCTTGCGGTGGTATTGGATGTGGAGCTATTGGCAGAGACTTTCGAGGCGGCTTCTGCAAATTCAGCTTACGACCTGGTCTCGTTGAGCACAAAGTCGATATTGTGTTGGTGAGATCATAGAGATAAACCGTCTTTTTTCATTTTCTTATTAATTTAGGCGGACCAATTTATTTTATCGGTAAGAGAAGCTGGCAAATGTATTTATCAAAAGGTGCTGACGGCTGCCACTGGCAACACTCAGAATGGACAGGCGTTGAGTGCGTGGGATTTCACGTTCCCGAAACAGGATGTGTATTATAGGTAAAGATGAAAGGAATAAATATTTATTAGTGAGGTAGTGTGGTTATCGCTGCCGCATTGATTCGATGTGCTGTTGATGGTTTCGCTTACAAAGGCTCTTTTTAATGGTCGAGTTGCGTTGGTAGTAGGAGTAGTAGGAAGCGATGGGGTTGTTGGTGTCGACATCGGTTACGCTGATATTCTCGAGTTGAGCTTGGAAATAACGCTCGAATAGACGCATCTCGTAAAAGAGGTCGATGGAGCGGATGGAGGGGTCGATTTGAGGGTGAGGTAGAGTGGAGATGGGCTTGACTGGGTTGAGAAGATCTGAAATCTGTGATTGATAGGGTAAATGTGATCTTATGATTACCATGTACACGAGAATGCAATTCGCGAAGTGAAGGAGCGGAGGAGTTTGGCGTGCTTTTGGAAAGCTGAAAATGGAAAATGCAATTATTGATAATATGAGGCACGAACCTTTCTGAGGAAGCAGACCGCGTAGGAATCAAGCTGTTTAATCAGCGAATGATCGATTGGCGGCATTCCGAGCAACTCGTAGAAATGTTGGGTGGCATTGTCGTTTGAGCAAAATGTGGTTGAGGTAGATGCCTGTAAAGTGTTTGTCTTGATTGAGCTTTTCCTCTTGAACAGTTAAATATTGATTTATTTTTATGATTTTCAACGAGGTGGGCTTTAATGATTGTTTTTTACCATTATTTATTTATTTATAATGATTATCATCTTATTTTTCGCACAGTTAATTTATCAAATGATGACATTTTAAATCAAATAAGTGACATAGAAATTTTTGACCTTTAATACGATTGCGACTCGACTGTATAAGGACATTTTTATACGACTTGATTGATGGGAAATGTGGAGATGATTTTATCGGCTAATTATTCCAAAAAAACGCAATTTGGTTGGTTTTCAACTTATGTTTTGGCGTTATTAAAATTTTAGGATTTAAGAGCAGAAGAGATAAATAGATAATAGACTTGAACGGAGAAGGCTGGAATGATTTTGTCTAAAATAATGTGAAAGTTAGGAACTCCACACTCGAATTTTAGATATTACAATATAGTCTAGATTTTTTTAAATCAAAATTGCATTTAATATTTCTTGTAGCTCGTGTTATTTCACTACTTTCTGACTCAGTCCCAGCTGCATAAGCGCAATCTGTAATAGAAGAAACTAAAACCAAAAAATGAAAGAAATGCGGTATGAAAATGTCCTGTAAAATTAGAAAGAAATAAGCGTAACTAGTTCAATATATTGTATTTTTCAGAGATCGGTGCCTGAATTTTTTTTGAGACAACACACATTGACATACAAAAAAGTGGCCGTCAAAACGAGATCATTATTTTTTCCTCTTCCATTAGTTACCAATCTCTGAAAAGGACAATAGTTTCAGATAGTTTATAAGGAAGGAAAGAAACATTATGAAGAGTCCACTTTAGATCTTCAAAGAAACAATATTAAAAGTATGCAGTTTTTCTTGTGCAATAATTTAAATCACATACCGTATCTGAATGGAAAAGCTCAAGAAGTTGCTTAGTCGAATCACACCTTGTTGATAAATGATTTGCGTTGATTTGCCTAAAATTTGAAAGTTTTTTATTTAAACGGCAATATCGTAAGTGACGCGTTGAGCACGCCTTTTTTTGCGAGATTGAAACACGTTTTACCAATTTTGTTGTGAACTTTTTCGGGTAGTTGTAATTAATTTATAGATATTTTAATAAAAGAATCCAGTAAACATAATTTTTATGAATAAATGACCATCTAAAACGTTAAAAACGTTCAGATAATAATTTCAATTTTCGTGTTTTTTATGGACGTAATAATGACGATAAAGGTTTTTTTATAGTTTTAATGGGAATATCTTTAAATATCTTAATTTCTGATATTTAATTCCAAATTTTTTCGACAGCTTCAATTGGTGTGCGGTCGGTAATTGGTTCAAATTAATATAGTCGTCGCCAAATGCGATTACCGCCGCAAAGTGTGGCGCACTTTTTTAAA
This sequence comes from Caenorhabditis plicata, assembly GCA_963931815.1. Classification (NCBI taxonomy): domain Eukaryota; kingdom Metazoa; phylum Nematoda; class Chromadorea; order Rhabditida; family Rhabditidae; genus Caenorhabditis; species Caenorhabditis plicata. The sequence goes on along the minus strand of OZ007492.1, from coordinate 8,973,905 downwards.
TATTATTTTTTCATCTAATTTTTATGATTTTTATTATTTTCCACATTTATTCCACGATTGAAACAACATCTATAACATATTCTTCAATTTATTTAATCAAAAAAAAGTATAGAACGAGCCTAAACAAGAAAATAATCATGAAAATTAAATGAAAAAATAATATTTAAAAAGTGCGCCATACTTTGCGGCGGTAATCGCATTTGGCGACGACTATATATAGTTTAAGGAATGCACAAATAAATTGTGAAAAACTAATTGGAAGTCACGTCAGAAGGAAACGCCGATTTCGCGAAATTAAATTACGTTTTTCTAAATTCTAACTATAAAAAAAACACTATGCAAAAGAAAAAACATCGTGAAATTAGACTGTCACTTTACGGCTGGCCAGTGCTATTACCATTTCTCACGAAATATTTTCGGCAAACCAATTATTGTCGTGGTGTAGGTTGATGAAAAATTAGGGGTAAAGGAGCATACCGAAAAAAAAGATGGTCTCGCTTGGGCTGGTGTAGATTTAATTTGCAATTTGTTTATTATTTCGACCCTAAATGTAATAAATTATACCTAAAATTTTTATTATAATAATTATTATGTTGATTTAACAACCAATTTAGTAAGAGAAAACATAATGAAACAAAATTGTGATGAAAAAAAGCGAAATAATAAACAAATTGCAAATTAAATCTACACCAGCCCAAGCGAGACCATCTTTTTTTGGGGTATGCTCCTTTACCCCTAATTTTTCATCAACCTACACCACGACAATAGAATGTTCGAATAGTTAATCGATTTTTGTTATGGAAAATAAATAAATAAGTCACAAGCTGTTTCTATTGTATTTGACATAGACAGAAGCACGCCAGCCGAAATAATAAGATGACAGACACACTAATTGAAGTTTTTCTGGCGATTTAAATTTTTACAAAAAGTTTCGATTTAAGTGACTTCTGAGATTCTGTTTTACGAATTCACTTGGCGTGCTAATTAACAACAATTTAAGGCTTTAGTTTTTCAATAAGAATTGGATATGCACGCCAACTGGAAATAAAGATTTTCCGATTTTTAAGCGTGTCTGAAAATTTTTTACATATTTTCACTAATACATTGTTTACGACAATTTAATTAGGATCTCCATAAACTATCTAGAAATATAAATAACTTTCCAAAATGGAAGATTTGAGCACGTTTACTGAGCTCATTTTATTACCATAACAGTTGGTATTTATTGTCTAAATTTTAAATAGTTACAACACCCTTAAAAATAAAAAGAAGAATCATCTGTAATACGTTATCTAACTTTGCGGTTGGCTTAGAGTGGTATATAAGCTTAAAATGAAGCAAGTAGAATTATATTAAGACAAAAAACGCTTGAGCGATAAAATTATTTGACAATTTAGATTAGCGTAATATTTAAAATAAAATAAAATTACCTTGTTACTCTGGTATCCAATAGATTCCATGTACAATTCAAATAATCGATGATTAGCCTAACGGCAACTCGTAGAGCGAAAACCGCGCATTGATGGGAACCATTTTCGATAATTTGTGCAGTGGTTTGCACGAAATTCTCAATCGGTGCCGATTCGGCTGTAGAAGATGCCTTATTCCCCTATCTTGGTTGCTTTAGTTACCTTGAATACAGCTGTAACATGGAGTCGTCGATGTCTTTGAATCGGCGAGCATATGGCTCCAGCTGAGATCGCACACATTGATCTTGGTGAATCGCAAGCATTGATGGAGACGTTGAATGGAAGCGGACGGCACGTGGCGTTTGGGATGCATTGGGCGAGTGCTCGCCGAGCAGTGCCGTGGCCGCTTGCGGCCGCTCATGGCCTGAAATGATTTGAATGAATCGAATTGGCGAATATGAGCGATTTTGGGAGTAGGCGTTGTATTGTTGTTGATGGTGATGGTGGAGGTTGTGGTTGTTTGGTTGTTGGTCGTTTTCTTGATGGGTGGTCTTTTTTTCTCTGTTTCGTTGGGGGGTTTTTTGTGTGATCGACGCGGTGGCACAATGAGAGAAAAGTCAGATGGGGGGGGGGGGGGGGGGGGAAGAGTAGGGGAGGATGTTATGAGAAGCAGCGACGGGCTTTTTATGGATTTTTATGGGCCGCGCTTCTGCTTCTCTTGTTTTTCTCTATTCTCGTGATATGTTCAATTGCAGAGGACTCTATCCGAGAGCATGGACGAGCTATGTGATCGAAGAGCTTGGTATGGTGGTAACGATACGGCAGATCTCGCCGGTCCTGCCAGAGGAATATGAAGATACATCGCTTCCGGCGACGGTTTTCGTGGTGGACGTGGAGTGCCGAGACACGAAAAGGGTGCTTGACGTGTCAGTGGCGTTCTCGTTCCGCAACGGAACGGGAAACCGAAGATGGGAGCGGGAGACAGAATGCTCGTCAGCGAGATTTTTGGCGGTACCGCCACAAGATGATGAAGAGATGGTGACGGGAGCAGCATTATACCATTCGATTAACGGAATGGCGTGCACGTACGGTGTGGCCACCACGTTGGTTGGTTTTTTTGGAATTTGGAGGGAATGAAAGGGGGAGGAGGAGAATATGCATGACATAAAGAAAATTGGTCAATGACTAATTGTATTTGAATGGTCGAAGAGTTAATAAAGGGAAAATTTGTATATAGAAGACCGTGATGATGTTAAATCTTCTTTTTTTATTATAATGAAAATAATGGATAGTTATAAATAAATACTAAATGAAGTTTTTAAGAATGGATTTAATTGGAAAATTTAGCATATTCGATCATTTCTTTTAACGCTCTTAAATTTTGATAGACAAAATGGCCTTTAGTTAACAAGGGAAGTCACTTTAGCGTCCGCTTGAGATTTTGATGAGACTTGCACCATTTATAGATTGGGATGTGCTGATTCCGAATCCGTTTTCAAAATCGGCGCAATATTTCTCTGAGTCGAGATATGAGCCGCTTATTAGCTAAAATATAAATAAAATGAGGTTGGAAGATAGTTTTATAATTTCAAATTTCTTGAAACGTCGCACGTCACCCGGAATAACAAAATGAAATTCTTTAGATCTTTCTATAAACAATAGAACGTGATGTTAAATGTTTTTCTGAATTTAAATACATGTAATTCCAATTAGAACTACAGAAAATGCCGCGCGTTAATCAATAATGCGTGATTAAACTTTGCAAATTTAACAGTTTCGGATGACGCGCCGTCGAAAATTTCTTTGAATACTAGTTTTTCTCGTTTGAATTGTTGATAATATTATATTTAATAAGAAATGTATATAATAGAAGTTTTGTATTCGCGCCAATTTTTATCTGCGCTACAAATGAATTCATAGAAAAGGATGCTCAGGAAAATCATTTAAATGCATAATTGCGTAAAAATATTAATGGTCAGTAATATTATAAGTGAGCCTGTAAAATTGAGGAGAAAGTTAGTTTTTAGATCACACATTGAATGTAATTAAATACGTAGAAATTAAGAAAAAATGTCGTTTTCATTTGCACGCCACCCGAAAATTACGATTTTAGAACATTTAGGTCACTATTCTGAATTTTTAAATGTTAATCTTTGCTTTTTTCAGAGATATATAATTCATATATTAGGTTTTATGGTTAAATAAGGTTCTGATTAGTAAAATGAACCAATCTGTAAATTTATATGTCTTTGGTGATTTAAGGTTTTATGAAATTATTTAAGAGTTTTTGCGTGAGGATCTCAAAGGTAGAACTTACTCATTTTTATTTTTTTTTAAATATAGTGTATGTCAAAATAGTTGACGACGCAATCACGCTGCAAATGCGGCATACTAATTAAAATTCATTTTCAAATCGATTATTTTAATAATTTTTAATTAATAAACGTGCAATATAAGCAATAACAATTAAAAAATGTCAAAAATTAAATAAAATAATCGATTTGAAAATGATTTTAAATTAGTATGCCGTATTTGCGGCGTGATTGCGTCGTCAACTATTTTTAAATACACTATAGCATAATTCTCCAACCATCAATAAGGAGACAAAGTGAAAAGTGAGGTAAAACAAATTTTATTATTGACATGTGAGAAGTTATATTAAACGATTATATATGGGAAAATAACAATTTTCAAAATCAATAAGGAAAATAATTCCAAAGGTGCGAAAGGGTCATATCAATAGTCGAAAAAAGTCTGAAGATACATTTATATAAAGCGTAAAAACAAGAGATTAAACTCTCCAGATTCTTGATGACATTATTTGGCGGCCCTCGCTCACATGTCTCCTCCTTCTCCTCGCACTTCCCCCTACACGCAATATTCAAATGGGCACATGTGTGACATTGAACATAAAGCCATTTCAAATTGCCTGAATGAGTTATCTGACATTGACAGAAGGAGGAATGCACAACGAGCATCTGTCAGCGGTTCGACCCGTCGAAGAGCGGTGCAGCCGTCTGGTCGACGCTGGAGCAGACGGGCGACGTTCCTGAGCAGGACGATGAATGTGCGGAAAACTCGCGCGAGATGGCGGTGATGGTGTGCAATCGGTTCCGGCTGAATGATGAAGAGCGTAAAGCGACGAAGCAGACGGTCGAATTTGCACTTAGTTGGGACATGCCGAAAGTGAATTTTGGGTCCGTTACGAGATCGTATCATCGGTGGGTTCTTGCGGATGGAGATCGCACTTGAATGGGGATTGATTAGAAGGTACACGAGGTTCTTTGGAACGACGGGAGCTGCGGACGCGCTATGCGTGCGTGCTCTTCGTCGCTATTCGAAGTGGGAGCAGATGATTGAGGAATGGCAGTCGCCGGTGCTCCAGCATAAGAAGCTTCCAGAATGGTACAAGTCGGCGCTGTTCAATGAGCTTTATTTTCTGACGGACGGTGGTTCGGTATGGTTTGAGTATTGCGGGAGCTGGACGAGTCGAGAGGAGCATCTTAGCGAATACACGATGGGCATGATGAGGGAGATTGGAAGATTTGGTTATCTGGAATGTAGGACGATTTAGTTGAGATGAATTTAATCGTGTTTGTTTTTAGCATGGGAATACCGAATGGTCAACACATATGATGTCCATTTTTACGCGTCGTTTGCGTTGGCCGAATTATGGCCAAAGTTAGAGCTGGCGATTCAAGCCGAATTTAGTGAGTGATTGTTTTATGATTGCTTTATAGATGGTAGTGAATTGCAGCCGACCAAGTTTACCACTCGATTGAAATTCCCACACGGTTCCACATGGAAGGCGACTGGGCAAACTTGAAAACGGCAAGTAGAGTGCCGCACGATCTCGGAAATCCAGCCGACGAGCCGTGGATTGCCACTAATGCCTATGTGATGCATGATACGGGTAAATGGAAGGACTTGAACATGAAGTATGTACTATTGTCGTGGAGGGACTATGTGGAACTCTCAAAGAAAGAAGAAGAGTTTTTGAAGCACACGTGGCCGGCGGTGAAGGTTGGTGGAAAAAATTCTGTGGGGTGTTGGGATTTGAAAGGACTAACTTGTACAATGTCATTATCCAAACAGTTTTATTGGAAATTTTATGTTTATGGTATTTTTTTAGGTAATTATAACGGAAGCGCTCGATAATTGGGATAAAGACGATGATGGTATGATTGAAAACTTTGGAAAAGCCGATCAAACGTACGACGCGTGGCAGATGGAAGGCGTGAGCGCTTATTGTGGATCGCTGTGGCTAGCGTCGATCCGAGTAGCTATCGAAATGGCAAAGGTTATGGAAGACCAGGAGACCCTGGGGACACTCGAAAATGTTCTGCCAAAGGCACGGCGAGTGTTTATCGAAAAACTGTGGACGGGCTCGTACTTTCGGTTCTGCGAGCGATCGCGAAGCAGGGAGACTGTGATGGCTGATCAGCTGTGCGGCTACTGGTTCTTGCAGTCTGTATCACCGAAGTTGGCCGAAGACGTGAGTTATTGAAAAATGGAATTCGTGAGGAATGGTTAGGAATTATAGTTGCTGCCGAAGGAAATGGTCACAAAGTCTCTTGAGAAGATCTATGAGCTGAACGTGTGCAAGTTTGCCAATGGACAGATGGGCGCAGTTAATGGGATGAAGCCGAACGGGATGGTGGATAGAGAGTACATTCAGGCAGATGAGATGTGGACAGGTGTGACATATGCGGTCGCGTCGCTTATGATTCAGCAGGATGAAATTGAGAAGGCGTTCCATACCGCTTCGGGATGTTATTTGACATGTTTTGAGAAGCTTGGGTTGCAATACCAGACACCAGAAGCGGTTTATGAAACTAAGTGAGAAAATGGAATTAAATGAATGATAAAGGATTGTGATTGCAGATTCTACCGAGCTATCGGCTACATGAGACCGTTGTCGATTTGGTCGATGCATTGGTCATTGAAAAGACACTGTGGACTGAATGGAAACGACGAGAAGCTGAAAGAACCGATGAAGGCGACGACAGTGGAGAAGTTGCGAAAGGATGGCGAGTCGACGAGTGAAGACAATTCGAGTTTAGGATATGTTAGCGACTACCGAGAGGATCGGGAAACGACGACTACGGGATAGATGTTGATTCTTCTTGACATAATTGTTACTATTATTAATATTATTATTGTAATTATTTGCATTGTTTGTTGATTGGTTTGTTATTCGCCATGAGAATATGTATATTAAGTGTATTATATGTTTTAGAGTGTATATTTATTACTGATTAGAAACATTTTGTGCTCATCAACAATTATTGTGAAACAATTGGAATAAAAGTGAATTTTAATTATTTTCAATGGATTTATTTTGACATTTTTTTTGTTAAGAAACAGTTGATATATGGAATTTGAATGATTCTGGGTGGGATTGATTGACGTTGAAGATGTTGGGAACGATTGTGAGGAACTTGGCACGTGGAATGAGCACACGTCAACTGACAGCAGCTGAAGAGAGGATGACGCAGATGCTCAAGAAGAGCATTGATGGATGCACGGTCGTAGAAGTGACGGACGTTTCGAGTGAGTTGGATTTGAGGGCTTTGGTTTTTAAGTTTTAAGGCGTAGCTTATTGCCAAATAACTTTTAAATTTTATATTAAATTGAATTTGTGTTTTGCTCCATAACTTTTCTTAAAATGTATCGAGTTTTACCAATTTTTAAACGAAATGAACAACACATTATACCAAGCTTCAAGGAGTATATTAAGACAGCATCACTCCACTACCACGATGTATTCCGCATATTGTAAAAGAACCCACACCAAATGAAAGAAAATCCCGCCCTTCACTTTTTATTATTCTTTTTTTTAAATAAAATCACAATTTATTCACATAATAAGGATGTTATTAAATCTAGGAAAATCGTAAATTGCTCCCGTCGGAGAATAAAATGCATTTCCGCAAAAAATCACGGTACAATTTAATAAAAAACACCATACAATTTAAAATTCTTCCTCAAACTTAAACGGATTTATTAATTAAGACAAAAGAGGATGTTGATTTCTTGAAAAATCGATGTTGGTTCGATACTTTTGAGATTTTTTCTAGTTTTTATTTATAAAAATGAAAGAATCGAAATTTAAAATGAGATGGTGTAATAATCCGTAATTTTTGCAGAAATGCAATTTTATTTTCCGACGGGAGCAAATTCCGCTTTTCCTAGATTTAATAACATCCCATAATCATGGATTGTACTCAATTGGAAGATTCTTTCTTCGGACCATTCCATCTTCTTGGAACCATTCTCTTCTGAAATTCTTGGCAGCTCCATCTGGAGTATTGGTCCATTCAATGGTGATACGGTCGTTGTTGGTGTCTTCTAAGCATCACACGAGACAGCCATCAAAAGAGCTTCGTTTGGGTCGAGCACACCACATGGTGGATAGACCGCGAGTCTGTTCATGGTCGGCGTCTTGATTCTGAAGTCAATACGACGAGCAGATGAGTTGATCACCTTGCCATCCTAGCCACCATCATCATATGAAACATTGAAGGTGTTTGGTTGACTGGCGATATCTCCTGGTGCGACCGATTGAGCCATGGCAGGTTGATTTAAGTAAAAACTGACATATCTGATAACCTTTTATTTACTTTTTTGTTTAGAACTATTTAGAATTATTGATAATGAATTGAGGAATAAGTTGGTAGAGTTTTTATATTATCTTTTGTTTCACAACAGTGTTCTTGTTGTTTGGCGAAGTGTATATATTTATCTGATAGCGTTTTTTCTGCTCTACAAAACTTTGTTTTTAGTTTGTTCTGAAATTTTAAATTTTCATCATTTTTCAGGCTTAGAAATGAACTATCCAGAAGGCAAAAATCAGCATTTTTGACATCTCATCTTCTTCGCTTTTCATCGAAAGCAGAACGTAGACGAAGCCGCTCGGGAAATATGCAGTGTGTATGGAGAAGGTGTCTTAAGCCTAAATTGTAAAAATGGCGTCTTTAATCTTAAAGACACGCCAAGCATTATTTCCTGCAGAATTAGACGAAGAGCGGAACAAAAAAACGAAGAAAGCTTAAAGAACAAAATCGCTCGCCATCGGTCAATCGTAACGGGAGATGAAAAATGGTACCTGTTCGTCAATTTTAAGCAAAGAAAGGAGTGCGTGGCTCCCGGAGATACGCCAAAGCCGAGACTCAAGCAAGATCTTCACGCAAAAAAGATAATGATCTGTGTTTGATGGAACTGGGAGGGCATGCTGCACTGGGAAATGGTCAACAAGGAGCTCTATGTTGCCCAGCTGCGTCGCTTAAATGAGGCTATTCGTTTGAAATTACCCGATCGACAAGGGCAAGTCATTTTGCTCCACGACAACAACCCTCCAAGAGTTCAAATGGAAGGTTCTTCAGCATCCACCGTACTCTCCAGACATTGCGCCATCCGATTATCACCTTTTCCGCTCTCTGTCAAACCAAATGAGGGGTGTTACCTTCGAGGACCTCAAAAACTGCCTCAAAAACTTCTTCGACACCAGACCTGGCGATTTTTGGCGGAAGGGCATCACCAAATTGATCGAGAGGTGGGAGGAAGTCGTAAACAGTAACGGCGAATACATAATTTATTAATTTATTATTATTATAATTATTTGTTTTAAGGTTCATAGACGGTGTAAAATGATAAATAATGAATTTAATTAAAAAATGAAGGATGTGTTTTTCTTTCAATTGGTGCGCGGTCGTTTGCAATATGCGGCATACTTCGTGGCAATGTAGTGCAACAGTTGTAAAAATTCTTAGTTTTGAGAATTATTTTTTTATTAAAAATACGTATGCTTTGAATTTGCACGCCAAATTAAAATGATGATTTTTTTAGTTTCAAAAGTATATTATTAAATTGGACATATACATTTTTATCAACTTTTTCACGTGCCTTGAGAGTTTTGGTGTTAATGTATGCTAGTATTCTCACGCCAACTGGAAATAACGATTTTTCGATTTTTAAGCATGACTGTAAATAGTTACGTATTTTCAATGAAATATTGTTTACGGCAATTGAACTAGGATTTTTCAGCTATCTAAAAATATTAAAGTTAGATTTGAGCACGTTTACTAAGCTCATTTTATTATCATACCAGTTGGTGTGTATCTTAAAATTTACAATTAAAACGGCTTTAATAAGCTTCTGCTTTTGCTATTTCATTTGGCGTACATGTGAAAAATAAGTATGAAACTCTTAATAATGAAAAAAACAACCAGATATATTCAAGACATCGTAGTGGACGTAAAGCGTTACAATAGGAAATTATATTTCAATACCTGTTGTTACTAGACTCCCTGGTGGAGAGAAAATAATTGCATCTCAGCGTGACCTCGCGATTCATGTGAGTTTTGCGTACTCCAAAACTGCAATGCCGAGCCGAGAACCAAGGGCTGGAATTTTCGAGAGTCTATAACAAAATTAATACCGGCGCGTTGACAAGGTTTAACAGCTTAAACCATAATTGTTTTTAGACCACTCATGAGAATTACACCAGTGTTTTTTTTGATAAATGGAATAGTCTTGGGTAAATCCTGAATTTAGACAAAAATAGCAATCGATATGTTCATGTGGAGTACTGTATATATTAAAACTTTATGTCAGTTACCGTGAAATTATATAAAAAAACACGCCAAGTCGATCAGTTTGAACCTCAATCCATTTAAGAACACCCAGTTTAACTATAACAACAATAGTTTTGTCGAAATGAATAGTTTCTCCTATATCCGTAGTCTGGAAAAATTTCTAATCCTTATATTCGCATGAAGTACGGTAGAATATTCTCAAAATTTCAAAAATCAAACATTGCAGTTGACGTGCAAAAATAAATGCATTTTCTGAGTACTGTAATGAATTTGATAGAGTTTCTTAAAGAGAAAATGTGCATCAATATTTGTTTCAAAATCAAATTTGCCAATCAATTTTTGTTAAAGATGCGGATTTTTAAAGTTTTGAAATTAAAGATTTGTTCCAAGGATATTTTCCAATTCTAACAAGTGCTCTCTCTTCAATTTTAACCCAGCCCAAATAGCGTAGAGCGGCGCATCCGCTTAATACATAGTTTTAAGTAATCTATCCTTCAAAGTAACCTAATCCCTCTTCAATTCTCAATAAATTCTAACCTAATCCACGTAGCACAGAGCGGCGCCTGCGCTTAATACGTAGTTCTAATCTCTCTCCCAATCTCTCTTCAATTTGAAGTTAATTCTAACCCAACCCAATTAGCGTAGAGCGACGCATGCGCTTAATACATAGTTCTAAGTAAACTATCCTTCAAAGTAACCTAATCCCTCTTCAATTCTCAATAAATGCTAACCTAACCCACGTGGTCTGCGCTTAATAAGTAGTTCTAACCTCTCTCTCTCTATTAATCTCTCTTAAATTCTAAGTTATTATCATGCATTTTCCGCGAAATTTCAATTTGACAAATAAAATTGAATGTTTTAGACGGTTGCGGGTCGATGTACGACGTTTACGTCGAAGCGAAGGCCTTTAAAGGGATGTCACGCGTAGCTCAACACAAATTGGTCACAGGTGAGAACATTGGTCTCTTCAATGTTGCAATATGCATACACTTAGCCGCGCTGAAAGCCGGAGGGAAGAGTGTGCACATTGCAATTGGAGAGTGGCAGAAAGATTAGAAATTGAATTTGCTTGCAGGTGTCCTGCGGCAGGAAATTGAAGACATGCACGGATTGACGATTAAGACGAAATGTTTGTGAAGAAGACATGTTTATTATTGTTGTTATCATTGATTTAGGATGAATTTGGTGTTGTTTAGTATTGATGTTTAATAAATGTAGTATTTTTGGATGAAGGTTTATGCTTGATAATTGCCAATGTGCAATTAATTTTAATTGAGAATTGAAAACCGGCCACTGAAGGGAAAAAGAACCCAATGTAATTTGATGCTCTTGAGTGAGCACTTGTCGATGAAGTAGATGATGATGTTGGCCACTATTATTTATTTATGTTTTATTATTACTGCTATCGATTTCAGCGACCATTTTTTGGACTCTTTTTTACAGATGCACGAGCTGGAAATATTGAGACATCACCGATTGCATCATCATCGCAACGAAACGACTCAATGCGCGCTCGGAGGAAAATACGGCGATGGTTGGTGGTACCTGCTTCAGATGATAATAACGGTGTTGAATGTTGGCGCGATTGGCGCCAATGTTTTCTTCATTTTCATATGTCGGGTATGAGGCGACGAATTTGATTGTTGATTGGGGGTTTCGATGCAGAAGGTCGGTGTGATTCATCGCAACACATGCGCCATGCTAGCTACCATATCGTTTTGTTTTGCGGTGAATGCTTCCGCCGGATTACTGTATAATGTGTATTTCTTCGTGATTGGTGTCGTTGGATTCCCGAAATTGCCGGTTCATAGGTTTGTTTTGATTATTTTGTTTTAGGGAGAACGTCAGATTGAGTTCAGGAAATTGAAGAAAATCTAGGTCCTTTTCAGAGATCGGTGCTTAATGGAAGACGATGAAGTTAGAACAAAATGAGTTTCTTGTTTGGACGGCCACTCTTTTCTATCTCATCCATGTGTGTTGTCTCAAAAAATAGGCAGAGCACATATTAAAGAGGAATAGACGGAAAAGTTCTTTGTGATTATTCATTTTATTCAAATTTTTTATTTATTTTTTTTTCTATCATTTTATTCAAATTTTTTGCTCTTCCATTAGGAACCGATCTCTGAAAAGGACGATATCATATAATAGGAAATATAAGATTTAAATAATAACTTGACGAAATTCCGTAGTACACGATAAAGGAAAATCTCAATTTTCCCCATTTGTAAATGTACTTAAATGTACTTTAAATGTAGTTAGGTACTTAGAAGTGATGGGAGGGACTCCCCCGGTCCCCCCGACCCGGATATTTTTCTAAAAAAAAGGGGATCCCGGTCCCGGTCCCGAGTCCCGGGTAGGGAAAAGGGGAAGTCCCGGGACCCGGGGTTAGAAATTTTCAATTTTTTAAGGTCCCGCCCGCCCGGAATTCCAAAAAACGGGGTCCCTCCCATCACTGGTACTTAGGAGTTCGAATCAACCACCTAAGCGGTTGATTCGAACTATCTCCCTCCACCTCGAACGGATGAATCTCGCCAAAATCGTATTTGCACGCCAAATCGAAATGACTATTTGTCAAAATTTAAACGTGTATTACTGGTTTACACGTATTATTTTCATATAATTTGACACGTCATTTTTACAAGCCCCTCTTAAACTGTCTAAAAACATGCGCTTCTTATCGTACTTTGAAAAATGAAAAATCTTATCTGAGCCCCCAACTTGACCATAAAATTTGGTGTGTATTTGTTTTAGGAGTAATAGTAGGTGCCCTTCATTCCGTGCGATTAGCCTAACAGACCTCCTAGGACCGCACCAGCTACGAGTATTAGCCGCTAACGGCGCAGGAACGGGAGCAGGGTTTCTTCGGAAAAAAACTTGCGCAAAACACGCCCTTTCAACTGTGAAAGAGCTACAGACTATTTCAAGTTTTTTTGACGACGCATTGCAAACCTCTGGGCGATGAGAAAATTATAAAAATAGAAAGTTGTCTTTTGTGCAGCTTGCAGCGCAGCGGTTCGCAATGGGTCGTCAAAAAAACTTGAAATATCTTATATAAGGATTTTTTAATTTTCGAAGGAAACGTGTACGTTTAATAAAATGAAAAGCGTATAAACAAAATTAGTATATATATATATACTAGTTGACAAAAGTTTTAGTCATTTTCAGGTCATTCAGGTCACAAAAGTCATTTTAGAGATGACTCCACGTAAAGAAACTCCAATTGCCACCCGGCAAGCTGTTATCAATATATTTTGCTACTATAACATTTTAAACACTGATTCACATAAAATATCAAAAAATCAGCCAATTTGGTCAAGTCACAAAAAAGTTAAACCCGAAAAAACATTTGTGACAAAACTTTTGTCAGCTAGTGTATATACATTCCTTTTCATAGAATGGTTCCTAATGGAAGAGCAAAAAATTAAAAAAAAAATGATATTCTCGTTTGGAAGGCCACACGTTCACAAAGCACGATAATTGGAAATTAACATTTTCTAATAGTTAAATGAATGTTACAAGATAACCCGAGTTAATTTCAGAATAACTTTCATGTAGATTTGATAAACATGTCTTAAAATATAAAAGTAACCACTTTCCTGAGCATTAACCTATATCTTCGGATAATTTCTGCTCACAATTTAATGGTTTCATTTGGTGTGCACAAAGGACTTTTCCGTCTATTCCTCTTCAAAGCCTGTTGCTCATTTTTTGAGACAACACACATTGAAGAGAGAGGAAAGAGTGGTCGTCTAAACGAGAACCTAATGTTGTTCTAATTTTTCCTTCTTCCATTAGGTACCGATCTCTGGCAAGGACAATATATACACTAGCTGACAAAAGTTTTGTCACAAATGTTTTTTCGGGTTTAACTTTTTTGTGACTTGACCAAATTGGCTGATTTTTTGATATGATAGATTCATATGGTTGTAGATTATTTTACAAATTCCCGCTTGTGATTACGATGATCCGTTTTACAGTGACAAGCGTTTATCGTAAAACGCGTAGCTCAAAGATATTACGCACTTTTCTTGCACTGCATTTTTTAATAATTTTTAAAGTTCAAATATATTTTTTTCATAATTTATTGAAAATAGCAGTATTGGCAACATTTTAGAGATGACTCCACGTAAAGAAACTCCAATTGCCACCCGGCAAGCTGTTATCAATATGAGGGAAAACGGAATGCGTGGTACCGAAATTGCCATGGTAATTTAAACCAAATTTTGCTACTATAACATTTTAAACACTGATTCACATAAAATATCAAAAAATCAGCTAATTTGGTCAAGTCACAAAAAAATTAAACCCGAAAAAACATTTGTGACAAAACTTTTGTCAGCTAGTGTATATAATATTTCCCTGAACACCATACAATATTTATAATAATGTTTCTGTTAAAAAATTTAAAAAATATATAAAATATTTTTATAGTCGTCGCCAAATTCGATTACCACCGCAAAATGTGGCGCACCTTTTTAAATATTATTTTTTTATTTAATTTTTATGATTATTATTATTTTCCACAATTATTCCACTATTTAAACAACATCTATAACATATTCTTCAATTTATTTAAGCTATAACAGTATAGAACGAGCATAAACAAGAATATAATCATAAAAATTAGATGTAAAAATAATATTTAAAAAAGTGCGCCACATTTTGCGGTGTTAATCGCATTTGGCGACGACTATAAAAATAATACATTTAAAGGGCGTGTTTTGCGCAATTGGGACGAGGTCCTTTGCCAATTCGGCTCGTACTTTTTGGCAGTGGGTTGCGTTTATGAGTACCAAAGACGGACGGAATTCCGGATTACTTATTCCATCTATTTGTCAATTACGTATTGAGAAATTCAAAAAATGCCATTTCCGCCCATCTCTGATGTGTCCTCTTCACAGAAATTTAGAATTCTCGTCTCAAACTATCTACACGATGTGAAAAAATAAAAGGTAAAGGGCAATCAGAATTTAAAAAAAAACATCTAAATTTTTCTTATTTTGAGTAAATAATTTATGTAACTGACATTGATAAAAAAATTTTTGCAAAAAAGTATTGTTACAGGTTTTCCCTCGGTTATGAAAAACGATTTAGAGATATAAAAGTTGAAAATATTTGCGAAACACCCAAAAAACCTAAATAAACTGTGGAACAAAACAGAGAAAAATACATTTCTTGTTTTCGTGACAAAGTTCATTTTGCGATGATCGCGTTCATTTTTTCACATCGCGTATAAACCACAGTTTCTTGCGATGATCCCGCCATAGCTGAGCTCTCATTTTTCCCCTTGGCGTGGTTATATCATTTAATAAATCATTCGAAACTTGCAGCGGCTGGTGCTCTCTGATAAACTCGCTGATGGTTCCATGGGACGTGGCCACTTGCGTACTCATGGTCGGCGTTGGAAGCGAGCGCCTAATAGCCACCAAACGACAAGTGCCGAGCGGCACCATCAGCGCCTATGTGAAAGGTATATTCGCATTCGACGCCACTGCCGCCTTCCTCGTCACCATGAACTATGTGATGAACCTGACGTGAGCGCTTGACGGCTGTGTAACCGCCTGCAAAACCATCTTGCAGGGACAAGGGTGTCTGCGTATGCGACGGCGCCTCATTATCCGAACGATGGGCTATGCTTATCCGAATCATGACGTGCGCCATCATTGAAGGCGGCACCATTTCGCTGTTCGGCTATGTGCACATATTATCGAGGAATGAGGCCGATGGACTCGGCTTGAACACGGCCAAGTACTGTCTTAGCCAAAGGTTTCAGGTCTGGATAGTATTTGTGGCTGCTGGATCTAGTTGGTTGTTTTTGCAGATATATGAGACATATAGGACAACGCACATGCTGCTGCCATCAGCAGTGCTACACGCAGTACTCTATTTATCGTATCTCTGCCTGTTGATACCAATAAGAGACTTGAGGGCCGAGCCCGATCTGACACTGCTTCAGTTCAATTTGTCGACGATTATTTTTGCATTCCCGTCTATTCATGCTCTGGCACATCCTCTCGTAAGTTCTTGTTTCACGCACATCAAATTATTTTATTTCATTTCTCACACAGTTAAATTGCATAACTGCATGCGGAAGCACTCCACTGCCACGAAGTATGCCTCATATTGCAAATGACCGCGCACTAATTGAACGACAAAAACGCCCTTCAATTTTTAATTAAATAATTTTTTAAACTTTTTTTATTAAACCGTATCTTCATCGAATTTGATTTAATTTGTTATTTAGTTCAAATTCTTTATTTAAAGTTCAATCAGTTGTTCAAATTCAATAAAGTTACGCTTTAATAAAAAGTTTAAATAAAGAATAATAAAAAGGAAAGGGCGTGTTTTCCTTCAATTGCTGCACGGTCTTTTGCAATATGCGGCATACTTCGTGGCAGTAGAGTGCGGAAGTTTGCCCGACAATTGTCGTATTTCGCAAAATTTTAAGCATTTTTAATGGCTCGAATGATATGGTTTTTAATATGTTTCCATCATAACTATAAAGAACATCTTCCTAAATACTATTTAATCATAAACCTGTTAAAAAAATAAACCACTTAAAATTATTCCCAAGCGGGACAAAGTTCAACAAAATCAACACATATTCTTTGAGCAATATCTTTATTCAATAACATGCGATTTTTTTCTAACCTATATCATTAGAATCCTTGTATCATGCTGATTCTAATGATACCTGAAATCTTAAACATTTATCACTTCATTATCAAGTAATCTTCAATTTTCCTCGACACCCTACATGAACTCCATTCTCTAGTCAATATTGTTCGATCCAATACTTGAACCTATCGACTTGTAGCTTAAGTAGATATCAATTATTGATGAATTCACTAATTAGCGACTATGAACAATCCAATTATGAAAACATATACTGGAAATCTGAATAAATAATGAAAAATGTACTATTACAGATATAATTCCAACTCAGTTGTCAGTTGCTCGTAAAAATTGTAGGGAAAATTGAAAAGATTTCGATGTTATTATTATTAATTAATCAAGAAATTAATATTTCGGTTTTTATAAGGATGATCCCTGAAACCATTCCATGTTCACCGTTCCATCTTGAACGATAATGATTTCCGCCGAAAATTCTTGGACCTACCGAGAGAGCTTTGCAGTTGCTCAAAAATGCTCAAAAACAATAAGAGGATTCAGTAGAAAGGTTATTAACAGTTATTAGATCGTTACATTTTTTCTCCTTATATTAGAGCGACCCGAAGAGTAAACGTTAGGAAACAAGACGCATGTAAACTACTTTGAACCAGCAAGAGGGCTTACTATGACTGGTTCAATAGTACTCAATCTAGTAATAATATTTATTAGTGAAATATAATAGAATACATAATATAGAATACACGAGAATAGATGAACTAGGGGAATAGGAATTGCTCACATCTTGACTCGGCTCGGTGACCACCAAGGGTAGCCACCGACCCGTAACCCTGCTGAGTAGACGACTGACTAAAGCATCAAGGGAAGGAGGCGGGACCACAAGAGGTCCTGTTCCATGATGTATGCTCGCGTGTCTCCGGTCTGTGTCTTCTTTGAGCATGTGGTATCCATAGTTGAAACAAGATAACATATCTGCTGTTTGGCGGACGGCAAAGATTCCTTGGAATCGAATCATCTTTATAAATTCATTGATTATTAGTGAACAAGGGATAGAAGAACTATGTATTGTCTTTTTCAGAGATCGGTGACTAATGGAAGAGGAAAAAATTAGGATGGAATGGGGTTCTCGTTTGGACGGCCACTCTTTTTTAGGAAATTATGGGCAGCACACATTGAAGAGAAATTGACGAAAAAGTCGTTTGTGGTCGTGTGGCCGCCCAATATTTTCTCTTCTTTTATTGTTCTTCCATTAGGAACAGATCTCTGAAAAGGACAATAGCTTATTATAATAAATTGAAGTTTGAGTACTTCATGGAACACAAACTTATTGAATTATTTGGAATTAAAAATAATAGATATTTAAATATCTGCTAATATTTTGATTCGGCTTAATAGTTTCACACGCCAACTGGTATTGTTATAAAATGAGCTCAGTAAACGTGCTCAAATCTAACTTTTTAAAAAGATTTTAATTGTTTTAAATAGTTTACGACAAGCCTAGTTACGTTGTTGTAAAAAATGTTTTGTTGAAATCAGTTTATATTTGTTAGCCACGCTTAAAAATGAGAAAATCGTAATTTCCAGTTGTCGTGCTTTCATATAGTTTTGATACGGCAATGACAATCTCCATTCTTCAGTGTGTGATAAATTTGATAAAATATACTTACTTACTTTGGATACTTTGCAGTCCGAATCATTCTCGCAATGGGAAGCGGACTAACCATCTCCAATTCTGCGCCGTGCCACTGTCCTGTCGACCATGCAGCTCTCGTCTCCAGGATTCCTATCGGTCTTCTGGTGGATCTTGTCGTGTACCTTTTTTTGACTGCATCAGACCAGCACGCTTTAGGTCGTTCTTTTGGTCTAGTTGATCCTCTGGGGTTTGCACCAACGGTCCACCAGCATTTTGGAAATATGGCCTGCCCATTAAGTCGTAGTCATATCCGAATAAAACTTAACAGCTAGTAGTGATGAAATTGTTTAATATAAATCGATATGCTCTCACACATAGTTCGTGTGCAGGATCTTGACTGTTAGGCACCATATAGAATAGAGTATGAGGAATTTAGGGGTGTCACTTGTGAGAGGCTCCCAGAACATTATTTTTTCCTATACTTCATTCATAGACATTACCTGGGTGAATGGTCTAGCTTGATGTTATAACAAGATCGACTGGAGAATGGAGTTCATATAAGGTGTCGAGGAAAATTGAAGATTACTCGATAATGAAGCGGTAAATGTTTAAGATTTTCGGTATCATTAGAATCAGAATGATCCAAGGATTCGAATGATATAGGTTAGAAAAAAATCGCATATTATTGAATAAAGATATTGCTCAAAGAATATGTGTTGATTTTGTTGAACTTTGTCCCGCTTGGGAACCATTGTAGGTGGTTTATTTTTAAACAAGTTTATGATTTTATACTATTTAGGCATCTGTTCTTTATAGCTAAGTTCCCAGCACCGTTGACTGAAAAGAAAGGTGGAGAAGTGCTAGGTAATACTACCTCGACTCCACCAGCAACCAAGATCAACACCCGTCCAAACCCTACGTTTTAAGGATGCGTGCGATCTAACCTATTACTAGCACCGTCGTGTTTTATCCAAACAGTCCGTGGAAGCGTCAAAACAAACAACCAGCGTGGCCAAAATCAAACTTGCCCACGTTGTCTAACAGTCGAAAACAACACGTTTTCGGACACTCAACACGGAGGGCACTCTGTGCTCCTGATCAAGGCATGCACGACTTCGTGTGGTTTTAAATCCCTTGAACCACTCGGAAGCTGAGGCCTAGCCTCCCTTCCATCGGCACTGGCTAGCTTCGGCGACCTAGTGAACAGTCGTGTCAGCGATGGCGACGTGGGCGGATATGAATCCAGGCAGTACTAACTGACCCAGTGGTCCCCAAAGCCGTACACGGTCAAAACCTCCTAGTGTTAACTAATATTCACACACGACACTCCCCCATTTGGTGGAACACTCGCAAGCACGGTGCCCTGTGCTTGCTTGCCGCAGATAGGAAGGCGGCAGCCGCGAGGGGACATATCCCTGAGTGCCGCATAGAATATGGAGGATCTTCCCTGTAACAGTTTTGTAAGGAATGTCGGCTTTTGGGCGTTACCGTTATCCTACACTCTTAGTTCAGGTACTCAAGTAACCAAAGGGGTATAATCCTAGTAACAGTGCCTGCGGGCTAACCTGTCAGCAGAGTGTAAGCAGCTCTTTTGTGAGCACAAACTCAATTCCCTTTCCTCATCATTCTCTCCTGACTCGGATAGTCGGACATCGTCAGAGGTGATTGGACTAATCTTTGAGTATGCAAGCTCGCCTAGAAATCAGATCATTCGAGCCGTTAAAGATTCTTAAAGTTTTGCCAAATTCGACAATGGGCGGGAAAACTGCCACAAGCAGTTACGTATGCAAATTAACTGCAGCAGAAATGAAACAAAATAATTTAGTGTGTTCACGTAATATTTGTCCATTTTAAACTTCAGATATGCATGTCGAGACACTATTACCTACGGAACCGTGCTCTCGAAATATTATCATCACCATTTTCTCACGATGATGCGCAGAATGCGATTGAGCTTACCAGGTCACCAGAGTTGAGCAGCTCGCATAGGTTTGAAATTAGCAAAAAAGAAAACCATAAATATAGTATTCAGCTTTCGATCGGATTGCGGAAAGGTGGAATATCGAATTGCTCCGGAGAGACATGCGGAGATACTCGAATCATTCTGGGAGCAGAAAAGAGCGACAACCCCACTCAATATATAACGTGTTTATTGAATTTTGTGTGGTGAAAAGAAAAGCATAAAAGCAATAAAATTATAATAAAGGCACAATCGGTATCAGGCAGTAAATATACAAAATAACAAAACAATTCCTATGGCTTGGTGAGCGAGACCGTTCTCACAGCTCGCTCTCCACGAGTCACCTATTGGGCATGCGCACCGGTTGAGCACACGCACCACCGTTCTTGACGTCGGCTTGTTGGCGGGCACGACGGCGTTCCTCGACGAGTTTGCGCATTTTGCGATTGCGCCGACGTCGATCGCACCAAATGAGCACTAGAAGGACAACTATGAGAGAGATGAAGGCGGTGCTCGCGGTGATCGCCATGCGGGTTGTGTAGCCTGCAATGGTCTTGTTGAAAATGTTCTACTGTTGAAACTCACAATTTTTCTCGTCTGAATAGTCTCCCTCGACACAGTTGTGCGCGCCGTCGCAAACAAGACTCTGATGGATGCACAATCTCGACCGCGATGCGCACACACCGTGCCCCTGCTCGATGCACACCAGCCCACCGTCGCAGACAAACTGGCCGTGGCATGAATCATTCGGATAGGTGACGCCAATGGTGACGGACTTTTTCGTCAATGGCGACTCATCAATCATTCCCTCGATGGCTGTCCACATCATCTGAAGAAGAACAAACTAGCTGTCCACGTAGAGCCCACGTTTACCTTGAAGCCAATTGGCTCGCTCTCCTCCAGCATTACCCCAGGTGGTCCATCTTGGGTTCGAAGGCGAATGAGGAGGCGATTCGCGCTCGACACGAAGCTTTTCATGCCTTCGTCCGCGTAGTACAGCTGGCTGCCGCAGAATCGCGCCATATCGGTGGCATCGTCGTTTCGATCCAGGTCATTGTCGTCATCGTCCTGGTGCCGATAGCCATCGATGATATGGAGTGATGCTCTTTCGCATTCAGCTGTAATTTTAAAAAATATAATTCTTTTTTCAAACTTTCAAATTTTGACAGTTAAATCCAATCAACTGTTTTTTTTAATTATTAAGGCTTATAGTGTTACGATGATTATCTAAATTAATTGTAAGAATTGTCTTATATTGGTTTATTCGGTTTTGGAAGATAAGACGTTAGCCGGACGCTAGCCGGACGCCAGCCAGACGCTAGCCGGACTCTAGCCGGACGCTAGCCGGACTCTAGCCGGACGCTAGCCGGACTCTAGCCGGACGCTAGCCGGACTCTAGCCGGACGCTAGCCGGACGCCAGCTAGACGCTAGACGGTCTTTCCTATGGGATAACATTCCATCCTCTTTAAGCTCTTTAATTTATATGGGCAGCTAAAACTTTTGCGGTTAGCGTGTATTTGGAGTCCGCAGACACCATGACGCATTTTTGCGGTATTTTAAAGTTTTTAGAATGAAAAGTCCATTTATTATAAAATTTAAACAATTAAAACCTATTGAAAGAGTTAGCTCGACAATTCCTGGCCGAGTGAATGGATGTTATACAGCTCATTTTGCTGAATACAGAAGTGCAAAAGAGCTTTTACGAAATGAGCTCATTTCGCCAAACTGGTGCATCGAAAATTCACAAAAAATTAACAAATTTTCCATGACGAGTTTCTCTGATATAAGAGCACGTAGTACGTTGTGTTCAGGGTATTTCATAGGACTAATTTTGCTCAATACAGTAGTGCAAAAGAAATTTCACAAAATGAGCTCATTCCGCTAAACTGGAGCATCAAAAAAGCACAAACAATGACAAACTGGAAGACCATTCATGCAGCCAACACGAACTATCCATTGTTGGCCAGACCGTCTTCTTCCGCAAGATCGCGACCACCACCTCCTTGACTGCTGTTGACCATCTTTCTCTCGGCAGTCCTCTTCGTCGTCTAAAGCACCTTGGATCGCATTCCGTCAGGGATCCTTCTCCATCTTGTGGGTGGTAGACAAGAGACATGACCTGCCCATCTCAGCTTCTTCATGTCGATGTGAGTTGACCATGCTCTTCGGGACAACATCTTGTTCTTTGTAGTCGATTGACGTGTTCCGAGAGGAGAGTCCAGGTTTCTGCAGTACTGGAACTCATTGATAAGCTCGGGTATCCCTTCATGTTCGAGAGGAGAAAACAGATCTTTGCATTTCGTATACGCAGCCCATCCAGCTCTGATTCTTTTTGAAATTTCTTCATCCAGTGAACCGTCAATCGTGCTTCCCAGGTACTTCGTGTGAGCTGCAGTTGGACATTGTGCTCCGTCAACTTCGATGAGTCTCGTCTGAACGTGTGAGTTGTGCAAGATCATAGTTTTCGAAGCGTTGATTTCTAGTCCAATTTTCTTGCTTTCCGCAACCAGGATGTTGAGGCGGTTTTCTATTTCTTCCGATGAAAGGCCAATCAGTACGATGAAAGATATTATAAATAGATTTGTCTACAAAGTCATTCTGCCGCACGCCAACTGGTAGGATAATAAATGGAGCTCAATAAACGTATAACTTTTTGTGAAGATATTAATATTTTTAGATACTTTTAGACACGCCTAATTAGATTGTAGTTAAAGTTTTATTTTATAAACACGAATAAATTTTCAAAAACCCACTCAAAATCACAAAATCGCTATTTCCATTTGGCGTTCTGTTGCATTTGCAGGACGTGGAAGCATTTTCCAGCAGGTTAACAATCAAAAACACCATATTTTTGTGAAAGTTAGAAATCATGTGCATTATTTAAGGAGTCGGCGGATCAATCACTGGTGAATCCGAACGCGTCGGTTGAGAACAAAACGTTTACGAGAGAAATCTTAAAACCATCAATTTTAAGTATTCAGTAGCAAGCTAAGAGAGAAGAAATATGTTTACTGTATACAAAATAGTTGAAACATTTAAGCCTACCGTAAATGTTTTTTAAAAATACCAAAATTAATTTAAAAACCATATTATTTCAGTTTTATTTATTTTAATGACCTTGGCTCTAGTGAGCATGAAAATAGTTTCGTTTTTATATTATTAGACTTTAATTTACTTTAGTTCTCTATTTTATTTCAAATGTGGGCTGCCAAGATTCGAATAATTCTTATTAAAAGTTTTTCGTCCGTCGCCGAAGCGCGTGTTGTTCTCAACCGACGCGTTGGGATCTCAAAAATCCCGACGAAAAATTCGAACAATTGGAATGGAAGAAGATTCCAATCACCACCATCGCCCGCCAACTGGTATGGTAAAAAAATTAGCTCAGTAAACGTGCTCAAATCAATCCCTCCGGAAAGGTATTGATATTTTTAGATAGTTGAAGACATACCTAATCAAATTGTAGCAAAACCTTTTTTGTTAAAAAGACGCAAAAATTTTCAGACACGTTTGAAAACCCAAACATCGTAATTTCCAGTTGGCGTGCCATCGACAACTTTCTCGACTCCATTCAACGTAGATTCAAAGCTGCCCACCATTCCACCCTTAGAAATAAAAGTCCGGCCATGGTGTGAATCCTAGTCCTCGGTCATTTTATTTATTTTTTATAATTTTTTTATATTCTATAAAACAGCTTAAGCTGTCATCGATGGAAAGGGCTTTACTAATAAGTACGAAACCGGCTAGAACGTTTCCACATTAGTTACAATTAATAAAGTTAGTTTTCATTGATTTTTGACTTTTTTCAAATTATTCTTCGTTAAAATATTAATATCGAGCTAGAAAATTGGTCAAAAGATGTGTAGGACTATTAAAAATTTTTAAAAACAAACAATGTTTCCTCAAAAAAACCTTGATACTATGCAGGATTTTTTCTTGCAGGATTTTTTGTGTGCACTAATAGAATTTCCTCAGCTATCACCATGCAAAGTTTTAGCCCGAAACATTTTGGATCCACAAATGACCTCCCTAGTCAGGTAGAATGGACGGTTTTAAGTATTTCAAGACAAACTCGGTTCCGAAGGAAAAACAAACACATCTTGTCGAAAATTTGAAATATTCGACACGATTTACAATACGTAACTTAATGCCAGATTATGATGAGAATTGTTGCCGAAATCCGGATAAACACGAATTAGGGCCCTGGTCCTATACAATGGTTTCGTTTATCTGTGAATCAATTAAACTTCTTCACTCTACCTGAACGGTCGGATAGAGCAAAAATTTTAATATAATGATATACAGCACCGGTCAAAAGGTTATAAACGCGGAGTTTTTCGAGCATAATTTTACGAATACCTATCCGATTGCCATGATTTTTTGGTCACTACAAAGGCAATTTGTAAAATATCGAAAAAGTAAACGAACCATACGCAAACACTGACGTATTTCTGCAGATTTTGTGACTTAATAATACATCAAGGAAAAAAATGGTACTTGTTAATTTTGCAAGAAATGATTTAAAATAATTCGAAGTCTTCATTTTCAATTGGCGTGCTTAAGATAGATATGTGGAAATTACGTTCTGCAAGAAATCTAGAAATCTAGTAAACTAGAAATATTCATTTTGACGATATAAAAGTCTATGGCGGTAACCGTATGTTCCCCCAAATAAGCATCAACACTATTATTGAATGGTCAAGCTGGCCGAGAACAAAACGTCAGTCATTCATTATGACAAGAGTAACCCCCGGAAACTTATATTGTATGACGAGCCTGCATACTCAAAGATTAGTCCAATCACCTCTGACGATGACCGACTATCCGAGTTAGGAGAGAATGATGAGGAAAGGGAATTGAGTTTGTGCTCACAAAAGAGTGGCTTACACTCTGATGACAGGTCAGCCCCCGGGCACAGGCACTGTTACTACGATTATCCCCCATTTGGTTCCTTGAACGGTGGGAACCTGAACTAGGGGTGTACGATAACGGTAACGCCCAAAAGCCGGAATTCCTTACAAAACTCTTACAGGGAAGATCCTCCATATGCTATGCGGCACTCAGGGATAAGACCAGACACGCATATCCTCGCGGCTGCCGCCGTCCTATCTGCGGCAAGCAAGCACAGGGCACCAGAGGCGCACGTGCTTGCGAGTGTTCCACCAAATCACGTCCGCGTCCTTTGTACGCGATCTTCAAATTCTAACAGATGATAAATTGTTATTTAACAAGCACATTTGTTATCAGACCTATTCTGGAATATGACTGCGAAATATTTAACACGGACAGTAGGAAGTTAGTGGATTCACTTGAAAAACCTCTGAGATCCTTTACGCGTAGGCACGCCACCCGAAATGGATGATTCAGTAAAAATTAATCGTAAACAACTCGAGTGGTGAAAAATATTTTAAATACGCGTACCAGAAACGTGAAGAAAAGTATAGTTAAAATACCACAAAAAACTTGGATAGGTTAAAATAGAAAATAAACCGTAGGGGTTGGTTAAATAACTAACAAAAACCAAAACCAATATTTAGCAGAAATTAAATAATATATTGTCGTTTTCAGAGATCGGTGCCTAATGGAAGAGGAAAAAAATTAGGATGGAATGAGGTTCTCGTTTGGACGGCCACGAAAAAGCCGTTTGTGGCCGTGTGGCCGCCGATCATTTTCTCTTCTTTTATTGCTCTTCCATTAGGCACCGATCTCTGAAAAGGACAATAGAGAAAATTAAATTAAATTGTTCAAAGAGGGAAAAATTTTGGAAAAACACGGGGAAATAAAAATTTTTTATAATAATAAATATGCCAGAGGAAGGAAAATTTTGAAATAAAACTGGTATACATTGGATTTACATATAAGAGCAACTAAACAAAGTAAAATTAGATACTTAATACTATATTAATTTGAGGAAATTTATAGACTTCCCCGAATTGACTGAAAAAGCCTCTTTTTTATGGTGGAAGAAAGTTTCTTTAAAAAAATAAACCATTGCTCTTTTTGAAGGCTTAAAAGTTAAATTAAATCCACTACTATTAGTTGAAGATTTAATTGATAATAACTTTCTCCAATTTACTTGTGATTTTCCCAACAAAACTTTAGATAAAACTTCTGATCAAATGATTATCTTCTTTTAGATAAATATTCTACAAGGGAAGTCACTTTAGCGTCCGCTGAGACTTGCACCCTTGATAGATTCGGATGCGCTGATTCCAAATCCGTTTTTTTTTTTCCATCTATAAATGGTGCAAGTCTCATCAAAATCTCAAGCGGACGGTAAAGTGATTTCCCTTGTTAGCATTAAAGCATTTTAGCAATAAATTGTGAAAATTGCATTCCAAAAACGTCAATTGAACTCGAAAAGCAGAAAACTACGGTTTATGATTTCACAAAGTTTTTTTTTAATTGGCGACACCACGCCGCCCGAAAACTCCAATTTTACGAAATACACTAGCTGACAAAAGTTTTGTCACAAATGTTTTTTCGGGTTTAACTTTTTTGTGACTTGACCAAATTGGCTGATTTTTTGATATGATAGATTCATATGGTTGTAGATTATTTTAAAAATTCCCGCTTGTAATTACGATGATCCGTTTTACAGTGACAAGCGTTTATCGTAAAACGCGTAGCTCAAAGATATTTTTCCCTTGCACTGCATTTTTTAATAATTTTTAAAGTTCAAATATATTTTTTTCATAATTTATTGAAAATAGCAGTAATTGGCAACATTTTAGAGATGACTCCACGTAAAGAAACTCAAGTTGCCACCCGGCAAGCTGTTATCAAATATGAGGGAAAACAGATTGCGTGGTACCCAAATTGCCATGGTAATTTAAACCAAATTTTGCTACTATAACATTTTAAACACTGATTCACATAAAATATCAAAAAATCAGCCAATTTGGTCAAGTCACAAAAAAGTTAAACCCGAAAAAACATTTGTGACAAAACTTTTGTCAGCTAGTGTATATATACACTAGCACGTGTATATTGTAGATAATTAATAACATAATAATTTAAACAATACCAGCAAGCCATACCTTATAAATTAATTTGTTGTTTATATTAATAATCATAATGCTCTCGGACACATCCGATAAAACATAATTTATTTTGGACCTTGGCCAACTTCTTAGAGGCTTGAGTTCTACATTATTACAAGGGAAGTCACTTTAGCGTCGGTTAAGTTAAAAAATTCTAAAAGTTTTATCAAAAAAATTGTATTTTTACGCAAGCCATAACCAAAAAAAAACACAAAATTTTATTTTTAATTTCTATCGAAAATGTTCATTTTATTTTGTGTGCTTGGTAATTCATAGATTATTTCGAATCATTTAACACCCCACGACTTACCTATTGTTGGCGCCAGATGAAGATGCTGAATGCGAACGTAAATACGCTGGCGCGGCTCGACTCTTATCAGCCAAGTGCAGGTGGAATTTTTCGGATACGGCCCCGGGAAACCAGGCGAAGTTATAACTCCCGATAATGCTCCAACATCGCCACTCCTGCCACCACACGTGCTCATTTCGGCTCCAGGTGGTTGCAAGATGGACGCTTCCGAACGAATTCGATATTGAATGCGGAAACCGCGGTGATTGGTGCTCTTTGCAGCCACAAACTGCACATTAATTGCCGACTGCATGGTCTCGATCCTCGCCGGGATCGATGATCCGCACAACCTTCGACCGACGTGTTGTTTGCCTGCAATTCGACGTAAAACTTCAAGACATGAGCGATTACCATGGCGATCAATAACAATCACGATGAGATACGAATCGAGGCACTGGTTGCTGATATGGCTCACTGGAGCCAAATCGAACGCGACAAAGGCAAGCTCGATGACATTGGTGCCAACTGTGGTAATATTGAATGAGCAGTCGAGCGGGGAGATGTAGGGCGACGGATATCCGGGCGACTCAATGACTCCTGAAACGAGGCTGTCCATGCGGAAGGCGCCGCCGGCTTACCGCTGGTCGGCGTCGTCGAGTGAATGTGACGCGTCGGGCACGCGGCGAGAGCAACGCCAACGACGATGATCGCGGCGGCTCGCCTCATCCCGCAAAACCAACTCGGGAGAAGCAACAAATTGGGAAGCGAAAGATGGGCAAAGCAGTGAGCCGCCTTACGAAATAAATAAAAAAGAAGATGAATTGATGAGAAGAGCGAATTTGGCGAGTGCACAACAACAAGCGTTGTGCAACTTGTTTGAGTGGTTCCTCTCCGCACACACACAATATTCACTCGTGTTTAAGTTGATTTGTTGTTGTCGTCGTCTTGGTCGTCGTCGACGAAAAATGTCTCCTCATTTCAAACATCCTCCTACATCCTGAGCATAAGGAGGGGAGACAAATGTTGCTCATTTATTATGATTATGAATAGTATTATTATGAGTTGAAGACCGACCATCTGATTCTGAATCAATTGAGGATGTGCATGTGCGAGCTTTAATTAGATCTTCATGAAATTGTCAACAACAACAACAAGGGGCAATGAATATTGTTGACAATAAAGTGGAAGAAGAAATAAATAAATAAACCATTTCAATTTTCGATTGTTTTTTTTTTATTGGGCGCGTTTAATGAGATGCGAGTAAGTTGGAGTGGATAATGTACACACTAATCTAAAAAATATATATACTATAGCACGCCGAATAGCCATTTTTTCTAATTTCAAATTTGTCTTCTTGCAAAGTTACACGTAACTACACTAGCTGACAAAAGTTTTGTCACAAATGTTTTTTCGGGTTTAACTTTTTTGTGACTCGACCAAATTGGCTGATTTTTTGATATTTTATGTGAATCAGTGTTTAAAATGTTAATGTAGCAAAATTTGGTTTAAATTACCATGGCAATTTCGGTACCACGCATTCCGTTTTCCCTCATATTGATAACAGCTTGCCGGGTGGCAATTGGAGTTTCTTTACGTGGAGTCATCTCTAAAATGTTGCCAATTACTGCTATTTTCCATAAATTATGAAAAAAGTATAATTGAACTTTAAAAATTATTAAAAAATGCAGTGCAAGAAAAGTGCGTAATATCTTTGAGCTACGCGTTTTACGATAAACGCTTGTCACTGTAAAACGGATCATCGTAATCACAAGCGGGAATTTGTAAAATAATCTACAACCATATGAATCTATCATATCAAAAAATCAGCCAATTTGGTCAAGTCACAAAAAAGTTAAACCCGAAAAAAAATTTGTGACAAAACTTTTGTCAGCTAGTGTATTTAAGAATGAGAACGCCAATTGGAAAGGAATATTTTGTCGATATTTAAACGTATATTACTAATTTACACGTATTATTTTCATTTAATTTGACACGTCAATTTTCTTAGCCCATCTTAAACTATCTAAAAACATGCGCTTCTTACCGAAATTTGCAAAATGTGCATCTTTTCGGAGCCCTCAACTTGGCTAACTTGGCCTTGTAAGTTTGAGGTGTACGAGAATTCAAAAAATTTCAAAAAATGAATTTTCTCTTAAAATAACAATGATCTGATAAAATATTAAAATCGATCGATTATTAAAAGAATGTCTTGGGACCAGGGTTACACGGAAATCAATTTTTTTCAAACCGACGTCGGAAAACTGAAAATGGAAGATGGAATTCCGTGCAACCCTGCTTGGGACGTATTGGAAATAGGAAAATGCGGAAATTGCTCCCGTCGGAGAATAAAATGCATTTCCGCAAACACTTCGGTCAAAACGAAATTCCACCCTCAGTGTTTGTATTTTTCTCTGCGCGTTGCCTTTTGTGATGTGTTGCGTTTTGCGTGTGTTTTTCTATATTACTCTTCTACAATAGACGATCATTTATTTCAACAAATATAATTTAAAATAATTTACGCGCAGACAACGATACATAAAATGAAGTGAGATAGCGTTTTTCGTGGTTTTTTGACCGGAGTGCGCAAAAAAATCACGGATTATTACTCCGTCTAATTTAAAATTCTTTCTCAAACTTCAATAGATTAGTTATTAGGGTGAACCAAAAATTTGCAAATTTCGACATCGGCCAGCTCATTGAAGCTACGACCACGAGAAAGTGTGCCATGGATCGGAAAAGGTGATAATCAGATGGCGCAAGGTCCGGACTATAAGCTGGATGAGGAAGAAGTTCAATGGCGTCGAGATTTTTGATCTTTTCCTTCGTTTGTCTGGCGGTGTGCGGTTTTAAATTGTCTTGTTGAAGGAGTATCCGCTTCCGATTGATCAATGCTGGATATTTCTTGATCAAGTTGGGCGCAATAGAGGTCTACGTCGAAGATATTAAAACAAACGTATTAAAGACGAGTAAATAATAATTTACATGATCTCAAAGTTGAAATTCAAAAAAAGCGTCATTTTATTTTGCGTGCAATTTTTGCAGATTTGTTTTAAAGGCGCATGAAATAAGCCTGCCTTCGTCTCGTTTAGACAAAGCTATTATTTTGCTTTATGACTCTTAATAAATTAATTGTTACATTTATAATAATAATTTTATTTATTTG
Organism: Caenorhabditis plicata; assembly: GCA_963931815.1. Classification (NCBI taxonomy): domain Eukaryota; kingdom Metazoa; phylum Nematoda; class Chromadorea; order Rhabditida; family Rhabditidae; genus Caenorhabditis; species Caenorhabditis plicata. The sequence continues at coordinate 8,943,183 of OZ007492.1, read as the reverse complement.
GAAGAAGGAAAAGAAAAATAATACACAAATTGATAATTTGACACCATTGTCTCTTCAGCCCCAAGCGAGGCCACAATTACCTTGTACTGAAGTCAAAAACAATTACTCAAGTCAAAAATTATCGGTCGAGGGGTTTTCTGGGCTGTACACGTTCCCTCAGTTTTCTTTTTTTCTTTTTGTGTATTAGTTACCTTTTTAGGTATTTTAAAGTTTTTTAGGTATGTTAAAATGCTTACAACTTTTATTATGCACTTAATTTTTCACCATTTATGTAGAATTAACGTGTAAGTGCCGGGTTCCAAACATTGATTGTGTCTGTCCGGATTACTGATGTAGATCCACTTTTCATCACAAATTACAATTCTACGAATAAAACTGTAATCTTGTGGATTTTCGAGCAGTTTTCGGCAAGTCTCGACACGTTTTTGAGCTTGAATTTCAGTCAATTCATGAGGTACTCCTCGGCTGCGTCTATTGACTTTCCCAAGGGCGTGAAGATGTCGTACAACTGATGTTTGAGGAATATCGAGCTCGGCCGACAATCTACGAGTGCTTATTAATGGATTGGTCTCCACAGCTTCACGGATTTCTTCAGAATCCACTGTCGTAGATCGACCTGAATGTGTCTTGTCCTTAAGATCAGTGTCGCCGTCGTCAAATCTTTTGAACCAATTTCGCGCAGTACGATGCGAGACCATATTGTCGCCTTTAACTTCGAATATCTTTTTTGCGTTGAAGCCATTTTTCCAGAAATGACGTAAAAGAACACGAATTTCGGATTTTTCCATGTTTCTTCTACAAGTTTAAAAAATTTTTAAACAAAAGACCAATTAAAAGACCAACTCTTGCGTATAAAAATATTTATTTGGTATAAAAAACAATTAGACAGAAAGATATAGGAAATCGGAAAACAATTTTGGTTCACCCTAATAGAATAATTTAAGTGCAAAAAAAATAATTTCATATTTATATAACGGAGATTTCATTAGAAATTTTAAATTTTAGCGGCTAAGCCACTTTCTTCTCAAGAATTCCTATTCTTTTTCTTCTTTTGAGTGTTAGGTTAAGTCCCTGGAATTACTCGGATTGGCTAATCAGGCTTTCAAGTACCAGACGGTCGCATGTATGGACACTATGGCTAGTTCTGGGATGTTCTTTTAGCCTCCTCTAACTGGGAGTCCATCTGCAGACGGTGTGTTGAAGCAGTTTACCGTAAGAACAATGAAGAGTAGATCATAACCAGATTAAAAAAATATTTTCTCCTTCATTGAATTATCTTTTATTGTCAATTACAAAATTTGTTTTCTTCTTCGACTCTGTTAAATACTATATGGCATATAATTAACTTTCCGATTCCTAGTACAGGATAATATATAACTGATGAGCCATAATCTTTTTCATGAATTCATTCATTAATCCTAGACCTATCCCCGCATTTGTGCGTCAATTCCATGTACTCCGCATTGTAAACATTTACATTATACTCTATCGATTGTAAGGTGGAATATCGTTGTTTATATTTTATTTATATTTTTTCTTTTTGTATTTCTTATTTTATAATACAAGCTAAAGTGCCTACATTGCCCATTTAAAATAATATTTCAAAAAATATCGACTTGTCAGAATTAGGAAATTCACTAAACGTTTCTTTTCCATCTCAAGAATTTTTATGTTCATAAAAAATAAAATAAATTGATGGTAAATAAGAAGTTCGCGACATTCCTAATTGGAGCAACATTTTTTCATAATTATTTTCTTATTGAAACAGGTATGCTAGCTTGATAAAATATATTATTCGTTTCATGGGTATTCATTTTATTATTTCATGGAAGTTTGAGCTAAAATGCGGATACTAAGAATTGTTTTAATTTTTATAAAAAATTTATTATCAGCAAATTATTTACAAGCACAAATTTTATTAATCACTGGTGAATCCCAACACGTCGGTTGAGAACAAAACGCGCTTCGGCCACGAGAAAAAACTTAAAAACAGATTTTAAGTATTCAGAAGCAGGATAAGAGAGAAGAAATATGTTTACTGTATACAGCATATTTTAAATTTAATTAAGCCTACCGAAAATTTTTTAAAAATACCAAAATCAATTTAAAAATCCTATTATTTCAGTTTTATTTATTTAAATTTATATTTTTTATTTTATTTTATTTTATTTTAGGCTCTAATAAACATGAAAACAGTTTCGTTTTTATATCATTAGACTTTAATTTAGCTTCATATTTTATTTCAATTGTCGCGAGAAAGCATGGGCTGCCAAGATTCTAATAATTCTTATTAAAAGTTTTTCGTCCGTCGCCGAAGCGCGTTTTGTTCTCAACCGACGCGTTGGGATTCACCAGTGAATGGTATGAATTCGGTAACATTGTAATTTTTAATTTTTTTTAACGTGTATTAGAGACTTAGCCAGCCGGAATTGTTTCAAAATTAAACAAATGTCTTTGTCCTGGAACTGTTTCTGTTTAATGGGCCGATTCTCCCCAACTGAACGTTATAAGTTCTTTCACAAGACATTTGTAAACAAAAATCTAATTGCTTTGAAATAATTCATTTGTTTCGTTCTGCTCAATTATACAAATTCTAGTCCAATAGTCTATACTAACGAAAAATTGAAGGTATGCCATCACTTCCACGTGTTGATCGCCTCAAGCCAATCTACACAGCTGCAAAGGCTCTTAATTATGGTTGGCGTTTCAGTGACTTTCTGAAGATTCCAGCTTACAATGGAATATCTCGCTACACAAACCAACTACATCGAATTACTTTCCGGTTTTGTAAGCAGAGTGAAAGCAGTGTCGGAGTTCGCAACTTTATCGAAAACAAGCTTGTTGAAATAGGTACATTTTTCGGAATTGGGATATTTTTTCAACAAATCACTTTAAGGAAAGCAAAATCCATCTGTTGTAATATACGCACAGCCTGTACGTAACACAACACCAACTATCCGCGCCGAATATGGCAATGGTCGTATCCTTCAAGTGAACGCGAAGAACATGAACATGGATCAAGTTACGAAAGACGTTTACCAATTATTTTCCCGAAGTGGAACACCGATCGTCAAATTGGAAAGCCGGCAATCAGCCATGGTTCCATCAGTGCAGGTTGGGTGACATACATTAAATTTAAGGGAAACACCTCTCTAGGGTCAATGGACTCCAATCACGTGGCTCCCAACATCAATGAACTCTGAAAAACTGCCATCACCGAAATTCTCTGAACACAAATCGACCGAACAAACCGCCACCGACTGGATTTTACAACACAACGGAAAACAATAGAGATAGAGCTTTTAGAAATTTGTAGATTTGTTGTTATTTATTTTTGTTAATTCATTTATTAATCAAAATATAATTTGTTTTTACAAGAAAAGTGCAATGTACATATTTTTTGAGTGAGGGGTCGTCGAGTAATACTGGAATATTTTGTCTGTTTCAGCTTCAAAACACATGACCAGATAAATAAATAAAATAAAAGCCGTTGAAGGAATCTAATTAAACGAATTCCACTGCTGCCATTGAGGCTGTGTCGGTTGCTGTGACGGTGGAGCAGTGCCTACTGGCGCCGGCATATAGCTCGGCGGTGGAAACTGTTGGGTCACGTCTGACGGTACAGCAGCTACTGGTTGATCGTATTGTTGCGGCCATGATTGCGGTGCCTGCTGTTGCGGTGGTGGTGGTGGTTGCTGTTGCGATTGTTGCTCGTCGGTTTTAATAATTTGATGCGTCGCAACAACATATTCGAATTGTTCCGAATATGGATTCAAGAATTTGTAAGCTGATATTGCGCACGGTGCATAGTCCTTTTGCGTTCTTATTCGAATGTTCAACCGAGTCGGCTGATCTCTGAAAAAATTGAATATTATAGTCCATAATAAATAGTGGGGAATAACCCTATGAAATTTATATAATAGGGTCGTTGGACTACTTAAGGGTATAAAAATAAACACTTATACATTGACTCTAAAATAGAAGTTTGTCTTTGAAAATTAATAATTCCCTTTCTAGAATAATGAATCTTTATTTAATAATATGCAATAAGACCACCCAATTTTGTTTTAAGTGCGGTCTGAGTGTTTATTGGATAAGTGATGTAGAAGAAACCTAATTCAAAATTTGCTTAACATAATTAAATACTGGTTATTCGAGAGGAAGTAGGGCGCTGCAAAATATGATAAAAGGGATTATTAGTAACATGCCGACCAACTTCAGTATTAAAAAAGTGAACAACTTATGTCATATTTTCAAAATATTAAATTGATTTTTAAACATTTTAAGAAGAACATGAATAATAGGGAATTTAGATGTTACGAAATACCGACGACGTTAAAATATTGTTAAATTAGAATAATAATTTGACTAATAACATTTATGAGACAATAAGTAATAAATAGCCAGAAAAATAAATAATTGGAATCTAGAATTAAGTGGGTTGTTTTGAGCGAAACGTAGAAAAATTCTTAATATTCAAGAAAAAACCGTCGATTTGTTTTGATTAAAATAATAATGAAGTTTAGAACATTATTCCCGCTATTTAAAACCATGTGGGAAACTGGAAATTTTAAAACAAAATATTTAAAAAAAAACTAACGATAAGAGTGCGATAAAAGCGTCCTGAAGGGTCTTCTCATCCGCTGGGTGTGCAATTGTCCACCAATACCTTCCAATCAGTTGATCTACCGAAATTCCAATAAGATCAGTAACACGTGAGTCGATAAAAGTCATTTTTCCTTCCTCTGTTATCCTAACAGAGAACTGGTTCGTAGACGATGGATCCGCACATACTGGCATCGATGCAACCTGCAGCCGAGCTATTGCCACGAGGCAGGAAGAAGCGGGTGCGTCAATTCCCTGCGGCGGTGCATTTTTAATATAACCGGTACAGTGCATCACAACATAATTCTGCCCAGCGTGCTGAAACAGTGGTCGTCGGTTGCGTAATCGATGCAGCGGTTCTAGCGAACCAACACGCATTCGGCAAATGAATCCACGTCTACATGACATGTGAACGCGAGACGATGCTACATCTCGTTTAACGTTGCCCGATTTCAGATCGAACACCTTGTTCACGGACACTTCACTGCCGCACAATTGATCGCGTATCTTTTCCTGATCGTCAGGATGAATAAGCTCGTTAAGGTTTCGATGAATCCAGTCCTCCTGAATGTTCAACATTCTGTTACAAGTATATAGACACAGGAAACCTGCTTTAAGTTCAGCACAGGCACAATCGAATCAGCAACATAAAGTACTCTTCCCGTTTGACAACAAACTACAAATAGAAATCCATTTGCAGCCTCAAGTATTAAATGTTTTAGCTCTTGATCTGTTAAGAATGACGGTTTATATGATGTCTCATCCTAAAAAACATTTCACCATAATTATATAAATTAAAACAATAAACAACCTGTGTGGTATTTCCACGAATAGCTTTCATGTGCGAGACGGCCATTCGCAGTATTGTTAGTTTGTCGGGCTTTCGACCCATTGCTGCACACTGCGGTACCATTTCGGCCAACTCATTAATATAATGTGTCATCTTGTTTCTCCTCCGGCGCTCAATCTAGAAAATAGAGCAATTCATTTTCCGACAAACTCTACCAACCTCTGAATGATTTTCTCGAGCGAATCGTTCCTTATTCTCTCCCATTTCATCATCCATTCTGGCATATTTACCCGACGGTATCCCAGAATCGTCATCATCCATACCGAAGCTGGAAGAACAAAATTTTATAATAACATCTAAAGCCGTCTCGATGATCATTCCTTGTTAAATTATGCTAATTAATGGTAATGAAATTAGCCACTTCTTCTCGATAACAATTTCGTTTTATTTATTTCCAAGTAATTCAATCAACTAATCTTACCTTGTTGTGGTAGGCCATGCGTCCATATATGGGTCTTGCGCCATATTTGAGCGTAGTGCTCTTAGTGAACGTTGTCAATACGAGCTCCACTATAATTAAAGATATAATTCAGATATTATCGCGACTATACGAAATCCATAAAATTAAGCATAAACAATAAACTTCAAAAAAAAGCACCATTAAAGGGGAGAGATAAATATAATTAACTATGCTTCATTGAAATGCAAGGCGGACGCGGCGCGTCTAACCCAATCTCGTGTACTCTCTTCTCGGGATCAATAATAGACATTTTACCGACAACAGACCCCCCTCCCATCTACCCCACACGCACATAATATGTTTGTTTGCCAATTTTGGTGCGCTCGTGGTACCAAGCACATGAAAGTATTCGTAGAGGTACTGACCCAAAAACACACACTATATTCCTCTCGTAACATCATTTATTGTTACAAGTATCATCAACACCATGTGTTGATTGAAATTCGATCAACAAACAGAATCATTCATATACACGGTTTGCATTAATTATCAAGTCCATTTTCACGTCGGTCTCACTTGTTGGCACATGCTCAACCATTTGCTGCTCGAGTGCCAATGCCACTTTCAGCGGGTATTTGCCATAATTGGCTTGGTGTGTCGATAAAAATCTATCATAGTAGCCCTTAATAACGGCAATTATGTGCCAACTCATATTTCTCTCCAACCATTCCATGTCCACATCGTTCTAATTTCGATGAAAATTCGACACCCGGGAGTAAAACGAGATCCAATTCACCTATAATTTTGTATATTTTCTATAAACTTTTTTTTTTACCGAAATCCATTATATAATTAATATAATAACACGAGATTGGAAAAACTCGACAAATTTTTACGTACGCCACTATATTTTGTCGGCTGATTGAAGCTGAAGGGTTAACCTCATAGAAAAAACTCACGGAACAACTAGTATTGGTTAACTTCATTGAATGTCTTCATATTCACTGAAGGGTTCTTTTTTTATATATAACTAAATCACCGCGGGTAGTTTAACATAGGCGAAGGTATTAGTGAACAAAATATTTGTACGGTCTTGCAAAAATTCGGCCAGCAACAATTCGTCTATTGAAAATATTTTTTAATTTCATAATTGAATGTTTCCTGTGGTTAGTTTGTTACATCATCTTATTGAGAATTTTTTCCGATTAAGTAAATATATCTATTGATTTTTTTCGAAAGGTAAAACAATTTTCATATTCAAATCTATGTTGTGAAGAAAGAAATTATAGCGTATGTCAAAATAGTTGACGACGCAATCACGCTGCAAATGCGGCATACTAATTCAAATTCATTTTCAAATCGATTATTTTAATAATTTTTAATTAATAAACGTTCAATATAAGCAATAACAATTAAAAAATGTCACAAAAATAAAATAAAATAATCAATTTGAAAATGATTTTGAATTAGTATGCCGTATTTGCAGCGTGATTGCGTCGTCAACTATTTTGACATACGCTATATTAAAAAAGATTTTTCATTACAATTAAATTCTCTGTATTTTTTCTAGAACACTAGTATTAAAACATTTTACGTATCATTTGTACAAGCGGAAATAAATAAAAATTTGTAATTTATAAAAATAAAACTCCAAATGCGTCAATTGCTGCACAACGGCGTCAGCATTCTCTGTGCTGATCCCGGATCGTGTCATTTTGCCCGCAGCCCTTCAATTTGAGACAGTAGAAAACTGCGGAAGCAATTAAAAATCAAATTTTACGTTTTTTTGGTTATTTCGTAAAATAGTTCAAAATCTTGTTCTAATATCACGGCCAATGGTAAAATAAGAATATTTATTGTTCTCACCTAATCTTCAATCTAACATAAGTTCTGGTCTCGGCAGCGTTCATCAGTTGTTACATTTTTTATTTATTTTTATTTATTTTCCTGATTAAAATTTTAAGCTTTAAATTATGCTCTTAACTTCTACTACTATTACTTATTTCACATCAATTTGAGTCAGTAGAAAAACGTTTGATAGGTCAGAGAGACCTCTATAGAGGGACGACGAGCATTCTGCATTTTTATGAACATGTGTGTGTAGGGAGGCGATTGGTGTACATTTACGCGACCTTTTTTTTACTTTCTTTTATTGTCCTTTTCAGAGATCGATGCCTAATGGAAGAGCAAAAAATTAGAGAAGGAGTTCTTGTTTAGACAGCCACTAAGGCCATTGAATCTCTTCCTCATTTGTTTCTCATCAATTTGTGTTATCTATTTTTTGTTTATTATTTGATGAAAAGAAATTAAAAGTTTAATTTAAAAATGAGAATGGATGAAATAAAAATATTGATGACAAACAAAAGAGGAAGAGATTCGATGGCCTTCGTGGCCGTGTGGCTGTCTAAACAAGACCTTTTCTCCGCCCCTAATTTTTTGCTCTTCCATTAGGCATCGATCTCTGAAATGAATAATATTTTCGATTAAATTTAAATATTTTATTTTAAGCATTTGTTTGCGTTTTTCTTTGTTCTTTTTTGCTAATTTATAGAAAGAAATAAAAAATAATGTTTTAAAACTGTTCCATGTTTTGTTATTCATCTTTTTAAACTGTTTATTTATGCCATCGTGATAATTTACATTAATCTAATTATTTCGATATTGTTTGCGAAAAATTTTCTGTTTTTTGTTGAATTTACTTCATCACGATGAAAGGAATCTAATGATACTTAAATTTCTAAAATTTGACTGCTAGTTACTGAGATACAACCCGTGAAAGTTTCAAAATTTCTAAAATAAATTGTTTTTATTTCATTTCTATGCCCGTTTTTCGTAAAGTATTTTGTTCATATATATTTTATAGGCTCTTCTAAAGGCAATATAAGTACAAAATCATTAGGGATCAACCAAGAACCTCGAAAACGTTAAGCTTGGTAAGTCGGAGTTTTTCCATCATTATAAAAATTTTGTTATTCCAAAAAAAACATATAAAAAGATAGTAAATGAGCTACTGAATCAGATGGATAATAATATAAGAATTCGCGAATTCAACCGCACATTTTTGAAAATATTCGCAAAATGTGTAAAATACTGCTAATTTTTGATAATTTTCAGCATCAACGCGCGTCTATTGCTCGAAAAAGATTAGCTGCCAAGAAGTTGACCCGTATCAATAATATTAATTCTGAAAATGCCAAGAAGATGACTGCGAGAAAAACAACTTAGAGATCAATGGTAGTTCATGATAAGAAAGGCCTCAAGAAGCATGATCGAATTTCTAGAGCGGATTAGGGACAACAATGGACAGTACTAAATCGAAAATGAGGAATACAACATCAAAATTCTCGTTGTGGGAGATTTAAAGTTTGTATACTTCTTTGTTGGTGCACCATATCCCTCTCGTAAAGAATTTTGCCCGATTTGTGAGGTCACGACAAGTGACAACCTTCGGGCACCCGTCTCGGATAATCTTATCACTCGATGGACTGGAGCATGGATGTGATTGGAGACATCGAATATTGATATTTCCAGCCTTCATGTATTGCAGGGTTTGGTGAATAAAATATTGAAAAAAGATATGCTGTACGGAACGGGATTGTCTCTACTCGTTTCTGAAAAGTATTCGATTCAATCAATTTCACGTGTCATTGAATGGATGAGGTTGTGCACCCCTCCTTCGTTGGATAAAAGAGGAATCTCTCTGCACCGATATGTGCCCTTATTACGACAATTGGAAAAATGGGAGCAGAACGAGAATTTTGAGTAGTGAGGAAATATGGCAGCTAAAGGATGATATTTCGAGGAGTGGAGGAGCCTGCGGTGAAGTTGAGGGCCACCAATAAGCTGCACTTGATGGAAGCTCACCTCTATACCTTTGTGAGTAACAACAAATCCTGGGGCCTTTTTGGCGAACAAGGTATAGAGGCGCTTCATCATACTGGCAATTGTGTGGCGCAGATAATGAAGAAAACTTCAATACTCCATGGAGAATCAATTACTTGGCTTGTTCGAGTATGAAGGCAGATTATTAGAAGGTATATGGATATATTTAAAATAAATTAATATCGTCGATGATTTCAGGATGATATGCTCGACAATTGCAGAAGTCGTTTTTCTTATAATTTTTTAAGTAATGATGCTTTAATTAAAAATTGAAAATTTAAATTGGTTTTTTTTTTACATTCCAATTCCTTCATTACATTAATAATCACCATGCTCCCATTTTCATTGCTTTCATCAATTCAAGTTTCTTTAAAATATTATTTTATTCTTCAAGCTTTAGTACTTGCCTGGGTTGCACAGGTTTCCATTTTCCGTCGCTTTTGAGTTCCATTTCCGTTTTCCGCCTTCCGTTTAAATTCGATTTCCGTGCAACCCTGGTACCTGCAAATGAAAGTATTCGTAGAGGTACTGACCCAAAAACACACACTATATTCCTCTCGTAACATCATTTATTGTTACAAGTATCATCTACACCATGTGTTTATTGAAATTCGATCAACAAACAGAATCATTCATATACACGGTTCGCATTAATTATCAAGTCCATTTTCACGTCGGTCTCACTTGTTGGCACATGCTCAACCATTTGCTGCTCGAGTGCTAATGCCACTTTCAGCGGGTATTTACCATAATTGGCTTGGTGTGTCGATAAAAATCTATCATAGTAGCCCTTAATAACGGCAATTATATGCCAACTCATATTTCTCTCCAACCATTCCATGTCCACATCGTTCTAATTTCGATGAAAATGCGACACCCGGGAGTAAAACGAGATCCAATTCACCTATAATTTTGTATATTTTCTATAAACTTTTCGATCTTGTATTTACCAAAATCCTGATACTTCTTCCAGTTCCATTCCGGTTTTGGTTGTCTGATACCCCACAAGGTGGATGGGAGCTCATCGAACTGTTTTGATGTTTCAACGTGCACCATTTCCATTACTTTTGATCCTTTTTGAAACTTAAATATTTAAGTAGCGAATTTTTATTTGCTATTACATCAAAACCTGTGGTATAAAAACCTTTTTTCCATCATTTATCGCTTGCAGGATGATTTTATCGGTTTTGATTTCTCCGTCAGTGCTCACATAAACAGAAATACGATTGCTTTGTTTATACCAGGTGGAAGATAACACCTATTTAAGATAAAATAAAGTTTATAAACTTATAAGTCAATTTCAGATTTAGAAAAAACACCGTCAACAAAAAATTGAATTACCGCTAACCTGTAGAAAATGAGTGATATTAAAAAACGTCAGGCCGTGAAAGTGCGATTGGTGAACACGCATCATCCAACATATTGCGGTCTGATAATCATTTCATTTCTACCCTAAAATTCCATAGATAAGAGCGGTTTAATTTTACCGATAAAAAATGATTTTTTTTTAATTTTTATTAAACTTTTCATAAGTAAACAATAACAAGGGTCCCAACATAAACATTTCCCGTTTCATCAGTTATTACAACTCAACTTCTATTAAACTTTCTCTGAAATTAATTAAGAATAGAAAATAAAAATTAAAAATATCTGTCATCCACAATAGAATGTTGCGTGTTCACCGATCGCACTTTCACGGCCTGACGTTTTTTACATCCGTTTTTTAATATCACTCGTACAAAATTGTATGTCAGTGCGCTACCTTATAAAATAAGTTTTCTCTAATCATTCTCCTTATTGGTATATGTCGCGACTTTTTACGTACACCGACAACAGATTTGACGGACAAAATTAATTAAACTTTAAACTGAAGTGAAAATTACAATTTTACAAAATTATTCACGTTAATTTCAGTAGCAGTCTCTATTTTTTAAATGTTGCTTAGGGAAATATAGCCTGTAAATTCTAGAAGAACGCATAAAATGTATTATTTGCGATTAATTTTCTATTTATTCACTTTTTTGTGATATCATTCACGTACATTGGTCAATCCTAACGCGTCCGCCGCGAACTAAATACGCTTTGTACACGAGAGAAATCTTAAGAACATCGATTTTAAGTATTCAGAAGCAGGCTAAGAGAGAAGAAATATGTTCAAAATAGTTGAAACATTTATGTATCGTAAATGTTTATTTTAATTCCAAAATCGATTTAAAAAACCATATTTATATGGTATTTGGAGCTCATGAGTAGATCGAAATGAGTATAAATGTTTTAAAATCGCTCTCTGCTGAAATCAACAAAGCCTAGCCAAATTGATTACATCATTCATGGTCAGCGTGCCTTCACAAACCTTTCTAAAAACGTTATCTGATTGTTCTTCAACTTCCATATTGGTCAATTTCGATAATTTTGCCGCCATCGTTTTTCGCAACTCTTTTTTCAAATTGGTACACATTCTAAAAATTGATAACACTTTATTTACATCAAATTAAATTATGACCCATTCAAAAAAATGCATTAATAAGTATTTACAAAATAAATAAATAAATGATGTATCAACAATAATACAAACTGATAATCAATTTCTTATTTTAATTATTATCAAACATTCACGACAATATTTTCAATATTCTTTGGTATTGCCGGCACCACTGGTTTCTCCATATCATTCGGCGAATCAATATCCATCAATCTAATTCGCAATTCCATTTTAAGCATTCGATCAACTAGAGCTTCCATACTTCTGATAAGCAAATAATAGAGATAACTTATTAAACCAATGTTGTTTACCTGCACTCATTCTTTCCTATTAATTGCGACAATCCCTCGAACCAAATTGACGATTTTCTATCATCCGAAGTAAGAGCAGTCAATACTTCACCATCTCTCATCGTCATACGAATAACACGGACCATGAGAGAAGCACCAGCACTACTTCCAAATCTTGAAGAACTACTCTTTCGGTCAAGCTCTTCACTGCTTGTTAAATCTTCCACATCTTTCAGCCAAACTGAAATTTGTTTATAATTAGTTTATTTTTATAAATTTATTAATTCAGCCATACATTGACCAAACTTTACACAACGCACGCCAACTGGTGTGGGAATAAAATGAGCTCAGAAAACGTGCACAAATCTAACTTTCTGGGAAGATATTAGCATTTTTAGATAGTCAAAGGAAAGCCTAGTTAAGTTGTCGTAATCGATGTTTTGTTGAAAAGACGTAACAATTATCAGGAGCGCTCGAAAATCCGAAAATCGTTATTTCCATTTGGCGTGCACAACGTATCATTTCAAACAGAATTAGTTGAAATGTGTTCGATTCAATAAATGAAGGAATGGATGTTAGTTTTTTGGTAAAAAATAGTTCTTTTGTTGAAAATCTGGAGACAGAAAGAACAAGTAGAGATGTTCAAAAGTACTATTTTCAAGGAATTTTGCTATGTCAAATGTATTTTTTATTTAATTTATTCCTGTTTAAACAAAAATCTATTAATGGGAAAGTATAATATACAAAATAATAGTTCAAAGTCTTAATCGTACCGTCATTGATTTAAAAATCCTTACTTGATTACTTTATTACTTCTATTTTAATTTATTTTAATGGCCTTGGATCTATTGAGCTTGAAAAAAGTTTCGTTTATATGTCATTATACTTTAATTTAATTCTATATTTTTTTCAATTATCGTCAGAAAACCTAGACTTCCAAAACTTGGGTAATTTTTATTAACAACTTTTTCGTCCGTCCTTTTGTACTCGCGTTCAGATTCACCAGTGTTCTTCATTTATTGAAGCGAACAAATCGTTTGCAGTGACATTTTCATATTTTTTCTCACCTTGTCTTGTTTCACTACACTTCCGGTTCTCCACCTCTTCCGTATCTCCTTCCGTTGGCGTCAATGACAGCATTTTCTCCGAATTATCCAATTTCCAAAACCAGTGACTATCTAACATAATTTGAAATAAATAAATATCTACATTCTATCATTCTCTAACATTTAGACATATGTTTGCCTTTTCCATGTCTTTGAAAGACACTTCCTTTCTTCATCGAATTTCGATAATTCACTTTTACAATTTCCATCATCTTCGGCCTCAATTTATCACCTAGTTCCCTTAAGACAAATTAATTTATCAGTACCAGTTGTCAGATTCATCACACCTAACATTCCTACTTAACAATTGATCATTCTCGCGTTCAGCTTGCTGCCGTCTCCATATCTCCTGCATCTCCCAGTACGACAAAGATTCGAGTTCCGCCGACAAACTCTCAACATCTCGATGCGAGTGAGAGTTTATTACCTGTTTCATCTGTTCATACACAACTTTCGACACCTATAACACCACAACCCCCATTCAATCAGATCCGACATATAAAACCTTGTCAATCTCAGCTTCCTTGGCCTGCATTTCACGCCAAGTTCGATGAAATACTTGAACAGTGCATACAAACAAATCATCGAATGCATCTTCTGAAGAGAACAACAACGCAACAAGTTGCTCAACAGAGTCATTCGATCCGCATATTCCAAAAAGTTCAGCAACAATATCAATGCTTCTAAGGAATAATGGAATGAGCTGCCATTTGCCGCCTTCAGTTCGCATAGTATTCTCCGAAACCAACTAAATCACGTCAATGTTCTATATAAATAGTACAGAATAATCAAACAGTTCTCAAATCTTGAGGATATCTCTCCGCGAATCGAATAATGGCAGTTGATGCTAACTTGCCACAACTGTGATGCATAATGGATTCCCGCCATTCATCCTTCTGCTCGTCAACTGTTTCAATGTTCTGCAAATATTTTCATCTATTTTCGATTTGCATATTATATTGAACTATAGCTACGAATTGTATTAATTTGTATATCGTACTATTACAGTTTTAACTTATTTTAATACTAAATCACTCCAAATGGAAATGACTATTGTTCAATATTTCATCTTTTCTGAGCCCCAAACTTAACCATTCAATTTTTCTATTTGGGGTGTTAAATCATCACTGAATTAAATATATTTAATGAAAGCCATGCTTCGAGAAGTTTTTGATATCAACAGATATTTCTTTTTTTATCGTAAATTTAATTTTCCTTTTATAGAACCTGATCAGAGTCACGTAATTTTTATTCATAAATGATTTCAAAAATATTTTTCTCCTAGAAATGGAACAAATATATTACTTTTTAAAAGTTTCGTCTGTCCAATCGACGTTCACTCCACTTTCAAAAGGAACTCGTAAATTTAAAAGACCGCGCCCCATTTGCGCAATTTTTATCATTTTTTAAACTCACACTTTCATTCCAAACAATAAAATCTTACTGTTTATAGCTCTTCAAAACTGAAAGGGCGTGTTTTGCGCAATTGGTTTTTGCAATTTGCGCTTACTTCCTGGCAGTGGGATGCACGTGGTTATTAATAAATATTTCAAGAAAATATGCCGAATAGAAGAAAAATTTATTCCAAAATGTGTGCTTCATTATTTCCTCAATCGATATAAATATCATGAATTGATGAGATGAGATCGAAAAGAAAAAATTTGCAAACGAGACCGTCACTTTTTCCTCTATCTTTGAAACCGATAAAATTTAAATTTAAAGTAAAATCTGAACTTTTAGATAGCGTATGATTGTTGTATGATTTGTTTTATCTCTATTAATATGTTCACGACACGTGACAAAGAGCTTTTTCAAATTGACAATAGTTATTGTAATAATCCAGAAATCCATTTTTATTTAAAGTTTTCAATGTCGACGTAAATTTATTGAAAGCGTGATCAAATTCGTTAGAGTGATATTAAACAACGGATGCAAATGTCTTTATCATAGAAATACCGTATCATTTTAAAAGATGAAATAAAAATTTTCATTAAATTTACAATCCCTTTGACTCAAATATAAATATTGTCGTGGTGTAGGTTGATGAAAAATTAGGGGTAAAGGAGCATACCGAAAAAAAAGACGGTCTCGCTTGGATAGGTGTAGATTTAATTTTCAATTTGTTTATTATTTCGCTTTTTTTCATCACAATTTTGTTTCATTTTGTTTTCTCTTACTAAATTGGCTGTTAAATCAACATAATATATATTATAATAAAAATTTTAGGTTTAATTTATTATATTTAGGATCGAAATAATAAACAAATTGCAAATTAAATCTACACCAGCCCAAGCGAGACCATCTTTTTTTTCGGTATGCTCCTTTACCCCTAATTTTTCATCAACCTACACCACGACAATAAATTTCGCATAGTGGATATAAGCATCAGAGAATGGAAGTTTTTGAATTTTGGAATCCGGTTTTCGGAATCACAAGTGAAAATTCGGAATCGAAACATAGCCCGAATCCGGAATTCCGCCCGTATCTGGTGTAAACTTTTCGAAATTAGGAATTAAAACATAAAATTTTGGAATACCGAATCCGCAATTCCACCCATCTCTGCTAAGTATTTTTAAAGTTCCGAAAAAGCGCAATATTTTACGACCTACTATTGGTTAAACAGGGGGGGGGGTATCCGCCAGTAAAAGTCAAAGAAAAATAATTTATTTCATTCGATATTAAAACCCGGATACTAATTTTACCTGCTAATCTGATCCAATAATATTCAAAATTAAGCTGATCATCAGAGATGGGCGGAATTCCGGATTCCATCCATTTTCCATTCCGAAAGTTTATATTTTAATTCCGAAAACTCACTTTTCATAAAAACGTTAACACAAAAATTCCGGATTCCGGTTTCCGAATTTTCAAATATGATTCCGCGTTCCGCATTCCGGAATTCAAAAACTGTCATTCCGTCCATCTCTGCTGATCATAATCAAAAAAAAATTTTTTTTTAAACCAACTAGAACACGTAGAACATCTTCATCTGTTGGCGGCGATGTATCCATTGATGATATTAGCGCCCTTTGAACTTTTGCCAACTCATCTGCGACTATTTTATCCCTCGGCTTCCCACTTCTCAACAATGAGCTATTCACAGCATTTCTGAATGGAACACCATTCAAGGCATCAATCATCTCCTTCTGTTTTCCACCATCATAACTATTTTCAATCATAGAATTCATCAATGACAACGCCGCGAGTGCAACTCGTTCATCCGATTTTTCAACATGCCGGATCAATGTCTCGATTGGTACTTCATCAAGAACCCACTCCCGAGTTGTTGCGTTACTAAAAAAAACAGAAGACAACAAATCTTTGTTTCACACATTTCCCTCCCACCTCGTCACGAGCTGCTCAATCATCTGCAGAGCAACCAACGAAGGACTCGTCTCTTCATGCTTCGCTTTACCGGTCACCAATGCCGTCACCGCAGCGACCACTTCTCGTGGCATCGACTCCCATCCAACGTCGGCAATCCTCTCATCCAGAATACTCGCTACTGTGTGCAAACAGCTACTCAACAGATTCGGACTCCTTAACCCAATACCATCTATATAACTCTTTCTGTACAACCAACATGCAAACTCGATCTCTCTTTATCATATTGAAGAGCACATCCATTGAGGCATCTCGATAGAATACTTCAATCAGTGTCGAGTCCATTGCGAACTCCCCCAACTTTGCCAGAGCCATTTCCATCTCGCCAATATCCTGAGACGAGTTGAGAATGCTTTTGATCCTCTCTACATAGTTCGCCTAAATCGACCCATTCATAGAATTCACATGCGCTTGTCACCGGCGATGCAGTAATAGTCAACATGAAACCATTCTCAACGTCATTTAGCGTTTTATCCGTGATAAATCGCTTCGGATTATCAGCGATTAGTCCGTATTCATGGCCATCGGGTAGACGAAGCTCTTGTGCAATTCTTTTCGTTAAATCCATGATTGTGTCTTTCTTAAAGCCACTACGAATTATTGATGATTTAAGCCACTATTAAAGAACTTTGCGATCGATTAGTATAAAAGTCGACGGAAGTGTGTTAATAGATATTACTGCGGCTTTGTTCCATTCAGCGAGTTGTGCATCCACGACAACAGCTCCCTGGTGATCCAATAATTACACCGATATTGAATTCCTAGCTAACCTTAACCTGATGATCCGGCAAATTGATATCCACCGGTTTTAGAGCCTTCACCGGTGCATGGAACGACATCCCGCCTCTACAATATTATCCCCTCCAGAAAAAAGCTTATATTTCAAAATAATTTACAGATTACAAACCAAAACATTTCACAATACGCAAATAAAAAAACAATGATTCATTTTTTTCAAATACAATTAAATAATAATAATAATAATAGAGGAAAGAAAACATTTTAAAATTCTGCTGTATGGGACCATTTACAATGAGCAAATCGAATCAAATCGATTCACATTATATCCAAGTGTGCACATAAAATAAGAATAATAATCATGAGATTAAGCGCTTAGATTTACTCAAACGACTGGAATCAACAATCAAGAGAAAGAGAACAATTCGGGAGCAAAATATAAAACAAATTTTAAAAATATATATCAAAATTAATGCAAAAATCACAAGTTCTCACCACGCTATACATTATAATTTATTTTTTGTTTTTATAAACGGGTTTTAATAAAAAAGAAAATGATGAAAAAAAACACAACAATGACTCAAAGATATATAAAATAAAATAATCATCATTAGAAATGTGGTGAAAGTTCATGAACATTCCGCAAAAAGTTAAAATAATAAATCTTAATAAATGAAAAACGGAAAGAGAACATCGCACCAGCAAGACCATGGATAAAACAAAAAATATAGTAATAATAGTCATCCGTTTAGTTTTTCTAAAAAAAATTCTGCTAGCTCTACCATTTCCAGCCAATAGACAAAACAAAACGATGCAATCTATTGTGAAAACTGAAACAATTCAATAAAATGATATTTGAAACCTATATCTCGTTTCTTATGAGCAACTAATAAAACACTATGCAAAACAACAAAATGATATAAAAGGCGGTAGAAAACATATAAAAAGGTCCCTCTTTTCAAGAGCAATGGTTATCATAATAATATTATTTAAAATTGGAAATCTAGTTTATTTCCATTAAAATTGGGATTAATTTTCACTTTTGCGGAGCTCAGAAGAGGCGAAATGATTCGACGAGAAACAATAAATAATAATAATACATAAAGATGAATATATATATATATATATATATATATATACTATGCCGTATAGAATCGTACAAAATCAACAAAATTACTATTTCTGCGCGACGGCAGCATTTGAATTATTCTGCTTCCTTCGCCGCCTCCTGAAGCAACAGCATTTTACTTCTCCGCTTTGGTTATCGCCAATATTCGCTCGTCCGTCCGTATTTCGTCCGCCTTCTTCTACAGCATCACCCGTATTCGAATTTATTACCTATAAGAAAAATTTTTAATGATACTTATAATTACATTCGAATAGTATTAATTTTAAAAAAAACCTGAGTTGATCCAAATTGTGTGTGAGCAGTTGCTGTATTTACTTTGAGTTCGCCTCGATCTGTTCGTTTCACATCTTTAGATTCTGACGTGTGCAGTGATCCCGACGGTGTCGACTAAAATTGGTCGTTGGTATATTTTACATTATTATTTGTGACATACAACACTATTTAATTTTGGAGTCCAGTCGAAATCATAGTCATAAGTTGCTCCTAATCTTTCTAAGACCGCTTTGAACAAATTATAGCAAAAATCGTAATCGGGTGTCTCAAAGAAGTCCAATCTCCTCGCATACCGAAGATATTGTGCAAATTCATCTAACAATATCAGGTAAAATAATTATTACCTCCAACCACAATTACCTGGAAATCCTTCACATAATACTTCGACAGCGGTCTGACGTTTTGTGTCGCCAATCTTCTGATATCTTTCCTTTAACGTATCCGCCTGCAAAATTTTATTTTAAATCAGTTACAAAAAGGAATATCACCTTCAGCCCTTGCCAAGGCAAACTTCCACGTAAAAAGTACATAAACATATGGCCAAGAGCTTCAAGATCATCTCTTCTTGATTGCTCCTTTCCCAGGTGAGTATTTATAGACATATAACGTGCTGTACCCGTCAACGACTTATGCTCACGATACGCAATATGTTTGCCTGAATTATTTCGTTTTCACTAAACTCTATCCACTATAAAAATCCAAGACCAACCCGTATCACAATCAATATATTCTTTTGCTAAACCGAAATCGATAATATGTAAAATGTGCTGTTTTCGCGTTGAATTCCTGCCGATCAAAAAGTTCTCAGGCTTCACGTCCCTGTATATTAAATGTTTAGTGTGCACGTATTCTATTCGTCGTATCTGAAGACATTCCAAATGTGATGAATCGTCCTTACAATTAAAAATACCAATTGCATAGCGATCATGGCAACAGTCTTGAGGGTAAAATGACGTTCACACAAATCGAAAAGATCTTCGAGTGAGTGACCGAGGAGTTCCATTACCAATGCATTATACTTCCCACAAGGCCCAAAATAATGTACTTGAGGTAAGCCTTCTGTAAGCGATTCTTTC
Source organism: Caenorhabditis plicata (assembly GCA_963931815.1). NCBI lineage: Eukaryota > Metazoa > Nematoda > Chromadorea > Rhabditida > Rhabditidae > Caenorhabditis > Caenorhabditis plicata. Next base: position 8,922,968 of record OZ007492.1, on the reverse strand, counting down.
ATTTTAATAAAATTAGAATTTAGTGAATACCTGATTGACCGAGCAATTTATAAAACCTATATTCAAGGTGAAGTTGGGGAGCTTTACTTTTCATAGGTTCTAATTTAATCGCAACATGCTCATTGTTGTACAAATTCTTTCCGAGTCGCAATTCTCCGAAATTTCCACATCCAATCTTCTTACCAACCTGAATTATATTCATAATACTTTGTGATAATGGCAGTGATTACTTTGAAATTTGGTCCAACCATCAATACCCCTTGTGAGTTTGTTGTACTCGCCGAAGCGGCAGAGTTACTTCCGCGAGCGTTCGTCATTGCGGAAGGAGCCCAATGTGAGAGGCCAGATAGGATTGCCTGACGAGGCCGCGTCGAGGTCGACACCCGTCTACAACAATTGAATTCACAACTAATCAATAACACCATTCAAACCAAGATAAATTAATAACTAGGTAATGTAAAATTTTTTGGAGCGAATGCGAACCGCTCACAGGGCAAAATTTCTAAGTAAACTTTGAAATAATAATTTTTCAATAGCCTGCGAACAGATCCCGGTCGCACTAAAAAAATTTACATAGCCTAAAATACTAACCAATTATACACGAAACAACAAATAACAATTTAAAAGCTGAAAGCAGACAAAAAATAATAAATATCACAATACTGATTTCCAGGAAACAATAATGATAACAAATGCGCAGAATTTGCAACAAGCGTTCGCATTTATTGCAAAATTCTCAAAATCAATCAATCAATATTACGTCATTCTTTTTTGAACAAAACATGTTTATTTTACAATTTATAGTTTCTACCTTCTAGAATATCTAAAAAAAAAAAGAATTCGTATATATTAGCTAAATCAATTTTGTTGATATAGACAGAGGATTATGCTTACCAACGAAAATGCATCTAAAAAAGAAAAATTCTAAAATCCGTAAATCCGCCTCAATTTATATACCTTCCGCTTATTTATATTAATCAAAGAGAATTGAAACTAATAAACTGAAATTGACGTAATGCACAATAAATATAAAATTGTTTGATTTAATAAAATACGACATTCTCCTCGTTACAAAGAAACATGGGAATAAAATATAAATAAAACGAAAAACAACAAAAAATGTTCAGCCAAAAATTGGGATAACAAAAAGCAGCATCACAATTCATATTTCGTATACAACCTGTCGGCTCGATCAGACGAGTCTCGACCCTTATTATTATCCATTCGCAGAAGAATCATCCTGTACTTCCAGCGGAAATGTCGTTATTTATATCATCGGACCATTCGAGCTTGTTCCCCGGTTGTTTTGCTTATATCTATTTCTGTTTAAATTCGATTGATCCGCGTGCAAAAGGAAAAATAAAGTGGTATAGACGACAGAAAAGAAACACAATTAAAGTGCATTGAAGGAAAGTAGTCAAGCGGTGCATATTCCAGGTGAAACGGACACATATATTATATATTTTTTAAAGTAGCAACGCTGAAAAACAGACACAAAAAGAAATATAAATTACAGTCGAGTTGTCAAAGAACTTCAATATGAACATTAATATAAATTCGATTGCAAGAGCTACCTCCAAAATAATAATAAAAGAAACGATTAATTTTCACATTTCGTATAAGAAAACGAGAGAAGAACAGCCGGTTTTAGTTCATTAATCGGTGGGTGTCATTCCAATTACCATCGATTTTTCGGCATTCAATTTTTTGCACAATGATAGAAACGAATCAAAGAAATTTAAATCAAATGGTGTTGGGAAAAAGATCACATGTAAAATGACTGACAAATCCGATTATGAGAGGAATTTGACCTTAATAACATATTACTTTAACGGCGGCTATAATTCGATCTATTAATGAAAACAAAATAAGATGTGGAAATTAACAATAAAATTAGAAAGAAAAAAGAAAAACATCATAATGGGAACGACGCGAACCCGACGGTTTCAGTGCTTTTGTTGTCTTATTTTGCTATTCAAGCCATCGACACTGTCTCTCTTTCAAATGTGCATGTTGAAGAATTTGGAGCCGGTTGAGGCGAGCCAGAAAACCGGGCACGTCTCGTTACATGGGGCATTGAGATAGTGCGGGCCGGCAAGGGACGCAGAGACGACCGCGACGCGAGAATGCAACGCATTCCGCAATCGGTGTTCACGGAGTAATGCACACTTCGAATGGCCAGGGCGGCTCAATTCAATCATTTTCACTTTTCCTTCTGCTTCATCACATTAGACACACAAACGTAGCTCTCTTACAAACAAACCAACATAGATGCTACTGCTGCTACTGCAGAAGGATAACGTTCACCAATTTAAACAACAATTATATATGCCTTTTCTATCTGCCCCTTTAGATTTTACGCGCTATTTTTTATTAAACCATTTATGTACATTGTGGGAAAAAAACTACTAAAATGAACTGAAAAGGGGGTTCACGTCGCTCTTTTATTTATGACAAATGCCTTGTTTGAGTAAAAACAAATATACAATTTAGGTGGAAGAACGGAAAAGACGGAATGAAATCAAGAATGGGTTTTTGATGTGATTAACCGCGCATATCACATGCCAATCATTAATATAATAATAATCCAGGGCGATATTATCATGTATTAATATGGAAATCAAATGAGACACAAGGACTTGTTGGAGTATGCTAATCTTTTATTTTTTAATGGTTGAATCGATTGTTGCAACAAATCCTTTGAGACATTTTTCCTCGTTTATATAGAGGATATTTAGGGTTTGAAATGTGCAATGTCTCAAATTAGCTATCACTTATTGTTGAAACAAATGATTAATGGTTAATAAAGTTTTTATAATACTAATCAAAAATTATGGATAAAGTATTGGGAGAATTGAAAATATAATGAAACAATTGAGAACAAAAATATATATTACCTAGGTATTTTCGTTATCAACAGAGATTATTGAAACCTTGTCATTACGTATCATTGTATTAGGTGACATCGAAATTTCAATTGAAATTTCAACATATTGGGATGTCAATATGATTAAAAACGTGATGAATCACGCATGAAAAGTTTCTAGTCTAATCATTTACCGCAACAATAAACTTAAAAAAAATGTTGAATATTCATGAAAAGAAATTAAAAATTAAATAGAGAAAAACAAAAATACAAATAATTGCTAAGCATAGTTGGTTTTATTAAACAAAAAACCGTGAATTTTATTAGAGCGTGATTCAACATTTTGAAATGTAGATTCTTTAAAAAATGAACAATAAGAACTTTAAAGTCTCATCAATCAAGAATTGAATCAGACAGCATGATTACAATGTAAATTGTAGTTTAGAACATAAAGACCGTGTAAATTATTTAAATACAAATTTGCATCTTTAATATTGTCCTTTTCAGAGATCGATGCCGATGTAAGAGGAAAAAATTATTCCAAAATGTGAAATAGATAACATTGTTAGATGAGATAAAATGAAAAACTAGAAATTATCCAAACGAGACCATAATTTTTTTCATCTTCCACTTGTCATCAATTTGAAAACAACTATAATATATTTCCTGTCATGTGTCAAATTCTGAACCGCTTCACAGTCTTGATTTTCTTATAAATAGTTTTCTTACATATGATATACACTAGCTGACAAAAGTTTTGTCACAAATGTTTTTTCGGGTTTAACTTTTTTGTGACTTGACCAAATTGGCTGATTTTTTGATATGATAGATTCATATGGTTGTAGATTATTTTACAAATTCCCGCTTGTGATTACGATGATCCGTTTTACAGTGACAAGCGTTTATCCTAAAACGCGTAGCTCAAAGATATTACGCACTTTTCTTGCACTGCATTTTTTAATAATTTTTAAAGTTCAGTTATATTTTTTTCATAATTTATTGAAAATAGCAGTAATTGGCAACATTTTAGAGATGACTCCACGTAAAGAAACTCCAATTGCCACCCGGCAAGCTGTTATCAATATGAGGGAAAACGGAATGCGTGGTACCGAAATTGCCATGGTAATTTATACCAAATTTTGCTACAATAACATTTTAAACACTGATTCACATAAAATATAAAAAAATCAGCCAAATTGGTCAAGTCACAAAAAAGTTAAACCCGAAAAAACATTTGTGACAAAACTTTTATCAGCTAGTGTATATATATATATATACTTTGGGCTCCATTTTTTATTACCCTAAAATTCCATAGATAAGAGCGGTTTAATTTCACCGATAAAAGTAAACAACACATTTTTTGTTTTTATTTTTTTTTTTGATTTTTGTTTTTATTGAACAATAACAAGGGTTGCAACATAAACATAACATTAAACTTTTTCCATTTCTACTTCGTCATCATCGTTTATATTCATCATAGCAAAATCGTTTTTGAGATTTTCAACATCACACAATGCTTTTTCAAAGCCATGTTGTATAACATCAGATGAAATGGTTCGGAAACTTTCGCTAACCAAAAATGTAGCTTCTTCGTAGCTCATTCTTCTCCTTATTCCATTTTGGTGTAAGTTGCTTTGGCTTCATTTCTCGTCCATTTTTCTCAGCCATGTTCCAAGTTGTCTTTAAAAGGTTTGTTGATCCCGACGTCTAAGGGTTGCAATATTTTAGTCAATCCTCCTGGTATTATGGCAATTTTGCTATTCTGTTGACAAAATTGTTTCACTTCATCAGTTATGTGGCAACAAGCAGAATCAAATATCAACAAAGAGCGATCAGGGTCAGAATTGTAATTTTCTCTTTTGTTCCATACTTCGACGATCCATGGTTTCATCAATTCCTGATTCATCCAACCTTTTTCATTTGTTTTCAAAATGACATCGGGAGGAAATTGTCCTTTTGGCATCAACTTCTTCTTAAAAATTAGCATTGGTTTAAGTTTCTCTCCAGCAGCAGTCACTCCCAACACAACAGTAAAGTTAGATTTCTCATGTCCGGTAGAATCAATTTTAATGTTTTCTCGTCCCTTCACAGCAACAGTCCGTTCCAACACGATATCAAAGGGGACTGGAACTTCATCAATATTTCCCAAGTTGAAAGGGGATACATACAAGGCTTCAGCTGCAACGAACTTCCAAAAATCCGAGCATTTCTGTAGATAGTCAGGCGGTAATGGCTGACCAACACTTGTTCTTCTTCGTAAAGAGTGCTTTTGACTTCAAAATTTTTTTCGGTAATTTATTATTTTTGGCCTTTGGAGTAAATAATTTATGCAATTACCTAATAAACATGCATTTCTATAAAAAATCCGAAAAAAATTTTGTTTGAAAAAAGTTCTTGTTACAGATTGCCTGTAGAAAACTTTTTCACTTTTGAAGTTATAAAAAAGGATTATTATCATAGACAACATATCATTCTAAAGATCCATTAGACCCGTTTGCAAAAATCCTCTTAAAATTATTACAATTGAAAAAATGTGCAAAAAAAGCAAAAAAAAAGATCAAAAGTTGAACAATTGTTTTGAACAACAAAGAACAACCAAGAAAAACAAATGTTTTGTTTTCGAGTAAAAGTGCAAACCGCTCTTATCTATGAACCGCTCTTATCTATGGAATTTTAGGGTAATAAAATTGTTACCATTATTACATAAAATATATTCTTTGGTGCTGCACTAATAAATTCCATGCCAAAAATTGAACAAGTCTAGACAGTTGAATCTCGTTAAATAATTTCAGGTTAAATGAATGTTGTAACTGAAATGTATTATTTTCCTGATGTTTTAATTTATTAATTTAACACCTCTTGACTGTTCATGGGGAAAATATTTAACGCTTAAATCTTTTTAGGTTAGGTTTTTAGATTGTTTTCAGTTAAGTTTTAGGTTTAGGCTTAGGCAAATTTATTTTTTTTAGGCTTAAAATTTTTAAAAATTTTTTCGTGTTCTTTGTAAAATTGTCTGAAGCTCGCTTATTATCTTGTGGTAATATTAAGTCAGATGATAAAGTTTGATTTTAACTATTGTTCTTCTCAGATATCGTTTCTTAATGGAAGAGCAAAAAAAAATAAGAAAAAATATAGTCTCGGATGGACGGCCATACAAACGACTTTTTCGCCTATTCTTCTTCAATGTGTGCTGCCCATTTTTTTGAGACAACACACATTGATGAGATACAAAAGAGTGGTCGTCCACACCCCATTTGTTCCCTCTTCCATTAGGCATAGATCTCTGAAAAGGGCACTAATCATAATATTGTAAAATTTCTACTGTTTTTTATATTTTAAATAAAAGTTGTAGTTTTTAATGAAGTTCTTAAAAACTATAACCATTACTGTTATTCGAAAATTTTCATAATCTGAGAGATATTAATAAAATTCCTTTTCATCTTTTATCACATTCCGTTTAAAAATAATAAAAATATAGTCGCGCTAAATGCGATTACCACCGCAAAATGTGGCGCACTTTTTTAAATATTATTTTTTAATTTAATTTGTATGATTATCATTATTTTCCCCTTTAATACACAATTGAAACAACATATAAACAATATTCTTCAATTTATTTAAGCAAAAACTGTATAGAACGAGCATAAACAAGAAAATAATCATGAAAATTAAATGAAAAAATTATATTTAAAAACTGCACCACATTGTGCGGTGGTAAACGCATTTGGCGACGATTATACGTAATTACATTTTGATTTATTTTATTTTACAAAATAAGCTAAAGAGATAAATCCTGATTTTTTATTTCTTTCCGCGCTCCATTGCCAAGGAACCGCGCCGCATTGCAAAACACAACTTTAAATTTATTATTGTCGTTGTGCTGGTTATTGAAAGTCGATTTAAAGGAGTATAATAAAATGGTCTCGCTTGAGAGAGGTGTAGATTTAATTTGCAATTTGTTTATTATTTCGCTTTTCTTTTTTTCATAAATTTTTTTTCATTTTTTCTCGTAATAAATTGGTTGTTACGTTAATAATAATAATTATGATAACAAAATTTTTATGTTAAATTTATTATATTGTCCTTTTCAGAGATCGTTGCCTAATGGAAGAGGAAAAAAGAAGAGAAAATGATGGGCGGCCACAAGGCCACAAACGACTTTTTCGTCTATGCAATGTGTGCTGCCCATTATTTCGAAAAAAGAATGGCCGTCCAAACGAGAACCTCATTCCATCATAATTTTTTTCACTTCCTTTAGGCACCGATCACTGAAAACGACAATATTTAGGATCGATATTCAACGAAAAGCGAAAATAATAAACAAATTGCAAATTAAATCTACCCCTGCCCAAGCGAGACCATTTTATTATTCGGAATGCTCCTTTAAACCGTTTTTTCAATAACCTGCTCTACGACAATAAGTTAAAAAAAATATAATTGAAATTACGACAAGATTTTGAACTTGCGCATTTTATTTTACGTCATCTGAACCCATATGCAATAATGCATTTATCCGTTATATGACGAGGGAAAATTATTGTTAAACAAATTTTATAGGAAAATTTAAGTAAGTGTATGTACACTAGCTGACAAAAGTTTTGTCACAAATGTTTTTTCGGGTTTAACTTTTTTGTGACTTGACCAAATTGGCTGATTTTTTGATATGATAGATTCATATGGTTGTAGATTATTTTACAAATTCCCGCTTGTGATTACGATGATCCGTTTTACAGTGACAAGCGTTTATCGTAAAACGCGTAGCTCAAAGATATTACGCACGTTTCTTGCACTGCATTTTTTAATAATTTTTAAAGTTCAATTATATTCTTTTCATAATTTATTGAAAATAGCAGTAATTGGCAACATTTTAGAGATGACTCCACGTAAAGAAACTCCAATCGCCACCCGGCAAGCTGTTATCAATATGAGGGAAAACGGAATGTGTGGTACCGAAATTGCCATGGTAATTTGAACCAAATTTTGCTAGTAGAACATTTTAAACACTGATTCACATAAAATATCAAAAAATCAGCCAATTTGGTCAAGTCACAAAAAAGTTAAACCCGAAAAAACATTTGTGACAAAACTTTTGTCAGCTAGTGTAAGTGTAAGAAATAATATTTTAATACAAAACAGATTGTAAAGTATTTACAATTTACTGTAAAGGGCAATTAATCAATTACTGTCCATCACCATTTAACGGATACATACGTTCTTGCATACCACAAGATCAATGGGAAAAGAAGCTCAAGAAGCAAAAAAACAAATAGTGACTATTTCTAGTAAGATCTATATGAGACAGATTAATATAAAATGTAAAAGAAACAAAAAGAAAATATTTATTAAAAGTTGACATTTTCACACCGAGCACATTTTTTTGAGCAAAAGTGCACTTTTAGAGATAACCAACGTTAATCAATAATTTCCAACAAGATTTCTACAAAATCTAATTTTTAAAAATTAAAGTAGAACCAATTGAAAAAGGTATTAGAAATAAGATTGACTTGTTCATCAGGGTTCTATTGAGTCATTTGAGTGTTGATTGGGTTACAAATATTTGCGATAAGTAAACAATCACTCAATGCATGTTTGACGCCTTAAAAACGTTTCTGTTAAAGTAAAGGTAATTGAAATTTTGAGCACAGATAGAGGAGTTTAATAAGAAAAATGTTTAACAAGTATTTTATGATTATTTGGTTATCATTCTTCTCAATTTATAATAAATGCATGGGAGTAATTTCGAATTCATATGAAAAGAGAATGAGAGAAACATCATCAATTTTATTTCCAGGCTGAAACCCGGCGGTGGCGGCGAAGAAGCGTTAAATCAGTGCGGAAATGTATGAAAGTAAATATTCAGTGTCAAAAACATACATAAATAAACACAATCAAAGTCTAGCGAGTATTCCTCTGCCTGCCTCGATGTTGTTTTGTGGCCATTTTGCAGCATCGTGCTCAAACATTTCTGAGCTTCATCCAATTGGTCCCACGAGGAACGCAATACATGCCGTCACTCTGTCGCTGTTGTTTCTGCTTCATAAAATAATTCCAACGAAAAGTTTGACGCCTTCTTTCAGATAAGCTCACATTAATATGCGAAGATGTTATTTATTAAGTCTGTTTAATCGGATGAAATGGATGAGAAAACAATTAGTATTAAGTATAACAAAAGCCGCCAAATCAGTTGACATTGTCGATATTAATCTTATATACATTTGTGTAATTGTAATCAAAGATGAGTACAATCGGGGTGTGGTGGATAGTGGAAGTATTGAAAATCCGTCTCGAGTTGGTTTCCACGTTCACGTGTTAAGTATCCGTCTGATATGGAGCTGTTGAATGCGCTGGCGCTCTCATTGCCACAAAACTTGACGAGATTCTCGATCAGACAAACCCGCATCTGTAAAAATGTTTTAATTTAGTAATTTATTTAATATTTTCAATTTGTCTAACAAGTGTACACGTGCCAAATATATTGTTTTCATATTCAATTTTTTTTCTGAAGCACTATTTGTATGTTAAGAAGTCTAATAAAAAGCGAAAATTGTCAAAAACGGCTAAAAATAATTTTTGTTCAAGAAAATTGTTACAAGATTTTTGTCATAAAAACGTTTCCGTTCATAACTTTTTTCGTTGTCAACCAATTTTCACGTTTTTAACGTTAGAATGTTCAGCATTAAATTTGCTCCAAAACGATATAAATAATTCTTCTGAAACTAAATGATTTAGACTTTTTGCTTTCACGTAATACGTGAAAAAACTCATTTTCTCGAAACGTTTTGTGTTGTATATCATTCGAAAGCTTATTTTATGTGGAGTTTAATGACATGAATGAATAAGGGCTAAAAATAATTTTTGTTCAAGAAAATTGTTAAAAGATATTTGTAATAACCACACTTCTGTTCATAACTTTTTTCGTTGTTCACCAATTTTAACGCTTTTAATGTTAGAATGTTCAGCATTAAATTTACTCCAAAACGATATAAATAATTCTTCTGAAACTAAATGATTTAGACTTTTTGCTTTCACGTAAATACGTGAAAAACTCAATTCCTCGAAACGTTTTGTGTTGTATACTATTCGAAAGCTCAGTTCACGTAGAGTTTAATGTCAGAAATGAATAACGGCTTAAAATAATTTTTGTTCAAGAAAATTGTTACAAGATTTTTGTCATAAAAACGTTTCGGTTCATAACTTTTTTCGTTGTCAACCAATTTTCACGTTTTTAACGTTAGAATGTTCAGTATTAAATTTGCTCCAAAACGATATAAATAATTCTTCTGATACTAAAAGATTTAGACTTTTTGCTTTCACGTAAATACGTGAAAAAATCATTATCTCGAAACGTTTAGTGCTGTATACCATACGAAAGCGCAGTTCACGTAGAATTTAATGTCAGAAATGAATAACGGCTTAAAATAGTTTTTGTTCAAGAAAATTGTTACAAGATTTTTGTCATAAAAACATTTCTGTTCATAACTTTTTTCGTTGTTCACCAATTTTCACGCTTTTAACGTTAAAATGCTCAGCATTAAATTTGCTCCAAAACGATATAAATAATTCTTCTGATACTAAAAGATTTAGACTTTTTGTTTTCACGTAAATACGTGAAAAATCATTATCTCGAAACGTTTAGTGCTGTATACCATTCGAAAGCGCAGTTCACGTAGAGTTTAATGTCAGGAATGAATAACGGATTAAAATAGTTTTTGTTCAAGAAAATTGTTACAAGATTTTTGTCATAAAAACCTTTCCGTTCATAACTTTTTTCGTTGTCCACCAATTTTCACGTTTTTAATGTTAGAATGTTTAGCATTAAATTTGCTCCAAATCGATATAAATAATTCTTCTGAAACTAAAAGATTTAGACTTTTTGTTTTCACGTAAATACGTGAAAACTCATATTCTCGAAACGTTTTGTGTTGTATATCATTCGAAAGCTTATTTTATGTGGAGTTTAATGACATAAATGAAGAACAGCTAAAAATAATTTTTGTTCAAGAAAATTGTTACAAGATTTTTGTCATAAAAATATTTCCGTTCATAACGTTTTTCGTTGTCCACCAATTTTCACGTTTTTAGCGTTAAAATGCTCAGCATTAAATTTGCTCCAAATCGATATAAATAATTCTTCTGATACTAAAAGATTTAGACTTTTTGCTTTCACGTAAATACGTGAAAAATCATTATCTCGAAACGTTTAGTGCTGTATACCATTCGAAAGCGCAGTTCACGTAGAGTTTAATGTCAGGAATGAATAACGGATTAAAATAGTTTTTGTTCAAGAAAATTGTTACAAGATTTTTGTCATAAAAACCTTTCCGTTCATAACTTTTTTCGTTGTCCACCAATTTTCACGTTTTTAATGTTAGAATGTTTAGCATTAAATTTGCTCCAAAACGATATAAATAATTCTTCTGAAACTAAAAGATTTAGACTTTTTGTTTTCACGTAAATACGTGAAAACTCATATTCTCGAAACGTTTTGTGTTGTATATCATTCGAAAGCTTATTTTATGTGGAGTTTAATGACATAAATGAAGAACAGCTAAAAATAATTTTTGTTCAAGAAAATTGTTACAAGATTTTTGTCATAAAAACATTTTCGTTCATAATTTTTTCGTTGTTAACCAATTTTCACGTTTTTAACGTTAAAATGCTCAGCATTAAATTTGCTCCAAATCGATATAAATAATTCTTCTGAAACTAAAAGATTTAGACTTTTTGTTTTCACGTAAATACGTGAAAACTCATATTCTCGAAACGTTTTGTGTTGTATATCATTCAAAAGCTTATTTTATGTGGAGTTTAATGACATAAATGAAGAACAGCTAAAAATAATTTTTGTTCAAGAAAATTGTTACAAGATTTTTGTCATAAAAATATTTCCGTTCATAACGTTTTTCGTTGTCCACCAATTTTCACGTTTTTAGCGTTAAAATGCTCAGCATTAAATTTGCTCCAAATCGATATAAATAATTCTTCTGATACTAAAAGATTTAGACTTTTTGCTTTCACGTAAATACGTGAAAAATCATTATCTCGAAACGTTTAGTGCTGTATACCATTCGAAAGCGCAGTTCACGTAGAGTTTAATGTCAGGAATGAATAACGGATTAAAATAGTTTTTGTTCAAGAAAATTGTTACAAGATTTTTGTCATAAAAACCTTTCCGTTCATAACTTTTTTCGTTGTCCACCAATTTTCACGTTTTTAATGTTAGAATGTTTAGCATTAAATTTGCTCCAAAACGATATAAATAATTCTTCTGAAACTAAAAGATTTAGACTTTTTGTTTTCACGTAAATACGTGAAAACTCATATTCTCGAAACGTTTTGTGTTGTATATCATTCAAAAGCTTATTTTATGTGGAGTTTAATGACATAAATGAAGAACAGCTAAAAATAATTTTTGTTCAAGAAAATTGTTACAAGATTTTTGTCATAAAAATATTTCCGTTCATAACGTTTTTCGTTGTCCACCAATTTTCACGTTTTTAACGTTAAAATGCTCAGCATTAAATTTGCTCCAAATCGATATAAGCATCTCCGCAGAAAATAAAAATTAAGATATTTTGCGTTCACGTAAATACGTGAAAAATATATTTTCGCACCCTAATTTAGTAATCCATTGAACTTCGAGGAAGAATTTTCAATTTGAATGTGTAATAAACAGTTATTTGAAGACGCAAACATTAACGGCGAATTCATAATTGATTAATTTAGTATTTTAATTATTGTTTTTTGTTCAAATAAATCTTGGTGAAAAAACTCTACGAACTTATTCCTCAACCCAATACTTGAATACTATTTAAATGCAATAAAAAATCGTAAACCTGCTTGAAACTGGAGCACTTGAATGATTCGAATTGTCTAATTCTCGTCATTGTTTCATCAAGAACGATATAACTGTCCTCGATTCTGAAAATATGCAACTAATGGTATCAAGTTTGATGATGAAAATGCACGCACACGCATATTTTGTATAAGGGTAAACCATAATTTTTTCCGATTTCCAATATCTTTTTGACTAATTGTTTTTTTACCAAATAAAGATTTTTATATACATGTACTCTATCATAATATATATATATATATATATTAAAATTTTTAATCGGTCTTTTATTTAAAATTTTTTTAACTTGTAGAAGAAACATGGAAAAATCCGAAATTCATGTTATTTTACGCAATTACTGGAAACAAGGCTTCAACGCAACTGCAGCGGCAAAAAAGATATGCGAAGTTGAAGACGACAATATGGTCGCGGATCGTATTGCGCGAAATTGGTTCAAAAGATTTAACGACGGCGATATTGATCTCGAGGACAAGACACATTCAGGCCCACCTAGACAGTGGATTCTGAAGCAATCCGTGAAGCTGTGGAGACCAATCCATCAACAAGTATTCGCAGATTGTCGGCTGAGCTCGATATTCCTCAAACATCAGTTGGGAAGGTCAATAGACGCTGCCGAGAAGTACCTCACGCATTGACTGAAGTTCAAGCTCAAAAACGTGTCGAGACTTGCCGAAAACTGCTCGAAAATCCACAAGATTACCGTTTTGTTCGTAGAATTGTACCTTGTGATGAAACGTGGGTCTACTTCAGTAATCCAAACTGTCAAATCAATGATTGGAATACGGTCAGAACCGGTACCGAAATGTGATCGTTTCTCAAAGAAGACACTTCTGTGCGTTGGTGGAATTTCTAAGGCGTAATTTACTTCGAGCTAGTTCCCAATGGTCGGACCATCGACGCAGACCTTTATTGCGCCCAACTTGATCGAATGTATGCGGCACTAGGCGAGAAATATCCATCATTGATCAATCGGAAGCGGATACTCCTTCAACAAGACAATTTAAAACCGCACACCGTCAGACAAACGAAGGAAAAGATGCATAATTTCGACGCCATTGAACTTCTTCCACATCCAGCTTATAGTCCGGACCTTGCGCCATCTGATTATCACCTTTTCCGATCCATGGCACACTTTCTTCGTGGTCGTAGCTTCAATGACCTGGTCGATGTCGAAAACGGGCACCGCGAATTTTTCGCCTCTAAGAACAAGGAGTGCTACCGCAGCGGGATCGAAGAACTTGTCCACACTTACAAGTTAAATCTACATAAATGGAGAAAAAATAAGTGAATAATATAATTTGTAAGCAAGCGTCGACTGACGATTTTTTACGGATGAAGGCGACGTGAGCATAGGTAAGGTAATTGTGGCCTCGCTTGCGGGTGAAGAGACAATGGTGTCAAATTATCATTCGACTTTTCCTTATTCCAAATAAATAAAATTATTATTATAAATGTAGTATTAATTTATTAAGAATCATAAAGCAAAATAATAGCTTTGTCTAAACGAGACTATATTTTTCATGCGTCTTTAAAACAAATCTGCAAAAATTGCACGCAAAATAAAATGTCGCTTTTTTTGAATTTAAACTTTGAGATCATGTAAATTAGTTCGTGGAAGTGATGTCTTACTATTTACTCGTCTTTAATACGTTGGTTTTAATTTATCACCATGAGTTAAAAAGGAAATTTTTAGCGAGAAAGACCACTTACTCATTCTGAAGCTTTCTTATTGCTTTATCATATGCCTTCCGTATTTTCATATTCGATTCCTGTCGAGTTCTCCAGTACTCATTAACTTTTCTCATGCATTTCTCTGACATCCATTTCCTGACATTCCCGATGCACGAATACGTCTTCTCAGCGTACGTCGGATGAACGCATTCGTGCTCAAACATTTGGCGGTAACTGCTGCTGCCGCTGAAACGTGAACATCTATACATGCGGCAGGGAGCATGAAACCTTTGCGAGGAATCGTCGCCGCGCGCCTGGCTCAGCCGCATGCCGATGGCGCGTTTCCCTTCGAACTCGGCGCCGCACTCGATTTGTTTTTCATGACGTGCACATATCTGTTGCAAGATAAATAAATAAATAAACAAATGAATAATTTAATGGCGACGCACCACGTCCACCACATATTTGATTCGCGCCGCGGGGAGAGTGTAGAGCATCGAGAGGAAACGGCTCAGTCCGGTTTGCTGCAGCAGTTCGGCGTCGTTTTGACGGTGCTTTCTGAATATTTGTGTATTGTTTATTGTCTGCCTTCTTTTTGGTTTCAATTATATTTGGATTACATTGGGATTTAGTAGCATTTGGCATTCATCATTAGGGGTTTTCAATTAAATTCAATCATTCAATTATATTCTTTGGAAAAGTATGGAAAAGATTAGAATCTAATAAATGCCGGAAATATGTAGTTTATTTCGACTACTTTTTACGGTATTAAATAAATCTAAAGTCTGTTTTGTTTTAAAGAAATAAATATTTTATTACGAAGCAATTTTAAAAGTTAAATTTAACCCAATCTGCTTCAAAAATAAATTATTACTATTTTTGTCCATTCTGCACGCCAAATGAAAATTAAAATATAAGCGCATTTCTTTTCTTCAAATATCTTTACCGCTTTAAATTTTGACGATATTCGTGACGTGAAATTCGTAACGTGACGTGAAATTGGTAACGTGACGTTTTTTAAGTGACGTTTCTGACATTCTGTTTCTACGAATTCATATGGCGTGCGTTTTGTATATAAAATAATTTTTAAATTTTACGTGGTGCTTGAATTTTTTGGCCCCGCCCACATTTACCGGGAGAAAGATTACGTTGAATGTTATATACTCTATATAATATCATTGCAATTTTTACATGAATGTTATTTGTCTTAAAAATAAAATTATGACAACTTTTAGGCATTCACTATATAAATTCAATCTTGTTATTCACGTGATTTCAATATTTTTTGGCTCCGCCCACATTTCTCCGGAAAAGAATTACGTTGAATGTTATATACTCAATATAATATCATTGCAATTTTTACATGGATGTCATTTGTCTTAAAAAATAAAATTATGACAACTTTTAGGCATTCACTATACAAATTCAATATTGTTCTGCACGTGGTTTCAATAACTTTTAGCTCCGCCTACATTTACCATAAAATAGTATGCATTGAATATCATATACGCAGAATGTATTTATTGCAATTTTTACTTCAAGTTTCACGTTTTATAATTTTCTCCAAAAATAGTTTATAACAACTTTCGGGTGTTTTGTATATAAATTCAATCTTAATCTTCACGTGGATTAACAAAAATTTTGGCCCCGCCCACATTTCCCGGGAGAAAGATCACGTTGAATGTTATATACTCAATATAATATAATTGCAATTTTTATATGAATTATATTTGTCTTAAAAATAAAATTTTGACATCTTTTAGGCATTCAAAATAAAAATTCAATCTTGTTCTTTACGTGGTTTCAATAACTTTTAGCTCCGCCTACATTTACCATAAAAAATTATGCATTGAATATCATATACGCAGAATGTTTTTAGTACGATTTTTATTTCAAGTTTCACGTTTTATAATTTTCTCCAAAAATAGTTTATAATAACTTTCGGGTGTTTTGTATATAAATTCAATCTTAATCTTCACGTGGATTAACAAAAATTTTGGCCCCGCCCACATTTCCCGGGAAAAAGATCACGTTGATTATTATATACTCATGAAAATTTTCTCGTAATTTTAACCTCAAATTCTATTATTCGTAACTTCTGTCAAAAATACAATTATACTACTTTTAGACATTCAAAATAAAAATTCAATCTTGTTCTTTACGTGGTTTCAATAACTTTTAGCTCCGCCTACATTTACCATAAACAATTATGCATTGAATATCATATACGCAGAATGTTTTTATTGCGATTTTTATTTCAAGTTTCACGTTTTATAATTTTCTCCAAAAATAGTTTATAATAACTTTCGGGTGTTTTGTATATAAATTCAATCTTGTTCTTCACGTGGATTTACAAAAAATTTGGCTCCGCCCACATTTTCCGGAAAAAAGATCACGTTGATTATTATATACTCATGAAAAATTTCTCTTAATTTTAACCTCAAATTGTATTATTGTAACTTCTGTCAAAAATACAATTATACTACTTTTAGGCATTCAAAATAAAAATTAATTTTTAGTTTTAACGTAGTTCTAATAGCATTTATCTCCGCGTACAATTATCAAGAAAACGTTTTCGCTGAATATCATATACTCATCATATTTAACATACACCCCAAATTGAATGGTTAATTTAGTGGCTCAGAAAGTATGCTCACATTGCATGTTTCAATAAAAATCGCACATTTTTAGATAGTTTAAGACCGGCTATAAAAAATGACTTATCAAGTAATATGAAAATAATACGTGTAAATTAGTAAGACATATTTAAATATTGAAAATCTTCATTTCGGTTTTGCGCGATCGTACGATTTTTCATCTCATTGTCAAATTCAATTTCTGCTTGAAAAATCATTTATCACTATTTGACGTCCTTGTGGATATTGTGATTATTTGAAAAAGAAATTTGTCAAGTGTTAGAAAATCAAAAATAAGATATATGATTAAAATTTAATATTTTTGTTGAAGAAAGCCAACTGGTATGGTAATAAAATGAGCTCAGCAAACGTGGTCAAATCTATATTTCTGTAAAGATATTAATAATTTTGGATAGTTTAAGAAAAACCTTGTTTGGCTGTCGTATAAAATATTTTGTTAAAAAGACGTACAAATTTTCAGAGACGCTCAAATATCTCGAAATCGTTATTTGCATTTGGTGTTTCTCCGCGTTGTTTACAGCGCTTTTTATATTTCAGACTATATTTTTAAATCTTAAATTTGGATAAATTGCAGAATCTCATTGACTAATAATCGGGTTAAATTTTACTAAAATCTGTTCTTTTCTTGAGATTTGGATTATTTAAAAGCTTAAAATTTAATTTTAACATGACAAACAAGACCATAAACGAAGAAATTAACATTCCCCAGTTATTCCCAACATTCTGTAGATTGAACAATTCCAATTTGTATAAATTAAACTTTTCGACATTCATCAAAATCAATCGACATCGATGGTGGACCCGTCAATCATCAACGAACCTCGTCATATCGTTATAAAGACGACGCGCTGCCTCATCATCAATCTTCGCGCATTTCTCCAATCCTTCATCATACAGCTGCTGTCTGAAACTCAACGTTCTTTTTGTGAATCAAAACACACTCACTTTTCAACCTTCGTCAACCGGACGTCCGCCAGCGATGACAAATACTGTCGGCGTGCTGTAAAAAAAACATGATCGGTTATACGATCAATGATTTATCAATTGATTTATACATTGCGAAAAAGACTTGTAGCTACAAACATCATTGATCCAATGTGTTATATAATTTAATTTTGTAAAGGGAAAAGTACGCTTAAATCAGATATGCGCTGATGTTATATTTTGTCGGATTATTATTATGAGATCTGTCTTGGCACTATTCCAACTTATTAAAAGTTCGATTTATGAAGATTTACCTGAGTATACAGGGTCGATTTTTCGTCAATCTTAAGAATAAATGGCAATCTCATAGAATATTGCCGGTCTAGCCTACCTAGGTGGTCTAAAATGAGCTTGTAATAAACATTGCACGTCATAAGAATCGTTTAAGTTGAGAGCTCAAAAATCATGATCATTTATAGTCATAGCACTATTGTCAATATTCCCACGTGAAAACTATTCTTACACGATAAAAAAATGGTTTTACGTCACTCCTACTAATGCCACGTGTAATTTACACTAATGTTATCTACGCCAGTTTGTCAGTTTTTCTTTAAACTCTCTTCAAATATCAAAATCTTCACAAAATACTATAATTGAGCACGTTTTCTGAGCTCATTCCAGTTGGCGTGATTTTATAGCACGTCAAATTAAGCGTTTAAGAGATCAGAAAACAAACTCATTTATAGTTTTGCAGTAAAATAATTACTGTTATCTTTAGTTTAGAATATGCTTAACCAGTTTATGAAAAAAATTTATTTGAAATTAATACGTGTAATGTTTCAATACTCAATTAAATGTTAGAAAATCTCAATTTTCATTATGAGTTATTATTCATTTCAGAGATCGATGCCTAATGGAAGAGCAAAAAATTAGGGGCGGAGTAAAGGTCTTGTTTAGACAGCCACACGGCCATTACGGCCATCGAATCTCTTCCTCATTTGTTTCTCATCAATTTTTGTTATCTATTTTTTGATGACAAGAAATAAAAGTTTAATTTAAAAATGAAAATGGATGAAATAAAAATATTGATGAAAAACAAAAGAGGAAGAGATTCGATGGCCTTAGTGGCCGTGTGGCTGTCTAAACAAGACCTTTTCCCCGCCCCTAATTTTTTGCTCTTCCATTAGGCATCGATCTCTGAAAAGGACAATACATCAGAATAAAAATCGTTCAGAAAATGTGCTCAAATGTATTTTTCTTTTTCAAACGAACATCTAACCGATTTTTTAAAAATATATTTTTACTGTACGCCAACCGAAATCGCTCACTTTGTGAAATGTTCAATTTGTGATAGTTTATACCACAATAATTCACGTGAATGCTCTTTTTTGACGATTTTCACTGTCAATATTATAGAATCTCTCTAATGTAAAATAACTAAATTTTTCCCAAACAGTCTTACAAGGGAAGTCGCTTTTAGATTTTGATGAGACTTGCACCATTTATAGATTTGGATGCTCCCAGATGATTCCAAATCCGTTTTCAAAATTTTCTTTGAGAATCAATTGCTTTTGCACGAAAAATGAAATTAAAGATTCTTACAAATTTAAACGTGCGCCACGGTTTTCACATGCCAATAATTTAGATTCCCTATAATGTAAATTAACTAAATTTTCTTCAAACAGTCGTAAATGCACAATAAGTCTCTGAAATTTCAGCTTCTAACACATTATCGGAAAACACATTGCTAAAATTTCATCCGTTGTGCTTTTGGCTTGAATCCTAGACTGACAAAATATCTTTAAACTTATATTTATTATTAGGTCTAAATTAATTTCCGCTTTTTTTACGCATATTAAACTATTAAAAACTGGACAAGCTTAAACAAAACTTTTATTCAAAATAATTTCCGACATTAATAACAACATTTTCCCAGAGTTTGGGCAACTTATTGATTCCATCATAATAGAATTTTTCTGGTTTGGCCGCAGTCCATTGATCTAGCCATTTGATGATCTCGAAAGCGCTGCTCCGCCAGACCATGAGCCATTGACCGGAAAAGATAATAATCCGACGGGGCAATGTCCGGAGAGTACGGCGGGTGCGGTAAGACTTCCCATTTGAACTCTTCCAGCGTATTCTTCACCGCTTGAGGAACATGCGGCCTTGCGTTGTCATGAAGCAATATGACCTTTTCGTGTCGACCCACCCATTCTGTTTTTTTTACTGCGATTTCATGCCGCAACTGCACTAGTTGATGTTGATACCGATTTGCAGTGCAGTTCAGAGTACAGAATTCCTTGTTGGTCCCACCATATTCACAGTAACACAGCTGTGTCGTTGACGTCAAAATCTCCCGATTTGAAGCGCTGAAACCATTCTTGGCAGGTTCTTATGGATGGTGCAGCATCACCGTAAGCTTGGGCAAGAATTTGGTGCGCGTGAGTGGCTTTCTTCTTGAGTTGGAAAAGGAAAAGAAGAGCTTCCCGCAAATTACGTTTTCCTGGCACAAGGGGGACATATTCTGAACCCAAAATAATGATTTTTTATAAAGTACGTGAAGAAGGTTATATAAGAAGAAAAAGAAAATAAACCGGCGTCTGAATCAACTCGAAGAAAAGGCTAGAAACCACGGTCTAGGAGTCAACCCAACGAAGACGATGATCCTACCCAACGACTACGCTACAAAAGACCCCCTATTTTGCGGTGGTTCTGTTTGCTCATCAGTAGCTGGTGCCAAATACTTGGGTAGTTTCATCGCGATCGACGGTTCGTTGAAGGAGGAGGTTTCCCGAAGAATAAAAGCATCTTGGGAGGCATTCTACAAATGCAAGGCTCTATTTCCTCACATTCCAGCAAAAGGAAGAAGAGAGCTTGTACACCAGAACATCGTTCCGGCCTTGCTCTACGGTTGCCAAACTCTGGACATTATCTGCTTTCACGCCAATGTCGAAGGCTCCATTTCGGTTGATTTGCTAGTTCGGAGGATGATGCTCAGTTGGGCTGGACATGCCGCAAGGCTACCGGACACGCGGTGGAGCAGAATTCTTTCAGATTGGGATCCACGAGGCTGGCCAAGAGCGTGAGGAGACCCAAGGGAAGGTTTTCTGGCGCAGTCAATCTCTGGGAAAACAAGACTTATTAAAAACAATTTCCGTCACTAATAACGAAGAGCTTCCCCGCAAATGACGTTTTCCTGGCACATATTATTAACCCAAAATAATGATTTTTAAAAAATTACGTGTAGAAAGTTATACTGGAAGTTTTGCAAATGTGTGCGCATATTTCAAAACCACGCCCTTCACTTTTTATTTAAATTCTTTATATCTTTACAATCGTAAACTCTTCGAATTTGAATTAATTTGTTTTAGAACCGTTTAGAATTATTGATTAATGATGTTAATTTGTTTGAAGTTTCAAAGACGATTTAAGAATTTTAAAAAAACAAAGAATTCAAATAAAAATTGAAGGACGTGGTTTTGCAATTTGTCCTCACTTTTTTTGCAAGATACGCAGTGTTCGTGGCAGTGGAGTGTATAAGCTAATACAGAGGACATTATTACATAAAAATTCGATATATAAAATAATTTTATTTTGACTTTTTATTTTGAAAAAACATTTTTTGAAATATCAACAAAAAACGCGGAAATTAATTTCTAAACATAATAAAACAATTTTAAACTCCAATCACTCCAAAGGAAATTACAAAAGTAGAAGATCATGAAGCTTCTGTAGGAGTTAATTTAGTAAAGATATGAATGTTCTCGAATGGTTTAGAATTAGTCTTATAAAGTTACGTGAAAACTGACTCTTCATTTAGACGTGAAGAGGCGGTTAAATAATCTAAAATTCTCATTTCACATCAAATTGAATGATTAAGTTGGGGGCAACAGAAAAGATGCTCATTTTAGAAATTTCGCGCATGTTTTGATAGTTTAAGACGGGCTAGTAACAATGACGTGTCAAGTTATATGAAAATAATACGTGTAAATTAATAATAAACGTTTAAATATTGACAAAATAGGCACTTACATTTGGCGTGCTCTTTGCAACCTTCTCAATTAAAGAAAATTATATCAAAATTAATAAATCAAGCCAATTAATTTAAAAGCCCTTTTATCTCTATTCCCCATTCGCCTTCTCTAATTAACTTACACTTCTTAACAAAATTTGATTTACGCAACCCTCTATTGGAATAAAATTATATTGGAATAATTCGACAAACTTGTCGTGAGATAATTAACTATTCAACGTTTAAAAAAAGCGTGTTTGAGCTGAAACCCACTAACAAAGTTTTTCATCTATACATTTGTTTACATGCCATCACTTTTCATAATAAATATATATGTGTGTGTGTATAATATGTATACTATTAATCATAGGAAGTCGATTAATGGTTAGACGGAGGTGATTAAAAAAGAAGAAAAAAAACGAGATGAGCAGAAACTCGATATCAGCCAGTTTGGTTGATAATTCAGCTAGAGGCGCTTTTATTTTCAGTGTTTGTTCATTTATATTCTTTTGTTCACTTTTGTCTAATCATTTGTTTATTTATAATATCGCACGAAATGCAAATGAACATATTCTAATATTTAAATGAATATTACAGCTTTTTGACGTTTCATTTTCTTCATAAACTATCTAAAAGTAGAATTTCTTACCAAAAAGTTAGCACTTTACTTGATCATTCACCATATATAATACAAAAAAAACAGGAGAACGAATAATTAAGATGAACATGAACATCAGAATGTTTTATTTAAATTTTCAATTAATGCGTAAAACTAGAAGCTCAAAAAAGACTGTTAAATCTAAAGTTTTCTACAAATTTAATGCACCAAACACATTTTAAGAAAAGACTATAAAATTGACGTAAAAATTTGTCTTTAACTTACACGTGGAAACTAGTGAAATGCGTTTAAATATTGTACAAATCGTCATTTTAATTTGGCGTGCAATGATCGTTTTAGACCACCCAGATGATTTATACCGGCGATTTTTTTTTAAATTGCTTGAGATTTTTTAAATGTATTCTTAAGCTTGGCGAAAACCCGAATCTGTAAAAGAACGCTCAAAGTGTGATTTACTTTAGACCACCCATATTATCTACACCGGCGATGTAATTTGTCTAACTAGAGTGGTTTCCAATATAACTTTGAAATAGGGCAAAATTGCCAATTCACGTAAGTTTTAAGATATTTTGTCAGTCTAGGATTCAAGCCAAAAGCACAACATATGAAATTTTAACAATGTGTGTTTCAGATAGTGTTTTAGAAGCTGAAATTTCAGATACTTATTGTGCATTTAAAATTGTTTCGGAAAAAGTTTGTTATTTTACATTGAAATGTGACGTTTAAATTTGTCAAAATCTTTAATCTCATTTTGCGTACAACAGCAATCGTTTCTGAAAAAAGTCTTTTATTTGAATGCTTTTCTCAAAGCTTAAACATCTGCCCTGTAATGTTTTTTCTTATAAAATATACGTTTACAAGGCTCTATTTACAAAATTCATGTTAGACCACCCAGAAAAGTTATACGTTCGATGTGTGTTAGTTATTATCAAAATATAAGAAATTGACAATTCCAATTTTATTTTCATAAAAAATAAAATTAATAAATCCGATTTGATCTAGAAATTTTGAAGAAATATAATGAAAAGCAGAGAAATTATTAACATAAATTAAATATTTGTTTCATAATCTCTTTGAGACCAATGAAAATAATTCAAATATGTTGAAATTGAATTTTTAATTTCTTAGATTTTGATAATACTTAAAATAATTTTTATTGTATTCTTCTTAAGCTTGGCAAAACCCAAATTTGTATAAGCAAGTTTTAATAGCTCAAACCACCCATATTAATTACACCAGGCGATGTTTTTTGTCTAAATAGGTTTGAGATAATCAAGATAAATCAGAAATATTTATGTGAATCATTCATTACACACGTTTAAATATTCGAAAACCATCCATTCCTGTTAACTTTCACGTAAATTTATCAGACTATTCTTAAAATATCCGTTTCGCTTTACATTTTGCCGAAAGGTTAGAAATAAGTGACATCTTCGAGGTTCTGTTTTTACGAATTCATTTGGTGTGCAGTAAAAACGAGAAATTATGATTTACATAAACTATCTAAAATTATTAATAAAAGTCCAAAACGTTAAATTTGAGCACATTTATTGAGTTCATTTTATTACCATACCAGTTGGCGTGCCTCAACAAAAATATTAAGGTTTAATAATTTATCTTATTTTTGATTCTTTAACACATTACAAATTTATTTTTCAAATAATCACACTTACCTACAGGGACGCTAAAGGTGGGCGCTTGTCTTAAAAAATTTTAACAAATATTGTCTTAGCCCATTAAATAAAAAGGACGATTTTCTCATATTTAAATGGAACACAAAAACTAAACTCAACGCTCGCCAAATGGAGCCTTTGAAACTGAAAAGGACTCAGAAAACACACTCAGATAGAGTGATGCGGAAGGAGAAGCAATGTCCTATATATTGGTTTGAGGAATACGTTTGTAGATTTTTTTAAACAAATGTTTATTTAAACAAAAATCAATAATTATAATAATCAATTATGAATTCGCTCTCACTGTTTACTACTTCCTTCCACCTCTCGATCGATTTGTTGATGCAGTTCCGCCAAAAATCGCCGGGTCTGGTGTCGAAGAAGCTGTTGAGCCAGTTTTTGAGGAACTCGAAGGTAACACCCCTCATTTGGTTTGACAGAGAGCGCAAAAGGTGATAATCGGATGGAGAGTACGGTGGATGCTGAAGAACCTCGCATTAGAGCTCTCAGTGAGCAAGATTTTGAAGACTTGTCGTGGAGCAATATGACTTGGCCTTGTCGATCGGGTATTTTCAGTCAAATAGCCTCATTTACGCGTCGCAGCTGGACAACATAGAGCTCCTTGTTGAACCTTTAAACTCCATTTTCCTTCAATAGTGCCTTCAGATGCTCTTCGTCCAATTCTGCAGGTCGTCCGCTTCGAGACGTGTCTTTAAGATTAAAGTTTTTTTGAACTTTGCGAACCATTTTTGTGTAGTAGACACGTCTGACACCACTTCTCCATACACATATTTCCCGAGATTTTTGCTTTCGATGAAAAGAGAAGAAGAGCAGATGCCGAAAATGCTGATTTTTGCCTCCTGGATAGTTCATTTCTAAGCGTGAAAAATGAGGAAAATTCAAAATTTCAGAACAAACTAAAAAGAAAGTTTTGTAGAGCAGAAAAAGATCTATCAGATAAATATATACACTTTGCCAAAAAAAAAACAAGAATTTTTTTGTGAAACAAATGATAATATAAAAACTCTACTAACTTATTCCTTAGCTTACCCAATAACCCAATAGCTTAAGTTTAGAATATGCCTGACAAGTTTACATGAGAGTTATTCTGAACTTAACACGTATAAGCGTATAATATATATTTGAATATTAGAAAATGCTAATTTTAATTTGGGCATGAATGTTTTGTCGAAGTTAATGTTTAAAAAATCTAACAATGGAAGTGTTTTAGGTCGGGCTCTCAGATTATGATAAAAAATTTGCAGATAGATTCCTCATTGCTTAATTAGTATACTGACAGATTAGGAAAATATTAGATTTTCAAATAAAACCTTGAAAATTAAAAAAAAAATTGAGGGAGATAAATTTCGAATAGAATCACTAATAGAAACATACCATCCCCCTAGAAGAACCCTCACCCTGCTGTTCCTCTGCACTTTGTGCTGGGCGGTGGCTTGACTGTGTTTTGCACGAAATTGTTATCAAACCTGCCGCCAGAACATTCAATTCAAACCGAAAAAGTAACCAAAGTTTCATCAAAATTACACGAGCCGTCCTCACTCCAAAAAACAACATCAAATTTTAACAAAGATTGATGATGTGTTTACGCTATATAACAGGATGAGTCTGTTTTCATGCAAAAAGCACCTCGCGTCCTAACAGGAGCACTTTTTGTGCAAAACACAGTCAAGGAAGCGCCCAGCAGAAAGTGCAGGGCCTGGTGTTCCGTGTCCTGTTGTTTTGCCACTGCGCTGTTGCCCTGATGCTTCAGTGGTTTTTAAATAATTATTTATTGACAACAGTTTCACTTAAACCACGTGAAAGTTGATAAAAATATGATAAAACGATAGTTTTTAATAAGGTAATATATCCCGGGATTGATTAGCATTAACTATATAAAATTTGTGTTTGAAAATCGCCCCTCTCAAACCATGTTGTGGCTCCTAATTTTTTGTCAGTATACTAATAAAGCCATGACAAATCTATATACAAGTTTTTATTAAAATCTGAGATGGAGACCTAAAACACTTCCCTTGTAATTTACCTCTCACGCCACCCACAATAAAAAACTAGCGGGCTCATTTGAAGCTTTATATCTTCATTTATCAATAGAACTTAATATTATATGGATTATCTGAAATGAATTACCTAAAATTAACTTAAAATTATTGTATTGACAAATTGTTAATGCCACATTTTAGGTCGCCTTGCCACGAGGGACCCCTTAACTTTTTAATAATAGTTACGCATGCCACGTCACGCATGACCCATATATTTTACTATAAATATGTAGCGCAATATTCAATCCATTCGTTACTATTGTATCTGTTGCAAATAAAGCTATTATTCATCCACTTTCGTCACCTTCACAAAAAATTGTTTATCTATATAATTATTGATATTTGAGCGAGCGACTTCTGGCGGAGTCATATGTTCATCTTATTTTATTCCCTATCTTACCATTTACAATTTATATTGCTTAAACACACCTTGGTCATTCTGAGGGATTCGGTGTATCACACATTTTTACGCGGCATTTCAAATCGCTGCAAAATTAACATGTTCGAGTGGCGTGCCTCTAAATAGTACTGTAAATTGTAATGAATGTTAGTTGAGCTACCATACATTATTATTTCAATTGGCGTGTGCCAGTTTGTTAACTTTTCCTTAAACTTTCTAAAAACATTGAAATATTCACAAAATATTAGATTTGAGTACGTTTTGTGAGCTCTTTAGTTGGGTACAGTATAGGAAATTGATTATTCACTTTCAAATGGTCTCAATGAAGAAATTTATACAGTACAGTCAATAAATTATTATTAGATAAAAAAATAAGTGAAATAGTGGTTCCTACATAAAATATTTAAAAAAGCAACGTCTTTAACAATTAATTTAACATATATTTCATCAAAAAACAATTCCCCTGATTCAATATAAACAAAATTGCAGCCCTGGTGGACGTAACAACAAAAAACAACCTTGTGCTCCGATCGCCCGCGCCATGTCGAGCTGAGCCGAATTCACCTTATGCCATCCAACAAGCGACGCCGACGATCCGATTGCCAGCCAGCAGCACGCGCCGATCCAGGCAGCCGCGCTCATCGTCAATGTCGGTGTCGTCGGTATCATCGCTATCATCGACGCGCCTCACGCCGCCAGCCCTTTATCAACGCCGTCGCTGCTTACTGCATAGGCGACGCCCGATGAATCCGCCCATCGTTATGGCACCAGCTGAGGGCGAGCTGTGTTTGCGGCCGACCACCGGAAGACAGCGCGACCTCGACTCGGCCACGCCCTCCACATGTTCTGGTTGTTGTTGTTGTTGCTGCAGTCATCAGAAGCCATATAGTTGGACGAGTATTGGCTCGAATGAAATGTTGGCCATGGAGCTCCCGAATCATCGCCGACCGGTGCAAATTAATGCCGATCCACGTGTTTATAAAGGATCGGTTTTTGCCAATCGACGGATTGCCACAAACAATGTACAAATTTTTGTGTTCACGAAAACATACATTTTTCTATAAAAATCTTCATTCTTTAGGCGCGAAAGGCAGAAAATGTGGACAAACGTGAAAAACGATACCGTGTCGGCGTCATCCGTGAGCAACTCTCCTCCATTCTCCCGCCGATGCCACTTCCAAAGATGCCGACGACATCCACGGGCATTCCGAAAGTCGGGCGTAGCGAGCAGATCACGTAAGTGTTGGGGTTCAATCCTTTCATCGAAGCTGTCTCTAGACGACGTTTCCTGCCCGACTTGCACCAATCAACCTCTGGCGCATCAATAGACAAGAACAAGTTCCCGGCAAATACCCGCTTTTCCCCGCTTAAGAACAAGTCAGAAGTGGCTCGAGGGGATTATCCTTCAAAGGTCGTTGTGAACTTTGGCGATAAGACGAAGAGCACAACGAGAAGGGGAGAGGAGCCGGCCATCCGCGCTCGCATAATTTCACCCACTGCTACTCCGCCATCTTCCACTCGTTACGTTTACCCAATTGTTAACAGCGGCGTCCAGACGGAAGATGTTTAACGTTTTCTTTATCTTTGTTTGTATATTATTATTGCAGGACTTTGATGAGAAGTTCGACGAGCTTGTCAAGGAACTCGCCAACTCCGCTATCACCATGGCACTGTTCCAAATTGAGGTAATTGAACCTTGATTGATAGTAAAATTGATCTTTTTTCGTATAAAGGGTGAAGATCAAATACATGAGATGCGCAAAAAGGCGCACGAAACGCAGCGTCGATTGCAAATCGAGAATAGAAGACAAAGTGATATTAATGAGAGATGGCGGCTGGAGATCATCGAAAAGGTTCCATCTAAAAATAGCCGTTTTTGATTGATAACAGCGGTTCAGAATCGACAACTCGAGTCGTGGAAGAAACGCGAGGCGGAGGCACGTGAGGCGCAACGCGTCGCCCTCGAGACATGCCAGACGGTCACCCAGAAGACCCTCGAGAACATTAAGACAATGGAAGAGAAGGCGAAGAAGAGCGTCGGACTCGACACCCGCGAGATGAATCGCTTCTGCCGCCGCATCGCTCTAGTCACCACAGGTGTGTCGTTCTTGCTCGGCCATTTCCGGCTCAACTCGAACCGGAAGTGGAGGTGGCGGCGGTGTTGTGAATGCTATTAGCATGAAAATGTGTATATTTGGGGTGAAATGGGGGGGGGGCTAGAGATGTATATTAAAATGAGATTAAAGAATGAATTATTAATAATTGAAGTTTCGATCGAAAAGAAGTAATGCCAATCTACTCTAGTTAAAATTGGCGCTCCTGATGATTATAAATTGGTTATAAAATGAGCTCAGTAAACGTTCTCAAATCTAACATTCTAGGAAGATATTAATATTTTTGGATCGTTTAATAACGCCAAATGAAAATGAACACGTATTAACTTCTAAACACTTTCCACGTAAACATATTAGACACATTCTAAACTATATAGAATACCGCTTTTCTTACCGAATTATTATATTTGAGTAAGTTTTCTGAGCTCTCAGTTTAAACGCTTCATATATGTGAGCATTGTGACCGTAAAAACTTTCTTACACTCTTAAAAACGGAAAATCATTATTTCAACACAGGCGAACTGGGGACGGTCCGTTAACCGAACTGGAAGCGTCCGATAAACTGATTTTCGGTAAACCGATCGGTCAACCGACTGGCAACCGGCCGGTTTCAGTACATAGGACCGGTCGGTTCCAGTTCAGTTGACCGGTCAGTTTCGGTTACATTTATTATATAACTCCAAAAAATTAATACGTTTTAATTTGGATCGAAAGCTTTAAGCGAAAGATAATGCGAGGAGCGTATACTCTGTCTGCCTGAGCGACAAACCGAGGCTCAACCGGGAAAAGTCAACAAAACACATGTTCTTTTTGTGGAAAATCACTTTCGACGTCGGTTGCAATCAGGTTTCTAGTGAAACGTAGTCCTAACCGGAGCAAACCCGATGTAAAACCGGCCATACGCCGGTTAACGGACCATCCGCAGTTTGCCTGTGATTCTGAAGTTCTAATATATATAAACAATGTAAAGTAGTTCTTTTTTAACCCGGTACAATTCAAGGTAAAATTGCTGTCTTATTTCACGGTGGATCAGTGGTAGAATCTCTGCACTTTGTGCTGGGCGGTGGCTTGACTGTGTTTTGCACGAAATTGTTATCAAAACACGTGGAAAACTGCCGCCAGAACATTAAATTCAAACCGAAAAAGTAAGAAAAGTTTCATCAAAATTACACGAAGCCTCCTCACTCCAAAAAACAACATCAAATTTTAACAAAGGTTGATGACGTGTTTACGCTATATAACAGGATGAGTCTGTTTTCAAGCAAAAATCACCTCGCGTCCTAACAGGAGCACTTTTCGTGCAAAACACAGTCAAGGAAGCGCACAGCAGAAAGTGCAGAGCTGCCACACCTGCGACCCGGGTTCGATTCCCGGCCGATGCACCAATTTAGTATTATCTTTATTACAACAACAAACTATATTATAACAACAATGAAATTATATATGCGTTGATTATCCTGATGCGAGTACAATAGCACGAATATACGTATAATGGCTTAAGGGAGACCTCACGGATAGATCCCTCATGAGGGAGTTACATGAGGCTTAAAATATGTATAAGGGACGCGGTTAAAGTACGTTTCAGACTGAGGTGATTAATTGTCATCTAGGTGGAGAAAAGGACTTCGTCGTGATTAATTTTAGTTGTAACAATTAAAGTGCACTTTTATGCAGTTATGCTGTAACGTCGGGATTTGGTGGACCGTTTGCAACTCGTGCAGAAACACCACCCTTATTCCCCCATAGAATTTGATGACAATATCTATAAAACAATTAAAGCTATTATATTAGGGCACAAACAAGTTATTGGCTGCTTTTGGAGGAAGGCAGTTTTAGCAAAATACTACATATTTTAAACAAAATCTTTATTATTAGCTTTAGAAATTAATTTCCGCGTTTTTTTACGAATATTAAACCATAAAAAACTGGACAAACTTAAACAAAACTTTTATTCAAAATAATTTCCGACATTAATAAATAACAACATTTTCCCAGAGTTTGGGCAACTTATGGATTCCATAATAATAGAATCTTTCTGGTTTGGTCGCAGTTCATTCACCTACCCATTTTTTGACGTCTTGATGATCTCGAAAGCGCTGCTCCGCCAGACCATGAGTCATTGACCGGAGAAGATGATAATCCGACGGGGCAATGTCCGGATAGTACGGCGGGTGCGGTAAGACTTCCAATTTCAATTCTTTCAGCGGATCCTTCAGCAACCTGCGGCCTTGCGTTGTTATGAAGCAATATGACCTTTCGTGTCGACAGGCCCATTCTGGTCTTTTTACTGCGATTTCAGGCCGCAACTGCACTAGTTGATGTTGATAGCAATTCGCAGATTCGCAGGTTGCAGCAGTTCAGAGTACAGAATTCCTTGTTGGTCCCACCTTATGCACAGTAAGACCTTCTTCCCGTGGATGTTGGATTTTGCGGTCGAAGTTGTCAGTTCACCGCGACTAACCCACGATTTTCTTCGCTTCGGATTGTCGTAGTACACCCACTTTTCATCGCAAGACTTTCTTTGAAATCTGTCCAACAACATTTGTTAAGTTGTTTTTCTCTGCTTTTTGTTGCGTTCTGAGAGCTCATAGGGCATCCCTTTTCCTTCCTTTTGAATCTTCCCCATTGCTTTCAATCCATGAGAAAATTGATTTTTGCGTGAGGCCGAGTGATGCCGAGCTCCTGTGTTTGAGCCGAAGCTTTATCCAACAAAGCCTGAAGTTCTCTTCGTCTTCTTGGCTGTCCTGATCGGTCTTTGCCGTTGACGTCAAAATCTCCCGATTTCAAACGCTGAAACCATTCTTGGAAGGTTCTTATGGATGGTGCAGCATCGCCGTAAGCTTGGACAAACATTTGGTGCCGGTCAGTTTCTTTCTTCTTGAGTTGGAAAAAGAAAAGAAGATCTTCCCGCAAATGACGTTTTCCTGGCAAAAAGGTGGACATATTCTGAACCCAAAATAATGCTTTTTTATAAAGTACGTGAAGAAAGTTATAAATAAATAAAAAGCTGAGCCCGTATGCAAGAATGTATTTATCTGTTAAATGGTGATGGAAAATTATTTTTGAACTATTTTTATAAGAAAATTTAAATAGTTTTAGGTAAGAAATAATAATTTAATGCAAAACAGATTGTAAAATATTTATAATTTATTCGAAAGGGCAAGTAATCAAGTATTTTCCATCAACGTTTTACGGATAAATACGTTATTGCATATCGCCTCTGATATAATAACAGTGAAATAGTAGAATATAATAATAATCATAACAAAATTTGAATAAAATTTGAATAAAATAAATGATTTAGTGCAAACATAGAATGAAATACACCTATTGGATTTTATTTTACGTCGGGAGCAATTTCCGCTTTTCCTAGATTTTATAACATCCGATAATACAGAGAACATTATAACATAAAATTCGTTATGTAAAAATAATTTTATTGTGACAAAATATCAACAAAAAAACGCGGAAATTAATTTCTAGACCTAATAATAACATACAAAATTTAAACTAATGTTTAAATGTTAGCAATAATTTATTACCCTATTTTACCGTTTTATTGGATTTCGTTCGTACACTATTTCGAATGTGGTGGGGGTGGTGGGGGGAGAGATAGGTTTCTCTCATTTCGTGTCTAATGTCTCCACACACTCGTCTGTCATCAGAAGATTTAATGAAAACAGTTCTACTCAACATACAAATTGAAATTGTTTATTGACTAATCCATAACAAATTTTTGGATACATTAGCTATCAAAACAATCAAAATCTATAACAATAAAAAGCATCTATATATAACAAGGTTAGAACATTAAAGTCATTTTAATCTATCGCATAAAAATTCCATAACACTATCATAATCTTGACTTCTCCTATAAATCCGTTAAAAATAACATCATCCGAAATGCTATAAAAACTGTTGGATACCCAATTTGTCGCTGTTGCGTCTCTTTCGCTTCCCATTTCTAATGAAAGTTGCTGACTGAAATCGGCAATCCAAGATTCCCAGCAGCTCCTTAATCTATCCTTAAATGGTTTGTTCACAGCAACGTCCAATGGTTGAAGATACTTAGTCAGTCCACCCGGTATAACTGCTAATGTGCACAGCTGATTAAGCTCATCTAGTACTGTCGGTTCTAGATGACAACAAGCCGAATCCAATAGAAAAATCCATTTTTAAGGTCAGGATTTTTAGAAACAATTGGTCTCCAAATGTTATCGATTCAATCCTTCATTTTCTCTCCTTTCTTATTTGCTCTTACGACCACTGATGAAGGAAACTTCTCCATGGGTACCTTTTTCACTTAAATATGACATAACGGAAGCACGGATTCTTCCTAATCCACCTTATCTCTCTAGCCCCAACTTTCTTCCAATAGCTTCCCTTAGGCAAAGTAGAATAGTGTCAGATATGCATGCTCCATATTCGTCATCCTTCCATGTTTATCTACTATACTATCAAGAGTGTTTCATTTTCATTACCATTTCATTAGTTTAAAATGTATCTTTAAATGTAGCCATATATTCATTTTTTAATTCTTATATTCCTTGTATAATGATAAACATAAGAGCAACAACAACAAACAACCATCCCCCCTTCTCCCATCGGAGGAGGAGGAGAAATTCTTCACTACTTTTGTGCATAAAAAATTCTGTTATATTTTCTCTTTTGATCGAAATGATGAAAACATAACCGTCTGCGTCGAGGAATCCAATGAAACGGTAAAATAGGGTAATTGAAAGGGAGTATTTTGGAGAATTGGTGCGCGGTCTTTCGTAATTTGCTCGTACTGTGCGGTGGTCAATAAATCAATTTTTCAGAATGATAGCAGCATTAGCAGAGGAATAAATGAATGCTTATATCATTAAAGATAACACGTAAAAGGTTTATAGTGTGTTGATCTTGAAGCTCTGAACTGAATGGCTCAAATTATATAATTGTGCGCCAAATTAATTTGTAAAAACCGGAGCGCAGAAAGATAAATTATATCTAACATTTTGTAAAAATTTAAAGCGCCAGAGATTAGATTTTAGATTGCACGTGGAATTTAATAAATCGCGTTTAAATTGAGCAAAATCGTCATTTTCATTTGGTATTTCATTGTTGTCGATGGCGCGACAGTTGGATGTTTGGCAATGTTTTGAATCTTATTTTTGGTACTATTGTTATTTTGAAGCAATCTCACTCAATTTTCTTGTTAAATTATAAATTTTGCTTAAAATTTTAGACGAAGATTTTAAATCGGAGTACAGTATTACGACGTGCTACTTCTTTCCAAATTTAATGCATAATTGCAGAGCTAGAAAAGGACTTCTTCCCGTGGATCTTCCAGCGCGCCGAGCGACTCTTCCGCAATCGCATGCTACGCAATGAGCTAGACGATTGTGAGCTCGACGAGCTTCTAGAAACCTCAATTTTTTCTTTTATTGCAGGCACCCTCAACAATTATCAGACGCGACGCGAACGCGCCAAACAACGCCTCATCCAGCTGAACACGTCGCTGCTTTAATAGCAAATTCCCATCCGGTTGCTTTTCAAACCGGTTTTTGGTTCGATTATCACCTCACCTCTTGATAAAACCCGAACTAGCGATTATCAAGTTTTCCCCGTCAAATTTTCCTTTCGGCGCAGGTCATTTTGATTTCGGTCATTTATCCGTCGAAAAATAGCTGCGATTTATTGTATTCAAGCTTTATATAAATAATTTCGCTCGATAATGAGCATTCACCTACATTTATTGTTGCTCATTTTCCTGTCATTGACTGCAGGTGATTCAAATAAAACATTTTTCTTTTCTCATTTCTCTGATATCTGACACAAATGAAGAAGAGTTTAGAGTTGATCGCAGACGATAGAATTCCATATGCGCCGAGTCCGGAAGCTCTCGAGCGAATTGGTGCTCAATTCCTAGATGCTCTTATAAAGAAGGGACAGATGGAAATGGCAAAGAACGCGTTCAAAACACAATTGGACGTGCTCGAGAAAGTTCATCCGGAACAGGTTAGAACTGGGGAAATTCTGTTTTTACGAATGCTCATTTTAGTACGAACAGTATCGGAAACTGAAAATTGAGGATCTTGCCGCAGATGCAGTAATGCAGCAGGCAGAGATGGCCAAGCTCCAACCAAAGACTGGTTAATATATTACGAGTATTGTATAGAAATGAAATGTCATTGAAGGAAATGCGTTCATAGACATGCTCAATGGAAACGGGATCCCAATTGGGAGCAGTATACGAGGGCTCGAGGACGCTATACGCACACAAAAGGATCTTGAGACGAATGATCCCTCAGAACAGGTAAGGATTTGCTTTGAACAATCAAATTTTATAGTAAAATAGTTTACAATTAGCACTCCGGTCAAAAAACCACGAAAAGCGCTAATTTCGTTTTGACCGAAGTGCACTTAGTTTACATTTAAATAATTATTGTCGTGGTGTAGGTTAATGAAAAATTAGGGGTAAAGGAGCATACCGAAAAAAAAAAGATGGTCTCGCTTGGGCTGGTGTAGATTTAATTTGCAATTTGTTTATTATTTCGATCCTAAATATAATAAATTATACCTAAAATTTTTATTATAATAATTATTATGTTGATTCAACAACCAATTTAGTAAGAGAAAACAAAATTGTGATGAAAAAAAGCGAAATAATAAACAAATTGCAAATTAAATCTACACCAGCCCAAGCGAGACCATCTTTTTTTTCGGTATGCTCCTTTACCCCTAATTTTTCATCAACCTACACCATGACAATATAATAATTGGAAAACGATTAAAAAACCCAGAGAAATAAAAAAAATTTTTGTAAATCAGTTTTTATTTACTCTTCTAGAATAACTCATAATTCTCACGATACGATAAATATACCATTTTGTTCGCTGCAAAAATCAGAGTTTTCTGAAATGAAATGTGACGTGATTACGGTAATCGTTACTCATACTGATTTTTTAGAAACAGGGAAGAAGAATAAATTTAATATTCTAATATTGATTCCCGTATTTTCATCAGAAAAGAAATCAATTGCCGTAAAAATTGATATATATATATATATACACTAGCTGACAAAAGTTTTGTCACAAATGTTTTTTCGGGTTTAACTTTTTTGTGACTTGACCAATTTGGCTGCATTTTTGATATTTTATGTGAATCAGTGTTTAACATGTTATAGTAGCAAAATTTGGTTTAAATTACCATGGCAATTTCGGTACCACGCATTCCGTTTTCCCTCATATTGATAACAGCTTGCCGGGTGGCAATTGGAGTTTCTTTACGTGGAGTCATCTCTAAAATGTTGCCAATTACTGCTATTTTCAATAAATTATGAAAAAAATATAATTGAACTTTAAAAATTATTAAAAAATGCAGTGCAAGAAAAGTGCGTAACATCTTTGAGCTACGCGTTTTACGATAAACGCTTGTCACTGTAAAACGGATCATCGTAATCACAAGCGGGAATTTGTAAAATAATCTACAACCATATGAATCTATCATATCAAAAAATCAGCCAATTTGGTCAAGTCACAAAAAAGTTCAACCCGAAAAAACATTTGTGACAAAACTTTTGTCAGCTAATGTATATATAGAAATTGTTCATTGGACGTTTAAAAATGGAAAAAAACGTCATTTTCAATTGATATGCTTTAAGTGAAGTCCATAGAAACTTCCTGAATCATTATTTCACCAATTTTAGTATAGTAAAGAATAAATATTATCAACATATAAGAAATTGACAATTCCAATTTTCCTTTCATAAAAAATAAAAGTAATAAATCTGATTTTATCTAGAAATTTTGAAGAAATATAAAAAAAAAACATAGAAATTATTAACATAAATTGAATATTTGTTTCATGATCTCTTTGAGACCATTGAAAGTAATTCAAAAATGTTGAAAGTGAATTTGTTATATTTTGATAATAAAATTTGTTAAGTAACAAAGTTTTCAAAAAATTATAAAAATTATTCCACAAAAACTGTTATAAAATAATTTTTGAAAATGCGCTCCATCGAATATTGCAAGTATAAAGATATTACACTAATTAAAATATGGTAAAAAAGTAAATTGTTAAATAAAAGAGATTTCAGAAAAATATTAAAAATATTCCACAAAAACTGATTGAAATTGAAGAAAAATGAAATTTTTGAATGTGCGCTCCATTGAAACTAGCCAAACACAAACATATTACGTTAATTAAAACATGATAAAAAGGATTAAATTGTTAAATAAAAAAGTTTTCGGAAAAATATACAAATTTATCCCACAAAATCATAATGAAATTAAAGAAAAATGCTATTTTTGAAAGTACGCACCATAGAAACTTGCTGAGATAAAGATATTAAGTTAATTAAAATATGGTAAACAGTATTAAATAGTTGAATAACAAAGATTACTGAAAAATATACAAATTTATCCCATAAAATAAAAGTTAAATTAAAGAAAAATTCGATTTTTGAATGTGCGCTCCATAGAAACTTTCTGACATAAAGATAGTGAGTTAATTAAAATATGACAAATATTGTTAAATTGTTAAATAATATAGTTTTCAGAAAAATATAAAAAATATTCCACAAAAAATGTTAGCAAATAAAGAAAAATGCGATTTTTGAAAGTGCGCTCCATAGAAACTTGGTGATAGAAATATATTTGACTAAATAAAGTATAGTAAATAGTACTAAATTGTTAAATAACAAAGTTTTCAGAAAAATATTCAAAATATTCAAAAAAACCTGTTAGAAAATAAAGAAAAATGCGATTTTTGAAAGTGCGCTCCATAGAAACTTGGTGATATAAATATATTTGACTAAATAAAGTATAGTAAATAGTACTAAATTGTTAAATAACAAAGTTTTCAGAAAAATATTCAAAATATTCAAAAAAACCTGTTAGAAAATAAAGAAAAATGCGATTTTTGAAAGTGCGCTCCATAGAAACTTGGTGATATAAAGATATTAGGTCAATTAAGTTATAGTAAATAGTATTAAGATGTTAAATAACAAAGGTTTCAGAAAAATATTAAAAATATTCCACAAAGCTGTTAGAAAATAAAGGACAATGCTATTTTTGAAAGTGCGATCCATAGAAAGTTTCTGAAAGATAGGTATCATATTTTATATAATTCCCTGTAATAACAGAAGGAAGGAAAAGCATGCTTAGAATTCTCGAAAAGCTTTAAATATTAATAATGAGCGTTTCGAAAAAAAACTAATACAAAAAGAATTATAATGTGCATAAGTTTGAACTGGAATAACTTGAATCCTATATTTGGAACATTTGAGATTAGCCGATAGAGAGAACAATAAAATAATATTCTTGACTACAAATATTATCCGTTTTTCTTAAAGCAAAGTTATTATTTCTAAAGTTAAAACTTTCAATTGAATCCAAAGTTGTAAAAAAACGTTTTTTCCATTCTTTTGACCAACTTGCTTTTGTTTTCAGATAGCCAAAGCAGTTCTCGACAAATTCCAAACCCAAATATTGCCAGGTCTCGTTGCGAACATGATCGCCGGCCGGAACCCATTCAAGATCCCGAAACCAACCGGTGAAGGCATTGCTCGTTTCGCCATGGTATTCACTCATTGAGCTGAATATATTTTAATGAATGACTTTTAGGCAGAAATGAATGGGAACGAAGTGAGAAGATCCGAGCCACGACAGCAGGTTGACGACGAAGAAACGGAAGAAGATGATTCGGATCGGAGATCCCTGGAGCAGCGTATACGTGCCAGTCCACGTTTGCGTTCGCTTTTGAAGGTAACATATTCTGAACATATTGGTTTGAATAGGATTTAATGTAGAATCAGGAAATCGCTTCGTTGCTAAACTATAATCGAAGAATGAGGGATGAGCCTCTGAATGACGATGCGTCGGTTTTCCGAGCTATGAAACAGAAGGCACAACTTGACCAGAAGTCACAAATTGTTCTCGGCATTCATGGATTTGATGAAGAAGAAGAAGATGATGAGGAACAAGTTGAAAAGGTTGCCAAAGAATCTTCTTAATAAATTGATTATATTTATTCGCAGAACATTATTGCCAACTTCCACCGGACCTCGTCGATGAGAATGTCGCCGCGACTGCGCGCCGCACTTGAATCGAACCGTGACGTCAAATCCGCCCTGGACCGAATCGCTCCGAAGATCGAAGACGTTGAGAAGTACCTCGAACCGAAGCCATGGATCGAAAATCCAAATAAGCAGCCGGGCTTCTATGTACCGCGCAAAATCCCGATGAAGCCGCGAAAGATGCTTCCGCTATTAATCGCCGCCGACGAGAAGGAAGTGAACGAGGAGCGACGGCGACACCCTTCCGGGGAATCGACGCCGAGAACATCGCGGGTGATTGAGAATCTTAAGAACAATCCGAGTCTCGCCGCGTTGTTTCTCGATGATCATTTGGAATCGATTCTAAGTGGGAGGTAAGGCGAAAGATTTTTTGTTTTGGCTAGCTAGAGCTCACAGGGTTTCCCACTTTAATTTGGAACCGACTTCTGGTGGAGTCATATGTTCATCTTATTTTATTCCCTATCATACCATTTACAATTTATATTGCTTAAATGTTATTTTGTTGAATCCTTCTAGCCAAATGCTAAATAATAATTTGCCGATTTTTAAGCTTGTCTGAAAACTTTTACACCAATTTGACAAAGCTTTTATAACGAAAATTTAACTATTCTTCTATTAAACTATCTAAAAATGGTAATATCTTCTAAGAAAGTTAGATTTAAGTGAGCTCTTCTTAGCGGGAGGTGAGACGAAAGATGTTTTTTGCTTTGGCTAGCTAGGAAAGGATAAAGGAGAACTCACAGGCTTTCCCACATTAAACTTTAATTTGGAACTATTTTTAATCCACCTAACCCCCCCCCTTAACGGACAATTTATTGTGTCACGCCAAATTAAATGCGAAAACCCGCTACCCAAGCTTGTATGATAATAGAATGAGCTCAGTAAGCATGATCAAATAAGACTTTTTAGAAAGCTACTAATATTTTTTTAGACATGCTTAATTAAATTGTAGTGAAATCGTTTTTATTATAAAGATGTGAAAATTCCCAAACACGTTTAAAAATCGAAAAATTTCTATTTCGATTTGGCGTGAACTGGTGCTCATTTAAAGTGCATAACGCTACTATTCTAGAAAAATTGTACACTTCACACAGAATTTTGGACACATTTAGGAATTTGACGTAAAAATCAGTCGAGATTATTTACGTGGAAATTAGAAACAGAAACACATGGTAATATGGCTGTGTGAAGTTGGCGGGTGGTGTGAACTAAATTCTATTAGGGTGCACCAAAATTTTTTCCGATTTTTATTAAAAATTTAAACATAATTTTACAACACATGAAAAACAATTAGATTTCAAAGTAAAGACCATTTGACTCTATGACTTGAACCCATCTATCGGCAAGTTGTTCGATCCCGATGCGGTAGCACTCCTTGTTCTTAGAGGCGAAAAACTCGCGGCATCCGTTTTCGACATCGGCCAAGTCATTGAAGCTACGACCACGAAGAAAGTGTGCCATGGATCGGAAAAGGTGATAATCAGATGGCGCAAGATCCGGACCATAAGCTGAATGTGGAAAAAGTTCAATCGCGTCGAGATTTCTGATCTTTTCCTTCGTTTGTCTGGCGGTTTTGCATTGTCCTGTTGAAGAAGTATCCGCTTCCGATTGATCAATGCTGGACATTTCTCGCCAAGTTCCGCATACATTCGATCAAGTTGGGCGCAATAGAGGTCTGCGTCGATGGTCCGACCATTTGAAACTAGCTCGAAATAAATTACGCCTTCGAAATTCCACCAAACACACAAAAGTGCCTTTATTGTGAAACTATCACATTTTGCTACCGGTTCCGCCGTTTGACCGGGTACCAACCATTGATTTTGTCTCTCCGGATTACTGAAGTAGACCCAGTTTTAATCACAAGTTACAGTTCTATGAATAGAACGGTAATCTTGTGGATTTTCGAGCGTTTTTGAGCTTGAATTTCAGTCAATGCATGAGGTACTCCTCGGCAGCGTCTATTGACTTTCCCAAGGGCGTGAAGATGTCGTACAACTGATGTTTGAGGAATATCGAGCTCGGCCGACAATCTGCGAATACTTATTGATGGATAGGTCTCCACAGCTTCACGGATTGCTTCAGAATCCACTATCATAGGTCTGCCTGAATATGAATTGTCCTCGAGATTAGTGTCGCCGTCGTTAAATCTTTTGAACCAATTTCGCGCAGTACGATTGGAGACCATATTGTCGCCTTCAACTTGGCATATCTTTTTTGCTGCTGCAGTTGCGTTGAAGCCTTGTTTCCAGTAGTTGCGTAAAAGAACACGAATTTCGGATTTTTCCATGTTTCTTCTACAAGTTTCTTCTTCTTCTTCTAAAATATATATTATGATAGAGCTGTTCAAGAGCTTTAAAAATATATATAACACATGTATATAAAAATCTTTATTTGGTAAAAAAAACAGTTAGACAAAAAGATATAGGAAATCGGAAAAAAAATTTTGGTTCACCCTAATAGCTAGTGCTTTTACTCTTTCATTTTGACCTGCAGGTGCAAGCTAAAAACAAATTTTAACGCAAATATAAAAGACTTTCCTTAAAATATGTAAATTTGAAAGTAATTTTAGATTTATCGAACTCATATAAGCTCCTGTATTTACGAATACATTTCGCGTTCTATATGCCTAATTAGAATTATAAATATGAATGTGGAAGGCTGAGGAAGTGCACGTCGAAAAATATACATTTTGTCTCCGAACCGCCACAATACTCACAACGACTGTTTTCTCATTTCCTAAGCTTTTTTGCAAATTCTCATCTAACTAAAATCGACGAACTATCTGCCCAATGTCTAAACGATAAATTGAGGATGCTTACTAGGGAAGCATATTTCGGCATCATCTCAAATTTTTTTCTAAATTTGCTCATTTATAGATTTGAATACGGGCACAGTAGAGAATGCATAGAGGAAAGGGGGGAAAGTGAAAGCATATTTTCAGATGGAATTTTCTCGACTTCTAGAAATTTGTGCAGAAAACCAAGTACACCACGAGAAAGCACGTATTCGAAACTATAAATGAGCAAATTTTGAAAAAATTCTGACATGATGCCGAAACATGGTTCCCTAGTTAGAGATCCTTGAGACATAGGCTCTTCCTACCTTTCCAAACAACACACTTTCAGACAAATGCTCAGCGACGATCAAAAGGGCCGACGTGGCTCCATAAAAACCATCAAAGCGCTTCCACGATTGTTCTCGGCGAACTCGGCGTCGCACCTGAAGCCGATCGACACGCGCGTCGTGCAAATGATCGAAGAGCGTCCGGTGCCGCCGCTCTTCTGGCAGCCAAAGGGTCGTCACACGCGTCTACGCTGGACGGGAGCCAATGAGCGCGAGATTCCCGGAATCGGTGCGCGCTTCATCATTCCTTCGCTGGATCCGACGACGCCAGCGATCAACAGCGCCGTGTCGACGCAGGGAAGAGCGCGCGACGAGTGGGACGCCATGTTCAAGGTTCCGAACCAGTGGAACCCCGGCGATGAGATCGGGTAAGAGGCTGTGTTTCCGCATATCGACATTGGGTTTGATTTAGATTCAATATGACAACAAATACGAAGCGACTTGTCGCTGGCAACGGTGGCGTCGATATGCCAGCACTTGAGCCTTGAGTAGTACCACTTTAATAATTGCTCTTTATAATATTAATAATAATAAACTTGATCTCATTTATAAAATTCTCCCCCCCCCCACCAATTTCAAAAATAAATTAACAAAACAAAATAGATTAATCGGCATTGAATCACTGCTGCTGCTGCTTCTTTTCCTGCTCTTCCGCCAGCTCTTCCCACTTCTTCGCATTGTACTCGCATCTCTCGAGCATCTTGTTAGCCTTCGGGAATATTTTCGATATCAGCTCATAGCAGGGCATGCAAATTCCGCGCATGAACCCGACCTGCATTTGTGGAAGCATGTGAGCTTTCGTGCGATCCATCATTGCTATTGGGTCCTTGCCGTTCATGCGTTCTGCGTCACCCTGGTCGTAAAACTCCTCGAAAATGACTTTGACCGTTTCCGTTTGAATGTTCCATGGTTTTGCGGATGCCACGAGATCGCAGCCAGTCATAAGG
This sequence comes from Caenorhabditis plicata, assembly GCA_963931815.1. Lineage (NCBI taxonomy): Eukaryota > Metazoa > Nematoda > Chromadorea > Rhabditida > Rhabditidae > Caenorhabditis > Caenorhabditis plicata. The sequence continues at coordinate 8,879,983 of OZ007492.1, read as the reverse complement.
ACGGCTTGCGAGAGGAGTCTGCAAAGGAGTCAGCATACTTGTGCATTTAATTGTAAGATTTACCTATGATCTGGTTGATTGATGTCAAATTCGCCCCTATCCAGAAGAGCATTGAGTTTGGCCTTATTCGAGAAGAACAAAGCCAGGTCTGTGGCAAGAATACAATGCTGTAAGGAGTAGGAGACTAATATCTCTTATATAAACAAGCAAACTTTAATAAGACCCAATGTCTTCTTGTACTCTTCCGACGTCAGCGACTTTAATATATTGTGGCCATCCTTAAACACAAGAACTCATTCATGATTCTCAACAATCACAAACTTGCTGAAGTATAGTGACGGTTTGATTGAAGTGGTGCCTTTCCATAACCGACGTCGAGTATATTGCCGCCAATGGTGTGCTCATGGTCTTCATGTAGGCGTTGTTCTTGCCGCGATGATCGAGGTCGTGGCACAGGCAGGACACATACAACGCGAGCGCCTTCAACAGCCCATTTCAAGCCAAAACTCAAACACTACCTCGAGTTTGCCGAAGCCTTCTGGATTGCTGACGAGTGTGGCGAACATCGCGTGCGCCACCGACCATCCGTGCGCCCAATTGTGATAAGCCACACGTCGGTAGTTCTTGCGAACGGTGAGCACAAATCGAACCAGGTCATCCGTCTCGTAGTGTCTGAAAGAATCATAATTGATTGCTGGAAAATGGTTTGAAGATTACAGCCATCCGCTGAAGAGCGTCTTGAACATGTAGACGGCATACAGCGGCTTCTCGAGCTCCGACAATCGCATGCCGTTGAAGTCGATCGTCTCGAGCTCGGTTATTCGGTTGTTGATTTCGATTTTTTTGAGTTTGTTCACTTCGTCGGCATTGCACACGCTGTGGTAGGCGAGCACTTCGAGGGCAACGCGGTATTTCTGGAAAATAATCTTCATATTTTATTTTGGTTTATTCTATTTTCTTAAAGAGCCAAATACTAAAACACGCCAAATTGAAATTGTAATCTTCCGATTTGTAAGAGTAAGGCGTCTGACTTCTAATCAGAAGATTGCAGGTTTGACCCTGCCTGGGTCAAAATATAATGCAACAAATAATAGAACTTCCCGCGTGTCCCTGATATTGTAAAAATAGACACACGTGATCCATAGATTTACTATAAATATGTGGCCAACCAGTCAATATCAATCTATTCCCTCACAATAAACCGTTATTCATCAACTGTCGTCAACTCCACAACAGTTTAGTTTTCTATCAATCAATAACTTCTATATTATCTTTTCACCATAGATTTTTAATATCTTATAGATAGTAGTAGGACGTTCTAAATTTAAATTTTTTTCTTTTTTTTTTGAAACCAATAGAAGTTAAACTAATTGAAATTAAAAAAAAAAAAAAGTTAAATTAATTCTAAGAAAATATGCTCCTATTGCGAATTTCTGCACGAAGCACATATTTTTTAGATATTTTAAGATGAACTTGTAAAAATAACTTATCACTTAATATGCAAATAATACGTGTAAATTAGTAAGACACGTTCAACACACCGTCCACGCCAAATGGAAATGACTATTTTGTCAATATTTAAACGTGTATTACTAAATTCCACGTATTATTTTGATGTAACTTGACACGTACTTTTTACAAGCCGGTTTTAAACTCTCTAAAAACATGCGCTTCTTGTCGAAATTTGCAAAATGTGCATCTTTTCTGGGTCCCCAACTTAACCATACAATTTGGTGTGCACCGTCTGGAGATGGACTCCCAGTCGGAGCAGGCTAAAAGAACACCCCCAGAACTAGCAGCAGTGTCCATACATGCGACCGTCTGGTAATCGAAGGCCTGGTTAGCCAATCCGAGTAATTCCAGAGACCCAACCAAACTCTCAACAGAAGAAAAGAAGAAAATTCAAAAGGATCAGTTCAGAATACCAACTCACGGATAGCACGATCCCCGCGGAAGTGGTTCTGAACGTTGTGAGGAATCCTTGAGAAGAAAGTCGCTTGATCGACAATGGCGAGACAGAGCCGCGACGTCTGGAGGGAGATTGTCCGCAACCTTCACGGTTGATACGGGCTAATCAAGTAATCAAGTAAGTAAGTAAATTTTCACCATAGATTTGTAATATCTTATGGATAGTAGGACGTTATAAATTTAACTTTGTTTCTTTTTTTTTTTGAAACCAATAGAAGTTAAACTAGTTGAGTTCTAAGAAAATATGCTCCTATTGCGAATTTCTGCACGAAGAGCATATTTTTAGATAGATAGAGTATCACTTAATATGAAAATAATACGTGTAAATTAGTAAGACACGTTTAAATTCTCCGATTTGGGTTCTGGTTTATTTCTGATCGAACAGTTTCAACACGGCTAGGAGCACGCCAAATGAAAACCGAAAATTTTTTAATGTGTTTTTCTATTTTTACGTGTAAACAGTAAACTATTTTTCACTTTATTTTGCAATTTTTGTCTTAAAATATTTAAAAGTTTCTTTATATTCTCTAAATGTTAGGATAAAGACGCTTTTTAAAAATTTGGTATGTTTATATTAGGTATAGAAATTAATTTCCGCGTTTTTTGTTGATATTTTGTCAAAATAAAATTATTTTTATAAAAGGAGTTTTATGTTATAGTGTTCACTGTATTATTAGCTTTCTACGTATATATATATATATATATATAACTTTCTGCACGTACTTTACAAAAAATCATTATTTTGGGTTCAGAATATGCCGATATATATATATATATATATATGACCTTTGTGCCAGGAAAACGTCATTTGCGGGAAGCTCTTCTTTTCCTTTTCCAACTCAAAAAGAAAGCCACTGATGCGTAACAAATTCTTGCCCAATCTTATGGCGATGCTGCACCATCCATAAGAACCTTCCAAGAATGGTTTCAGCGTTTCAAATCGGAAGATTTTGACGTCAACGACAAAGAACGATCAGGAGAGCCAAAAGAAATTTGAAGACGACGAACTTCGGGCTTTGTTGGATGAAGATTCTGCTCAGACAGAGGAGCAACTCGCGGCATCTCTTGGCGTTACACAAAAAGCAATTTCTCGTCGATTGAAAGCAATGGGGAAGATTCAAAAGGAAGGAAAATGGATGTCCTATGAGCTCTCAGAGCTCAAGCCAACTGGTATGGTAATAAAATGAGCTCAGTAAACATGCCTCAAATCTAACTTATTAGAAAGATATTAATATTTTAAAGATATTTTAAGGAAAACCTAGTTAAGTTTCAGAGAAACATATTTGTTAAAAACACCCAAAACATTTTTAGACACGCTTAAAAATCGGAAAATCGTTAATTCCTGTTGACGTGCAGAGCGCAACAAAGAGCAGAGAAAAACAACTTCACAACTCTTGTTGGACAGATTTCAAAGAAAACCTTGCGATGACAAGTGGGTGTACTACGACAATCCGAAGCGAAGAAAATCGTGGGTTAGACCCGGTGAACCGACAACTTCAACCGCAAAACCCAACATCCACGGGAAGAAGGTCTTACTGTGAATATGGTGGGACCAACAAGGAATTCTGTACTCTGAACTGCTCCAAACGAGGAAACAATCACAGCGAATCGCTATCAACATCAACCTGTGACATCAGTTGCGTCATGAAATCGCAGTAAAAAGACGAGAATGTCGACACAAAGCAACGAGCCGAAGAAGCCGAAGAATTAAATCGCTGTGCTTTATATCGCTGTTTCTTAATAAACATTATTTTATACCACTGAACCACCAACCAAAGGAGGAAGCCAAGGCGACCTTCTTACACACAGCGCATCGCTATCAACATCAACTAAAGCAGTTGCGGCATGAAATCGCCGACCAGAAAAATCGACACGAAAAGGTCATATTGCTTCATGACAACGCAAGGCCGCATGTTGCTGAAGGATACGCTGGAAGAGTTCATGTAGGAAGTCTTACCGCACCCGCCGTACTCTCCGGACATTGCCCCGTCGGGTTATCATCTTTTCCGGGCAATGGCTCCTGGTTTGGCGGATCATCAAGGTCAAAAAATGGCTAGATAAATAGACTGCGGCCAAACCAGAAAAGTTCTATTATGATGGAATCCATAAGTTGTCCAAACTGTTGTTATTAATGATGGAAAAAAAATGTTGTTATTAATGATGGAAATTATTTTGAATAAAAGTTTGTTTAAGTTTGTTCAGTTTTTATAGTTTAATATTCCATAAAATCGCGGAAAATTTCAAGACCTAATGGCACGACAACTGGTATGGTAATACAATGAGCTCAGTAAACATGCTCAAAACTAACTTTCTGGGAAGATATTAATAATTTTAGTTAGTTTAAGATAAGCTTAGATCCAATGTCGTAATCAATTTTTTATTGAAAAGACGTAAAAACTTTCCGAAACGCTTAAAAATCGCAAAATCTTAATTTCCAGTTGGCGTGTAATAGAAACATATCACCCCCTCGTTGGTATATTTTGTCAGTCTATTATTTGGATCATAAGGAATCTATCTGCAAGTTATTTTTTATCCAACTTTGGCTGGCCTTGAATCCTTCAATTTGCATCTATTTCCATCATTTGGAGAAGCTCCGAGAATATGAGATTCAGAGAGATGATTAACGGGAATCAAGGACTAATCTTTTGAAACTTCTTTCAAAACGGCTGTCTGATGTCGCCAAGGAAAAATTGAAAACTGGGATTCATCTTCACGACTTGGATCTGCAATTGATTGCCAGAGATATCAACAGGAAAGATATCCATCATTGATCAATCGGAAGCGGATACTCCTTCCACAAGACAATGCAAAACCGCGCACCACCAGAAAAACGAAGGAAAAGATAAAAAATCTCGACGCCATTGAACTTCTTCCACATCCAGCTTATAGTCCGGACCTTGCGCCATCTGATTATCACCTTTTCCGATTCATGGCATACTTTCTTTGAGATCGTAGCTTCAATGACCTGGCCGATGTCGAAAACGGGTGCCGCGAGTTTTTCGCCTCTAAGAACAAGGAGTGCTACCGCATCGGGATCGAACAACTTGCCGATAGATGGGTTCAAGCCATAGAGTCAAATGGTCTTTACTGTGCTGACGCACGCATTATAGTTAAGAAAATAGTTAATAGTTGAACTTTGGTGGCAGCGCCACATAGATTTGAATTCGCGCCAAATGAATGCGCTTAGATGTGCAGGGACAACGCGAACGCGCGGTCTCTGTGTTCGGGCCCAAAAATTATATATGTATTTGTCTCCCGCCTTTAAACTGTTTATAATTATGCTCATTAATTTTTATTTATTATTTATTATGATTATGGTTATTCTTTGTTATTCTTTGTTATAATTTATTGTTTTATATTTTATTGTTTTATCTTAATAAAAGGTTTAATTACCCAAGTTTGAGGTAATACAAGAAAGGCGCCGGCCTTTTCATTGGTGCATCGGCTCATCGTTCCTGGAGCAGCACTTCGCTCATTGTTGAAGAGCAGAAAAACCGCGTGGCAGGCAACAACCTCAAACCGTGCGTACTTGGGTGATCGATTGAACTCGGTTCGAGACAGTTCAGTCGTCAGTTGGATCCGAAGAGATTGGATCATTCGAGAGAGGGAGCGGATTGTTAATCATCCCTAAGCGAATCGTGGACGTTGTGAGAGTCCAGCGAAGCAGTTGGATCCGAAGCGATTGGATCATTCGAGAGAGGGAGCGGATTGTTAATCATCCCTAAGCGAATCGTGGACGTTGTGAGAGTCCAGAGAAGCAGTTGGACCGTTCGAAAGAGGGAGTGTATTTTTGAATCACCCCTAAGTTCATCGTTGGCGCTGTGAAATCCCGGAGACGCAGTTGGATTGGAGGCGTTGGGATCAATCGAGAGAGGGATCGGATTGTTAATCATCCCTAAGTGCATCGAGAAGAAGTGGTTCGTGATTCGGTAGAGGAATTGAGTTGTGGACGATTCCTAGCAACATTTGAAGACTTCAAAATCGTAGCAGATCAGTTTAATTTTTGATATTTTTGTTGATTTCAAATTTTAACCTTTGTTTTTACTTTTTTGTTGTTTTTTGTTGTTATTTTAAAATTGTAAGCGGGCTAGTTTCTCCCTAGGACCGTGGGTAGGCCAAACGGCAAATTAAATTTTATAATTTAAATTTCTGGTCTTGGTTGGGTTTCTAATTTTCAAAAATCCACACCATAATCAAATTTTATATATAAGTTCAGGGTCAAATTAATTTTTTGTCATAACATTTGCTCAGTGTTTATATCCTCTTCAGTAAAATACGATGTCACAGTTTACAAGCAAACTTGGGCTTTGTACGAAAGCGGAAAAAGAATTCAACGAAGAGTACACAAGAGTGGTGGCCGCGATCGACGACTTCAAAATCGTGCAGATCAACGACGACATTGTTTTAAATGCGGAGGAAACATTATTTCGGGTAAAACAATTGTCAGAAAAGGTGCAGAGCAGACTAGATAATCTTACGGCGTTTGCGGATAGTATGGAAGAAGTAACTCAGGAGGACCAGTCAAAAGTGGATAAGAGGATTGAAAACAACGAAATAATTCAAGATAATTCATCGAGACTAATTTTGGACATTGAAACCCGACTTCATATGTATGGGAAGTCTAGAGCGATGACGCGTGAGGAAGATGGTCGAAAATCAGGAGTCAAGTCGAACGTGAAGTTACAAGAAATAAAGATTCCATTATTTTCTGGGAATCCTTGGGAGTTCAATGCGTTTTGGACGATATTTCGGGAAGTAGTGCATGAGAATGAAAGCCTATCGAATGTGACAAAGTTCGCATACCTGATGAACTCGTTGTCTGGTAGTGTGAAAGCGAATGTGCAGAGGTTCGAAATATCAAATGAGAACTACGAGAAAGCGATAAATCTAATAAAGAAGAAATACGCGAATCCTCGAGAAATAGTAAGTATGCTGGGGAAACGATTAAACGAGTGTCGAGCTAAATCGGAAAGGAACGAAGATCAGCAGATACTGATGGAGGAAATACTAGTTATCCTGGACCAATTGGAGAATGCTGGAGAATCGGCGAACACTGAGATGACGCGCGAGCTGGTACTGAAAAAATTCTCAAAAAATATTCAACGAGAGGTATACCGTGAAAGAGAAAATGTTTACAACAATGAAGGAAGCTGGAGTATGGATATGATGTTGCAAAAGTTGGAATTGATCATCAGAACCGAAGAAAACGTTAATAGAGCGTTTGGAGAAGGCGAGATAATCGAGGCTCACCAGAACACCGTTAGGAAAGAAAACCATCAATGGCAAAAATGTTACTTTTGCGAGAGTCCAAAACATAATGGAGCAGAGTGCCGTGTATTTCCGACAGCCCAGGAAAGGTTCAACAAAGTTAAGGAAGCACATTATTGTTTCAACTGTTTGAGACCAGGACATTCCGTGAGAGACTGTTCATCAAAAATGAGGTGTAAGCATTGTAGAGATACACATCATTCACTAATATGTATGCGAACGATGGACCGAGAAAATGCAGCGCGCATCCCCAAAAAACCGAATCGCTACAATAGAGGGAATACGTCAACACTACGTGACACTAAAATGACGGGGCAATCCTATCACCGGTATCAACACCAAAATCATGTCAACTCGTATAATACCAGTTATCTACCAGTAGCAACACTTTATGACTTCAACCCGAGAAAGTCACAAATGGAAAAATTGACAGTAATGTTCGATACTGGAGCGGATTCTAGTTACATCAAGGAATCCATCATTGCCGAGTGGAACTTAGAAATCATTCGCGAAGAAAAGACAAAGATACAAACATTTAGTGCTTCAGTTGCCGAAGAGCGATTCGTCAAAGTTGTCTCGCTCATAATGAACAATGGAAGGGAACGTCATATTTCTATTGAAGCAACGGGAGCAAAACATCTTGTTGGTATGGTAAAACGACCGCAATTGGATAGAACCGATCAAGAGTACATCAGAAGTAAAGGAATTCAAATTAATGACGACTCAGGTGCGATTATGACGGAACCGGATATGATACTAGGAACTGATTATATGTTCGAATTTTTGAGTGGCGAAGCCCAAACCTTACCTTCAGGGCTAATTTGTTTAGAAACGCCAAATGGAGCTGTCTTGGTTGGAAAACGTAATAATCACGAAAACATTAGAGTAAAATATAATTCAACCAGACATTCAAACGTTGTCATACGAGACATGAATGTGGATATACAATTCGAAGAAAAATTTGTGGACGAAGATTCCGGACCCATCGAAATAGAAATAAAGGATCAACAGAATGCTGTGTGGAAAGCAATCGACGACAACATTGAGATGAAAGAAGATGGATATTATATAGATTTGCCATGGAAACCTGGATCGGAGAGGCTTCCAGACAATTATTCGTTAGCGTTCAAAAGGCTGGAAAGTGTAATGCGATGTTATCCAAAAGATATTCTGATGAAAGTGGATAATGTTCTCAAGGATCAGATTGATAGAGGAATTCTAGAAGTTGTGGAACAAAAAACAGAGAAACAAGGAAATATTGTTCATTACAATCCGCATCGACCTGTCATCACACCGGCAAAACATACGACGAAAGTCAGAGTGGTTATTGATGGTTCGGCTCATTTCAAAAATGAAGAGTCTTTGAATGATTACTTATATCAAGGACCGACACTGATGCCTTCTCTAACAGCAGTTTTGACGCGATTTCGACTTGGAGAGACAGCAATTGCATGTGATGTGGAAAAGGCGTTCCTAAATGTGCGACTAAAAGAAGAACATCGAGACGCAACAAGATGCCTATGGGTAAAGAATTTAGATGAAAAACTTTCAAACGAAAATGTCCAGATTTTACGATTCACGAGAGTTATTTTTGGACTCAATTGTTCGCCATTTCTTTTGGCCGCGACCATACACCATCATCTAACACGAGATACAGTCACACCCGAAATAGCAAAGAAGATTTGGAGAAATTGTTACGTGGACAACGTTATTGTTACCACAGATGACGACGGAATAGATATATACCATCACGCCAAGAGATTATTTTATGAACAAAACATGAATATTCGCGAATTCATGTCAATTTCCAAAACCTTTTTAAACAATGTTTCAAACAATGATATTTCTCGAGACGACAATAAGAAAATTCTTGGAATCCCATGGAACACGGAATCAGATGAACTACTAGTCACATGCCTCATGCAAAACAGTAACAAGGACAACGGTGGAAATTCAAAAAGATCTGTATCACAGCAGATTGGAGCAGTTTATGATCCATTAGGAGTGATGTGCCCGTTGATTTTACCACTAAAATTGTTTCTACGAAAACTATGGGACAATAATTACGAATGGGACATGAAGTTAAAACAGGAGTTAAACGCAGAATGGATCACACTGATGAATGACGTGAATGGATTCTCAAAATGGCTACCGAGAAAAGTTTCAACAAGACATGGCACAAAAACATTGTTAGCCTTTGCTGATGCGAACGCTAATACCACAGCTACTTGTGTGTATTTGCAAGACGAACGAAAGGAGCCGCAATTGTTACGAGCTAAACAAAAGTTGATCCCCAAACATGAAGTTTGGACCATACCGAAATCGGAAATGTCAGCAATTCGAAACGCATTAGATTTAACACATGAAGTGATGGAGGATTTTAAAGATGACAATATAAGAGTTGAAGAAATCTTCATTTTTTCAGACAGTGAAATCTGTCTACAATGGATAAAAAATTCCCCTGGAAAGAAAGAAATCGGGATTTTTATAAATAACCGACTACGAGATATCAGAAAACGAGCATCTGAATTTAAGTCAAACGGAATAAACGTACACTTCACTCATGTTCCCACCGATCACAACGTAGCGGACGTAGCTACGAGGGGCTGTACAAAAACTGAATTTATGAAACATCAATGGTGGACTGGACCACGTGAATGGCTCCAAGAAGGAGCATACGAGAAAGATGTTTTTCAAATTGAAGACAACGACGGAGAAGAAATAAAGAAGATAGCAGCAGCGAAGAAAATGAAAATCACAACGGGATCAATTTTTGGAGAATATGAAAGAAAATCTTGGAGCAACATGAAAAAGATAACATCGATTGTATTAAAATTTCTGCATCGATTAACAGCAGGTCTATCGGAAAAACGTAGAAAAGAGGTGCAAACGCGTTTGGGGACATCATCAATGGAACTTGAATCGGAGAAAAACACGGTGAATGAGTTGATCAATGCCGAGCGAATGCTAATTCGGGACCATCAAAAGGAAATCGATGAAAAAGAATTGAAAGAATTGAAGAATCTACGAATCTTTATAGATGCAGATGAAATTTTAAGATGCAGAGGCAGATTAGGAAATTTAGAAGGATTGCCAGAAACAAAATTCCCGATTCTCATTAAAGCAAATTCGAACGCAGCTAGATGGATTATAAAAGATGCTCATGGAGATTACCACTGTTCGACATCTCAGACAATGGCAAATTTTCGAGAAAAATTTTGGAGCCAAAAATTAAGGAAACAAGTTGTGAGATTCAAGTCGAAATGTATTCCTTGTCAGAAATGGCAAAAACTCCCTTACTATTATCCTGAAATGACGGATTTGCCGAAAAATCGAGTACAACAGCAGAGAGCGTTTGCAAGTATTGGAATTGATTATTTTGGACCAATAAAATACCGAGAGGACAACGAGATAAAGAAAAGTTATGGACTCCTATTTACTTGTGCCACAACTCGAATGATTTATGTCGAATGTACGCGCGATTTAACAACAGGAGCTTTCATTAACGCCTTCAGAAGATTTACATCACTGTACGGAATACCGAAAAACGTCATTTCCGACAACGCTCCAACGTTTACTTTAGCTTCAAAGATTATAGAGGAAGCTCTTGAAGGAACCAAGGATTGGCCAAAGGATATTACACACTTCATGGAAACGAAACATATAAATTGGCAAGTAGTCACCCCATATGCTCCATGGATGGGAGGAATGTACGAAAGAATGGTCCGGTCTGTGAAGGACGCATTCTACAAGTCACACGGCAAACAAATTCTCAACTGGGATCAATTACATACAACAATGTTTGAAATCGCTAGCATATTAAACACAAGACCACTCAGCTACATGGGATCCGAGATTGATGACTTAAAAATTCTCCGACCAATAGATTTGCTAAATCCATACGTCAGTAACAATATTCCATACCAAAGTGTCGAGAACCCAGTGGTCGGAGCTTACTTGCCGCCAGAAGAATGTGCGAAGTTGCAATCGAAACAAGATGCGATAGCCTGGATTCAAAAGAACTCTGCCCAACTAGATTCAATGTGGAATATTTGGAGGACTGAGTATATACGCAACCTGAGAGAAACCCATCGATTAAGAATGGATATGAAAAAAGGAACACCGGAAACTCCAAAAATTGGAAAAGTTGTACTTGTACAAGAAGCACTTCTTCCGAGGACACAGTGGAGATTAGGTAGAATAGTCAGCCTGCAAAGGAGTCACGATGGACAAATTAGAGAAGTCGAAGTTCGCTTATCCAATGGACATCAATTGCGAAGACCTATTAATAAGCTTGTACCGTTAGAATTAGATGATGTTATGATGGATACATTATATGACGTTGAAATTATGTATCAAAATTTGTTTAAACTCCCTTTATGCTTAGAAGGTCAACGAAGACCAATAATTTTAGTTAATTTAAAAATCCCGCCGGGAGGCCATCATAACGGGGGTAACGGGGCTAAACGTTTCAGTGTAAATTTTTTGAGTTATTTTTATAGGCGTCAATTGTAATTTGTCCGAGGGCCCGGGAGTGTGCTGACGCACGCATTATAGTTAAGAAAATAGTTAATAGTTGAACTTTGGTGGCAGCGCCACATAGATTTGAATTCGCGCCAAATGAATGCGCTTAGATGTGCAGGGCGAACGCGCGGTCTCTGTGTTCGGGCCCAAAAATTATATATGTATTTGTCTCCCGCCTTTAAACTGTTTATAATTATGCTCATTAATTTTTATTTATTATTTATTATGATTATGGTTATTCTTTGTTATTCTTTGTTATAATTTATTGTTTTATATTTTATTGTTTTATCTTAATAAAAGGTTTAATTACCCAAGTTTGAGGTAATTATAAGAAAGGCGCCGGCCTTTTCATTTACTTTGAAACCTAATTATTGTATTGTAAAATTATGTTTAAATTTTTAATAAAAAATCGGAAAAACATATTTGTTCACCCTAATACTTATAGTTCTTTTAATTTAACATTTTATGAATTTTTTAGGATAAATACTTACAACTTACACTTAAAAAATATAATAAAACGATAGTTTTTAATGAGTTAGTATATCCCTTGAAATATAAACGGGATTCATTAACATTAACTATATAAAATTTATGTTTGAAAATCGCGATTTTTTGGGACCCCATTTAGACCCAATTTTTACCCACTTAAAACATTTTGTGGCTCCTAATTTTTTGTCAGTCTACTATTTGGATCATAAGGAATCTATCTGCAAGTTTTTATTACAATCTGAGAGCTCGACCTAAAACACTTCCCTTGTAAGATACAAAGAATAGGGAACCCAATGGGATTTGGCCTGCTTATGAATATATTGTCCTTTTCAGAGATCTATGTCTAATGGAATTAGGAGGGAATTAGGGTCTCGTTTGGACAGCCATCTTCTAGACTCTCATCAATATGGGTTTTCTTAAAAAATGGGAAGCCCACACACGAGGAATAGACGGAAAAGTGCCTGTGGCCGTCTGACCATCCATCCGAGACTATCATTGTCTCTTATTTTTTGTTCTTCCATGTATTAGAAACTAACAGACAAACAAAACGAACCTTAAGATATTAAATTTTGCGTGAAGCTGCCTATCCCCCACATTTAATAACATTCACGTACCTGTTCGCTCCTCCGAATCTTATCGTACAACTTGGCGTGGTGCAACGCCAGGCCGCAATAGACGGCGAATATTTCGAAGGCGTCCTCGTCCTGCCTAGTGAATACGCCTTCATGCTTGTTCACCATCTGCACCACTCCAATGACCCTACAATATTCTCTCGAGAGCCCCTTCAGCGCCACCTACGCTCCACGAATCAATATCGGCATGCAGAGAATGGTCTTGGTGGTGTAGCCGGTCTTCGAGTCGACGTCCTGGTTGAAGCGCTCATCTTCGTACGCATTCTCAATATTCAGTCCCTGTCCAGTAGATGCCACATAGCCAGCAATACCCTTATTAATATCAAATCTGCAATAACAACCATCAAGATTGGGGGTTTTCTCAACAACTCGTGCACCTGATCTCCTTCTGCCCATCACTATTCATTCGCACGTGTTCTTCGTCAGTGGTGCCGATATCAAAGATCCTCGCATAGATCTGCTTATTCTTGGCGTCCACCAAGAAAAGCGACGCTCTATCCGCGTCGACGAGTTTTTGAGCAAAGTTCTAACAACAACATCAAATTTCTCATTTCATTATCATTCTTGAATACCATCACTTTGATGATGACGGCGTCCATCGAGACAATGTCATGGAATATCGACCGCGCCACATCAAGAAGGAAGTTTGAGAGTTTGCGTTGTTTCGCAATGTTCTCGTGGATTTCCTGCGTTTCGCTGCTCTCATTGAGGTGCTTGTAAAGCTGCAAGTCTCATGTGTGGTGTCGAAAACAGCCAGATCATCCGGATTACACGCTACCGTAGCAAGGATAATCGACGATTAATCGGATGACGACGCGCCAGCCCGTTTAATAACTAACCTCGGCAAAGTAGCTCGTCGAGCCGGCCCACGTGCAAAGCGCATTCACCACGCTTTTCTCCTGTTGGCTTAGTGCCGAGTGGAAGTGGATTTCGCCTGCAACACATTTTGGATCAAATATAGAGGAGAATCGTTTAATGTAGAGAAACGAGAAATTGCAAATAAAATCTTATTGTGAGAATGTCTAAAAGAATCTTCCTTCACAATGTTTGCCAAACTAAAGGTTATAGTGACCGCCATTAGTCATTTGACAAAACTAGTGCCTGTATAATTAACACGGGTGTTCTAGAAGGAACCACCGCTGTTGGTCATAAAGGGAAAAGAGTAAAGAAATTGCGAAAATATTCAGAAAGAAGTTGGCTGAAACATCAACAAGGCGGTTTACTATCATTTGCAGTCAAATAAGTCACACGTCTGCTCGACAGTGAAATTCTATTTTGGGAGGAAACAGAGCCCCATATTGATCAGTTTTTCCGAAAAAGGTCACTAGCGCATACCAAACAAAAATAGTAATAATTAAAATTATATAAGTTTTTTGCTTTTTTTCACGTTTGAAATACAAATACACTGCACTGCCATGAAGTATGCAGCATGTTGCAAAAGTTCACGCATCAATTGAATTTTAAAAAAATGAAAACACGCCCTTCATTTATTAATTTCCAGTATTTAAACTTGTTTAATTACAGCGTATCTTTATTAAATTTGATGTACTTTCTTGCTTAGAATCGTTTATAATAATTTATTAATTGTATTAAGTTTGTTTTAGGCTCCTCAAAATGTTTTAGAACCAAAAAAAAAGTAAAAAAAAAAGGGCGTGTTTTCATTTTTTAAAAATTCAATTGATGCGTGAACTTTTGCAACATTCTGCATACTTCGTGGCAGTGCAGTGCAAATATATTTTGCACATAACTTTATCACGTTTTCTTAAACTATCCCCATATCCCTTAATATTTCTTAAATATTATTTTAACCCGGCTTTAATAATATTTTATTGTTATAGTTGTTACGATATATAAAATATATAAATATCGCCTGCAAAATTAACGTGGGTAGTCTAGAAGGAATCACGGCTTTTCTTCCGATTTTATAATTTTTGTTGATCCTAATTTCTTAAAGAAAGAAATGCTTAAATAGATCTGGAATTTTTTGATTTTATAGCAATACACACATTAGGAGAAATCTTGGAGCAGTACGATTTCTACAGTATTTCACGAGAATATTGCGAGACTTTTTCAAACTGAAGGATATATGGGACGCTATTAGCCATTTGGCAACAATATCGCCGGTATAATTCACATGGGTGGTCTAGAAGGAATCCCGGCTTAAAGTTATTGGTAATAAAGGGAAAAGAGTAAAGAAACTGCGAAAATCTTCTGATTTTATATTTTTTGTTGATCCTAATTTCTCAAAGAAAAAATACTGAAACAGCTTTAATCTGAAATTTGTTCCATAAATTAGGAGCAATCTTGGAGCTGTTCCAAATACGATTTCTACAGTATTTCACGTGAATATTGCGAGACTTTGTCAAACTGAATTATATATGGGACGCTATTAGCCATTTGGCAACAGTATCGCCGGTATATTGTCCTTTTCAGAGATCGATGCCTAATGGAAGAGGAAAAAAATTAGGATGGACTGAAGTTCTCGTTTGGACGGCCTCTCTTTTTAGACGGCCATTCTTTTTTACGAAATTATGGGCAGCACATATTTAAGAGGAATTGAGAAAAATGTTTTTTGTGGCCCCATAATTTTCTCTTCTTTTATTACTCTTCCATTAGGCATCGATCTCTGAAATGAATAATAATTCATATGGGTGGTCTAGAACGAATGCCGTAATAAAGGGAAAAGAGTAAAGAAACTGCGAAAATCTTCCGATTTTATAATTTTTGTTGATCCTAATTTTTCAAAGAAAAAATACTGAAACAGCTTTAATCTGAAATTTGTTGCATAAATTAGGAGAAATCTTGGAGCTGTTCCAAATACGATTTCTACAGTATTTCGCTTGAATATTGAGGAATTTTGCCAAACTGACAGTAATATGGGACGCTATTAGCCATTTGGCAGCAATATCGCCGGTATAATTCACATGGGTGGTCTAGAAGGAATCACGGCATAAAGCTATTGGTAATAAAGGGAAAAGAGTAAAGAAATTGCGAAAATCTTCCGATTTTATAATTTTTATTGATCCTAATTTCTCAAAGAAAAAATACTGAAACAGCTTTAATCTGAAATTTGTTGCACAAATTAGAAGCAATCTTGGAGCTGTTCCAAATACGATTTCTACAGTATTTCTCGCGAATATTGCGAGATTTTGCCAAACTGAAGGATATATGGGACGCTATTAGACGCCATTTGGCAGCAATATCGCCGGTATAATTCACATGGGTGGTCTAGAAGGTATCTTACCCCTTACCCACTAAGATGTTCGATTCTTGAGTTTTCGTTAAATAATTGTTGAAAATAATTTTTTCTGTTACACGCCAAGTGAATTCATTAAAAAAACACATTTTTTATAGTTTCAAATTATCAGAGACTTTTTAAGAAAAGCCTGTAAGTTTTAAGAGAAATTAGATATTTGTTTACACGTGGAAATTAATAAAATTCTTCGAAATGTTCAAAAATGGACATTTTCATTTGGCGTGCGGTCAAATTAAATGCTCATACATTACCTTATCAAATCATACAGTCTTTCCGATTTAACAGAAACTTGAATTTATTTTATGATTTAATATGTTATTTTTGCTCTTCTAGAAGATTCAAACACTTGCAAAGAAATTTTTATTTTTATGGATTGTTCGAGGACAAATGTAAAAAAGAATAAACGGACCATATGCCCGAGCACGCTACTAGAAAGGGGAAATATATGAGCTAAGCAAATTAAACTCAAATTCTAAACTCAAATTTTGTGCAACCAATTAGGTTGTTAGATAGCATAAAGTAAGCTTTAAATAGTCACGTAGTTATCTTGATACGAACTATTAACGGTTGAATATGATAAAATCGTCATTTTCAATTGGTGTTCTCGAGGACAGCATCGTTGATGCAAATCAGAGATGATATGGTCGTTTTTCAATTTCGGAATCCGGAATAGAAAAATGACTGAAATTTCGCCCAGCAAAGAATTGACTGAATCTGATAGTGAGAGAATCAACGAGACCCAAGACACGGAAATATTAATTTTCTTATTTTTACGCAAGTCTTATAACTTTCACGTGAATTTTACACAAACATGGTCTACGCCAGTTGGTCAGTTTTCTCTTAAACTCTCTAAAAATATTAAAATTTATATTGATTGCTTCAAATAATTCTTTATATTGTTACATGCCCTAGACGACACATGTGTGTATCGTTATGCCGTCGAGCTAGAAAGACTCTACAGCATCATACAGTATGAAGACAAAACTCCGCCTCTCTGGATCAAATTTAGGTAGTTGCTCACTCGACAAGACTACAGGAAGGTCGCTTCTACACGCCAAATGAATTCGTAAAAACAGAAACACAGAAATGTCACTCATCTCTGGAATTCTGTCAAAATTTAAAGCGTAATAGTTGCTTTAAGGAAAGTCTGCTAAATTGACGTAAAAATTAGTATTTAATTTCCTCGTGGAAATTAATAAAATTCTTTTAAACATTTCGAAAATGTCGTTTTCATTTGGTGTGCTTCTATTTTGGGGAAGCGCCTCAACCGTGGCGAGATGTTAGCTAAATTCATCTATTGTTTTATTATCTAGAGTCTAATAAAGTGAGGTGTTCTCTGTTCATGGTAAGCCATAGATTTTGGCTTACTAGATCCTCACACCAACTACTACTCTGTAGGTGGGAATTGCGCGACAACTGGAAATTACGATTAATTATTATTAAGCGTGTGTGAAAATTGTTACGTCTTTTCAATAAAATATCGATTACGGCAAATTAACTAGTCATTCCTTAAACTATCTAAAAATATTAATATTTTTTCAAAAAGTTAGATTTGAGCACGTTTAGTGAGCTCGTTTTATTAGCGTATCAGTTGGCGTGGAGTGAAATTAAAATTCGGAAGTAAAAAACGCGAGGACGTGAAATTGCGGTCGGTGTACAATTAAGGGCTGCACGGAAATCGATTTTTTATCCAACGGAAAACGGAAAACGGAAGATGGAATTCGTGCAACCGAACAACGAAAATTCGTGTAACCGTGGAACGAAATTGCGGTCGCTGTACAAGCGCGTCAAACATATTATTGCCGACTAATATTCATAATTTAAATTACAATTTGTGATTGCAAGAATATGAAATAAAATAATGTGAAGATCTTCCTAAGATGCTTTCACATAAACCGTTAGGTAGTAGTACTATTAGGTCTAGAAAATTATTTCCGCGTTTTTCTACGCATATTAAACTATAAAAAACTGGACAAACTTAAACAAAACTTTTATTTAAAATAATTTCCCTCATTAATAACTACATTTTCCAAGAGTTTGGCCAACCTATGGATTCCATCATAATATAATTTTTCTGGTTTCGTCACAGTCTATTCATCTAGTCCTTTGATATTCTCGAAAGCGCTGCTCCGCCAGACCACGGGACATTGACTGGAAAAGATGATAATCCGACGAGGCAATGTCCGCAGAGTACGGCGGGTGCGGTAAGACTTCCCATTTGAACTATTTCAGCGTATCCTTCAGCAGCATGCGGCCTTGCGTTCTCATGAAGCAATATGACCTATTCGTGTCGACCCGCCCATTCTAGTTATTTTACTGCGATTTCATGCCGCAATTGATGTCACTAGTTGATGTTGATAGCGATTCGCAGTGATTGTTTCGCCAGATTGGGCAGTTCAGAATACAGAAATCCTTGTTGGTCCCACCATATGCACAGTAAGACATTCTTCCCGTGGATGTTGGGTTTTGCGGTCGAAGTTGTCGGTTCACTGGGACTAACCCACGATTTTCTTCGCCTCGGATTGTCGTAGTACACCCATTTTTCATCGCCAGTTATGATGCGGTGTAAAAAAGACATTATTTGTAATCTTTCCAACAAGATTTGTGAAGTTGTTTTTCTCTGCTCTTTGTTGCGCTCTGAAAGCTCATAGGGCACCCATTTTCCTTCCTTTTGAATCTTCCCCATTTGAAACGCTGAAACCATTCTTGGCAGGTTTTTATGGATGGTGCAGCAACGCCGTAAGCTTGGATAAGCATTTGGTGGCTTTCTTTTTGAGTTGGAAGAGCTTCCCGCAAATTACGTTTTCCTGGCACAAAGGTGGACATATTCTGAACCCAAAATAATGTTGTTGATATTTTGTTTTTTTTAACAAAATATCAACAACAAAAAAAACGCGGAAATTATTAATACATTACTAAAGAAATTCAAGTTCTATTAATATTTTTTTCTGAAATTTAATGAAGGGCATGTTAAGAAAAGAAAAATATCTGTCGCCCGCAATGGTGGTTGCACGGAATTCGATCTTCCATCTTCCGTTTTCCGTCTTCCGTTGGAGAAAAAATCGATTTCTGTGCACCCCTTAATTGTACACCGGCCGCACTTTCACGGCCTGACATTTTTTACATCCGAATGTTAATTTAACTCGTTGGCGTACTATTGAAACGATATAATTACGGAGCTACTATCCAAGAAATCTCGAAATCAGATTCAATTAAAAAGAGAATGTTTAGTCGCGTCTCACTAACTTTCACGTTAATAATCTTCAATTATTTTCACGTAACTTTCCTAGACCTACATTAAATTACCTTTCAAATTAGAAATTGCTTTAAACTAATAGTGTTAAGAACCTTAAGTTAGGTTCTCTTTTTACTTAACTAACTTCTTTTCTCGTTTCAACTGGCGTGTAGCTCAGAAAATAAAATTCGCTTTCAGCAAAAAATCGTCACGAAATGTCGATTTTTCTTAAAGTTGAATCATGCGTAGCCTCTTTGAATAGGCTTAAAATTGATTATGGATATATTAAACCTAAAAATCCACATAACATAAAATTCTCGAAGAAAATTAAAATCTAATAAGTAATATATTCATTTTACTGGCGTCTAGATTCTCACCAATGGTTTGATTCCCGGCATTAACAATCGTCTGCACGTGTTCGGCAGCCTTCCACGCCTTCTTTACCTAAACCGCTCAAATATCCTACTCGCTCCGCCTACTACACAACCTTTTTCAGCTTCAACTCTCCATCGTCCGTCTTTCTGCACTGAAACGCGCCATCATCATTCTGCACGATGAGCTCGAGTGCGTCGGTGCCCACGATCTGCCCGCAGCACTGTGTAATCTCGAACATCAATCTGGTGCGGTTCTCGGCGCATTCGAGAATCACTCTGCGCTTCATCGACAAGTCCATCTCCTGAAAACCAACTTTCAACAACAATCAAAAGACATACATCGACGTACATTCCAGGCGCCTTTCACGTCTTTCCGGAAACGTGCCTTGCTGCGCATCCCGCGCCGCACCGACCATCTCTCGAATACGTCGCTCGAGATCGCCTCCGATACCACATAATCCTCGACGACGCTCGGATTCTGACGCATCAGCTCGACGAGCTCCTCATCGCGCATCGTGCCACAAATGACCGCTGTCGCGCTTGTAACGGCGCATCAGTTGGCTGGGCGGGGCTCACGTTATCTGCGGTTGCCACGGTGAATTGTCATCCCTTCCTCCAACAACACAAAAAAAGATAAATGAAGTATGCATTTATTTTGAGCACATTTTTCAAAATAATAGTAATAATTTATGACTTAAAGTTGAAAGATCTTGTCGATTCGTCGGATCATGCTATTGATGGCGGTTATCTTGTGCTCATCGGTTCTGAAAAAAACATAGTTACTTTATATTAATTCTTTTAGTGGGTGTTGGTTCCTTTCATAGTCTATCTTTGGAAATACAATGTAGATACAATTACATTTTGAAAGCCAAATCGAAATAGCGATTTTTCGATTTTTAAACGTGTCTGGAAATTTTTATAACAAAACAGTTTTTACTACAATTTAATTAAGCTTGTCTTAAACTATCTTTTTGAATAGTTATATTTGAGCATGCTCATTCTATTAACATACAAGTTGGGGTGAAATTTGTAAGTAGAAAGAAGCAAAAGTCATGAATATCAAGAAGATCACGGGCGCACGCCAAATGGAACGCTAATAAAACGAGCTCAATAAACATACTCAAATCTAACTTTCTGTAAAGATATTAATGATTTTAGATAGTTTAAGGAATGCCTAGTCAAATTGTCATAACCAATGTTTCACGGAAAACACGTAATAATTTGCAGACACGCTTAAAAATCGGAAAATCGTAAATCCCCGTTACCTGCAGAGGTATATGCATATTAATGTGTTGATTTACAAATCTTAAGATGTCGTTAGATGTTACGCCCTAGCTCCTACTCTCGTATGCGACTAGCAGAGTAATTTTTGGATCTGAGACGCTGTAAACTACTTAAAACCAGCAAGAGAACTAACCGTGACTGGCTCGATAGCACTCGATCTAATAATAATAATATTTATGTAGAAATACAATCCACAGTTAAAATTGAAACGAACATTTTATATTATTTAACAACTTCTAATTGTATTTCACATCTAAATTAGACGTCAATTTTCACGTAATGTTATCAGATTTTCTCCAAACTATCGAACAACATTAAAATCTGAATATTATTAGGGTCAACCAAAATTTTTTTCCGATTTCCTATATCTTTTTGTCTAATTGTTTTTTTTAACCAAATAACGATTTTTATATACATGTGTTATATATATTTTTAAAGCTCTTGAACAGCTCTATCAGAACATATACTGAAATTTTTAATTGGTCTTTTATTTAATTGGTTCAAAAGATTTAACGACGGCCACACTGCTCTCAAGGACAAGACACATTCAGACCGACCAACGACAGTGGATTCTGAAGAAATCCGTGAAGCTGTGGAGACCAATCCATCAATAAGTGCTCGCAGATTATCGGCCGGGCTCGATATTCCTAAAACATCAGTGGTACGAAATCCTAACGGAAAGTCAATAGACGCTGCCGAGAAGTACCTCATGCATTAACTGAAATTCAAGCTCAAAAACGAGTTGAGACATGGCGAAAATTGCTCGAAAATCCATAAGATTGCCGTTTTATTCGTAGAGTTTCAACTTGTGATGCAAAGTGGGTCTATTTCAGTAATCCGGACAGAAAAAATAAATGATTGGAACCCGAACCGGTAGCAAAATGTGATCGTTTCTCAAAGAAGGCACTTGTATGTGTTTGGTGGAATTCCGAAGGCTTAATTTACTTCGAGCTAGTTCCAAATGGTCGGATCATCGACTCAGACCTCTATTGTGCCCAACTTGATCGAAAGTATGCGGCACTTGGCGAGAAATATCCGGCATTGATCAATCGGAAGCGGATACTCCTTCAACAAGACAATGCAAAACCGCACACCGCCAGACAAACGAAGGAAATGATTAAAAATCTCGACGCCATTGAACTTCGCCCACATCCAGCTTATAGTCCGGACCTTGCGCCATCTGATTATCACCTTTTCCGATCCATGGAAGACTTTCTTCGTGGTCGTAGCTTCAATGACCTGGCCGATGTCGAAAACGGGTGCCACGAGTTTTTCGCTGATGAGCTAGGTTAATAGGAATTGCTCACATCTCGTCTCGGTGGATACCATGGCCATGGTAGACACCGACTCGTAACCCGGCTGACTGATCGAAAGGGAAAAAACTCATCACGCCTCCATTGATCTAACAAGGGAAGTGTTTTAGGTCTCCATCTCAGATTTTAATAAAAATTTGCAGATGGATTCCTTATGATCCAATTACTGACAAAATATTAGGACCCACAAAATGATTTAAGTGGGTAAAAAATGGGTCTAAACCCAAAAAATTAAAAAAAAGCGATTTTCAAACACAAATTTTATGTAGTTAATGTTAATCAATCCCTTTTTCAACTTCACGTAGTTTACGTGAAACTATTTTCAATAAATAACGATTTAAAAAGGCGAAAGCATCGGGGCAACAGTGCAGTGGCAATCAAAAAATTCAAAATCGATAGATAGTTTGTTCCTGTCGTTTTACCACTGCGCTGTTGCCCTGATGGTTCTGATGTTTTTAAATCATTATTTATGAAAACGCACAGTTTCACATAAAATTCATTAACTTCATTACGTTGTTGTGAATAAACGTGGTATTTCTGAATTTCAAACCGATTTTTCACCTACTTAAACCGTTTTGTAGGTCCTAATTTTTTGACAGTATACTAATCAAGCCATAAGGAATCTATCTGCAAATTTTTATCAAAATCTGAGATGGAGACCTAAAACACTTCCCTTGTAAAGGGAAACACCCAGCACGCTCTACCCAGGCGTGCTTTTCTATTCTGAGCGGAATTCCGGGAATTTTTCGATTCCTAATTCCAGAACCCGGATTCCGAAATTCAAAAACTCCGTCCATCTCTGGTGCCCATGCGTAGAACAATGCGGGTAGAACGTTTTGGAAAAACAGTTTTTTTACGTCGTTTCCTGTCAATAACCACGGGAGACGATCAAACTTTGGAAATCTTCCACTGAACCGATATCCACTTTTAGACCTAACAAGGCCTAACCTAACCCCCCCCCCCTTGTTCGACATTCAGGCGTATAAATCGAAAAATCCAGCGAGTTGCATGGCAGGATCCCAGAATAACGTCTAGCAAATGAAAATGGTTGTAACCTCTTCAGTGGAACCAGCTCCATCAGGAGACGACTACAGGTTAACGGATTCCATGGAAGACGTCTAGTTCGTAAGCCATTCGTGGGGAATAGACGAGATGTGAGCAATTCCTCTAACTCCTCTATCCCGCCACTGATTTTATTTCTAATATATGCCTCTAAATAATAATAATTATAAGATCGAGTGCTATCTAGCCAGTCGCGGTTAGTCCTCCTGCTGGTTTTAACTAGTTTACAGCGTCTCAGCTTCAAACATTACTCTCTGGGTCACAAACGAGAGTAGAAGCTAGAGTGTAAAATATAACGGCATGCTTCAAGATTTGCACAGCAACAAATTTATATATATATATATCCCTGCATATACGCTAACAGGAAATTACGATTTTCCGAATTTTAAGCGTGTTTTAAGCGTTCCCAAAACGCAAGCCTTCTTGGCTTCATCTTAAAATTTCGTTTTTCAAATTTAGGACATACTTTTCTATTGTTTTGTTCTGGAGTGCTGACGTCTATGCCTCCTAACAAGGATCAATTAACAATAGCACACCATATGCAAATAAACATTTTTCCATATTTAACAGTGTATTACTAACTTCCACGTAATAATCTCATAAAAATGACACGTTTCTATATATATATATATATATATAGTCGTCGCCAAATGCGATTACCACCGCAAAATGGGGCGCACTTTTCAAATATTATTTTTCTTTAAATTTTTTAGATTATTTCCTTGTTTATGCTCGTTCTATACTGTTATAGCTTAAATAAATTGAAGAATATGTTATAGATGTTGTTTAAATAGTGGAATAATTGTGGAAAATAATTATAATCATAAAAATTAAATGAAAAAATAATATTCAAAAAAGTGCGCCACATTTTGCGGTGGTAATCGCATTTGGCCACGACTATATATAAACATAGTTGTCTTAAACAATTTCAGATTACCCACTTCTTACCGAAATGAGCACCATTTCTGAGCCCCCCACTTTACGGTTAAATTTGGAGTGTAAATTTGGAATAGCCACGTTTAATTGAAATAAAGATATTGCAAAAATTCAAGCGCATTTTATTAAAATCCACGTGAAAGTTAGCCACTATTTTTTAGGGAAATATTACAGACTTTTATTAAAATATCTCCGTGACTTTAGATTTCCACGGCACGGTAACTGGTACGTGAATAAAACGAGCTCAGTAAACGTGCTCAAATTTAACTTTTTGAAAAAATACTAATATTTTTAGATAGTTTAAGGAATGCCTAGTTAAATTGCCGTAATCAATGTTTTATGGAAAATCCGTAACAATTTTCAGACACGCGTTAAAATCGGAAAATTGTAGTTCCAAGTTGCCGTGCCACGGTATGTTAAGTTCAAATCACTTTTCTGAGCTTTCGTTTGGCGTGTATATAGTATTGCAAATAGTAAAGAAACTGGGACTTGAATCGACATCGCTGTCTCTTTGCCATCCAGACAAGATTACAGCTTCCTCCCTTATGCTACTTTCAGACATTTTCATCTTAACATGAAATTCTAGATAATTTCTTCGAAATTTAAATTTTACTCAGATTTAATAATAATACGTCTTCTCGCTGTCATAATAGATTTTTTACTGTATTTAGAATATTCACAATATTCCCAAACCTTGCGATCCTAATAAGCTAAAATCCATTCAAGTTACAACTTACATCACATTCACATAACTAAATCTCTTCTTGGACAATTGCTTCTTCTCCAAATCACCAATCTTCAAGTGAACAGCGAGCCTCTTCGACAAATAGCTCGACGGAACATTGCCATGATACTGCACTTCATCATTCCACGATCGCATCTCATCGCTCATCTCTACCACCAAGTTCACGTCTCCGAGCACTTGAAACATGGCGCGTTTGGGTGCTCGCCGATAATCATTGAAGCCGGGATTTCGTAAACGCGTCGTCAACTCGACGTGTTGTTTCGCCGTCAGTTCTGCGTGATGTCGTTCGCCAAATTGTTGCGGCTTGTAGAAGTTTAAGGGAAGTTTAACGGCATTGAGCTTCATCGCACTTGGCTCGAATTTGAAGTCATATCTGGAATTTCTAATTGATTGAAGCTCGTATATTCTTGATAGAAAGAACCTTTCAACAGCTCCAATCTTTGTCGATTCCTTGGCTGGCTTATAGTCGTCGACGAATATGCGACCATCATCGTTCCTCTAAATATTCGGGTATTAATTGTTAAAAATGTTTTCATTTGTGGGGGGGGGGAGTCCCTCCCATCACTGATATGTATGCACGCGGGTTGCACGGAATTCCATTTTCCATTTTCCGCCGTTTTTTTGAGTTCACTTTTTTTTGAAAAAAAAAAAAAGGAAAATGTGGTGCAACCCTGGTATGCACTGTAACTGTGCACTGGGGCAAGTATTTAATGTTAATAAATTATTTTATGACAGATACGTTTATGTAAAGGTGTTCAGAAGCGCACATATAATTGGGGAAAATGGTTTTTAACAAGGGAAGTCACTTTAGCGTCCCTTTGAGAATTTGATGAAACTTGGACCATTGATAGATTCGGATGCGCTGATTCCAAATCCGTTTTCAAAATCGGCGCAATTTTTCTCTGAGCCGAGATATAAGCCGTCAAAGTTTATTTTTTGATGTGCTCATTTATGTGCATTAACCACAAAATGTCCGACACAAGCAATAGCTTAATTATATATGACGAGCAATTAGCATGAGAAATGTGGCAGCAGCAGCGAGTGGACGGAGCAATTGGAACGGTATAGTGATCATGGTTGGTAATTGCAGTGTGTGTACAGTATTGTTAATGTTTCTAGTTACTATGCAAGTTGAAAGCTTATGTAATTCGTATTTTGAACATTTTTCAACTTTTGCAAATTTTTGGAAAAATTTTTATTCTGTTCAAGTTTCATCAAATTCTCTGACGCTAAAGTGACTTCCCTTGTAAATATAAGGGATACGTTTTTAATACTGTATTGTAAATAATTACACTCACGAACAATAATTTAAGGGTTCTAACGATTTTTCTATTTATTGGGTTGTGGAATAAGTTCGTATAGTTTTTATATTATTAGGGTGAACCAAAATTTTTTTCCGATTTTATTAAAAATTCAAACATAGTTTTACAATACAACAATTAGGTTTCAAAGTAAAGACCATTCGACTCTATGGCTTGAACCCATCTATCGGCAAGTTGTTCGATCCCACTGCGGTACCACTCCTTGTTCTTAGAGGCGAAAAACTCGCGGCTGGCACCCGTTTTCGACATCGGCCAGGTCATTGGAGCTACGACCACGAAGAAAGTGTGCCATGGTGGTGATAATCAGATGGCGCAAGATCCGGACCATAAGCTGAATGTGGAAAAAGTTCAATCGCGTCGAGATTTCTGATCTTTTCCTTCGTTTGTCTGGCGGTTTTGCATTGTCCTGTTGAAGAAGTATCCGCTTCCGATTGATCAATGCTGCATACATTCGATCAAGTTGGGCACAATAGAGGTCTGTGTCGATGGTCCGACCATTTGGAACTAGAAGCTCGAAGTAAATTACGCTTTCGAAATTCCACCAAACGCACAGAAGTGTCTTCTTTGAGAAACGATCACATTTTGCTACCAGTTCCGCCGTTTGACCGGGTTCCAACCATTGATTTTGTCTGTCCGGATTACTGAAGTAGACTCACTTTTCATCACAAGTTACAATTCTACGAATAAAACGGTAATCATGTGGATTTGTTGCATACAAATGTCTATCTTCGACACACGAGAAATCATGTGCGTACACCAGAAATCTGGTTGATGAATAAGTTCGTAGATTTTATTATATTATCATTTGTTTCACAACATTTTTCTTGTTGTTTGACAAAGTGTATATATTTATCTGATAGAGCTTTTTCTGCTCTACAAATCTGTGCTTTTAGTCTGTTCTGAAACTTTAAATTTTCATCATTTTTCAGGCTCAGAAATGAACAATACAGGAGGCAAAAATCAGCATTTTCGACATCTCGCTTTTCATCGAAAGCAAAAAAGCAGCCGATGCCGCTCGGGAAATATGAAATGTGTATGGAGAGGATGTCTACTGCACAAAAATGGATCGCTAAGTTCAAAAATGGCGACATTAATCTTGAAAACACGCCCCGAAGCGGACGACATGCAGAATTAGAAGAAGAGCATCTGAAGGCACTGGGAAATGCTCGAAATAAACGATTTTGCGCCGCGTAAATGAAGCTATTCGACTGAAAAGACCCGATCGACAAGGCCAAGTCATCTTGCTCCACGACAATTCCAGGCCGCAGTTTGCACAAGTCTCTCCAAGAGCTCGAATGGAAGGCTCTTCAGCATTCCAGACCTTGCGTCATCCGATTATCACATTTTCCGCTCTCTGTCAAACCAAATGAGGGGTGTTACCTTCGAGGACCTCAAAAACTGGCTCAACAACCAGACCGGGCGATTTTTAGCGGAACGGCATCAACAAATTGATCGTGAGGTGGGAGGAAGACGTAAACATTAACGGCGAATTCATAATTGATTAATTGATTATTAGAATTATTGTTTTTTGTTCAAATAGCGAACTTATTCCATATTATGTACAAATTTCAAACCCATAATTTTGACGAGCTGAAATTTTCTGTGCATACTTTTAGACCCAAAATGAATATTTTTGCAAAGTTTCATCAAAATCTGAGACGTTGACCAATTCTACTTCCCTGGTAAGGCTTACTAGTTTCTCGACATTTTCATGCAATAACATCAAGTATGGTCCGTGGTACTTTCTCAAGTTGAACACCGATCTAAATCATTTTCAAACATTCTCCCCGTGCCAATTTAAAAAAAAATACTCTCGATCCATTGACAAAACAAACGTAATCTCCGCCGCTGGTAGATTATCCAACGACGCCGCAATATTCATCGCCCTTATTGGCACAATTAGCATCTTGGGGCTCTTTCTCTACAAATCAATTAAATAAATGCGCCGTGCACACTAATCTCACATCAATAAACGCCGTTGACAATCGGCTGAACGGCCACACGCTTGATGACAGCGGCGATCTGTCGGTGAACCGGATCGTCGCTTTATAATCCCTTAATAGATATTCATGCACAGCTTGCGCTGTCGATTCATCCTTCACTAGTATCAATCCATGGTACGTCTTGTCAATCTTGACGAACGTGCTCACCACCTGCGATAATTGCTCGTACTTCGGGTGACCGATATCCCGTTGGCGGGATATACTCCGCACCGCTTCTCCGATGGCCGCGTTCTCATTTATGAAATCTTCAATGTCTTGTCTGCGCCTCGCTTCTTTGATAAAATCATCCGCTACTCTGGCGCCATCAATCAATAACTTTTTATAAACGACTCGCGCGAATTCGGCGTTTCTTCGATGCAACTGCGCCGACCACACCAGATCCATCCAATCGTTCGACGGCACCACTGATTGCGAATAGAGCTCCATTAGCAAGTCCCGCGTGGCTGTTGCCCATTCCTGAAGCAATTCATCGCCCGCCTCATGCCTCCAATATTTCACTTCAATCCCACATGGAATATTCGCAAAGCGGAAAGCGTGATCGTGCTCGGATTGCTCAATCCAGTCCGATAGCGATAGATTGGTGATGGTTTGCTGCCTCTTAGTGATCACCGATGTGCGACGCGACGTGTTCGCCACGCTGCTAGTTAGTATGACAACTCGGAAGAGCACATCCTTGAGCATTAATTGCCCGACAATCGGCTTGAACTTTGTCGAGCACTCGTTCGGCTTCATTTCAAGTATTAATAGCCGCACCTCCTCACAGATCGTCGCATTGCTCTCAATCACTTTCAGTGCGCACTAAACGAACGCAATTAAATACACTAGCTGACAAGTTTTGTCACAAATGTTTTTTCGGGTTTAACTTTTTTGTGACTTGACCAAATTAGCTGATTTTTTGATATTTTATGTGAATCAGTGTTTAAAATGTTATAGTAGCAATATTTGGTTTAAATTACCATGGTAATTTCGGTACCACGCATTCCGTTTTCCCTCATATTGATAACAGCTTGCCGGGTGGCAATTGGAGTTTCTTTACGTGGAGTCATCTCTAAAATGTTGCCAATTACTGCTATTTTCAATAAATTATGAAAAAAATATAATTGAACTTTAAAAATTATTTAAAAATGCAGTGCAAGAAAAGTGCGTAATATCTCTGAGCTACGCGTTTTACGATAAACGCTTGTCACTGTAAAACGGATCATCGTAATCACAAGCGGGAATTTGTAAAATAATCTACAACCATATGAATCTATCATATCAAAAAATCAGCCAATTTGGTCAAGACACAAAAAAGTTAAACCCGAAAAAACATTTGTGACAAAACTTTTGTCAGCTAGTGTATATGAAATTAAATTCACACGTACCGCGGGATTTGAGAAAATCAGCACTCGGCCAGGCGCCGATTTAAGCGTCTTGAAAGCGGAAAGTGTTGCAATCTTTGTAATCTATAAACAATTCGTTCCAATATATTCCAGTATTATCACTATACTTGAGTCTCGTCGATGCCAACAAGTCGCATCGTATCGCTCCACTTGTCATAGGATTGCGGACACGAGCAGATGACAATAACTCGACACCTTGGGAACCATCTGGATGATAAAGAATTGATTAATTGATGCAAAAAGAAAGCGCACTTGAGGAAATTGTAGCTCGTGATCGAGGCTACAACAGCGGACGTCGACGGCGCGTTGGTTGGAATTGCCACACAACAGTTGACTGTGCTCACATTCCGTATAATATTCATCTGTAAGTATTATTATTATTATTTTTTGCACGGTAACTGGAAATAACGATTTTCCAATTTTTAAGCGTGTCTGAAAGTTATTTTCAATAAAACATTGTTTACTAGAATTTAACTAACAAGGGAAGTGTTTTAGGTCTCCATCTCAGATTTTGATAAAACTTTGCAGATAGATTCCTTATGGCTTGATTAGTATACTGTCAAAAAATTAGGACCTACAAAACGGTTTAAGTAGGTGAAAAATGGGTTTGAAATCCAAAAAAAACGCAATCATTCTATAAATAATGATTTCATTGGCTTTGGATGCAGTGGGACGACAGCGCAGTGGTAAAACGATAGGACACGGAACAGGATGGTGAGGGTTCGATTCTCATGGGGGTTGTAATATTTGTATTAGTGATGCTAGTTTAATATCTCTAGGTTGCTTTTTCCTTTTTTACTTTTAAAGATGTTTATGAATTTTATAATATTATTTATTAAATCAACATATATAATGATTCTCAAAAATTATATGTTGAAACATACAAATTTGTCACAATAAAGACAGCGGATAAAAGATACATTTTTACAGTTACTTATTTCACATCCTTTGGAGATCACTTTTGGGAATAACAGTTGCTTCGGTGTAAAAAATGATCCCGGACGATCGATTTTATATCCACTCGCAAACCAGCTGTATTTTACCCAATTGTGGAGTTTCGGCGAACAAAGCTGACGGTACATTACAGACAAAACCTATGAACATATTATAACCAAACATTTAAACATAAGTTGGTTACCTGAAGGATTGAAGATCTTTGATGTATTTGAAAGCTTGGTTCACATAGCCGTGCATACTCCGTGACAATTTTTATAACACTCTTGAATCCACCAAAGACGCCAACATCCAAGGGTTGAATCATACCTGTACAACCAGCAGGAATTTGAAGTGTTTTTAATTTATTATCATCATTATTGGGGTCCGAATAACCGTTTGCATCTTTCCATCCGTTCCTTTATCTATGCTCTCCTGCACCATTTCGAATAGCATCTGCGATATTGTGGAATAATTATTTCGGCGATCTGTCACTACTCCACCTTTAATATTATTGTTGAAATTTATTGTTGAAAAATAAAACTAGTTTAAAAATCATCCTGTCTATTGTAAAAAATTTTTATGCTTTCAACATATGATTGTTGAGAATCATTATATATGCTGATTTAATAAATAATAAATTCAAAAATAAATAATATTATAAAATTCATAAACATCTTTAAAAGTAAAAAAGGAAAAAGCAACCTAGAGATATTAAACTAGCATAACTAATACAAATATTACAACCCCCATTAGAATCGAACCCTCACCATCCTGTTCCGCTCTGCACTTTGCGCTTGACGGTGGCGTGACTGTGTTTTGCACGAAATTGTTATGAAAACACGCGCAAAACTGCCGCCAGAACAGTCAGTCACCGCACAGCGTCCTAACAGTTTGCTGCAACTTTCCGAAAAGCTATCGGAGAGCGTCCTAACAGTTGGTTGGAACTTTGCGAAAAGCCATCGGACAGAGTCCTGTCATTTTTGTGGAATTTTGCTCACAGCTTTTGGATTATTTCACCTCGTTTTAATATTGGTTTATATCCTTTACGTTAGACATAACAATATAATATTTATTCACTTATTTATTTATATAAATAACAACTAAATAGCAAACAATAATTAATGCATTTAATTGAGCTCCTTGTATCGATTCAGATAGCTCCATTGTAGTGTTTCAATCTTCCTTGGCACGACGTACTATATAGATTACCACTTCGAAACGGGTAGGAATGCGCAAATGCCGTTTTCTAAAAAATAAGATTGTTACAAAGAAATTGAAGTCCCGGTATGGAAAAGTGGAGTCCCGGTCCCGAGTACCCGGTAGGGGAAACGGGAAGTTCCACTCCCGGGTCACGGGTCTATTAATTTTCAATTTTTTAAGCTCCCGACAGCCCGGAATTCGAAGAAATCTTGTCCCTCCCATTACTGATATGTATGAAAATCATTCGAGGGCTTCTAGATCTTTTAAACCTATTTTTTAAATATGCTAAGTCAGTTGAAAGTTCAAATTATACTCATTCATTTGTTTAGACGTATAAATGTTTGATAATATGCTTCCAATGAAACGAATTTAAATCACGTCTAATGAAAAAGAAAGAGCACATTATTAATTTCAACTGAAATAACATAAATAAAAAATAATAATAAAATCTAGCCAACCCTGAATTATTTACCTTTGTCTCAAATGTGCATTGATTCGGATGACGGTTGTCCTAGTCTTGAAATATGTGCTCCTAAAATTATCCAATATATATTAGTTCGCCTTTACAAAACTTACAATTTGTGACCACTAATCTGGGCATTCTTCCTATTTATATTGAAATTGTATTATGTTGTTAATCTCCATATTGATAGTTGTTGGTAAAATCTAAAATGGATATATCCTTAAATATTAATTGTAGACTTACTTTCCAGCCAGTCCTTCGGAACGCCTTACAGTATTGAATCCATCCTTGATCGGACCATTCATTCCAATTAGCATTGTAGTCTGAAATATTGAAATTAATATAATTCCTAATTAATGTTCTTGCTTACCTGTGATAGTAAATCAAACCTTCACGTATTGATCCTTTAGAATTGATCCCATCCATAGAGATAATATATATTAGAATATTATAAGTCTTCAGGACTTATAAGTTAAGAATGAAATGAAAAGAAAACCTATTCAATAAAAACAATAACAAGTCAAAACAATAACAACTATAACTCATAAACAATGTCATCGATTGTTATTGAGCTCGTGATCAAAAAAATCAAATCAAAACAACCATTCCATCCAAATCGAATAAACCGAAGTTGATTACAATTAGACGATGCGTCCTCACTCCAAAAAACAACATGAAAATATAACAAGATTGTTGACTGTTCACTCGATTTGTTCTTTGTGTTTACGCTATCTAACATGATCAGTGTGTTTTCATGGAAAAAGCACCTCGCGTCCTAAACGGAGCACTTTTCGTGCAAAACACAGTCACGCCACCGTCAAGCGCAAAGTGCAGAGCGTGTCCTATCGTTTTACCACTGCGCTGTCGTCCCACTGCATCCAAGCCAATGAAATCATTATTTATAGAATGATTGCGTTTTTTTTGGATTTCAAACCGATTTTTCACCTACTTAAACCGTTTTGTAGGTCCTAATTTTTTGACAGTATACTAATCAAGCCATAAGGAATCTATCTGCAAAGTTTTATCAAAATCTGAGATGGAGACCTAAAACACTTCCCTTGTAAGCTTTCTAACATCCCACCATTCTTAAACTATCAAAAATTATTAATATCTTTGCAGAAAGATAGATTTGAGCATGTTTAGTGAGCTCGTTTTATTAGCGTTCCATTTGGCGTGCGCCCGTGATCTTCTTGATATTCATGACTTTAGCTTCTTTCTACTGACACAATTCACCCCAATTTGTATGTTAATAGAATGAGCATGCTCAAATATACACTAGCTGACAAAAGTTTTGTCACAAATGTTTTTTCGGGTTTAACTTTTTTGTGACTTGACCAAATTGGCTGATTTTTTGATATGATAGATTCATATGGTTGTAGATTATTTTACAAATTCCCGCTTGTGATTACGATGATCCGTTTTACAGTGACAAGCGTTTATCGTAAAACGCGTAGCTCAAAGATATTTACTTTTCTTGCACTGCATTTTTTAATAATTTTTAAAGTTCAATTATATTTTTTTCATAATTTATTGAAAATAGCAGTAATTGGCAACATTTTAGAGATGACTCCACGTAAAGAAACTCCAATTGCCACCCGGAAAGTTGTTATCAATATGAGGGAAAACGGAATGCGTGGTACCGAAATTGCCATGGTAATTTAAACCAAATTTTGCTACTATAACATTTTAAACACTGATTCACATAAAATATCAAAAAATCAGCCAATTTGGTCAAGTCACAAAAAAGTTAAACCCGAAAAAACATTTGTGACAAAACTTTTGTCAGCTAGTGTAACTATTCAAAAAGATAGTTTAAGACAAGCTTAATTTAAGCGTGACTAACAAATTTTACGCGATTTCAACCAAATATTTTTCACAACAACGTAACTAGGCTTGTCGTAAACTATCTAAAACAAATCAAATTTTTGTAAAAAGTTAGATTTGAGCACGTTGACTGAGCTCATTTTATTACCATACCAGTTGGCGTGTGTCAACAAAAATATTTTATTTTTGATTCCAATTTGAGAATTTCTCTTTCAAATAATCACATTACCATTTTAACACGTTTACTTACTAGTTAGCTCATTTTATTACCATGGAGGTATTAATTAAAAAATGTTTACAAAAATTAATTTTTTTCATTTAAATTTTAACGGACCAGGGTTACATGGAAATCTTATTTTTTTCAAACTGACTATGGAAAACTGAAAATGGAAGATAGAATGTTTATTGCTCATAACGTTAAAGGAATATTTATTTAAAAATAATTACAATGAATCTTTCGAATCTTCCAGGTTCATTTTGCAAAAAGTGAGAGAGGTGAGTCTTTCGAGTTGTTTAGACGACATCCTTGAAGACAGACGACAGTTTGGAGATCAGATCAATCCAGGAACAGAGAACATCCGTTACAATTCACATGACAGTGTGTATGGAGAAAGTGTCTTTGGTGTGTCTACTGCACAAGAATGGTTCACAAAGTTACAAATGGCAAGTTTAATCTTGAAGACACGCCTCGAAGCGCACAACCTGCAGAATTAGACGAAGAGAATCTGCAGGCACTA
Source organism: Caenorhabditis plicata (assembly GCA_963931815.1). NCBI lineage: Eukaryota > Metazoa > Nematoda > Chromadorea > Rhabditida > Rhabditidae > Caenorhabditis > Caenorhabditis plicata. The sequence goes on along the minus strand of OZ007492.1, from coordinate 8,845,030 downwards.
TTGAAGGAAGATGTTAGCCAAAGATGTTCGTCGTGAATTGGCCAAAAAATGAGCTGTGATCAAAGGACAATCCTTAATCACCTTTATTCGAAAGGATTTGCTGAAAAACTTGGAGCCTGGATACCTCTTGAACTCAACAAACAAAACAAAGATAATCGCCTTCAAATCGCGGCTCAACATCTTGCTCGCCTTCGCACTCGGGGTCAGAATAATAGAAAAATGATGTACACGTTTTGAAATGAGAGGGAGGAGTCGGGGACGAGATGTAATGTTCGGCCACAATTAATTATTCTCTTCTATTTTGCTATTTAATACTTATGACACTTAAAACAAGGTTTGTGGTAATTTATATTACTTTATATATAGTTCAAAAAATTCAGCAATTAATGCTGATACTTTTTATAGCTATTTCCCGTCTTAATTGCAAAAAAATTTTTTAGGTCCAAATGGGAAAATCGCTGATAAAAATTGATGGAATCGAGCATTTTTTTTGGTTTCGACATATGTTGTAGCCCATAAAATTCTGCATCTATTGATGTAGGCCTCATGTGGCTAAGAAATATTACAAGGTCAAAAAAAATTAAGTTTTATCGGATGTGTCCATAGAGCACAATTATTTTAAATCGAAAAAACGTATTAATTGGTAAGTTATGGTTTCCAGGTATTGTTTAAATTATTATATTGTCTATTATCTATAATATATTTAATTTTAGGCTCTCTGGACAACATAGTAGTTGGGTTACACTATGCCTGATCAAGTTTTAAACGCAACAAGCTGATTATCGATTAGAAGAGGCTTTAAACCATGTAAGTATTTTTATATTTACCGGAAAACAATTTAATATCGTTCAGAGAGCAAGAACAACGATCATTAATGATGAATCGTTCAATTATTGGCATCAGGAACGAATAACCATGTAAGTTGTTTAATATTTAACAGGAAACGCATTGGATATCGTTCGTAGAGCAAGGAGTACGATAATAGATGCTGAATCGAGCGCTTACTTGAGTCATGATGGTATAACAAAGTAAGTATTTTTATATTTTACCGGATATCAATCTTTTATCGTTCAGAGAGCAAGAACAACGATCATAGATGCTGAATTGATCGGTAAATGGCATCAGAAGCAATATATTCTTTCGCTATCGATGGGAAAAGCCAGTCGTAGTTGCACAAAACTTGTTCAAGTCTATAAATAATCCATGTTTTGTTTGTAACTTTTTGTTTCATAAATGACTTGAAGTTTACGTCTTGGAAATATTTTTTCGATAAATCTACTTCCATGAATCAGTGTTTTTATTCTTCATAAAGTTACAATGTCGTCCTCCGATGTGAATGCTGAAGTTGTTGACGTTCCATCGTTCCATCAGCTCTAATTCCAAAATGAAAAAAACAGCCAGTAAGAAAAGAACAATTAATTTGTACCTAGCAGGGTTGAACGGAAATCAGTTTTTTCAAACGGACGACTGAAAACGGAACTCAAAAAACGACGGAAAATGGAAGAATTCTGTGCAACTCTAGTACCTAGTAATAAATATTTAGAACCTCCATGCAGCCAATAAGTTCAACGAGTCGCGAAAAATGCCAGACAGATAATTGGGCAAGCAATGCTTGTTCGGAATGGATTAAATTACGAATTACATTTGTTTTTTTTTTAAATATTTGTTGACGGGTTTTATGTCAGGTTGTTTTATGCTTTTTTACAATTATACTTTTAATAGTTTTATTTATTCTCAATAAATACAAATAATTTTTTACACATAGAAATATGCTCTCGAACTCTCATCGATGATTGTTCCAGTTGATATCTAAACGATAAAAGCCTCAAATCTGGTAAAATATAAAAATACTTACGTTGTTATACCATCATGACCCGAGTAAGCGCTCGATTCAGCATCTATGATCGTTCTCCTTGCTCTACGAACGATATCCAATGCGTTTCCTGTTAAATATTAAACAACTTACATGGTTATTCGTTCCTGATGCCATTAATTGAACGATTCATCATCAATGATCGTTGTTCTTGCTCTCTGAACGATATTAAATTGTTTTCCGGTAAATATAAAAATACTTACATGGTTTAAAGCCTCTTCTAATCGATAATCAGCTTGTTGCGTTTAAAACTTGATCAGGCATAGTGTAACCCAACTACTATGTTGTCCAGAGAGCCTAAAATTAAATATATTATAGATAATAGACAATATAATAATTTAAACAATACCTGGAAACCATAACTTACCAATTAATACGTTTTTTCGATTTAAAATAATTGTGCTCTATGGACACATCCGATAAAACTTAATTTTTTTTGACCTTGTAATATTTCTTAGCCACATGAGGCCTACATCAATAGATGCAGAATTTTATGGGCTACAACATATGTCGAAACCAAAAAAAATGCTCGATTCCATCAATTTTTATCAGCGATTTTCCCATTTGGACCTAAAATTTTTTTTTGCAATTAAGACGGGAAATACCTATAAAAAGTATCAGCATTAATTGCTGAATTTTTTGAACTATATATAAAGTAATATAAATTACCACAAACCTTGTTTTAAGCAATAACAATAGCATCGCTAAAATGGAAGAAAAAATTAAATCGAGAAATGTGTGCGTGTTATTACTTTTGCACGTTGCATTTTTCTCACGCCTTTTTTTCAATGTCATTTCTTTTGTCCCCAAGTGCCTTCGAGCAATACGCGGTCATAAACAGCGATTTTTGTATCGTATCCTCACGGTAGATGAAAAATGATGCCTGTACGTCAATCTGAAGCAAAGAAAAGAGTGCTCCAGGAGATACGTCGAAGCCGAGAGTCAAGCAAGATCTTTACCCAAAACAGACAAAAAACAGATCTGTGTGTGGTGGAACTAGGTGGACATGCTGCACTGGGAGGTGCTCGAAAGAAACGCCACGATCAACAAGGAGCTCTAAGTTGCCCAGATTCTCCGCGTAAATGAGGCTATTCGACTGAAAATACCCGATCTACAAGGCCAAGTCATCTTGCTCCACGACAACGCCACGCTGCATGTTGAACAAGCCGTCAAAACCGCCCTCCAAGAGCTCGAATGGGAGATTCTTCAGCACACCGTCCACCGTACTCTCCAGATCTTGCGCCATCCAATCTCTGTCAAACCAAATGAGGGGTGTTACCTTCGAGGAACTTAAAAACTGGCTCAACAACTTCTTCGACACCAAACCGGGCGATTTTTGGTGGAACGGAATCAACAAATTGATCGAGAGGTGGGAAGAAGTCGTAAATAGTAACGGCGAATACATAATTGATTAACATTTACATTTGGCGTGCAGGTGTGGATGGCCGGGCGGATGCGACGAAGTTGATATAGGGATCACTAAAAGCTGAAACAAAAAACTTAAATGGTTCGGTCATATTGCGCAAATGACAACTATGGTGTAAAATTATTGGAACTCTCGCTGAGGAACGCGAAAGTAAAGGCAGGTCAAAAGAACGATAGAGCGACATCATCTCTTCTTATATTTCAGTTACGGAACCACAATCTGAAAGCATTTTTTCGTCGGGTTCACGTCGCCCTCAAACAAATTTAATATTTGATTACTGATACTTCATCTGTTTTGAATGTATATTGTTTTCATTTGTATGTCTTTTTTTCAGAAAACATTTTTTGAAATCATCCGCATATGGACGACCGAGCCTCCACCAATCGCACGCCAACTGGTATGTTAATAAAATGAGCTCAGTCAACGTGCTCAAATCTAACATTTTACAAAGATTTTAATTGTTTTAGATAGTTTACGACAAGCCTAGTTACGTTGTTGTAAAAAATGTTTGGTTGAAATCACGTAAAATTTGGTAGACACGCTTGAAAATGAGAAAATCGTTATTTCCAGTTGGCGTGCCATTCGTGCCAATGGAAGATGAAGGATAGGGTTACTGGAGAAAAAGACGGCTTGATCGTCTATGGCAAGGAACGTCTTCAGAGATATGGTTCGCAATTAACACGGACTAACTAAGTAAGTAAGTAAACTTAATATCTTTCCAAAAGGCTTTGGATATTTCCAAACAAGCCCAATATATTTCCTGAAATCTTTACATCAAAACTATCCTTGCAAGAGGTTTCATAGGGGATACAATCATTTAAAATCTTAAAATTTAGAATACAAAATTGTATTAACAAGGAAGTTATGGTGTTGAAATTCAGAATCGAATTTCAGAAAGCAAATGTAATAATTTTACATCAATTACAATCATAAAGCTTTGCAAGAAGCTTCACAGTACACGTAAACAACCGCGAAAACATTAATTTTCATTCAGCGTGTCGCTGCTAACCGTCACAACTTTTTAGAAAAATTGAAATTCACGTTCTACCTTCTTCCAATTGATCTGATCTACTTTTATGATAAAACTCTTCTCCTGTTTCCCCCCAACTGGCATGGTAATAAAAAAAGCTCAATAAGCGTTCTCAAATCTAACATTTTAGGAAGATAATAATATATTTAAATTGCCGTTAAAAATATTTTGTTTAAATGACGTAAAATAACGCTCAAATAACGCTCGAAAAAAAGAAAAGCGAACTTTGAGCGACCCAATCGCTATTTCCATTTGGCCTTCTGTTCAAGACAATTTCGCTGTAATTCACGTGACACAATAAGTCGGTAAAATACATACGAAAACATCATGAAAGAACAATGTGCCACCATTTCTATAATTATTCTACTCACTTACCTCAAACTTCCGAATCGGCTCATTTATTGGATAATATAAATATGAACCATTGACGCGGTCGAAGCCATTGATTTCCAGTAGATTGTCGGTGCTGTTAAAATTATTCTATTTGATTTTAAGCGAGTTCTTTGACTATTTTAAATTATTTCAGGAACCCAAGACAAAAGAGATGTTTGCTTATTTGGGTAGCTTCTGATGCATTTCTACTGTTCGCAATAAATGTAATCCGATTATTTTAGTGGGTTACTATAATTTCTCTTCAAATTTCTCTTCTCTTTCAGATATAGCCATCTCTCAGTTGGTGTACTGTGAAAAATTACTTTGTTAAATATCAATTATTGACCATTGGTCTTACAATTAGCTTTATGCACAGAAATATCTTTAAACATCTCCTTTATCGGTATAAAAGGTTTTAAAGTAGCATTAGGATTTAAATGGGAAGCGTACACTTAATGAATATGCACAAATCGACTCTAAGGAATCGCTAGGATAAAATCAATTTTTTTCCCTAAAAATTTTATTTTTTCTTATTTTTGTATGGCATTTGTCTAAAAACTTTCTAACGCTTTCAGAAACAACCGAAAAAAATTTCGGCTCAATACTGGCTCTCGAAAACCAGTTATGCTCGAAAAACCAAGCGTTTACAATCTTTTGACCGGTACTGTATATTAGCTAGTCAAATAATGGGAAGTGGGAATCGTCTGGAAGAAGATTAGATCGTTTATCGTACTCAAACTAATTCAAAATTAGTAGATAATATTTTCAAATAAAAAAAAATTCGACATATTGTCGTGTAGGTTATTGAAAAAGCTGGTTTAAAGGAGCATTCCGAATAATAAAATGGTCTCGCTTGGGGTCATGTCGATTTAATTTCCATTTTTTAATTATTTCGCTTTTCTTTTTTTCATATTATTATAATCATTATATTAATGATGGATAAAACAATATAAAAAATTGCATGAAAAAAAAGAAAAGCGAAATAATAAATTTTTTAAAACAATTTTAGCATTCTTCTTCTTCATCCTACTAATTCCCCAATTAATACTTTTTATTCATGCTCCTATTAGAATCGCCAACATTCACCAAATCAGTATTGATCATCGTCTCCTCAAACATCGTCGACTTTTCTGCAAATATCGCATCCATCCCGCAATTCTTATCTTTTGTTAAATCACCATTACCATTTCCAATCTTGTCAAAGACGATCTGACAAGATTCCGAGTTCTCATCAATCCGCACTTCCGTTTGCTTCCTTTGTTGTTGATTGAAAAAGTCTTTGATTCCCCTCTTTTTCGGTGCCATCTCCCGTCTACAAAATAAAAAAAACAATATTGGTTGATTTTTTTGTTCTTCTTCAATTCGAATGTGTCTAATTGCTGATAAGAGTAATGTTGTTATTGTTAAGAACTAAATGGCAAAGATCGCTAGAGGGGAAAATTTTATAGTCTAGCAAATCAAAAAAAAAACGTTGGCGATCAATCGATGGCGGTTGAATTACGCAATTTTTAATTTTCACGTGGCAATACTGAAATTGATGAAAAATGATCATCACCAAAGTAATTCCTCAGAATAAATGCTCAAGCACGCCAAACGGAGCGTTGAGAGCTCAGAAAACTTCTTAAATATAGTTTTGCGGAAAGGGAAGCGGTATCCTATATAGCACACCAGGACAAAACAATAGAAAAGTATGTCCCAAATTTGAAAAAAGAAATTTTAAGATGGACCAAGAAGGCTTGCGTTTTGGCAAAAAAGGATTCCTTGACTTTATCAATTGTATCCTTCTAGTATCCTTCTAGGCTTCGCCTCCTAACGAGTATTTGGAAACGCTTTGTCCTGGGGCGTATATAGTTGCGAATGTGGCTGATAAGTTTACGTGAAAATTATTTAAAAATTAATATGTGTATTGTCGTTTTCAGAGATCGATGCCTAATGGAAGAGCAAAAAATTAGGGCGGAGAAAAGGTCTTGTTTAGTCAGCCACACGGCCATTAAGGCCATCGAATCTCTTCCTCTTTTGTTTCTCATCAATTTTTGTTATCTATTTTTTGTTTATTATTTGATGACAAGAAATGAAAAGTTTAATTTAAAAATGAAAATGGATGAAATAAAAATATTGATGACAAACAAAAGAGGAAGAGACGTGATGGCCTTAGTGGCCGTGTGGCTGTCTAAACAAGACCTTTTCTTGCTCTTCCATTAGGCATCGATCTCTGAAATGAATAATATGTTTATAATACTCATTAAAATATTATAATACGTTCATTTTCATTTGGCGTGCTCAAACATTTCATCATTTTCCCGTGAAAATTAAAAATAAGTTATTAAAATATTTAAACGAGGTTTTTATATTAAAGTGCAATCGATTTATTGTGATAGATTAAAAACATTTGCTTTAAGCACCCCAAATGAATCCCTTAAGGATGCAGATGCTCAAATTGTAATATTCGGTAAGAGAATCGGAAATATGCGTGCAAGCCACTCGCAGTAGTAAGATGATGAGTTCATTGAAGCCTTTTCATCTCTTTATAATAAAATAATTGGATGATTAATGGATTATCTGCACTGAAATACCTAAAATTTTCTTTTAAAAAAACTATACAGAAAAAAACAGTAATACGTGATTGAACGAATTTTCAATTTAAAAATTATTTGAGAATTAACAAGGACACGCAAAAATGAATTTGTAAAAACAAAGCTTCAAAAAAGTCACTTTTAACTCAAAATTTAAAGCATCAGAGATAGTTTAAGGATAGCCTGTAAAATTGACGTACAAATGGGTTTAAACTTACACGTGGGAATTAATAAAACTTGTTCAAATCTAGAAAAATCGTAATTTTCATTTGGCGTGTATTATTAAAGCACGCCAATTTAATAAATTTAAACCGGAACTCATTTTAAACCACCCAGGCTAATTAATTATTTTTTGTATTTTTGCGTCGCATGTTTACCAGACGAACAATTACGTATCGCATATTTTTCGATGATTATGATTTCTTTTCAAATTAGTAAAGATCAAGTTGCCAAACGAAAATGATTATATTCTAATTTTTAATCATTTATTATTTCGAAATTCCAAAAATAAATTTTAATCAAATTTTTTCACGCAACTTCAGAGTTTTTGTGTTAATTTCAGTCTGTAACAAACGTGCCGTCTAGTATTCTAGTACTCTGAACCAATACCGTGACGGACGTCTGTCAGCCACTACACAGGGACCGTGACCAGGGCACATCAATGAATATTATCATATCTAATCATGTCTCGCTGAGTTCCACGTAGATAATCGAAACTGATTATAACGTCAATCTTCACGACGTGTCCAAAATTATCTATCAAATATTCTTATGCGCAGGCGTATTCCGCCTTGGGTTGAGGCCGAAACGACGAATTGTAGAGTTGGGAGCTGAAATTTGGTTTATGGGGTAACAAAATACGAGGGATCCACCTCACGAAATATTAGCTTCGTACGATTTCAGCATTATGCTGAAAAGGAGGGCTGAAAATTAAGCACTTTAACTGAGCTCCAGGGACATAATAAGCAATGAGATTTAATATTCTCTTTTATATGTTTCTCATGGGGGGGGGGGCGTGGCTTGAAATTGACAGAGGGTATTGCTACAAGTCATAAAACGTTTAATTAGAAAAGGTCGAATTAGCTCATTCTTTTACTATTTCATTTGGCGTGCAGCAGTTGTTGCACGGAATCGATTCTTTTTCGAACGCAAGACGAAAAATGGAAGATGGCAAGATGGAATTCCGTGCTTAATTGTTTGAGAAAAATGATTTTCTCATTCCAACAGAAATGTTTGATTTTTTTGTTGAAAGTTTGAAAATATTCTACAGTACTCCACGTGATTCGAACGATTAGTCATTTTTCCCAGGCTATGGATCAGAGGTTTTTTTTAATTTCGGAATTAAAATTGAAATTCCAGAATTCGGAATCACATTTAAAACTTCGCAATCCGGAATGGAAAAATGTTCCGCCCATTTCTTCTATTGACTATTCAGTTTCTCCTTGGAAGGAAAAATAACGGAATAGATGCGAAAATTTTAGAAATTGGAGAAGAAATGGGTAAACATTAAATCGTAAGACACCTCGAGTAGACAAAATGCTCTTCTTTTTATTTTCCTTCGTTGGCTTTGAAAAATTGTTCTTCTGAAGCGGACACTTATGTTGAAGTAATGTATGATAAAACAGGTTCCAATTATATATTAAATAGGAGGGCATGCTCATGGAGAGATCTAGAAGGAGAGAGCGCAATACGCGACAGTTAGAGCTCTTCCACTTCTTACGATTTTTAATTTTTAAAATTATTTTTGCGCTTTTTTCGATTCAATTTTGGCACAAAAATAATTTTAAAAACGCCAATTTTGAGAAAAACCCGCAAGAAAATTCTAACCGAAAGACAAATTTCAGCATTAAACTCTCCAATTTTCGGTTTCACTCTCAACCCAAGTACGGCGCACGCGGAATATCCCAAGCGAATCCTTACCAACATCCAATAATCCGCAACATTCATTTCAACCCCGATTTTATTTCCGGGGTTTTTTTAAAGTTTTTTGCAACCCCCATTTTTGAAAAGCCAACGATTAGCGCTCTTTTTGGTACATTTTGGGGTACGAATAAAACAATTAGTTTTTCAAAAATATTAGCAAAATATAGGAAATTCCAATTTTCTTTTCATACAAAATAAAAGTAATAAATCTGAGGCCGCATGAAAAAACGTATTTAACATTAAAATCGACTGTTAAATCAAATGTTAAAACAAAATGTTGTTGTTAAATAAAAAATTAGTATGCAAGAAACTTTATTTAACACTTCGTGTTGTTAAATCGATTTACCTAACATGTTAGGCCTAACAGAACGAGACAAATCGACGATTTATAATTAAAAATTTTTACAATTTTATTAAATTGATTTTTTATTATACTTAATAACTTCTGTGAAAGGATTCAAACCAAAAACTTGTGTTCCACGAGCTAGTTTTATACATTTGATATAACAAAACGATTTGTTTTAAAAATAGTATTTATTTTCGTTGCATACCACATTTGTCAATAGAATTTAACTGTCAATCGTTTACCTATTAAAACCAATTTTATTTTACAAGGGAAGTCACTTTAGCGTCCGCTTGAGATTTTGATGACACTTGCACCATTGATAGATTCGGATGCGCTGATTCCAAATCCGTTTTCAAAAACGGCGCAATTTTTCTCTGAGCCGAGATATGAGCCGCCAAAGTTTATTTTTGACAGCTTTATTGCCGTGCATAAACCATGAAATGTCCGACATAAGGAATAACTTAATTAAATAAGAAAATTATTTTGCGTGAGAAATGTGGCAGCAGCGAATGGATGGATCAAATGGAATGGAATAGTTATTATTGGTGGTTATTTCGATGGGTTTTAAATATTGATAATGTTTGTTTCGATTTGCTATGCAATTTTCAACTTTAATAACTTTAATCATTTCTTCCATTAATTATTGCAAGTTGTTGAAAAACATTCCATTCTTTTTTAAAAGTTAAGGGTTAAACAGCCAACAAAATTAACTTTCATTCGTAAAGTTAAATTATATTTTAGCAATTTTTTTGAAAATCAACTACTAAATTCACATTGAACTTGTACATTGGAACGTGTCCATGGTGTCAGTGAAGAGTGACAAAGTTGCCCCCAGACATTAGGAGAATGACAGTTTTTGAATTTCGGAATTCGGAATCAAATTTGAAACTTGGAAAACTGGAATCCGGATTTTCGTCCGTGTTAACCATGTTTTTATTACAAATTTATTGAATTGAAGACAGAAAATGTTTTTGGAAATGTGATTCTGATGAAAAAGGTACACAGAGCATAGAGATTCCGCATATCTCTTATGTAGGACCGAGAAATATTTAAACAATCGAAACTATTATTTTTTCTTCCTGATTTCATGTACAAACAAACCTTTTCTTTTTCATGACTGTATTGTAGAATTTTTAATTGTTTTAAGCATTTAGTAGTTGGTTTTCATAAATGTTGAAAAATATTTTTTAATTTTTCGAGTGACAGTTAATTTTGTTAAATTTTGTATTCTGCAATTTTAACCTTTAAACAGAATAAAATGTTTTTCAACAACATTCAATATTTAAAGAATTTTTCGAAATAAAATTTATATAATTTTGCAACTTGCATAGCAAAAATTTTTCCGAATAAACGTTAACACCAGATACGGGCAAAATTCCGGATTCTGGTTTCAGAAGTTTCAAATTTGATTCAAAATTCAGAAATTCAAAAATTTCCATTCCCCTCATCTCTGGTGGCAACTTTGTCAATCTTCACTGACACCATGGATTCGTTCCAATGTACAAGTTCAATGTGCATTTTGTAGTTGATTTTCAAAAAATTGCTATAATATAATTCAACTTCACCAATGAAAGTTAATTTTGTTGGATGTTTAACCCTTAACTTTTAAAAAAGAATGAAATATTTTTCAACAACTTGCAATAATTAATGGAAGAAATGATTAAAGTTATTAAAGTTGAAAATTGCATAGCAAATCGAAATAAACATTATCAATATTTAAAACCCATTGCAATAGCCACCCATAATAACTATACCATTCCATTTGATTCGTCCACTCGCTGCTGCCACACTTCTCACGCAAAATAATTTTCTTATTTAATTAAGTTATTCCTTATGTCGGACATTTTATGGTTTATGAACGTCAATAAAGCTGTCAAAAATAAACTTTGGCGGCTCATATCTCGGCTCAGAGAAAAATTGCGCCGATTTTGAAAACGGATTTGGAATCAGCGCATCCGAATCTATCAATGGTGCAAGTCTCATCAAAATCTCAAGCGGACGCTAAAGTGACTTCCCTTGTTACATTTAACATAAAGTTTCTTGCATACGGCCTCTGATTTGATCTAGAAATTTTGAAGAAATATAATGAAAAACATAGAAATTATTAACATAAATTGAATATTTGTTTCATGATCTCTCTGAGACCATTGAAAATAAATGAAAAAAAAGTTGAAATTGAATTTTCAATTTCTTATATTTTGATAATATTTTTTTCAAAAATCCCGTCAACCCGTTCTCGTCAATAAAATTATAGCCTAGTTGTTGGTTATCTTATATACCAAATTTCAGTATCCAATTCTCCAATTTGTGGTTTCAGCCTCAACCCAAGTAAAGCGCATTGGGAATACGCCTCGTGGATGAGCGGAATACGTGGCCGTTAGAGCTCTACCACTTCTGACGATTTTTAATTATCAAATTTGTTTTTTGCGCTTTTTTCGATTCAATTTTGGTACAAAAATAATTTAAAAAATGCCACTTTCGGTTCTCGTCAAGAAAATTCTAACCGAGAGACAAATTTCAGCATTCAACTCTCTAATTTTCGGCTTCAGTCTAAACCCAAGTAAAGCGCACGCGGAATATCCCAAGCGAATCCTTACCAACATCCAATAATCCGCAACATTCCCCATGATTTTATTTCCGGAAATAAAAGCCAACGATAAATTTGCAAAAGGGGCGTGAACGAGCGCAATACGCGGCCGTTAGCGCTCTTTTTGGTACATTTCGGATATTTGATTCATGATCTCTTTGAGACCATTGAAAATAATTCAAAAATGATCAAATTAACCTTTCAATTTCATATATTTTGATAATATTTTTTCAAAAATCCCGTCAACCGGTTCTTGTCAATAAATTATAGCCTAGTTGTTGGTTATCTTATAAACCAAATATCAGCATCCAATTCTCCAATTTGTGGTTTCAGCCTCAACCCAAGTAAAGCGCATTGGGAATACGCCTCGTGGACGGGCGGAATACGTGGCCGTTAGAGCTCTACCACTTCTTACGATTTTTAATTTTCAAAATTGTTTTTTGAGCTTTTTTCGATTCAATTTTGGTACACAAATAATTTAAAAAATGCTACTTTCGGTTCGCGTCAAGAATATTCTAACCGAGAGACCAATTTCAGCATTCAACTCTCCAATTTGCGGTTTCCGCCTCTCCGCCAAGCAAATCCTTACCAACATCCAATTCAACCCCATGCATATATAAGATCCGCTGGAAACAATATAAAAAAACACATACAAATAAAACCTTATTCAAATTGGTTTATTATTTGATTTTGTAAAATATTAGCATCGTGCATATTCCAGGACCAAAAAAGGAAAGAAAACAAACAAACATGGACAGAGAGAGAGAGAGAGAGAGAAACGGGGAGAGGGCGACATAAATCCTATTCAATAAAAACTGAACGGACCAATAAAAAATTAAAATTTCAAATAATAAATGGTTAAACGACAACTTATCAATCAATCAATTCATTTTTAACCGGTGTAATTAATTAGAACTTCAGTACATTCTTTCTACCCAAATTAATAAGACAAGGTCCAATATAAAGACAATAAAAAAAAAAACAAACAAAAAAAAATGTCAATAAACAACAACTATAAAATGTTAGCAACAATTGCAATTATAAAAATCTATAAGGCTTCGCTTAAAAATGCCTCGCAATAATTGATTGATTGAAAGTTGTATCGGGGGTAAACGTATTGAGAAATGAGAACGGCGACGAGAAGCTCCGCCGAGCTCCCCTCGTGATGAGATAGACAATATGAAAACACATTTGAATAGGCTAAGTAACACAATATAATCCATATATTTTTTGGTAGTTGAGGTCAGACAATCAGGTTGTGTTATATTCAGAATCTTCAAGACTTTCCACATCACAATAAATCTAGGTATCGCTTCAAATCGATAATCGAGGTGAACAAAAAACAAACAAATAAAATGTCGTTTCAGAGGCAGTTTCCACAATATCTAGCCAATTAAATTTCTTCTGAGATCTTTTGCAACTGCCCAAAAAAAGGAAAAAAAGGTAATAATAATTCCGGTAAAAACCTACAAGAGCCTTAAGTTTAAGAGGTAGTCGCAGCTCATAAACCAAAAACAAATCAACAATTCAATTACAGTGGAAAAAGAAGAATAATTATAATATTAAGAATAATAATAATAATAATAATGATAAGAAGATGATGAAAGTAATTACAATAAGACAATTGTACAGCAAATCCTATAGACAAAAAATAAACACACATAATATCAGCATAAAGAGGCAATAAAAATGATTGAATTACTCAAAATGCCAATGGCTCACCGAAAGAATTTTGTTGAAATTGAAACAAAAACAAATTTATCGCAGACGCGCGGTTCAATCGAAGCTGAGCTTCTGATTCTGCAGCAACTCATGCCTAAGAAGCGACTCGACGTCCATGTCCATCAACGGCTGATCGGGCAGCGTCAGGTTCTCCAAATCGATCGGCAGCGCCGACGACGAGGACACCACCGATTGCTGCTGTGCCGCCACCGCTCCGCACGACTGAACATTCGGAAGCGGCGGTGGTGTCTGCTGCTGTTGATGATGTTGGTGCTGACCATTCGGCAGGTTCCACGGATACGGCGTGAACGACGGCATCGGCATTCTAAAATACCACCTTTAAGAAACGCAAAACAACATCTCTTTCAACAACATACGGATGGAACTTTGTCGTGGGTGCGATCGGATTCCGCAACAACGGGTTCTGCGTGCATCCTCCCGTCACACTATTCAGCTCATGATACGATGGCGGCGCAATAGAGTCATTCTTGTTCTTTTCCTTGCCAATCTCGGTCATCGTCGTTCGCGGATCAAGACGAATCTGATCGGTGCGGTCAACAATATCATTCGGGATCTGCGGTGCCTGAGCGGCCGAATCGATCCATGTCGGGAAATCAAACTCTTCAAACGGTTGCTCAAGAGCCGATGGTGATACCCTTGACGAAGTGGCTGCCACTGACAAGTTGCTCTGCGCTCTATTTCTAAAAAAAGCCCCCTTCTTATTATTACAATAATGACCCATTCAATTACCTAAACTGCATGTTATCAAAATGCTGTCCCTGCATCTGATCATCATCATACAAATCGTGGCCAGATATCACCGACGTCGTCGAACCATTAATCGTATTATGCATCGTGCCAATCATTCCACGATCCTTGTTGCGCTTCTTGGCTCCGCGTCGGCTCTTCTCCAGCGTCGCCTGCAACTCAGCTCTATTCCCACAACCAACACTTCACACCAACCTTCGTGCTAGACTCTATCGTGTTCGACCGCTCGCGCGGCCGCCGAGGATTGCGTCCCGGTTTCGCTTCCGGATTGATCACCCACCACGACGACTTGCCAGCCCCTTCATTCTGGATTCTCATGAAACGAGAGTGCAGCGACAAATTGTGTCGAATCGAGTTCTGCAAGATATTATCACATTGTTTCTTTTCCCTGTCCATCAATTTTCCCCCCCAAAATCTCTTTATATATATATATATAAACGCCAAAAGTGCGCGCCCTCGGTCAAGGCCAACAAACCTTCCATCCGGCCGCTTCCTCCTGACTCGAACGCTCGCGAAAGTACTGAATATTATCCGAGAACCACTGATAAATTTCCGACAGTTTCAGACGACCGTCGGGGGCCGATTCAAGCGCTTTCGCGATGATGTCCGAGTACGAATCGTCGCCCCATGGGTTGGGCTTTTTCTGTGCCAGCTGATCGGTCGGCTTTTTCCGACACCTTTTCTTTTTGCCACCGCCGCCGCTCATCGTCATCGACATGCCCAATGGCATCACCGTCTGACCGGACGTGCACGCGACCGGCGGCGGCGACGACATCATCGGCGCGCCCATCATCTGCTGCTGTTGCTGTGGCTGCTGTTGGCCGTTCTCGTACACGTACTGCTGCATCGGCCACGTGTAGCAGCGCCCGCGCGGCTCCGCCGCAAACTCCTCGTCCATTCCAAAAAAATGAAACCACTATCAACTTTTCGCCAACAAAAAAAAGAGAACAACAACACGCAACAAGAAGGAAAATAATAGCCAGAAGAAAAAGAAAAAAAACAATTTAGAAACAAACAAAAAAAAACAGTGGATCGACCAATATTCAATCTGCCAACTGGCTGTACGAGGAGGTCGTCATCGTCGTCGTTCGGTTCGCCTACTGATGACAGGGGAGGTATGCGAACAGCCAACACAAAGGGTGGGGGGGCACACTCAAAAACAGAGACGAACACCAACAAACACCATTCTCTCTGGCTCTCTCCCACCAGTCGAATCAGCTGGCCGGATCGTGTTCTCTCGTCTCTCTTCACTTTTCTCTTCCACTACCATCGAGTCCCGATGATGGAATAAAAAAATTGAAGCGTTCCCTCTCTCATGTCGTCTGCTGATGCTGTACCGGCCAATAGGGGTGGAAAAAAAAACCAAACGCAACCAATCGATAAGCATAATAATAATAAACACCCAGGCAGCCATACACTCACACACAAAAAAACCCCCAACTCTCTCTTTCTTTCGGCCAACAAAAAACCAGCTGAGTGAATCGAACAAAGACAGCGAGCGAGGGAGAAGCGCCACGACTAAAAAAGAGCTCTTCTTATGTGTGGCTGGTGTGCCGGTGTGTTCCTCAAATTCAATTTCTCTGGCTTCTGTGCGTTCGCATCGGCTTTCTTTCAAAAAAAAAAAAAACAGAATAGTCACAGGAGGCGAAAACAACAACAACAAAAAAAGTTGTTTTTTTTTTCAACCACTATGGAGGATCCTAGAGTGTCTCGACGGCGAGGAGAAGAGGAGGGGGAACCACTTTTGTCATCATCATCATCATAATGACTATATATTATGACAAAAATAGATATATAATAGATACATATCTATTCAAACGGACTCGAAACAGCTAAAATAGGTAGAGTGCCAGCGGTCGCCTAATCTTTTCAACCTGGGGGGACAATCATGTGATCTCTGCAACATATTTCTCTAGTTGTTTTCGCGTCAACGGAAATGCTCATCGCATCTGTCACTATCAATGAAAGGTTCAAGTCACATTTCAATGAAACTGACATTCTCAGAATGCTCCTAACATGCGAGAAAATAAACCTAGAACCAACTGAAAATCACGATCAATATTTAAACGTCAATCTGCTTGAGGAATTCATATTCGATCAAAATTTTAGAATCTTATTTCCTATATTCTTTGTGCACGCCAATAGAAAACGTTTCCTGGTACAGTTTCACGTGTAAACTATAAGACAATTTATCCTTAATTAAAGTTTCTAAAATTGTTACAAATTCCGTTGGCGTGTTTGCGTCCAAGTACATTTAGTGATCGTTAATCACACGGTTAGGGATTAGACAAATCAAAATATCTGTTAAATTGATAGCTGCTACATTGACAGAAATAATAAATCAATTACACTTCCATCACGCCAAAGGAAAATTACTATTTCCAAATATTAAACCGCATTAAAAACTAATTTTAGTAGAACATTATCAGGCTTCACTTAAAATATCTCTGTCGCTTTAAATTCTAACGAATTTTTAGAGTTAATAGACGCACACCAAATTGAATGGTTAAGTTGGGGGCTCAGAAATTATGCTCATTTGGCAAATTTCGGTAAGAAGCGCATGTTTTTAGATAGTTTAAGATGGGCTAGTAGAAATTACGGGTCAAGTTATATGAAAAAAATACGTGTAAATTAGTAATACATGATAAAATATTGACAAAATAGGCATTTCCATTTGGCGTGATCAACGTTTCTAAAGCTCAGTTTTTACGAATTCATTTGGCGTGCTATTAAATTGCGTATTATCAATTCTAATGCGTGAATTATAAAACATTTTTCACGTAACTTTTTCGAGCTTCTCTTGAACTATCTAAAAATATGATTAATTTTGTTCTATGAAAGATTCGAGAGGCTTTTCTGAGCTACTGTATTTACAACTTCATTTGACGTGCTTTCATTGTAAATAACGATTCATCAATATTTTGCGTGAATTCAGATTCGACTATTTATACATCAAATTAGAATAATTTGTTTTATTTACAGACAACTTTACTCGTCATTTTGACAAACGGGTATTAAATTATAAAAACAACCGATTCCCTTTCTGAAGAACTATTTTTGAGCATATTTTCTGATCTGTTACATTTGGCGTGCTGAGCTTCTGGCTTTACCCAACGTTTAAAAAGGGAAATCTTACACCTTTAATATGAAAAAATTGTCTTAAACTATAAAAAAAATCTCAAAATATTTCTCTCTTGTTTTTTGATTTCAGTTCGAGTGAAAGATGAAACTCGACAAAAACCTTTTTCAAACTTTATCAAAAATCTAGAGTTAATACCACATGCGATATTGGAAAAGCCTCTCAAATTCCGGACAACCTAATAACATTTTCAGGAAATCCGGGAAAAATTGACGTAAATATAATGTCTAATTCCCACGCACACCAGCTAGAAGACTAATAAAACGTGCTAAAATCTAATATTTTGTCAAGATTTAATAATTATTATTTTAAGATAGTTCAAGGAAAAGCTGACAAACCGGCGTAGACAATATCTGTATAAAGTACACGTGAAGGTTGTAGGACAAGCGTGAAAATAAGAAAATCATTAATTATTTCCATTTGGCGTGTCCAAGTGAAACCGTTAAAATAAACGATTAATTAGGATAAAATCCAAAAAAAATTTCAAATAAACTTTATTTGGAGTGAAGTTTGGTTTTCAACCCTCCCTCCACTCGAACTGCTTAAAATTAGTGTTCCCTTTAGATCCTTAAATGTACTATTCTAGCAGAATATTAGCACACGCCAATTGAAATTTGAAAAAACAGTAGCTAAGTTTAAATGGTTAACTCTACTATCCTAGAATAAGATGTTCCTAAATATATAATTTAGGATAAATATATAAAATTGACGTGAAAATCAAGTCGAGATTATTTACGTGGAAATTAGAGAGACACTCTAAACATTGCAGTATTGCTATTTTCAGTTGGAGGGTTAGAATTTTAAGACAAATACAATAAAACTGCGTAAAAATTATTGGTAGTGTATTGATAAATTATTCTAGTCACGTTTCTAGTCATTTGCAAAAATTTGAATGTCACGTAGTTTAAATTTAAAAAAAAACAATCGTCGGCAAAACACAAAGCTATTTCCAGTCTGTCACGAAGCGTAAAAGTGTTCTTAATCAGACTAGACTATATTCCGATTCATAATCAATTGTTTACTTAATGTGTGTGAAATTTTTTTAATTTTAAAAAGTCTTCACGTGAAGTGTCTAAATTTCCCATAACTTCCGATATTCATAAATTTTGTGTTTCATAATATCGTCTGACTCCTACGTGACCTACATCACATGAGCCTTTATAATCTAAAACACGCCAAATAAATTGGATAAGAGGACCTTAGAAAAATCACTAAAATTTAAAGCACACAAGATATTTTAAGAAGTTTGCAAAGTTCACGATAAAATTAAAAAAATAATTTGTAACTTGCACTTAGAAATTAATAAAACGCTTCAAAATAATTGCATAATCGTAATTTTGAACTTGTCGTGATACAATATATCTTCAATTCTAAATAATCTCATTTAAAAAACATTTTTTAATGTTCTTTAACTATTAATAATACAATATTATTTTTACTAACAATTTTCGTAAGTTAAACTATCCACAAATCACTTAAATCACTTATTCCGAAGGTAAAAACAAGATCCACTTTGGCAAAATCAGAGAATATGGCCTTTTTATAAATTTAAGTAAAAACAAATTTTAAGAAAATAATTATAACAAGTCTAATACACCTAGAACTAGAATTAAATCATTGGTTATACATATACGCGCCAAATGAAAATTTTTGAATATTTAATCACATTTTATTAATTTCTACGTGCAATTTAAAAACTAATTCTTAGTCAGTTGTACAGCTTTCCTTAAATTCTCTCTGGAACTTAAAATTTTTACGAAATTTCAGATTTAAATGCCTCTTCAGAGGTTCCGATTTTGCTAATTCATTTGGCGTGCATATATGAATATTCTATACGAAAAAAAAAATTCCAGGAACATCAAATGAAATCAACAATTTGTCAATATTTAAAAGTGTTTCTTAATCTTACACGCTTAAATTACAAATTATTTTTGACGTTATTTTGTAAGAGTTCTCTTGAATTATTAAAGAATCTTATTAACTTCTCAAAATATTTGGTATGAGCACCGTACACGAGCCCTCAGATAACATTATTATTAATATTTTTTTACGTTCAAGTCAAATGTAAATGGACATTTTATTAATATATAAACGTATCCTACTAATTTACACGTATTATTTTCATAAAACCTGTCAAGTAATTTTTACTAGATCGTCTTAAAATATCAATAAAGTCACGATTATTGTGGAAATATGGCAAAACAAGTGCCTTTTCTGAGCCCCCAACTTAATCATTTCATTGGGCGTGCACGTGAAAGACTAAAAAATGCGTTAACAGACCTTCAAACAAAAAAATAGACACTTCCGAGATTCCAACAAGCAAGAAAATCTTTATTGAAATACAAAAGAGACGGGAGGATTGTTGTAATTAATTTCTCTCTAGGCTTTTAGAAAATAGTTTGTAGCGGGTGGAAACCGTTCGTAGAGATTCATATTAGCTCTCACATCTCATCCCTTCCTTATTTGCTATTTCACCTTTCTCTATTATCCTACTTTTTATTTTTAATTTTATTTGTTTTTTCTCGGTTTTTTTTTGTAAATTTATGGTTCAAATGTGTATTCACGTGTCTAGAAAACGTAGAGTAAATAACTAAATAAATATTGCCAAATTTTAAATAGAAAATAGTATGAATCGCCCCAAAAATTTAGAAATACGGCAGCACGCCAAATGAAAATGACGATTTAGCATTTTATTAATCTACGTGGAATTTAAAAACTAAGTTTAAGTCAACTTTACAGGCTTTCCTTAAAATATCATATTTTATTTTTAACGAAAAATTAGATTTAACGAACTCTTCTGAGGCTGTATGCAAGAACGTATTTATCCATTAAACGGTGATGGAAAATCACTGATAAATTACCTTTTCTAGTAAACTAAATATATTTTTTTAAATCAATTTTTCAAGTTAAATATTATTTCGCTTGCTTTGAAACGTATTTAATCAAGGATTTTCCATTACAATTTAACGTATAAATACGTTCTTGCATACGGCCACTGATGTCCTGCTTTTGCTAATTCATTTGGTGTGCGGCAGATGAATTTGTTTCAAGTAGGAGTTTAAATCCTTTTTTTGTCAAAACAATCGAAGCTTAAATTATAAATATTTTAAAATTCATTCATGAGATTATAAGAAGCACGTCAAATGAATTCGTAAGAACCGGATATCTGTAAAATAACTTTAATCCATAATTATTTCGTTTAAATTTAAAGTTAATACCAGAAATATTTTAATCGAAATCTAATAAATTTGACTTGAAAGTAGGTTATTATTTTGCACGTGGAAACTAATAAAATTCGGTTAAATATTGCAAAATCGTCATTTTCGTTTGGCGTTGTAAGCGTTTAATTATGGTAGAACCTTCATTTGCCATTTCTTCTACGTAAACGAAATTTTTCATCAAAATAATACAATTATCACATAGATCTGCTTACAATCGCTGATATAATTAAGCAACGCATATTGTAGCAGGTTTTAAAACATCTCTAGGAACAATTCCTAGATAATAAAACACTAAAAACTTTCAGTCAATTAAACAAAACTTTGTTGCATTTTTCGTCATAAAATATAGTCTATTAAAAACTTATATCGATTGTTTAATAACTTCGACCTACCACTATTTAATTTGAAACCTACAATTTGTTTTAAATCATTCAATAGTTAACCAAAATATCTCATTAATAATATTGACACTTGTCGCTGGAGCTAACCCAAAGAACGCTCATTATTTCCTTCTCACAATTTATTAATAATAATAATAGGTACTAGCTCACTCCAATTGGAATTGTAAACGCAGGAGCTCAGTAAACGTGCTCAGGTCTAATATTTTGAGAACATATCGGAAATTTTATAATTAACAAACTATATTATAAACTAAATATTTTGTAATTCATAAATAACGCTTGAAAACTGGTAAATAGCACGCCAACTTGTGTGGTATTAAAATGAGCTCAGTAAGAATGCTCAAATATAACTTTTCAGAAACATATAAATATTATTTGATAGTTTAAGACAAGCTTAATTAAATCATAGTAAAGACGTTGTTGTTATAATCACGTAAAAATTTCCACACAGGTTTATAAATCGCAAAATTGTTATTTCACGTGTAAATAGTCGTTTTCATGTAGCGTGCTACCTAACCAGATAAAATCTAATATTCTATATCTTAAAATAGTTCAGAGAGAATCGTTATATTGCTCATTATAAGGATGAAAACCCTTGCGGAAATCAAGAAAACAAGATCATAGAAAATCAAAAAAAAATCAATAAATCGATTAATAATAAATTCTAAAAAATTTGCAGTTAAAAACTATCAAGATTCCAATCAAACGTGATTAAAATAAAGAAAAAAATCATTTTAAAATGACAATTTAAAGGGCGGACGAGAATCTAGCGACTGACTGCACTTTCTTTTGGCATATAAACAAAACAACAATAACAACAACAATAATAATAATAAAGAAAAAACAAAGATTATCAACAAAAGATTAACTTCCAAGCAATAGTTGATCGCTAAAAGCAACAAAAAAAGCAGCGGTGCGATCCGACAATGCATGTGCTCACGAGCGTTCATGTGTTCGTGTGTGTGCATGTCAGGCAGTGCCATCGCGCACCACCACCGGCTCAAAAATTAATATCTTCTTCTGCTTCATCATCCCCCCCACCGGTTCATTTTTTCTTTGTGCATTTGTCGGCATCTATGCCCGTCATCCCCCAATCTCTAACACAATTTAAACCGATTCTCTTGATATTCAGTTTTAATTAACAACTTTTTGGCGTATATATATATATATATAAACATGTTTACAGGTATAAAATAGATATAAAACTAACCTTCCAACCAGCCGAGCTATTCGAATCCCCTTTGTCGCGAAAATAGGAAACATTCTGTACCATCCATTCATAAACTGCAACAAGTTCATATTTATTCCCAAAAACATTCACAAACCCTGCGCCAGTGTGAGCCTTTGTTCAGGGCTCTCCATAATCGCTTTCGTTATTAGATCAGCGTAGCTCAAGTTGCCCCACGCGTTGCGTCGCGTCGTAGCCTTCTTCGCTCCGCCGCTTCCTGGTCCCGACGCCGGCGAGCCGCCAGCTGGCGATAGTGTGCTATTGAGTCCCGGTGATGACATTCTGCATGCAAAAAAAAACACAATCTATTTCATATACTAATCAGTTTTTTTTTGTTTCTAGCGATGACCGTTCATAATCAGCGGCGCGTCAACTGGCGACAAGCACCATTACTTCTACTAAAGCTATTCGATAAAGTGTGCTCACCCTGGCGAGAACGCAGGTCCGCCGTCTGGCGAATGCAGCATCGCATTCGAACCGTTCGTTGCGCCAAGTTGACCCAATTGCTCATTGCTATCAAACAAGCTGAAATATATATCAATTAACTAACTGACAATATCCTCCATCTTTATGCTATCCTCCATGTTTATGCTACTCTATGCTATTTGCAAATTGAAAACTTGTTTTTCACGTTTACAAAAAAAAAAAACTATTCTTGTCGTAAATCATAACGAACTCAACGCAATTTGGACGCTCTTAAAAGTTTTTGGCATTTATTAAAATTGGTTAATTTGATTTGCAAATAGAATTAATAAATTGCTGTTACGTTTGGTCTGAAAATTCCGAATATTTTCAGCGCAATTCAAGCAAAAACCATCACGAATTTTCTTATGCAAGCCCCTGCCAAAGAAAGAAAAAAGTTTCAGGCATACTTGGTTCATCAAAAACACGACAAACAAAACCAGTTTTCTGTGTTTCCGATAACTTGGTTCTTATTTTCAATCGATTCCGCCAAAATTACAATCATTCAATTTCATATTTTCTAAATTAAAACAAAAACAATTTTTCAATTTGCAATTCCCCCCCACCCCCATTCACACTCACTCCGGATCCTCTTCCGGTATCTGCTCGTGCACAATCGGACTTGTCTGCGTGAGCGGGTCAACCTGCGGCCGCCGCAGCGGCCACGTGTTGCAGCGGTCACGCGGCAGCGGGCAAATCTCATCGCCCAGCAGATAGCTGTTGTCAGGCGTTGCCGCGCCGCCGCCTCCGCATCCGACAAACGCGTCGGCGCCTAGCCGTCCAATCGACGACGACGTCGACGACGAGCCGGCCGTGGCTGCGCTCAAATCGCACAGATCCTCCATGTGACTGCTATTGTTGTTCGTCGATGTTGGCGTCGAGCCAGCACCATGCATTTCTATATTTCAAGATAGAACAAAGGAGTGCGCTATGAAAAACCACGCGCGGCCGATTATTCTCTCCTTTTTTTCCTCCCTTCTGATTCACACAATCCAGCTACCTTCAAATACATTCCAGATTAATTACAGCAAATTCTTAAAGTCAAATCAACACAAAGTGGAAAGAAGAAGAAAAAAATCAACGGCCATAAATGATCGTAGTGTTGTAGAGGAGACCATGAAAAGGAAAACAACAACCCATCATCATCATCATCATCGTCGATTCCGATGGTCAATTATTACACTCAACTGTTTCTTTCCAACATTTATTACACCACTAATACCATAAAAAAGTGGAAAGGTCGTTTTGTTGGAAAAAAAAAGAGTAGCTAAAACCAAAATAAAATGGGAAGTGACAAAATGGGAGCCAATGGAAGCACAAAGTGATGAAGATGGAAGAAGAACAAAGACATCAATGGTAATGGAATAAATAATCAGAATGGAGCAATCAAAAAAGAACAAAAACAACAACAAGAAACAATAAAAATAAAGAAGTACGCAGGTACCACCAATATTGTTAAACAAAGAGCCAGAATTTCAGGTTGATCTTATGTTTCTTCAAAACCTAATAGATGCTAAAAGATTACATAGAGAATAGAAAGAAAAATATTATATTATGCAAACAGAAAAGAAAAAAATGTTTCTTCAGTTTCAGAATATTTTCATATTGTTATAAAAAATCATGAAACGTCATCTGTTGTCCGAAAAAATCTATTACAAGCTCATATACAAGTACACCCCAAATGAAGCGTTTAAATTAGGAGCTCAGAAAACAATCTCAGATCAGACGTAAGTGAAGCTATATACTATATAGTTTAGAATGTCTCTGTCAACTTTATGGAAAAAGTATTCTGGAATTATAACGTGTAAGCATAAAAAATTCATTTTCATTTGGCGTGCAAGTATATAAATTAAATATATATATATATATAAAGCTAAACTAAGCACACCAAATGAATGCGTAGAAACGGGACCTCAGAAAAGTCACTTAAATCTAAATTTTTGTGAGAATTTAAAGCGCCAAAGATTGTTTAAGGTAAACCTCTAAAATTGACATAAAAATCAAATTTTCATTTGCATGTGGAAATTAAGAAAATGCGCTTAAATAATGAAAATCGGTATTTTCAATTGACGTGACCAAGTCATCAAAACTAAATCTGAAATTCGACTACAACTTCGGTAACAAGCGATACGCACGCCAAATGAATTAGGTCCTCTAGATAATCAAAAAATCTTTCCCGAACCCAGTGAATTCGTCAAATAAAGCATTTCAGAAAAATTTTAAGCGCCCGAATTATTTTAAGCAAGCGATACGTACGCTAAATGAATTGCGTGCACAAAAAAAAACCAGATCAGAAAAAAACCAGAACATGCTTCCCGCCCCAAGTAAATTCGTCAAATACAGAATTTCAGAAAAATTTAAAGCTCCCAAATTATTTTAAGCAGAGTCTGCAAAATTGACGTGAAAATCAGTTTTAAACTTGCGTCATTCGGAAAAATGTAATTTTACAAAATTCATATAAATATTGGAGAATATCAAAAGTTTTTGTTTGTAAGTAGCCACAAAATAAATATGATTTCTCGATTTGAATGTTGTCCTTACAAATTATATCTAAAAAATCTAAAAATCTTTTTATCTGGATAAATAAGGTGCACGCCAGTTAAAAATAGCAATCTTACAGCACACCAAAATGACAATTTAGAAATATTTCAACGCATTTTATTAATATCCACGTGCAAGCTAAAAGCTAATTTTTAGGTCAACTTCCCATTTTTTCCTAAAAAAGCCCTTGTCGCTTTAAATTTATACAAAATGTGAGATTCAAGTAGCTTTTCTGAGAACCTGTTTCCACGCGTTCATTTGGTGTGTTATACTAATTTCCACGTAAGTGGAATCTATCGATTTTTACGTTAATTCCCAAACTTTTCCAAAAATAAATATATATTTTTCCAAATGTAAATTAACCTTTTCCACTATTTGAAAGTTTCTTACTAATTTATTTTATTTTATTATAGTAACAGAATCACATCAAACTGAAATCTATATTTTGACAATATTTAAGCATGTCTCACTAATTTACACGTATTATTTTCATCTAACTTGATACGCCATTTTTTCTAGCCCGTCTTAAACTATCTAAAAACCCCCGCGCTTGTAACTTTTGTTGCAGTATGAGCATCTTTCCTAAGCCTCCAACTTAACCATATCATTTGGGGTGTAAGTGTAATATTTTTTCTAGAATAATAGAGGTGAGCAGCTGAACTGATCTCCCCCTTTTTCTCGTATCATTTGGCGTGATAAGTGTTCTCCTTAAGTGTACGCCAATTGAAATGCTCGCAATTGAAAAAAAATATTTTTACATTTTAAAACGTATATACGATTTTTTCTAAAATTCTCTCTGAATCAAAAGTGTCTGAAATCTAAGCTCCATGCATCCATTTTTATCAATTTTAATTGGCGTGTTTAGGCATTTTTCCTTTTAAAGAAACGTAAAGCCTCTGGGATAATTAATCTGGGTGGTCTCATCACCTTGTTAGACTATATTTAAACCCAATTTTTTTCTAGGCATAATAAAATAACTTATGAAAAATCCGAGTTGCGATGCCAAATTAGCTCCAACTTAATATAAAGGATTGCGTTGATTCACGTGAACACAAAATTGCGGACAAGTAAATTATTTTATTTATTTATTTTTTGTATAGACTATTTCAAAATTTTTGACGGCTGCGTTGCGAACCGCTACGCAGTAAAACCATTATAAATTGAGAGACACAAAAACAACTCTCTATTTTTA
The DNA here is from genome assembly GCA_963931815.1 of Caenorhabditis plicata. Taxonomy (NCBI): domain Eukaryota; kingdom Metazoa; phylum Nematoda; class Chromadorea; order Rhabditida; family Rhabditidae; genus Caenorhabditis; species Caenorhabditis plicata. The sequence goes on along the minus strand of OZ007492.1, from coordinate 8,818,226 downwards.
TAATTTTCGCAATGCGCAGCGGTTCGCAACGCAGCCGTCAAAAACTTTGAAATAGTCTATAATTATTCCAATTTTTGTGATTATAAATTTATATGAACGCCAATTGAACACCACATTCCTCTCATTTTTAAGCGTGATTTTTGAATTTTCACGTAGCAATACACAAATAATTTAATAAACTTGTTTTAAAGTATATATAAACCTCAAAATTCACCTAGAAACATTTCTTAGAAACCCTCAAATTAGCTTGTATTTCTAACTGTAAGAGAGCAGTTGGCTTTTTTAAAATGTTTAATTCCTATAAGAGGAGTTGGCGTGTAGATGTAACGTGAAAATCCATTACAGCGTGACCCACAGTCAATGTAAAAGTTACAACCCAATGAATTATCAAAAACAGGACGCCAACTGAGAAAGTTTAAACCGGGACTCATTTTAGACCACCAAGGTTAATTATACCGTCGACATTTTTGTAGATTGAGATAGTTTGTGATATACATTTAAGCTTGTCAACAAAGCAAATTTGTATATTCACGTGGAGCACTGTAAAATGTCCTCAAAATTTCAAAAACCGAAAATTTCTGTTGGCGTGCATTGCGTATACCTTTAAAGTGTGCCAGAGATATTTTAAGGAAAGCCTTCTCAATTTACGTAATAATTAATTATTACATTACACACTCCAACTTGTATGGTAATAGAATGAGCTCAGTAAGCATGCTCAAATCTAACTTTCTGGGAAGATTTTTATATTTTTAGATAGTTTAAGACACTCTTAATTAAATTGTAATAAAAACTTTTTGCTTATAAACGCGTAAAAATTTCCATACACGTTTAAAAATCGCAAAATCGTTATTTCGATTTGGCGTGCATTACACGTAGAAATTAATAAATTCTTTTAAATATTGCAAAATCGACATTTTCATTTGGCGTGCAACCCAAAATGGTTAACATAATATTTCCAAAATCAATTACAATTACCGGTTCTACGCGTTAAGACACAAATTCCAGTTCAATAAAAATATCAATTAAAATTCCGACAATAAATGGAAACAAATACAATGTTGGAAAGGAATAAAATAAGAAAATAATAATATAAAGTGCAAAAAAACGCCAATTTGAGAACAAAATTAAGTAATCTTTATGATAGAACTCTTTTTGATTAACATAGAGATGAGTAACACCAAAATTAGCATAATTCTCCATAAAATCAGGGCAAAATTAACACATAGAAAACAACACAACTCGCACGCCACATGAAAGCTAATTTTTTTTCCCATTTTCAAGCGTGATTTTTTTAATATCCACGTAATAAGTTTTTACGCAAGTTTAATAAACATGTCTTAAAATATCTTTTAAAAAAACCTTAAATTTTCATTGAAACTCTCAAACGGGCTTGCCATTCTAATATTTCAGTTGGCGTGAAACTCGTTTACCCGATTATTCACAAAAATGAACTATTCAAGAACCGAAAAATGGGCGTTCATCTTATACTTTAAAACAAAATTGATAAATACCATAATCAACTATCACATAAAACTGACAACAAAAAAAGAGACCCCCTAAAAAACGTGTTATCATCATACAAACAATATCTAAAGAGCATTTCGATGAAAGAGCCAACAATTTCTAATCTCGCGGATACATAAAAATCTGACAAATCGACAACAAAGCTGATAGAGCGTTCAAAATATAATCTTCAAATAAATTATACTTATATTAACAATACATAATAAGGATAAAAGAAATATTAATCAGCACCCAATTACAGGAAATTAATTTTGTTTTAATCCTATACTAAATTGACGTCATTAAAGTCGGGATTATTCAAAGGGATTATTACAACAATTTGCAAGAATTTCATATTAAATCACTAGATTGTTAGCCAAACTTCTTTTTTAAGACAATATTCATCGTTACAAGCGAGATCATAATTGTTTTCTTTTCCAGCAAGGAATGACTACGATAATAAAATCTCAACGTGTCAAACTCACGACAACTAATAAAATGAGCTCAGTAAGCATGCTCAAATTAAACTTTCTAGGAAGATATTAAGATTTTAAGATAGTTTAAGACAAGCCTAATTAAATCGTCGTAATAAATGTTCTGTTAAAATGACATAAAAGTTTGCAAGCACGCCTAAAAATGGAAAGATCGTTACCTCCATTTGTCAAACCAAAATTGGTTTTCGGCAAATAATGCTCGCCGTCGGTTTCACTTTGAGTTTCTGGTAAAACCGGCAAATAGTCAGTCCACCCCGGTTTGCATGTGTAGTTTTTAGAAAACTCAAAGGGTACTCAAGCCTAAAATAACTAAAAAAAAAAACTGATCGGTGGTTTAACAAGCGAGATCCGAACCGTTGATGATCATTTGCATTCTTACATTAATATCGACCGCTAATTGAAACTTAAAATATCTCAATATTTCACTGTAATTTTTAATTTTCATGCGAAATTGAAAAACTACTTTTTAAGCCCCCCTACTTCTTTGGTGCTTTAATTTTTACAAAAATTTAGATTTGAGTAACTTTTCTGAAGTCCTGTTTTTACAAATTTATTTGGGGTATGCATAATATACATCCAAGGTGCGTTTGAAATTTTTGTCTAAAAACATACAGCAAGATATGCACGTTACAAAACTTTCCAAAATTGGCGCGAAATCGTAATTTTAAATTATGCAAAATGCAACATTACAAAGGCACGCCACCATCTACAGTAACATGACTCTCGTTTAATTTATTATATCTTAAATTTTACCTCGAATTGAATGGTTAGTGGTTTCGAATATCAATAGTCCTCTTATAACTATGAAAATAAGACCAATCGGGAATGAGTAAATCTGATCAAATCGGCATTTGCGGTTGGCGTTCACAGGAAAACTGGCGCTTGAAACGTTACATGATTAACTTTCCAGCTTATTCTCACTTAATGCTAATATATTTGTCTAAAATACCAGAAACACGCAAATCCTATAGGAAACTTTGGCAATTTCACTCTCATTTCATGCTCAAAACCTTTAATTACCCATTGAATTTATATTAGGATAGTTTGACCTAAAACCATCTCAATTGGATTAAAAAATCGTCTTACGAGTGAATGCAGATGCACGTAAAAAAAATGCATAAAAACAGACCTTCAAAAGGGCCAAATTAAGACAAAATTTAAAGTGTTAGAGGCAAATTAAAGAAAAGTCTGAAAAATTAGCACGGAAACTCGTATGGTTAAAAAATGAGATCAGTAAACGTGCTTAAATCTAAATTTACGGTAAGCTATTCATACTTTTCGGTAGTTTAAGAATAACCTTGTCTAAATTGTCGACAACATAGTTTTCTAGAAAACACGTAAAAATTTATAAAAATCTGAAAATCGTTATTTCAATTTGGCGTGAATTAGTTTTAAACTTCTACGTGGAAATAAGTTAAACGAGTTTAAGTCCAGAAAAATCGTAATTTTCATTTTGCGTGCAGAGGAAATTGTAATTTAGTTTTGCAAAATTACAGGTGGCATGGGCTTTAAAAAATTGAAAATTTCAAAATCCGCCAAAAACAAATAAACATTTCTAAATATTTAAATGAAACTTTCAGTTTTATACGCTTTAATTCCAGCCAACCTTTCACGCCATTTTGACAAACAAGTCTTAAATAATATAAGAAAATAACTCCCATATGGAAGAACTATATTTGAACATCTTTTCGGAGCTCCCAACTTGACCATCACATTTGGTTATTTTTCATTATCCCGGGACCAACTTTTTTTTAGGAAAACACCGTTGCCGGTGGGAGCGGGGAGGCGTCGTATTATTTAAAAAAAAAACTGTTAAGTATTTTAATAAAATTAAGTAATACAAGTTTAAGTTTAAAATTAAGTGTCAAGTAAAATTAATTTTTAAAAAAATTGTTAAGTAAATTGGATGGATAAATGAAAATTACATTTTTTCTAGATTCGAACGCGTTTTAATAATCTCCGCGTAGGAGTTATAACGTCAGTTCAACAGGCTTTGCTTAAACTATTACTGAAGCTTTAAATTTCAAAGAAATTATATGTTAAAGTGAATAACTCAAATGTATGTTTTTACGACTTCATTTGGCGTGCTATGCAGGCTTTATCTAGTTGTGTTAGGTAAATCGGTTAAACAACAGAAATGGTTACATGTGGCTTCTGATTTTATTATCGCAATATTATATTTTGCGAACTTTTCTGATCTCCCTATTTAAACTTCAATGGAATTTTTCAATCTTCATTTTCTAGAATTTAACGCTTAACGCTTAAAATGTCTATTATTCATATAATACCATTCAAAATAGTTCACGTCGATATTATTAGCTCCATTAATATGGTCCTTTTCAAAAATCTGCTCCTAATGGAAGAGCAAAAAAGAAGAAAAAATTATGGACGGCCACACGGCCACAAACGACTTTTTCGTCAATTCCTCTTAAATGTGTGCTGCCCATAATTATGTAAAAAAGAATGGCGGTCCAAACGAGAACCCCATTCCATCCTAATTTTCTACTCTTTCATTAGGCAGCGATCTCTGAAAAGGACAAGACAAAAATTTCAATTTTTTCGCTAAACTAGATTCACCCCCAACTGGAAATAAATAAATTTTTCCCATTTTTAAGCGTGGCTGAAAATTATTACGTGTTTTCCGTGAAACATTGATTACGGCAATTTAACTAGGCGTTCCTTAAACTATCTAAAAATATTAATATCTTAACAGAAAGTTAGATTTGAGAACGTTTACTGGTTTTGTTTTATTAGCGTACCAGTTGGCTGCGTGCAAATGCCACTCTACAACCATCTTCCATATAAAACGAACAATAAATCATTAAATAGGTAAAACCAAAAAAACAAGACTTCAAAAAAATTAAAACATTTTCAAGAACAAAAAATTTCATCAAGAAAACCAGAACTAAAAAAAAATTGGCGATTCACTATAATAACAATAAAAAGAAGAAGAAGAAGAAAACTGCGAATGTTCTAGATCAAAAAAATGAATGAGAGAATAAATGGGTAGACGTTTGGCAATCGATATAACCATCAACCATCATCGACGATCAAAAAGCATTATGCTGTCAATTCGAAAACTGATAATAATTATAAAAACCACCCCAAAAGTTGATAACGATTCAAAAGAAACACTCAAAAAACAATTTATATTACATTTACTGTTCAATTCAATCCCAAGTTCATAACTAGTTCACTAAGCATTACCACATTTATCAAGAAAGCGAGCCACCCGCAGGGATCGTGAAAAGTGTTTAATCCAAAAACACAAGAAAAAATACCAGCAAATTGAAAAGAAGGACCACTATAAAAAAGTGTGTTGTGGACAAAAAACACTCATAGCAAGTCGTTTTCATGAGTGTCTTATCTTTTCAATACTCTCGTCGTGTTCGTTCATGATGATGATGATTAAGAAGAAGAAGAAGAAGAAGAATAAAAAGTGAGAAGAAAACATCAACCAGAAGACGATGGAATGCAATTGCCAATCGTGCTGCCAATGTCTATGTGTCTGGAGGTGGAGACACTCCTCGGGTCCGCTCGCTTTTTTTTTATTGCCACCCTTCTTTTTCCTTTCGCCCCTCTTCTCGCGGTGTTCCATGCGACGAAACACAAAATCAACTAGGAGAAGGACATCGGCGCAAGGAATCAATGAAGACCCTCAATAATCTCCTGACATTTCGTGACACTGGCTCAATCGATCGTCTGTCCGCCCATCCCTCCGTCGTTATATGGAGAATTGATTTGATGGATAAATGGTATTGGGCTAAATCCGACTGGCAATATTCATTCTTATAAGATTAATTTAACTGGTTTAACTAGGAGGAAATATTAAGAAGAGGGAGGGGGTCACAACATAATGCGGAAACAATTGAGCCGCAACGAATATCCGCAGCGAACGCCAACGATTTTTCGATTTTTAAGCATGTCTGAAATTTTTTAACAAAAAAGTATGCGAAATCGAAATGAATACTTTTCAATATTTAAACGTGTAATACTAATTAATTAACACGCCAATTGAAATGAGAAAAAGAGGAGCTCAGATAAAGTGCTTAACACTATTATTGTAGAACAATATTATACTTAACAGATTGGGTAGATCTAGTAAGTTGACGTGAAAATAAGTTCAGATTATTTACGTGGAAATTAAATATCGACAATTAAACTTGGTAATATTGCTACTTTCAATCGGCGTGGAAATAACGATTTTGAGATATTTAAGCGCGTATGGAAATTGTTACGTCTTTACAACAAAAACGTTTTCACTACAATTTAATTAAGCTTGTCTTGAACTATCTAAAAATATGAATATCTTTCTAAAAAGTTATATTTGAGCCGACTTACTGAGCTCATTTTATTAACATACAAGTTGGGCGTGTGTCAAGTAATATGAAAATAATACGTGTCAATTTATATGACACGTTTAAATATGCAAAAATGTTAACTTAAATTTGGTGTGGACCGCGTATTCTAGAAATCCACGTGAATATTCTGATGTACTCCACTGCCACGAAAAAGTGGAAAATAATAATAATAAATTAAATGAAATAATAATATTTCAAGAAGTGCGCCACATTTTGCGGTGATACTCGCATTTGGCGACGACTATATTTATTTTTTAAACGTTTTGCTTGATGTTAGTCGATTGATCCTATTCTGTACCTTAAAATAATCCGAACATATATAATTAAAAAACTCTTCTTAGTCCACATTTGGCGTGCACAAATCTAATAACGTCTAAACTTTTTATTCAGAACATTATTGGGTTTAATTTGTTTTAAACAAACAAAATAAACACGTAAAATGAATATTGTGATTTTCTTTAAGTAAATTGTATCTTGCTAAGTTACACGTAATTATTTGAGAATGAATTTTACGCGAATTTATAAGATATGTATTAAAATAGCAAGGTTCTTATAAAATATTTAAATAGCGAATGTTATTTTTGCTTCTATTTTTCTTTGCACGCCAAATGGAAAAGAATATTTTGTCAATATGTAAACGTGTATTTCTAATTTACACGTTTTATTTTCATATAATTTGACACGTCATTGTTACTAGCGCGTCTTCAATTATATAAAAAATTTTTTAATTATATATTTTTTATTATATATTTATTATATAAGTTCTAGACTCGGATGCTGTCATATTAGTTTTTTTAAAAATTATTTTCCTGATTAAAAATTTAAGATTTAAATTAAGCTCTTAATATCTATATCCACTACTGAATTTATAAATAAAGTTATCTTTACCATTTTACCCTATTCAATTTAAAAATAATACAATTAATAATCCGCATATATGCACAAAGTACGCAGATAACAATTCATGGATTTTATTTTACGCCAAAAAACGCAAAGTTTGATTTGTAATTGCTTCCCTTTGTGTGGACTTTTAAGATAGTTTTTAAAGCTGATTGCACACCAAATTGAATGGTTAAGTTGGGGGGCTCAGAAAAGATGCTCATATTGTAAATTCCGGAAAGAAGCGCATGTTTTTAGATAGTTTAAGAAGAGCTAGTAATAATGACGTATCAAATTACATGAAAATATTACGTGTAAATTAATAATACACGTTTAAATATTGAAAAATATTCATTTCGATTTGGCGTACTGATTGCGATTATATTAAATCGATTAGCCCAAATATCATTATATTAAAGGAATAACGGTATTTTGTGGTATTTTAATTATACTTTTATTCACGTGTCTGGTACACGATAAAAATAAAAAATAAGTGTAGAAGAGTAAATGTGACAGTGATTTTCCTGGAGTGGGTAGCGTGCGATTGAAGAACTTTTAATGACTTTTAATAAAATAAACCAAGTAGAAACAGTATAAAAGAAAGAAAACGTTTGTGATATATACTGAACAGAAATATACACGAAAGTAGAATCAAAGAAAACAGTGGGAAAATAATGTTTAAAAAAATAAAGACATTTCCAGAAAAATTCAATATACAAGACACATAATCAGAACAAAAGAAATTAAAAATGCAAACATTGAGGGAATATACTACCTTATTTCATCATCTTATTGCTCAATTTAATAAATACCTAATACACTAGCTGACAAAAGTTTTGTCACAAAAGTTTTTTCGGGTTTAACTTTTTTGTGACTTGACCAAATTGGCTGATTTTTTTATATTTTATGTGAATCAGTGTTTAAAATGTTATAGTAGCAAAATTTGGTTTAAATTACCATGGCAATTTCGGTACCACGCAATCCGTTTTCACTCATATTGATAACAGCTTGCCGGGTGGCAATTGGAGTTTCTTTACGTGGAGTCATCTCTAAAATGTTGCCAATTACTGCTATTTTCAATAAATTATGAAAAAAATATAATTGAACTTTAAAAATTATTAAAAAATGCAGTGCAAGAAAAGTGCGTAATATCTTTGAGCTACGCGTTTTAGGATAAACGCTTGTCACTGTAAAACGGATCATCGTAATCACAAGCGGGAATTTGTAAAATAATCTACAACCATATGAATCTATCATATCAAAAAATCAGCCAATTTGGTCAAGTCACAAAGAAGTTAAACCCGAAAAAACATTTGTGACAAAACTTTTGTCAGCTAGTGTATATAATTCAAATTAAAGCCTTTTCAGAAAACATCTTAAATCAAATTACATGAAGACTATTTTTCACGTAGAGCTTTATATTAAACCAACCTTTTATTAAACTATATAATATTCCTACTATATCAGATACTTTCAAAGAAGAAAAAGAAAATTAAAGAAGAAAACAAGAAGAATATTCATACTTTCATAAAGGATTAAAAAAATGACAAAACGTGATAGAATAATATATTTCAAAGAATGCTCTGTCTTCCAATATAAATATTCATACAATCAAATGCAAGCTTCAGTAATAAACAAGACTAAAACAATTAATTTACTTAAAAAAAAAAACAATTAAATTTAAATACGCAGATAAACGCGGCGTAATATTGCACACATATTTAAATTTATTTTATTTTATTTTTATTTTTTTATTTATTTTTGGTTAATGTGTATAATGCAAATGTTAGCTATTAAAGTTAGTATTATTAATATTATTAATACTATTGCACGCCAAATGTAATGTTGTTTGATTGTTTCTAATAAATAATATTTTCTTGTCCAATTTTAATGCGACTCTTGTATTAAACTTGAGTAGAAACTAATTTTTTAATACTAAATGGATGTGAGATGCGAAAAATGTAGATTTGGAGTGCTATTTTTTGTCCTTTTCAGAGCAAAAAATTATGATGGAATAAGTTTCTCGTTTGGGCGGCCGCTCTTTTGTCTCTCATCAATGTGTGTTGTCCCAAAAACGAATGGCAGCCCACATTGAAGAGGAATAGACGAAAAAGTGGCCGTGGCAATCCGAGACAATCATATTTTCTCTTCCATCCGCCGATCTCTGAAAAGGACAATAACAGAGTCACACCAAACTGAAATTAATATTTTGTCAATCGTGTCATACTAACTTACTCGTATTTTTTTCATATAACTGTACACGTAATTTTTACTAGCCCGTCTTAAACTGAAATGCGCTTCTTATTGAAATTTGCATCATGAGCATCTTTTTTGAGCCCTTATAATCACGTAAGCATTCCATTTTGAGTACTATCTTGTTAAAAACAAATGTTTCATTATTATTTTTCAGTGTTTCTGGTCAAACTGTTTTTTTGCCTTGATTAATTACATCGGCGCAGTGGCAGAACGAAGAGCAAAAATCGGATTCATCATTAAAGCCGTCTCACGCCAAATGAATTCGCAAAAATAGAAAATCAGAAAAGTCACTAGTTTCTGATATTTGGACAAAATTTAAAGCAACCGGGATATTTTAAGAGAAGGCTTATAAATTTACGGTAGAACTAGAGACGTGGAAATGAATAAAACGCGTTTAAACATTACGATCTCGTCATTCATTTTCACGTTTCTAGTGCACGCCAAATGAAATTTCAAAAATAGTTTCTCATAAATCCGCTAGAATCTTAAATTTTTGTAAAGTTTTTTGAATTTCGTTATTTCGATTTTTCTTATAAAAGTAGTTTATCAATGATTTTCCATCACCGTTTAACTATACATTCTTGCATAACGGGCTCCACGCCAACTCGTCCAATGATAATACGAGCTCAGAAAAAGTGCTCAAATCTAACTTTTTTGGAAAGATATTCATATTTTCAAATAATTTAATCCAGACTAATCTAAATTGATGATAACAATGTTTTATTAGAGATATTTAACGTAACTATCGTAAAATCACCAATTGCAATTGGTGTGCGGGCTCCGGTCTAGTAAAATGACAGACTCGTTTGATAATCTAGACATTCATTTATCTTTGGAATTTGGTTGTTTGTCTAAAACACTCGAAATCGATATAGCGATTTTGTGATTTTCAAACGTGTATAGAAATTTTTACGTCTTTATAAGGAAACATTTTTTATTATAGTTTAAAGATGGACATACTTTTAGATAGTTTAAGACAGGCTCGTAAAAATTGCATTTCAAGCACGCCAAAGTTTGGACGTATGGAGCTCTTTTCGTGAAAGCTCTTTTGCACTACTGTGTTCAACAAATCAAGGTGTATAAAATGCGCATGAGAACAACGCGCTACGAGCTCATAGAGCCGAGAAACTCAGCAAAAACTATTTGGAAAATTTTTTCTATGTCACTTTTCGATGCTCCATTATAGAGGAATGCGCTCATTTTGAAAAATCTCTGTTAGACTACTGTATACAGAATTTTTAGCTCTACAACATATCATGAGCACAGCCTTGTAGGTGCTCACAAAGCTGAGAAACTCGCCAAAAACTATCGAAATAACGATTTTGCGATTTTTAAACGTATGTGGGAATTTTCACGTGTTTATAACAAAAAAGTTTTTACTGCAATTTAATCAAGACTGTCTTAAACGATCTAAAAGTATACTGCTATGGTTATAAAATGAGCTCAGTAAAATTGCTCAAATCTAACTTTTTGGAAAGATGATAATATTTTTAGAGAGTTTAAGACATGCTTGATTAAATTGACGTGAAACATTTTTCGTTAAAAAGACGCAAAAATTTACAGGCACGCTTAAAATCGTTATTCCCAGTTGGTGCACGGCAAATCGAAATATCGATTTTGCTATTTTTAAACGTGTATACGTCTTTATAACAAAAACCTTTTTACGACCATTTAATTAAGCATGTCTTAAACTATCTAAAAATATTAATATCTTTCTAAAAAGTTCAATTTGAGCATGCTTACTGAGCTCATTCTATTACCATACAATTTGGGGTGCCACAATGAGCCCACGCAGAATTCTTGTGGTGTGCTTTATATCAATCCAAAAAAAAAATGGAACAAATCAATAACACCTTAAAAACCATGGGAAAATAATGACGGCGATGCAAAAAAAAAACACACACATAGTTTTAATCGAAACGACACAAAAAAATCAATAAAAACTTTCGACTCGCATCGATTAAATCACAAAGTCTGGCGGCCTATACAATAAAAAAAAGCTTTAGCGATACATTTGCTCGCAATACTAAAATGCCTATTATTGCCTCCGTTAATCATTCCTACTCATCTTCATGCTTTTTTTCCTCGCCCGCCAAACAACAACAACAACAAAACACTCATTGAACGAAATTGTCTCAAATATAATGACAGCTTGCTGCTCTTTCAGACAGCTTTGCTCCCTTTGTGCTCATCATATCAACTAACTCAACATTTGTGTGTGTTCCGGTGTTTGAACACTTCCAGTAACATAAAGCAAAAAGTAAAACAAACGTCTGCAATTTACAGCAAAATTGTATCAAATGATCGATGATTTGCAAAAAAAAGAAAACAAAAACAATAAAAAACAAATAAATCGCACGAAAAGCTATCATTTGAGCCAAATCTCTACCAAATCCATCCTAATTGTTAAACTCATGATCTTGAGTGAATGACGAACATTCAAGCTAATATATATATATATATATATATATCAGCTTCAACGAAGAATCTAATCGTTTCCATAGAAATCCACGTTAATCTCCTCTGAAATATAGAGAGAACGCATAAATGATGGCGATTAGTTCACAAATGGTTTGAACATTAAAACAGAACGTTCTTCATCTGCTTTCTTTCTTCTACTACTCATCAATTGATAACAAATAGTTGGGAAAAAAACGATTGGCGTGTCTCTAATATCATTCAATCTGTCAAAAAAAGGTGTCTGCCAAGTTATAGGCCAAGTGTTAGACGATTCCAGAACGAAGCCTTCTTCAAGATAACGGCGAAACATGGCAACGAAATTGAAATGTTTTTTGTTTAACTTGTCAATGTAAAAAAGTTTAGTAGTGACAAGATATACAAACCAATAATGGGAAGGACTCCGTTTTCTGGAACTCCGGGACCTTAAAATTGAAAATTTCAAAATCCGGGGCCCGGAACCCTTATTTTAAGGAAAATACCCGGGGAGAGTCCCTCCCATCACTGATTTTTAAAATCCGGGACTCATTTAAGCAGCTTAAATTTCATTCTCGTATTTCCTAATATTTCAATAGAAGATAAACAAATTGACGGAAAATTTCGGAATTCTCTTCACGTAAACTGAACTATTTAGAATACTGATTCTTTTTCCGGATAACTATTTTTGCGTAGGATATTTGAGCGATTGGCTTAAACGCTTCATTTTGCGTGCGTGCATCTGTCCAGAATGGTGTTTAAAAATTGAAAAATCGTCATTTTCAATTGGTTTGCATATAATCTAGTGTTAATTTGCGATTTTGCTTAATATCATGAAGGTTAAAGGCACATGATATCATGCGATTGTGGTCTCGCTTATGCGCAGGCGTATTCCGCTTGCGCTATACTTGGGTTGAGGCTGAAACGACGAATTTTAGAATTGAGAGCCGAAATTTGGTTTATGGGGTAACCAAACACGAGGGATTCAGATTCTGAATTATCAGCTTCGTATGATTCCAGCATCATGTTGAAAAAGAGGGCTGAAAATCGACCATTTTTTGAACGGGGCATTTTGGTGCCATGTGACCTGTATGAGAGGAATCAGCACAAAAAGGCCTTTCAAATGAGCTATCGAACATAATTTTTGGCTGAAACACAAAAAAGCTGAAATTTTCAGATTTGTCTGATTGGACTTGGGTTTCTTCATATATATCAGTGATGGGAAGGACCCCGTTTTTTGGAATTCCGGGCAGGTGGGAAATTTCCTTAAAAGATATTGACAAATTCACTTCGGTCAAAACGAAATTCCACCCTCAGTGTTTGTATTTTTCTCTGCGCGTTGCCTTTTGTGATGTGTTGCGTTTTTCTACATTCCTCTTCTACAATAGACGATCATTTATTTCAACAAATATAATTTAAAATAATTTAACGCGCAGACAACGATACATAAATGAAGAGAGATAGCGTTTTTCGTGGATTTTTGACCGGAGTGAAAAAGTATTCATTTCCATTTGGCGTGCATTTCTAAACTGACGTGAACATTTAGAGAGGTAAAAACTGTATTTCACAAGCACGTAGATATTAATAAGACACGTTCACACCAAATGGAAATACATTTTGTCAATATTCCAACGTGTCTAACTAATTTACACGTATTATTTTCATATAACGTGATACGTCATTTCTCCAAGTCAGCTTTAAACTATCTAGAAAAAATGCGCTTCTTATCCTTTTTCATGATTCTAACCTCCTCGCGGTGAAGAAGGGTAACTGTTCTTCGACAAATCGAATGGAGTTTGCCACCATTCGTAGAACAATAGAATCGTCCCCCACCCTTGTACAGTAGCGGCAAATCCTTGCACAAGGCGTGGTCCTGGAAGGCCTGGTAAGCCACCTCCAAGGAATCCTAGGGAAAACTACTAAAACCCTCAAAAATAAAAAAGATAAAAAACCGATGGATTCAGCTCGGGTAGCAACCACATCTTCGCCACGATCCCCACGAAGATGGAGGCCTGGGTGAAGTTATGAGAGGATCATAGGACCGGATGAACTACGAAACCTTAAAAGAGATGAACAGCTTAAAGTTGGAACATGGAACTGCCGATCGACCATCAACATTGAGATGATTGTCCGCGGTAAGATCTTACAATGGGCAGGTCATATTACCAGAATGCCGGTGACCGTTGGTGCAAACGCGTAACAGAATGGGACCCCAGAGGATCAACTAGACCAAAAGGACGACCTAAAGCACGCTGGTCTGATGCCGTCAAACTCTGGATCTCAAACTTCACCCACGAACGGTCCACGACAAGATCCACCAGAAGACGGATAGGAATCCTGGAGACGAGAGCTGCATGGTCGACAGTGGCACGGCGCAGTCGCTCGAATTGGAGAGAGTTAGTCCGCTTCTCATTGAGAGAATGATTCGGACTCCAAAGTATCAAAAGTAAGTAAGTAAGTAATTTGGACATCTTGTCTAAACACCCAAATAAATAATTCAATTTGGAGTGCACGTTTAAATATTGGAAAATTTGACGTGCTAGCGGCGTGTATTTTATACTTAAAAAAAAAACAGAGAATTTTAGCGTTTCAAAAAGAATTTCGCTTAAATTTTAATCTGACAAACTATAAAAATAAGTTCAAAAACGTAAAACAGCAAAATCAAGAAAAAAAAACCACAATCAGATAAACCTCAATTCCAACAACAACAGCCGCAAAAAAAACGATGAAGGGCCAAAAAAAAAATAACACGCATGGTTTTTTTCCAGAACGACCAACATATATAATGTCTCCATTTTTGCGAAGAACACCCCTTGGAGTGATGAACGAAAGCAACAACCACCGACAAAAAAAATAACAGAAAGAACACATGAGACACATATATACCCTCAATTGACATATATAACATACAAATACTCTACGATTCAAAATATAGCTAGCTGGCTGGCTGACTGACTGGCTAGCTAGTTGGCTTGGATGATTCGTTTGGGGGGTAACACACAACACACACATTCTCTATCTCATATTTAACGAGAAAAAAAAACGTCAAAAAAACACACACACTTGAGGGGCACATGTCGGTGGCCTGCTTCTTCAGCGTTCCAGTGTTCAGCGAGCACTGCGACGGCTCACACATGGCGCCTCCCTTATTTTCCTTTGTGTGTGTGTGTGTTTTTTTTTGTGAAATTAAATACCTTTTGGTACTACTTTCCCAATAATCATAACAAATATTATTATTATTGAGTAATCAATAAATGCCAAGTTAATGATAATTAATTATCAACATCAAATCTAAAAGTGCATCTTTTTTCGCTCATTTTATCGCAAAAATTCATTGTTCAATGCTCCACTTTTCTTCAAGACGAGCAGCTGATTACAATTCATATTAAAATGATGAAAATTAAGGGTTTGATGCACATAAAATGAATTATTAAAAACTGGGACCCAGAAAACTCATTAAAACCTATTATTCATTTCAGAGATCGATGCCTAATGAAAGAGAAAAAAATTAGGGGCGGAGAAAAGGTCTTGTTTAGACAGCCACACGGCCATTAAGGCCATCAAATCTCTTCCTCTTTTGTTTCTCATCAATTTCTGTTATCTATTTTTTGATGACAAGAAATGAAAAGTTTAATTTAAAAATGAAAATGGATGAAATAAAAATATTGATGACAAACAAAAGACGAAGAGACGTGATGGCATTAGTGGCCGTTTGGCTGTCTAAACAAGACCTTTGCCCGGCCCCTAATTTTTTGCTCTTCCATTAGGCATCGATCTCTGAAATGAATAACAGAATTTTATTAAAATTTAAAACGCAGGAAATATTTTAAGAGAAGCCTTAATTTAATATTGCCAATAAAATCAATTTTTATATGTTACACGTGGAATCTCGTTTAAATATTACACGCCAAACTACAAAACTTTTTCCCATATTTTTGTCAAGTACATTCTAAACTACAACGGCTGATTATTATCTGAATGTCTTTTAAGCTCTCAGTTTAAGCTATTCTCTCATTTAACGTGCTATATCTGAGCACTTTTCCTCGGGTTCCTTTTCATTTTGCGCGCCTTACTCAATCTAAATACTGTATTTTCACCCAAAATCCAAAATTGCCGTCATATTTTCCCATGGTTTTTAAGGTGTTATTGATTTGTTCCATTTTGTTTTGGCTTGATATAAAGCACACCACAAGAATTCTGCGTGGGCTGATTGTGGCCACCCCAAATTGTATGGTAATAGAATGAGCTCAGTAAGCAGGCTCCGATATAACTTTTCTGAAAGATATTAATATTTTTAGATAGTTTAAGACATGCTTAATTAAATTGTAGTAGAAAACCTTTTTGTTATAAAAACGTTAAAAATTCCCCACCAGTTTAAAAATCGCAAAATCGCTATACTTGGATCTGAAATCAAACTAATGGGGTTACTCCATGGTTTAATTGGGTGAAAAAAACGGCTCAAGGATGGAGAATTCAAGTCTTCGATGGAATTGAACCATCAGAATCACGGTATAAATTATTCCATTTGGAATGTCCGTGTTAAATTTGAATTATTTATTATCAAATTAAAAGAAAGATTTTTGAAAGAATTCATTTTCAAAGGCTTAGTTTGAAATGGTCCCAATGAGAACGTGAAACCAATATTCACTTTATTCCAAATGATTTCTCATTATTTCATCATTTAGGCACGCCATATCTTAATAAATTATCTATCCTCAAAAAATTGGGGTACTCCAACTGGTATGGTTTTAAAATGAGCTTAATAAAAGTGCTCAAATCTAACTTATTGGAAAGATATTAATGTTTTTAGATAGTTTAAGACAAGCTTAATTAAATTGACGTGAAACATTTTTCATTAAAAAGACGCAAAAATTTACAGGCACGTTTAAACATCGTTATTTCCAGTTGGTGCACGCCAAATCGAAATATCGATTTTGCTATTTTTAAACGTGTGTGGAAATTTGTACGTCTTTATAACAAAAAAGTTTTTACTACAATTTAATCAAGCATGCCTTAAACTATCTAAAAATATTAATATCTTTCAAAAAAGTTATATTTGAGCATGCTTACTGAGCTGATTCTATCACCATACAAGTTTGACTGTTGGTGCGCTAAGAAAACGATCAATTTGATGGCTATTAATTTTGCAAATTTCGACAAGAAGCGCAAGTTTAAGACGATCTTGTAAAAATAACGTGTCAAGTTATATGAAAATAATACGCGTAAATTGGTAAGACACGTTTAAACATTGACAAAATTTGCATTTACATTTGACTTGTTTCAAGTATTTTAACATTTTTTCAAAAATAATATCGAAGAACTTCGTCTAGAGATTAAGAAACCTTAAAAAGATTAACAAATATTTAAAATTTGAAAACGCTAATCTTAACGAAAAACAAAAAATTGTTCCAGAATATGTGGGATTTGAGGAAATATTTTAGTGTCAATCATTCATATCAATAAATGATTAAGTTTAAACCTTTATCGATGTTTCTGGGGATTTTCAATTGCGCTTCAATTTGAAATGTCTCCGGCTCTTACTGGCAGCTGTAAAGCTTCTAATTCAGGAGATTGTCTTATTAAAATAATTAACGCAATCTAATACTCGATATAATAATCGATCTTACTACTAACTTTGAACCTTTTTTAGCCCACTTAAACCCCCCAGTTCAGGACAATTTTTGTGGGCACTAATAAAATCTCCTCAGCTATCACCCTTCAAAGTTTCAGCCCGAAAACTTTTGGATCCAAAAATGACCTCCCTAGTTAGTGTCTAACTAGTAGAATGAAACTCATAGGTCAAATTCAAATACCTCGCTCAAAAATGCGAAAAAAATCGTTTTCATTTTGCGTGGTATCGGTAAATTCCTAATTCAAGAGAATGACATCTAATTCTCGTAATCGAATTTAGAGTCAAACTAGTAGAATGAAAATCCTTGGTCAACTTAGAGCTCAATTGTCATTCTAATTTACGATTGCAAAATCACGTATCGATTGAACGACAAGTTAAAATAAATAATTTCTAATTTTTAAGAGTATCTTACAGTTTATTTTTGACGGCGCGTTGCGAACCGCTTCGCAGCACGACCATTATAAATAGAGATACAGAAAAAATCATTCTCCATTTTTATAATTGAGGCAACGAGCAGATGTTTTCCGTGTGCGCCAACAAACTTAAATAGAAATTAAATTTAACCATTTAATACCATCAATATTAAGTAATCTGCACAGCCATCGACAGGGAGGATTAAGGCGTTGAAAACACAAAATCGCTCTTAAAACAAAAGGCACAGAGAACATTACAAACAAACATAGTCACATTGTCTATAATCACACAACATCCGACTAGCGTCCGGCCCCCACACTTAGAAGCTGGGATAGCCGACTGATAGTGATATCTAGCCATGGTCACATCAAAATTGTGATTTTAGGCCAATTTTCAATTAACTTTTTTGAAAATGTTACTTGATAAACTATTTATTATTTTTGCATTTTATTAAAGAATTAATAATGTTTAGTATAATTCACTAACAACTTTATTAAAAAATCGATGAAAAATTGCCGAAAAACGCCCTCTAAATGATTACACCAAAATTGTGATTTTAGGCTAATTTTCAATGAAATTTTTTGAAAAATTTACTTGAGAAACTATTTATTGTTTTTGCATTTTATTAAAGAATTAATAATGTTTAGTATAATTCACTAAAAACTTTATCAAAAAATCGCTGAAACTCTCTCAAAATCATCACACCAAAATTGTGATTTTAGCCCAATTTTCAATGAACTTTTTTGAAAAATTTACTTGATAAACTACTTACGATTTTTGCATTTTATTAAAGAATAAATATTGTTTAATAATATTCACTAACAACTTTGTTAAAAAATCCACGAAAAATTGCTGAAAAACGCTCTCAAAATTATCACACCAAAATTGTGATTTTTTCCCAATTTTCAATGAACTTTTTTGAAAAATTTACTTGATAAACTATTTATTATTTTTGCATTTTATTAAAGAATAAATATTGTTTAATAATATTCACTAACAACTTTCTTAAAAAATCTACGAAACATTGCTGAAAAACGCTCTCAAAATCATCACACCAAAATTGCGATTTTTGCCCAATTTTCAATAAATTGTTTGAAAGTTCCTACTGTATCAATTATAACAATTTTTATCGGTATTGGTGGGCCCGACGCTAGCCGGACGCAAGGTGGGGCCGCTGCGGGTTCGATTGCGGTCCACAAATAACACTAATACTGTAAGATTTATTAATGAAATTCTACCATTTCCACCATAAGGTTTTTTTTATTTTAATTGGGTCTAAACTGGTTTTTATTATATTTTTAAGTTTTTAAATAAGATTTTCTTCAATTTTTTTTAAGTTTTTTTCCCGAATTCCGGATTAAGAAATTTTAAATTTTAATTCCGAGTTTCAAAAATCTACTTTTCATTTAAAAAAAATTATATATATATATATATATATATATAATCAATCCGGATTCCGCGTTCCGGATTCCGTCCATTTTTCGATTTTTAATTCCGGATTCCGACATTCCAATTCTCTTTCCGAGTAAACGCACGCCAACTGAAAAGAGCGATTTATCTATATCTTTTTCTTTCTTTCACATGTCCTGTTTTCACGAATTCATTTGGCGTGTAGAACGCAATGTTCCAATAACCATGAAGTAACATTATAAATGTTTTAAACTATAAATATTGTCCTTTTCAGAGATCGGTGCCTACTGGAAGCGAATAAAAGAAGAGAAAATGATATGGCCACAAAAAACGTTTTTCTCAATTCCTCTTAAATATGTGCTGCCCATAATTTAGTAAAAAGAATGACCGTCTAAAAAGAGAGGCCGTCCAAATGAGAACCTCATTCCATCCTAATTTTCTTCCCCTTCCATTAGGCACCGATCTCTGAAAAGGGCAATAAATGAAAATAATATTTATCAGGAATGTTCAAGCTGTTCAATCTCAAGAAGCATGAGAAGAAAGTATGATTTGAATTTTGATGTTTAAAATAACTTTTCTTGCTGATTGGACGATAACTTCTAATAAAACGAGCTGAAATCTAATATTTCGTGAATTTTTAAATATTTTTAGAGAGCGCCGATAGACAATATTTGTGTAGAGTACACGTGAAAGTTGTAAGACAAGAATAAATATCGAAAAATTAACATTTTCACTTGGAGTGTCTAATTTTCGTACATAATGGTAGCCATTAACTGCTCAATCGTACCAGTATAGAGCAAAACAAGTGTATAAACTTTCGGGCGATACTGCACTTAAAGTACTTTTCAAAAAATCGATGCTGAATGGAAGAGAAAACATGATAGACTCGTTTTACCGGCCACTCTTTTGAATCTCATCAATGTTTGTTGTCTCAAAAACATGGATAACAATCAGGGTTGCATGGAAATGCAATTTTTTCAAACGGAAAATGGAAGATTCCGTGCAACCCTGATAACGATCTTTAGAAAGTTACAATAACTATTTCCTGCCAACTGAAATCTTAAAAACGGCTGCTCATAGATACTAAGACCGAAGTCAAAGCACACACCGCAAAGCGTCCACAAGACAGCATCGTCACTAGCCCGCCAGCCATCCACGAGGGACAACTAGCAAACAGAACGACGCCGAGCAAGGGTCAATCGATCCGACCACTGGAGCCAATCCTTTTCCCGAAGTTACGGATCTAGTTTGCCGACTTCCCCTACCTACATTATTCTATCGACTAGAGGCTTTTCACCTTGGAGACCTAATGCGGATATCGATACAATTGTGTACAGATTGATAGCTTCTCTTGGCATTTAAAGGGCCGTTCGACGAGCACGAGACACCACAGAACAACGTCCCCATCACTGGCTGAACCAAAACAGGGATTCCGTTCCTCCTTAACTAGAGAAGAAAACTCTAGCTCGGTCGTCGAGCGACTAGCCAAGACCAAATGCGTTGCCGCGCTAGTAAACCAAAGTTCACAATCTCTGCATATGGCCTAGAATTTAGTAAAGATTTGAATGTTCCCTGGTAGTTTAATTAAAACCTAATAAACTTACTTAAAATGTGGATGGTAATGGTATGGTAATAGAATGAGCTCAGTAAGCATGCTCAAATATAACTTTTCAGAAAGATACTGATATTTTAGATAGTTTAAGACATGCTTAATTAAATATTAGTAAAAACTATTTTGTTATAAAAGCGTAAAAATTTCCACACACGTTTAAAAACGCTATTACGATATGGCATGCACGGAAAATTTCCATTTTCATTTGTGCGTGCTATTTAAAACAAAAAAAAACCAACTAATACAAAGTGACGTACAAAAACACATAACTACTATCCACCTAAAAACAATAATTAAATAAACTTGAATATTATTCTAGACAACACACTCAATTCCACCGAGACAAACACGAACCAGCCAATAATCAGAATCAAGTCTATCGATACAAGTTCATCGAAACGTGCTCTTCTGTCTGCTGTGCGTAAATGAGCATGACTCACAACAACAAGCCATTTTCAGAGATCATATCCAATTTTATTAAAATCAGTATCATTGAGTGCAAAGTATATAATTTGTGCAGAATTGTGCACGCACGATTTTTATTGTTATCTATGCAAATCAGAGGGGGGGGGAAGATTTGTGTGAATGATTCATAATAATTATAACATTTTAAGCTGATTATTTTAAGGGTTTAATAGATATTCGTCTAAATGAACGTTGAAAGTCAGCACGCCAACTGCTATCATAATAAGTTCCGCTAAAATAAAGCTGCTATACTCTAAATTTTCGAAAAAGCTATTCATAAATTTAGATAGTTTAATGAAACAGACGGGAAATTTTAAAGACACGCTCACTCCAATGCCATGAAGCCGCATTGCAAAAAAAGTTCGTACCAATTGAAAAAACCCTACCTCCTATTTTATTATTATTATTTGATGATGATTTATCGAGAACGAATTGATCAATGTTTACGAAACTGGTACCAAACAATTCGTCATTTTCTGATCTGTTTATTAAAATGACTTAAAATAGTATAAACAATTCTTGAACGAGAGATAAGGATTTTTTTTAATGTTCATTAAAAGATTTCAAAGAACTATTGTATATCTAGCTGACAAAAGTTTTGTCACAAATGCTTTTTCGGGTTTAACTTTTTTGTGACTTGACCAAATTGGCTGATTTTTTGATATGATAGATTCATATGGTTGTAGATTATTTTACAAATTCCCGCTTGTGATTACGATGATCCGTTTTACAGTGACAAGCGTTTATCGTAAAACGCGTAGCTCAAAGATATTACGCACTTTTCTTGCACTGCATTTTTTAATAATTTTTAAAGTTAAATTATATTTTTTCATAATTTATTGAAAATAGCAGTAATTGGCAACATTTTAGAGATGATTCCACGTAAAGAAACTCCAATTGCCACCCGGCAAGCTGTTATCAATATGAGGGAAAACGGAATGCGTGGTACCGAAATTGCCATGGTAATTTAAACCAAATTTTGCTACTATAACATTTTAAACACTGATTCACATAAAATATCAAAAAATCAGCCAATTTGGTCAAGTCACAAAAAAGTTAAACCCGAAAAAAACATTTGTGACAAAACTTTTGTCAGCTAGTGTATATATATATATATATTAAAGATATAACCTTTAAAGTAACATTTCGGTTAAAAAACAATAAATAAATAAAATATTGAAAAAATAATAAAATAAGAGGTAGTGTTTTTTCACTTGGTGCGAAGTCTTTTGCAACGAGGCGCGGTTTCGTGGCATTGGAGTGCACGCTTAAATATTCGAAAAATCATTATTTCCAATAGGCGTGAAGCCAGCAAAAAAAAAATACGTGTAAATTTAGTGTAATTGACATTTCAATTTAATGGTTCAATATGCGGTAAAGCACACCAACTGCTATGATTATAAGTACAGCTAAAATTAAGCTGCTATAATCTAAATTTTCGAAAAGCTCTTCATAAATTTGGATAGTTCAATAAAAACCTTGCGACTTTTTGTAAAACATAGGTGAAACTTTTATGAAGCACTTAAATATTCGAAAAATAATTATTTCCAATAGGCGTAAAGTCATCAAAAAACCAGTGAAATTAAAATTCGAATGTAGGCCGTGAAAGTGCGGTCAGTGTACAAGCGCATCATTCAACATATTATTGCGGACCTTTAATTATACAAAACTTTTATTATAATTTGTAATTACAAGATAATGAATTAGAATAATGCGCATATATTTATATTCTGCTTTCACATTAATCGTGTAGTAATATTTATTTATTTATAAATATAAATTATAGGAAACATTGTTTTCATTAAAAAACTGTTACGGAAAGCGGCATGGGAAACCAAGATCAAGCATAATTTTTGATCCGGTATTACTCAAGTTCCATTAATATTTTTTTCTGAAATTCAATAACGGGAATTTTATTAAGAAAAT
Source organism: Caenorhabditis plicata (assembly GCA_963931815.1). Classification (NCBI taxonomy): domain Eukaryota; kingdom Metazoa; phylum Nematoda; class Chromadorea; order Rhabditida; family Rhabditidae; genus Caenorhabditis; species Caenorhabditis plicata. The sequence goes on along the minus strand of OZ007492.1, from coordinate 8,794,841 downwards.
TTAAAAAAAAATCTATCGTCTGCAATAGAGTGTTGGATTATGCACTTATACACCGGACGCACTTTCACGGCCTACATTCGAATTTTAATTTCACTCGCAAAAAACGTTTAAATTTAGTGAAATTGACATTTCGATTTAATGGTTCAATTCTAGATATGCGGTAAAGTAGCCCTATTATTGGTTTGAGGTTCAAGTTCGTAGAGTTTTTATATTATCTTTTGTTTCACAACAATTTTCTTGTGGTTTGGCAATATTTATCTGATAGCGCTTTTTCTGCTCTACAAAACTGTGTTTTTAGTTTGTTTTGAAATTTTAAATTTCCATCATTTTTCAGGCTTAGAAATGAGCTATACGGGAGGCAAAAATCAGCATTTTCGACATCTTCGCTTTTAATCGAAAGCAAAACGCAGGGAAATATACAGTGTGTATGGAGAAGGCATCTTAAACGTGTCCACTGCACACAAATGGCCCGCAAAGTTCAAAAATGGCGACTTTAATCTTGAAGAAAGACACGCCTCGAAGCGGACGACCTGCGTTTGGTGGAACTGGGAGCGCAAGACGCACTTGGAAATGCTCGAAAGAAACGCCAAAGTCAACAAGGAGCCCAGCTGTGCCGCGTAAATAAAGCTATTTGACTGAAAAGACCCCCATCGACAAGGCCAAGTCATCTTAACGCCAGGTTGCATGTCGCAAAAGCCGTCAAAATAAACCAAACATAAAACAATTTTAAATAAAAATCGATAGGATTGAATAAAAAACATTTTTTAATATTATTTTCTTACAAAATCACACCATCATTCATTCTGTTCAATTGCAGCTTTATCTTATCATCTTCACCGGCACTTGTTATAAGATTGTTTTATCTATCAAATATCATGTTTATTAAAAAAAAATGTTTTTAAAAAATACCCGGCGCGATTCACAACTTTTATTCAAAGAAAAGCCAGAGCACGCCAATTGAAATGATAAAAACGGATTCTCTGTTATGATGCAAGGAGCTTTAATTTGAGAGCCTTTTTATGCACACCAAATTGAATGGTGCTCATTTTGCAAATTTCGGTAAGAAGCGCATGTTTTTTGATAGTTTAAGACGGGCTAGTATCAATAACCTGACAAATTATATGAAAAAAATACGTGTAAATTAGTAATACACGTTTAATTATTGACAAAATATTTGGCGTGTTTTATGATATAAAAACAGTTTTATACAAATTAAGTAACTTTGTCTCAACGAAAGTCAGAAATATTCCACACCAATTTGAGCAATAAAAATGGGACCACATAAGGTCCTTGTAAAATAAAATTTTGTAAAGATTTGAAGGTGACTAGATAGTTTAAGGAAATCAATTCTAAAAGTGTGAAAATGGGGTTTTAATTTTCACTTGGAAATTAATGAGGAGCGTTTAAAATTTCAATTTCGATTTGGTGTGATATTCCCTTGTATCTTCAATATATACAAGGATTGCACGGAAATCGATTTTTTTTCAAACGGAAGACGGAAGATGGAAGAGGGAAGAAGGATTTACGCGCAGAAGATTACACTACTGGGAATGGAATGAAGATTTTTGCTGCTAGTAGAGCATGTATCTATTATTTGCCTTCGCATGCACACATTCCACACGATTTTAACGGAAGGAAGAATACCAGAAGATTGGAAAATTGCCTAAGGATGGTCTAGTAGATCCTCGACAGTATGCATTCTGCTCGACAACTCATGAAGATATCTGTGTTAATGGAAAGTTTTTGAAACAATTCAAATCAGCTGACGACGTGGTGCTAATCAGAAGTTCGTTAGAAGAAATAAGCCGACATCTAAATCAACTGCGAAGAAAAGGCTAGAAATCACCCCAACAAAGACGATGATCGTGCACAACGACAATGCTACGAAGGACTCCATATTTTTTTTATTAAATTTTTTTCTAATTTTTTTCTATCCAGGACCCAGGGGGGCTCGAACACTATTTGCCCATTTTAACTTTTTTCGAAGTCTCCTGGGGACCGGGATAGAGAAAACTTTAAAAAATAAATATCATCATCATTTTCTTGGCGTGCTTATGTATTGTTAAATATCCATAATTCACTAAAAATGATTATAAAAAATTTCAAGATAACTGCGTATCTTGCAAAAACTTGGAAAGTCTGGAACTTGCGGACGACGTAGTCCTACACATACTAAGAGATGGAATCCAATATACAGGAACTCGTTGTAAATCCACAGGACTTGAAATAAATCCTACGAAATCAGTCATTCTGAACAATGCATTTCAGTCGACGGAACCAGTTGCACGCCGAAAGAGGGGGTGAAATACCTTGGAAGCTGTATCTTAATGGGCTGTATCAGAAACATTGCTCTACGCTGCCGAAACGTGGCCACTATTCGCGGATCAAACGAGACGGGGCGATGGATGCAATTACTTTCCACGCCAACTGCGACACAATCGATGTGGAAGGAGTTGATGAAATGGTCTGGACATGTTGCCCGGATGCTGAAGATTAACGGAATCCGAGGGGGTGGACAAGAGCGAAGGGAAGACCGAAAGCGCGCTGGTCAGATCAAGTCAAAGACATGGTTGCACGCTTCACTCACCATTGCTCAACTACGCGGACCCTAAGAAGAAGAAGAATTGGAATCGTTGAAGGAAAAACGAATTGGTCTGCGTTGGCAAGGAAGAGCCGTGCGGACCGCTAGAGAATGAGTCGGGTTCCAAAGTATCTAAAGTAAGTAAGTAAGGAAATCAATTTTGAAATTTAAAAAAAAAACATTTACGGTATGCCTCAAGTGTTTTAACTTATTTGTATACAATAAACCTGTTTCTTCTCTCTTAGCCTTCTTCTGAATACTTAAAATCGTTATCCTGTTCGCGTGGAACGCGTTCGGATTGACCAGTGTAAGAAAACATTAAAATTATTATTTCGAAAATGTATTAATTTCTTATGAAACAAGTATCGAACCATTCTGCCGTTTATTCTCTTTCTATTCAATTTACTTAAAGTATAAACAATTTTTTGAGATATTTTTCAAGGTCTAACAAAAAGCAAAGCGTATAAAGAAAACTATTTCAGTTAAAAAAAAATAATTAATAAATAAAATATTTTACAAAATAATAAATTAAACGGTTGTGTTTGTAATTGGTGCAAAGTGTTTTGCAATGCAGCATGATTTCGTAGAATAAAAACCAATTAATCTTGTCTTAAAATATCTGCACACCAAATGAACATAGCTACTTTTTCGACGCTTTTTCTAAGGTTTACGTGAAATCAACAAACTATTTTTTTCATTTTATTTTGTCTTGTTTGTCTTAAACTATATCAAAATCAATTTTTATTCTCTAAATCATAGATTAAAGAGGCTTTAATAATCTTGCATTTTTACAGTTGAATTTGGCATGTATCTTTAATCATTAATTTCTTAAAAGAATATTATCCTGGAGAGCCTTTCTTTATTATCCTGGAGGCATGGAGACCTTATCCTGGAGACATTGAGACCTACTCCTATCCTGGAGACATGGAGACCTTCTCCTATCCTGGAGGCATGGAGACCTTCTCCTATCCTGGAGACCTTATCCTGGAGACATGGAGACCTTCTCCTATCCTGGAGACCTTCACCTATCCTGGAGATCTTATCCACGCCAAATGGAAATAATTATTTTGCGATTTTCAAACGTGTATCGAAATTTTTCCGTTCGTATAACAAAACGTTTTTCACGACAAATTAACGAGGTTTTCCTTAAACTATTTAAAAATTTCAAGAACTTCCTAAAAAGTTAGATTGGAGCATGTTTATGGGGCTCATTATTTTACTATACAAGTTGGGGTGCCTTATCCTATCCTGGAGACCTTATCCTGGAGACATGGAGACCTTATCCTATCCTGGAGAACTTATCCTGGAGACATGGAGACCTTCTCCTATCCTGAAGACCTTATCCTATCCTGGAGACCTTATCCTGGAGACATGGAGACCTTCTCCTATCCTGGAGACCTTATCCTATCCTGGAGACCTTATCCTGGAGACATGGAGACCTTCTCCTATCCTGGAGACCTTATCATGGAGATATTATCCTGGAGACCCGTTTTTCAGCTTAACCAATATAAACCGAAAAAAATCAATTTATCTCAAAAAAATAGTCTAAAGTGCAACTTATCAATCAGCGACATTTTGTCTCAATTCAATTGCCACCAACACATTCGCTCATTTTACCTACCATTTGATAAATTACAACACCACCTGACCCCAAATACTATTTATCATTTAAAAGACGCAAAAATGGGATAGATAGTTAGAGAAAGAGAATAAATCCATTCGTTTAAATGAATCACTAATCAACCATGCTCCTCACATAATCAATACACGACGTAGTAGTAGTAGAAGTAGTAGTAATCGTCATAATATTCAACCAACAACAACAAAGTGCAACCGCTCTGATGTGAAATCAATTGTCGCGTCAATGTTTTCCATTCGCATTCATTGCGTTCAGTTTTCTATCGAATGCACATACACAGGACATTTGTACTTTAGCACTATTACACAGGCACTCTTTCTCTTTCGTTTGCCGCTGAAAATCGTCCTTTCTATCACATGACCAACAGCTGAAATTGAATCGACCAAAAAAAACTGGGGTGGGTGAAAAAAAACAGTGGGGGAGTTTATTATTTTTTTTTTGGAAATCAATATCGCTCATTTTTAAAAAAGAAAACAAACAAATTGTTCAGACTATATCATCTCATTAATAACCATTTTCTCAAGTACATGCTGCTGAGCCACGGAAAAACAAGGGAAACTCATTTTACTCACGTAGTTGACTCATAAACTTCTTATAATTACCCAAAAAAAATTGAGAGCACGCGTGAAATCACAATTGATATTCGATTTCACGCGTCATTTGAGTGGTTAATATTTAATGAGTACTGAAACGGAAAAATTATCGTATTGAGGAGTAATCAAAGCTGAGCCGAGTAAAAAAGAGTTCAAGTTTAAACTCTGACGGTGCTATAATGATTACGACACAGTTGGAATAGCGGGTCGAATAAAGAAGGGAGGTGGGGGCATCCTTGAAATTCAATACAAAATTAGATACAGCGAACATAAGAGGTTAGATTTTTTCTGGCAAAATGACACGACCCGGGATCATCACTTCAGCAATTGACGAATTTGGCGTTTTATTTTAATAAAAGTGTATTATTTCAGCTTGATGATACGTAAAATGTTTTTAAGGAAGCAATTAAAAATCAAAATTCGCGTTTTTTGGTTATTGCGAAAAATAAAATGCGAAAGTTCAAAATCTTGTCCTAATATCACGACCAATCATTTAATTTGAATATTAGTTATTCTCATCTAATCATCAATCTAATTTACATTTTTGAATGTGGTGTGATGGCCGAGTGGTAGTGATGTGGACTCTGCACTTTGCGCATGACGGTGGCGTGACTGTGTTTTGCACGAAAAGTGCTCCTGTTAGGACGCGAGGTGCTTTTTGCATGAGAACAGACTCATTCTGTTATATAGCGTAAACACGTCATCAATCTTTGTTAAAATTTGATGTTGTTTTTTGGAGTGAGGATGCTTCGTGTAATTTTGATGAAACTTTGGTTATTTTTTCGGTTTGAATTGAATGTCCTGGCGGCAGTTTTGCACGTGTTTTGATAACAATTTCGTGCAAAACACAGTCACGCCACCGTCAAGCGCAAAGTGCAGAGGAGTCCGAATTGAATCTAAAGAAGTTCTAGCCTCGGCAGCGTTTATCAGTTGTTCGCGTTTTGGAATTTTTTCTAATTCTTTTCGTCATTAAAAATTTAAGCTTTAAATTAAGCTCTTAAAATCTATTACCATTACTTATGTTATTGAGTTATCGTAATTGATAAATAAAGTTATTTTCACCATTTTATCCTATTCAATTTAAAAGTAATACAATTAATAATCCGCATATATGCACAAAGTACGCAGATAACATCTAATGCATTTTATTTTACGAAATAACCAAAAAACGCAAAGTTTGATTTTTAATTGCTTCCGTTTTAATACAAGTATTCTAGAAAAAATAAAGAGAATTTAATTATAATGAAAAATAATTTTTTTCTTCGCAACATATATAGCCTATTTCAAAATAGTTGACGACGCAATCACGCTGCAAATACGGCATACTAATTCAAATTCATTTTCAAAACGATTATTTTATTCCATGTAAGCAATAAAAACTAAAAAAATGTCACAGAAATAAAATAAAATAATCGTTTTGAAAATGAATTTGAATTAGTATGCCGCATTTGCAGCGTGATTGCGTCGTCAACTATTTTGAAATAGGCTATATTTCAAGATGCAAATTTTTGACCTTACGAAAAAAAATCTATATATATATATACTTAATCGGAAAAAATTCTCTATAAAATAATGTTACGAACTTTCCTCAGAAAACATTCAACACTCCACTGCCAATAAACCGCGCCTCATTGCAAAAGACTTCGCACCAATTGCAAACACTTCCTTTTAATTTTATTTTCAATATTTTATTTATCAGTTAACGTTTCATTCTGCAGAAAACCCGATGAATTTTTTAAAGTATCTTGTAAATATTGAAAATAAAAATAATAAATTAAAAGGCAGTGTTCGTGCAATTGGTGCGAAGTCTTTTGCAATGCGGCGCGGTTTCGTGGCAGTGGAGTGCAGTAGCATTTTTTTGTGTGGACCCCGAATTTGTGGGCCATGAATCAAGTACATGTACATCCGGAAGAAGAAGATTGGGAATGCTCCAGAAGAAAACGACGTGGTCTACTTTGGCGAGATGCAGTCATTCGAGATGGAGGGAGATAGTTCGCAACCGCTTAGGCGGTTGATTCGAACTCCAAAGTATCCAAGGTAGGGTAAGTGTATATCATTCGGGTAAACTTATAATGCTAATTTAAATATTTGATAATGATCATTTTCATTTGGCTTGTGTGTATTTAATTTCTCAAAAATTATATATTTATATTATTTATTGTACTTTCCAAAGATCGGTGAATAATGGAAGAGGAAAAAAAGAATAAAAAAAATGATAGTTTTGTTTGAACGGCCACACGGTCACAAAGAACTTCCGTCTAGTTCTCTTCAATGTGTGTTGTCTAGATAATACACATTTCTGAGATACAAAAGAGTGGCCGTCCAAACGAGACCATTCTTATTTTCTTATTATTTTTCTCTTGCATCACTGATCTCTGAAAAGGACAATAATTCTCGAAAAAAATGGTTTTCATACATCGCGACGCAAAAATAAGCATAATCCAAAGTGCAGAGTTCAAATATCATTTAAATAACAATACTATTTCACACAAAATAAAAATGAGCATTGTACATTAATCCTAGACCCGTCTTATTATTTTCCACGTGCAAATTAGGAACAACAAGCAACTCCCACCAATATAAATTATGATTTTAAATCTAAAATTGTCATTTCCTACTTCTTGCTCTCTTCGAATCAATTATAATTGGTTATTCTTTTTGCATTAATTAACGCTGTCAAGGCTATAGTACAATCAATTTGATTATCAGCGCTAACAAATTGCAGTCAATTTCAATTTTTAATTGCACACATTTTCAGCTGTTCTATCCAATGATAACGAACAAAAAATAACACTCATTCACATAAAAATACCATATTGCGTGTGTAAACAAATAATGTTGTCTGAATAAACAATCTTTGGCTTTTTTCCATCAAGCCCCCACTCCAGTTTGTATACTTTTTCTTTCTTCTAATAATACACGGGACTAGAGGTATCAAAACAACTATAAAACCAAATGTATCGGTTAATATTAGAGCTTGGAAAATGTATGGGAAATGGTTTCTAGTTTAAAAATTTAAGATCACACACCGTATGCAAGAATGAATTTCTTTGTTAAACGATGATGGAAAATAATTGATAAACTACTTTTATAAGAAAATTTAAATAAGATATAATATTTGAATACAAAAATGATTGAAAAATCTATTAAATTTACTAGAAAAGCTAATTTATCAATGATTTTCCGTCACCGTTTAACAGAGAAACTCAATTACGTGCCACCCGTCCGCAAAGGTCGATATTATTTTTTTTATTTGCACTACGTGTGCTAGACACGTGAATATAATAGAATGTACATATACAATTGACCCATAAATTAAAACAAAAAAAAAGATAACTAATATGCCATAATTGCATATAAACATATTGTCCTTTTCAGAGATCGGTGCCTAATGGAAGAGCAATAAAATTAGGATGGAATGAGGTTCTCGTTTGGACGGCCATTCTTTTTTACGAAATTATGGGCAGCGCACATTGCATAGACGAAAAAGTTGTTTGCGGCCGCATGATTTTCTCTTCTTTTATTGCTCTTCCATTAGGCACCGATCTCCGAAAAGGACAATAAAGCGTCTAAATAAGGCTAACAGTTATGTTTCTCTATTTGATAAATTGAATTAATTAGGGGAAACTTCAAGACTCCTCAGAATGAAGCTTTCTTTTCAAATTCTCCGTCAAACTCTTACACTTTTGAGACAATAATTAATTGTATTTATTATATTATACGTCAATAATCTATATATATTGTCGTGGTGTAGGTTAATGAAAAATCAGAGTTAAAGGAGCATTCCGAATAATAAAATGGTCTCGCTTGGACAGGTGTAGATTTAATGTGCAATTTGATCCTAAATATAATAACTTATACAAAAAATTTTATTACAATAATTATTATGTTGATTTAACAACCAATTTAGTAAGAGAAAAAATCGAAATAATAAACAAATTGCAAATTAAATCTACACCTGTCCAAGCGAGACCATTTTATTATTCGGAATGCTCCTTTAACCCCGATTTTTCATTAACCTACACCACGACAATATATATATATATATATATATAAATCAAATCAGTAAATTTGTTAAATCAGATCTCCATTTTACTTTGGAAAATTTCATGAAACAATTTAAGATTGTCTTTATCTGGATAATAATCTCTAATTGAATAACTTGGAACAAAAAAACAAGACAAACTATAATCGAATTATAACAATTTTCCGAACACAAATAAGAAAATTAAATTAAAATATTATTTGTCCTTTATGTACTAAAACTGAAAGTTTGATTTTTACTACAAATTCCATGTATCAATCAGAACATAGAAAGTTCCAGGGAAGTCGCTTTGATTTTCAGAGCTCATTTTACTGTACTCTAACACACGCCAAATGAATTCTTAAAAGTAGACCTTCAAAGGAGCCGCTTCAAGACAAAATTTCGTAAAAATTAAAAGTTCCAGAGATATTTTATGGAAATCCTGTAAAATTAATGCAAAAATTAGTTGTTAAATTTTAAGTAGAAGTCAATATATATGCTTTTGAATATTTTAAAATCGTCTTGTTCATTTGGCGTGGTTAGCTAATCTAATATTTTAGATTAATTTAATGATTTTATAAAGAAAAGACATTTTAAACTTCTTCATATTCACGCAGTAAATTCGAAACAAAACCATGGACTAAACAAGGCCACGACACAATCCACAATAATTTGGTGTTTTTACAGAATAACTCAATTTGAGCACATTTTCTGAGCTTCATTTTAAACAATTCATTTAGTGTGATTGAGTAAATATAAAAAATTGTTTGGAAATTATAAAAAAAAGAGTGCAAACAAAGCTAGAAGTCAAAAACAACCAATCGAAACCCATAATGCACTTTTTAACTAAATAAACCCTTGATAAAATTAAAAGACAAAGATTCTATATGATCAAAATATTAAAAACATAAAAACTATACAACACATAAAAAAGGTTTAAATAATGCGAATCCAAAAAAGCGATTATTAAAAAAACACACAACAATTAACAGATGACATCACTAACAAAAACTATTCAAATCCTCTTAATCTTCACACCGAATAGATTACGGCAGTATTGCCAGACCCTAATAGGCTAATTTTGTTCGCACAAATCAACCCTAATAACAATAGCAATGATCACTGCCCGAAGTATTCTAAACTCTCAAACAGCACGCGATTCTTCAAACAACAAGTGCGCCGAGAATCAAAAGTGCACTAATAGTGTAAGGTTCATTCGCCCATTTTTCAGCCGCGTCTCTAAATATAAATTTCAGATAATAATAACAGTAGAGATCAATCAATTAATGCTCTTTCTTTGAGGAGCAGAAAAATCAGATCATTTAATTCAAGGGAACAAACCAATTATTGTTGGACATCTATAGATATCAAGGGAAAATGACGATTTTACAATAATGATACGAGGTTTATTAAAATCCACGTGTAACATTAAGTTTAATTTAATCGTCAATATAACAGGCTTCTCTTAAAATCGCTCAAATTGGAGAGAGTTAGTCCGCTTCTCACTGCGAGAATGATTCGGACTACAAAGTATCCAAAGTAAAGTAAGTATCTTATAATATCTCCTGTGCTTTAAATTTTACCGATCTATTAGGTTTAGAGTTTTCTGGGCGCCAGTTTTTCTACTATTTCATTTGGAGCGGTTGTAACTTTTACATTAACTGTGGCACAGGACAAAGCGTGTCCAAAACCCATTTGGATGAGGAGCCAAGAAGGATATTACAAGTATACAGCTAATAATATCAAGCCATCCTTGGGCCAGGCTGAAATGGATTTTACATCTATGTGCTCTCTTAGAAATACAAGCTATGGGCGTCTACTGAATTCGACAAAAATGGAAGTTTGTCTAACCGCGGTAATTCAAAATGTTTGTTGGAGCGCATTAACATTTGGCAGTAAATAAATACACTTTAGGAAAAATGACACGATCCTGGATCCTGGATAGCACAGCATACTGACGCTTTTGTCCGTCAATTGACGTATTTGGCGTTATATTTTTATAAAATTGTATTATTTCAGCTTGTAAGCACACCAGGACAATAACATTGAACACATTTCCTGAGAAAAAAAGTTGGCTATTTGCCAATAGAGGGGTTGGGACGAGAAAATGTTGACCACTAAAAGTTCGTCGTTGATTTATCTCCTTTTTGAAGCTTTGTTATTCTGATTATAATTAAGATAAGTTAATTATTTGTATATGAAACATCTGGGAAAAATAATCTGACTGTATTAAAATAGTTTTAAAACAAATAATAGTCATTTTTAATGTTTTTGTCTTCATTGAAGTTTTTAGTTTAATTTGAATATACTTCAAAAGTGGTAATTCGAGCGACAACTCAAATGTCATCTTATAGAGGATTTAATGCTGATTCAGGTGAAGTTCATCTTAAATTAAAACAAAAGCCCAATAATTTGTTATAATCAAATTATTGAAATAGCAAAAAATAAAAATATTTTTGTAACAAATACGTTCAGATAATTATTTTGATACTTTTGCACGTTGATTGAAAACAATGTTAAAATGTTCGATCCAGAAATGACCAAAGTACGAATATTTTCGCTGAATGATTTTTTATTTCAAGGTAGTTGATCCAATTATGTATTAATGAGCAAATTTCAATGTATAATTTGGCACTGTTAACAATGATTTTTACAAAATTTTTTGACGGATTCATTCTGGATACGTAATAATTTAATGCATGATCCTTTTGGATTTTTAAATTATCTAGGTTTTTAACTGTTTTCCAATGTAATTAAATTATTGAAGAAAATCAGTTCTTAAAGAAAACTGTATCGATGAATATTTTTGGTATTTGGATATGTTATAGAGCAAATTATGACGAATCGAATGGTGTATAGCTTCTTTCTGTAGTAATAAAAGTTTTCGAGATATTCCTGTTTTTATAAGACGCATATATTGCTCCTCTATGCGCCATATATACGTTCAAATATTCTTAAAATGCCATATCTGACAAGGACTATATTTCTGGTATAGCTTCTATTCGAAAACAAAAAAGGAAATCACAAATTAAAGTAATTTTGAGCGATTAGGGCCTAAAAAGTATGTTTTATTAATACAGGAATATCTCGAAAACTTTTATTACTACACACACAATCTATACATCATTCGATTCGTCATAATTTTCTCTATAACATATTCATTCCAATACGAAAAATATTCATCGATACAGTTTTCTTTAAGATCATCTTTTCTTCAACAACTTAATTACATCAAAAAACAGTTAAAACCCTGGATAATTTTAAAATTCAAATGGATCATGCATTAAATAATTATGTTTCCAGAATGAATCCGTCCAAAAATTTTATCAAAAAAACAGTTAAAAACCATATTACTTAAAAATTGTGTTAAATAAAAAATTAAAAGGTAGTGTTGGCAATTGGCGCGGTGTCTTAGCAGTGGAGTGTCATGGCATTTGATTTAGTTTGTTTCGAATCGTTTAGAATAATTGATTAATTATTTTTTGTATTGTTTTAGGCTCTACAAACTGTAAAAGCACAAAAAACATCATATTTTAAAGGATCAAAATTTAATGAAAAAAGGAAAATGAATAGTGCACTCAAACGAATATTTTGAATTTCGCGGTTAGACAAACTTCGATTTTTGCTCGAATTAAGTAGACGTTTATTGTGTATAGGCAATTTCTGAGTCATTAAGAAATAAAAACTATTATAACAAATAATTTTTGATAATTGCAGTTTTTCTACTTTACTTAAAACATACACAGAAATGAACACGTTTCAATTTAAAACAAACTTTTACTTAAGCACGTATCAAATTATAGAAGAAACCGTATTTCTTACTGAAGAATTACATTAGAGAACCCTTTCCCACGAATCTGGTGTGTTATAAAAATGATAAAAATTCGATAATATTATAGGGTAAATGATGCGTTTTCGATATTAAGTAGAATCACATTTATCTCATTTAATTTCCACATTGACAATAAAATACCTTTGAAACAATATTCAAACCCTTCGAATCCGATTGTGCACGTACAAGCATACAATTATTCCCCCTCTCCACTATTCCAAATGCAAACCTCGGATAACTATCAATCGTCCTCATCGGCGACGTGAAATAAACGTCGGAATTAATTGACACAAACTGTTGCGTGTATTGTGTGCTGCCGCCAAACGACTGCGATCGTCCCTTTTCATTCTGGTGCATTTCAAGATCAAAGAATGAATCGTCTTCTGAAAACCATTTCTTGGCAAAATGGGTGATAAACATGGTCTTGTCGAATTCAATCGAACACAACAATATATTTGTTCTATAATTTGGAAGCGAACCAAATAAGCGTGGGAAATCAAAGCACAAACAATTAGCAAAACTCTCTTACCATCGATCGAATCCGCCAACATTCTTAATTCGCCTTCGTAGTTGATTTAACTGAAATAATTGTAATCAGTCAAGATTTAAACGCAAATATTCAAATCACGAAAATAGCAATTATTTAGGAAAAAATAATAAAACAAGGCTGTTCAAACGTAAATGAATCGCATCAAATTTGTTTATTATATTATTTCTGTTCTAAATTTGATTTTTATAAATTAAATAAATAAATATTGAAGCAAGGAAAAGAGGGACCTTCATAGATGGGCACAATTCAAGAAAGAACAATAATAGCAATTATACACTAGCTGACAAAAGTTTTGTGACAAATGTTTTTTCGAGTTTAAATTTTTTGTGACTTGACCAAATTGGCTGATTTTTTTATATTTTATGTGAATCAGTGTTTAAAATGTTATAGTAGCAAAATTTGGTTTAAATTACCATGGCAATTTCGGTACCACGCATTCCGTTTTCCCTCATATTGATAACAGTTTGCCGGGTGGCAATTGGAGTTTCTTTACGTGGAGTCATCTCTAAAATGTTGCCAATTACTGCTATTTTCAATAAATTATGAAAAAAATATAATTGAACTTTAAAAATTATTTAAAAATGCAGTGCAAGAAAAGTGCGTAATATCTTTGAGCTACGCGTTTTACGATAAACGCTTGTCACTGTAAAACGGATCATCGTAATCACAAGCGGGAATTTGTAAAATAATCTACAACCATATGAATCTATCATATCAAAAAATCAGCCAATTTGGTCAAGTCACAAAAAAGTTAAACCCGAAAAAACATTTGTGACAAAACTTTTGTCAGCTAGTGTAATTTGATTAAAAAGAAAATAAAATTGTCAGTTTCAGTGTGTCTTACAAATTAAATACTATCAATCATGTCAATTCAATAAGATAGTGCTAGGCTATTTCAGATCCTTAATAAACATACAAAAACTAGAGCGCATTATCTTTTTTTGAGGCCTTCCTAAAAACCGCGCCGCATTGCAAAGGACTTCGCAACAATTGCAAACTTTTTTCTGTTATTTATAGGGTTCCATAATGCATATAATTGTTTTGAACATTCAATCACACGCCTTGGACATTCTGTGGGTATTGTGGGTTATTTCTCTACCCTAGATACATCCTTCCACGAGCCCTTTAGTATATATCTTTTCGCGAGTACGATGTCTGTCCAGACATCTTTACTCTAAATTTATAAAATTCTTAAACAACGATCCAATAAAATATGATTTGAAACTTTAAAAAAAATTTACAGTTCCCTCTATAATCAAATAAATTATATAGGATGAATATTAAATAATATTAACAATATTTGGACATATATAATTATATTGTACTGTCCTTTTCAGAGATCGGTGCCTAATAGAAGAGGAAAACATTAGGATGGAATAAGGTTCTCGTTTCGCCGGCCACTCTTTTGTATCTCAGCAATGTGTTTTGTCTCAAACAAATGGATAACACACATTGAAGAGGTGCTTTGACCTTCCAAACGAGAATATCATTTTTCTAATTTTCTATTCCATTTGGCACCGATCTCTGAAACGTAAAATAAGAGCAATTTATTAATCTCTACTCACTACAGTGGCACGAAACTGCGCCGCATTGCAAGACTTCGCACCAATTGCACGAACTCAACCTTTCAATTTATTCTTTTTTATTTCAATATTTACAAGTCACTCATATTAACGATGAAGACTCTTATGATCCATTAATTGAGGTACTAAGAATTTATTTTCATTTATTCATCAGGATTTCTGCAGAATGAAACGTTAACTGATAAATAAAATATTGAAAATAAAAGTAATTATTTAAAAGGCAGTGTTTGCAATTGGTGCGAAGTCTTTTGCAATGCGGAGCGGTTTCTTGGCAGTGGAGTGTCTACGTATATGCTAAAAAAATTTTACGACAATATTGTATGCTTCTCTTAAATTATACCTGACACTTTAAACTTTTACAATATGATAGATTTAATGAAATGTTCTGAGCTCGACATATTACTAATTCATTTGGCGTGCTTACAATATTCAATTTAATTTGTTAAATTATCACTCACAAATTTCCAAAGTTAATTTATTTATATTATTCATTTCAGAGATCGATGCCTAATGGAAGAGCAAAAAATTAGGGGCGAAGAAAAGGTCTTGTTTAGGCAGCCACACGACCATTAAGGCCACCAAATCTCTTCCTCTTTTGTTTCTCATCAATTTCTGTTATCTATTTTTTGTTTATTATTTGATGACAAGAAATGAAAATGGATGAAATAAAAATATTGATGACAAACAAAAGAGGAAGAGACGTGATGGCCTTCGTGGCCGTTTGGCTGCCTAAACAAGACCTTTGCCCCGCCGCTAACATTTTCCTCTTCCATTAGGCATCGATCTCTGAAATGAATAATATTAATCAATTTCTTTATTTATCGCGTGAACTTGATATGAAATAATTATGAATATAACAATCCACAATTCAAGTTAAAATTACGATTGTTAAAAATTCAAATTAAAAAAGTTAAAACGGAGCTTCACATAGTAAATGAGCAACTATCTGCGACTTTAATTTAATCAACATATCTGAAACTATTAAAGAATCTAATATATTACTAAAAATTTGTAATGCTAGCCCATTTTCAAAGCTCTGAGTTTTATGACGTGAAGTCCATCAATTTCTATGAGTAAATTAATGAATAAAAATATTAAATAATAGAGTCACTGCAACGTTTCTTCCAATTATTACTTAACAAAATGAATCGTTTTTTTTTCCTACAACATTATCAAAATAAAAATATAGGTAATTATCGAAACATATGATATCATGAGAACAGAAGAGCACAGAACTAATCAGTTTCAAATTGAAATATTAAATTTCGAAACAAAACAACAAAAAACAATCAAAACAAGCTGATAATGGAAATAAAATATGCATTTCTTTCGAAATAACTACGTTAAAATATATTTTATCATTGCTAAATATTTTTTTAACAATTTCCAAATTTTAAATTCAGTCCAAGTTAAATTCACATAACGGGGTTGTGCGGAATTCGATTTTCCAACTTCCGTTTTTCGAGTTCGATTTTGGTTTGAAAAAATCAAATTCTGTGCAACCATGATAATCGATTTTATGACTTTCAAGCAGGTCTGACAAATTTTACGTATAAATTTTAAAATATTGTTCACGCCAGAATTATCATTCTCTGTTTCTCACATTGTCTTAAAAATGATTTTTCCTCGACTATCAAATTTCAAAATACTACCAGAGAATGGGAGTTTTCGAATTTTGAAATCCGGATTTCGGAATCAAAAACTAACCGGAATCCGGAATTCCACCCAATTCCGGTATATTCTTCTAAACATTCAAAAATTTTATGTTATTTCACAAAGAGATGACCGCAATTGGTAGAGGTAAGCTCAATTCTCACTCTAGTATTTCTAAAAAAAAATTATTTTGCATTGTGATCCGCGTAAAGTTCAACTAAAATTAGGGATGTTCCATTTCGTATTGTCGTGGTTCAGGTTAACGAAAAAGCAGGTTGGATGGAGCATTCCAAATAATAAAATGGTCTCGCTTGTGATCATGTCGATTTAATTTGCAATTTGTTTATTATTTTGCTTTTCTTTTTTATCACATTTTTGTTTTATATTGTTTTCTCTTAATAAATTGTTACATTAATAATAATTATAGCAACAAAATTTTATGTGTAATTTATTATATTGTCGTGGTGTAGGTTGATGAAAAATTAGGAATAAAGGAGCATACCGAAAAAAAAGATGGTCTCGCTTGGACAGGTGTAGATTTAATTTGCAACTTGTTTATTATTTCGCTTTTTTTTTCATCACCATTTTGTTTCATTTTGTTTTCTCTTACTAAATTGGTTGTTACATCAACATAATACATAATACAACACATAATAAATGCGAAATAATAAACAAATTGCAAATTAAATCTACACCAGCCCAAGCGAGACCATCTTTTTTTGGGGTATGCTCCTTTACCCCTAATTTTTCATCAACCTACACCACGACAATATTTAGGATCGATATTCAAAGAAAAACGAAATGATAATTAATTGAAAATTAAATGTCTCAAGCGAGACCATTTTACTATTCTGAATGCTCCTTTAAAGGATGTTATTAAATACATAAACACGCCAACTGGAATTTCAGATAAGGAAAAAAATTTAGCGTCTTTATAAGAAAATATTTTTCACGACAATTTAAATAAGCTTAAACTATTATCAAAATCTAAGAATATGAAAGGTTTGATTTGATCATTTTTGAATTATTTTCAATGGTCTCAAAGAGATAATGAAACAAATATTCAATTTATGTTAATAACTTCTCTGTTTTTCATTATATTTCTTCAAAATTTCTAGATCAAATCAGATTTTTATTTTTTATGAAAAGAAAATTTCAATTTTCAAATTCTAACTAGGGAATGGTCTGCATAGTGTTTGGAGTTACAGGATGTGACATATATCATTAGAAAGAGAAAAAAATCTACTTTCTAAATATAAAAAGAGTTTCTGCAACGACCACAGCTATCTCGAGAAAATTGCGTCTGAAAATTTACTACGAAAAGGGCACTGAAATCCCCGCGTCGCAGCCATTATGAAATTTATG
This sequence comes from Caenorhabditis plicata, assembly GCA_963931815.1. Classification (NCBI taxonomy): domain Eukaryota; kingdom Metazoa; phylum Nematoda; class Chromadorea; order Rhabditida; family Rhabditidae; genus Caenorhabditis; species Caenorhabditis plicata. The sequence goes on along the minus strand of OZ007492.1, from coordinate 8,777,021 downwards.
AAAAAAAAAATTTTTATTTTTTATGAAAAATTAGAGCCATACTCCATGTGAAAAACAAGATTTTTCGTCCAACTTTTTTTCCCGAAAAACGTTGAATATCACAGAATTCTAGTGTTTCTAATGCAGATATCACATGGACGATGTCTGAAACTTGCTCCACGACCTGTTACGATCGATCGAAAAAAAGCAAAAAAAAAACCGCCTACACTACGCTGCCATCGAAATCTTCCCCTCAACTTCGCGTATATGAAACTGATCTACTCGTGGCTGCGACGCGGGGATTTCAGTGAACTTTTCGTAGTAAATTTTCAGACGAAATTTTCTCGAGATAGCTGTGTCTGTTGCAGAAACTCTTTTTATATTTAGAAAGTAGATTTTTTTCTCTTTCTAATGATATATGTCACATCCTGTAACTCCAAACTCTATGCTGACCATTCCCTAGTTAGATTTTGATAATATCTAAAAAATATTAATAACTTTGCAAAAAGTTAAATTTGAGCACGTTTACAGAATTCATTTTTATTATCATACCAGTTGGCGTGCATGAAAAAGCGAAATGTGCTTCCGTCGGAAAATTAAATGCATTACTGCAAAAAAAACATCACGGATTATTACGCCCTCTAATTTTTTCGTCAAACTTCAATGGATTAATCAATCAGAATATAAGTGGATGCGTAGAATTCTTCCTAGAGAATCAGTTTTACGAAAAATCCATCGATATCTCAATGAATTAATCTTTTTTATTTTCTTATTATTTTTTTATTATATATTATATTTTCCGGACGTTATTAAATCTAGGAAAAGCGGAAATTGCTCCCGTCGGAAAATAAAATGCATTTCCGCAAAAAAACACGGATTATTACACCATTTAATTTTAAATTTCGATTTTTTTTCATTTTTATAAAAAAACTTTTAAAAAATCAAAGATCTCAAAAGATTCGAACCAACATAGATTTTTCGTGAATCAAATCCTCTACTATGCTACGCAGGAAGCAATTAAAAATCAAACTTTGCGTTTTTTGGTTATTGCGTAAAATTAAATCCATTAGTTGCAATCTGCGTACTTTGTGCATATATGCGGATTATTAATTGTATTACTTTTAAATGGAATATGATAAAATGGTAAAAATAACTTTATTAATCAATTAAAATAACTCTGCAACATAAGTAGTGGTTATAGATTTTAAGAGCTTAATTTAAAGCTAAAATTTTTAATCAAGAAAATGATTAGAAAAAATTAAAAATATGAATAACTTTTGAGCGCTGCCGAGGCTAGAACTTCCATAGATTCAATTCCGATTCCATATCACTACCACTAGGCCATCAAGCCACATTTGAATATGTAAATTAGATTCAAGATTATATGAGATCAATTAATATTCAAAGTAAATCATTGGTCGTGATTTTTGAACTTTCGCATTTTATTTTACGCAATAACCAAAAAACGCAAAGTTTGATTTTTAATTGCTTCCTGCTACGTATCCTCTCATGTTTCAATTAATTAATCCGTTGAAGTTTGAGGAAGTATTTTAAATTCTATGGTGTAATAATCCTTGATTTCTTTTTGGGAAATGCATTTTATTTTCCGATGGGAAAATCCATTAAAAAATGACGCTCCTAATTTAAGGTTATAAAAAACAGAAATTTATTATAGTCGTCGCCAAATTCGATTACCACCGCAAAATGTGGCGCACTTTTTAAATATTATTTTTTCATCTAATTTTTATGATTATAATTATTTTCCACAATTATTCCACTATTTAAACAACATCTATAACATATTCTTCTATTTATTTAAGCTATAAAAGTATAGAACGAGCATAAACAAGTTAATAATCTTAAAAATTTAAAGAAAAAATAATATGTGAAAAGTGCGCCACATTTTGCGGTAGTAATCGCATTTGGCGACGACTATAATTAATCAAATTTATTTGAACAATTATTCAATGCCATAAGAGATTTAGCATAAGAATGACAGAATGAGAACTTCAAAGTATTATAAGAATAAAAAGGCAGATCTTTAATATATAATTTCAGAGTGGCTCATTTCTTGCATAAAAGGTTTTAAAAAGTAGAATAATAGTAATTAGAAAGCAAACAAATTCAATAAACAAACAAACAATAGAAATGAAACGGTCCATGTGCAAAAAAATATACAAAATGTTGCCTTCCAGACGAAATAAATAGAAATCCGATATCAACCGTTCTTTACGATTTATCTTAAAAACACACAAAAGCGCATATCAAACAACCAGGCAAGCAACAATATTTGGCGCACAACCGTTGGCTGCTCAAACAATTCCCATTTTTAGTTGTTTTCAAGGCGATTGAAATTTGAGATGAAAGGAAATTGTTTTTTTTCTGCATCGTTCCAAAAAACCGAATGACATGGGTTAGAACAAAAAAAAACAACAATAAGTATAGGACAAAAATGAAATGAAACGTTGTGATTACCAAAAATTGACAACTTGAACCCAAAAGACGGAATAACAACATTGTCTTCTATTTTTGTTGTTTGCGATTAAAGTATCAATTACTTTAGGGAACAAATGAAATTCGTGTGCCATTCGATGTCGATGAACTGAATGTTCCCACACGTGTTGCCTCGAAACAACAAAAACAACAACAACAACAGAATGGCGTCGCCTTTGTCTGCTCCTCATTTCCATGCGCAAACAAACAAACAGTTTCTACTCAATCGTCAGCTATTTCAACCGATCACCTCTCGTTGTTCGCATTGAGCCAGTGCTGTTAGAAATCAATCGCTCGCTAAAAATACCATACAATTCTATTTCCACCACCACCACCAAAAAACAAACAAAAATTTTACAGATGTGGAAAGTCAACGACCCACAACAGATGATTTTAATCGTTGCACAACACATTCTATCAACAAAAACAACTGGAACATAAAAAATAAATAAACATTATATACAATTTTTGACAATAAAAAAAAATGGATGGAAAAAGCCGAAAATTGATATGGCAACTCTGTGAAGAAGGTGTTGTGTGTTTTTGTGCAAAATGAAATGAAATGAAATGAAACTGTTTTGCAGACAACGTTGTTATTGTTGATCCAACAGTCACAAGGTTTGATCAAAATAACAACAAAATGAGTTCGAATTTTCGAAACATCGCGCCATTATTTCCCAATTGCCCAGCACACACTAATGGAAAATGGCGATTCCTATATACCTTATAACGTGTAAATTATCTAACGTGTAAAAAAAATTATAGTATTATAACGTGTAAATTATAAAACATCTTTTCCATCAATTCATTCATCTTCTCTTAAAATATCTAAAATATCAAATTTAAGCTCTTTAAATGAGCTCCTGTTTTTACAAATTTAGTTCACTGGTGACGTACAAAACGCGCTTCTGACCCGGACGAAAAAAGCTTTTAATAAGAATTATTCAAATTCTGGCAGACCAGGTTTCCTCGCGACAATTTAAATAAAATATGGAACAAAATTAAAGTCCAATGATAGAAAAACAAAACTTTATCGAGAGCCAAGGTCTTTAAAATTGATTTAAAAGGTTTTTAAATAAAATTTATAATTAAAAAAACATTTACAGTATGCTTAAACTATTTTGTTTACAGTAAACATATTTCTTCTCTCTTAGCCTTCCTCTGAATAATTAAAATCGATGTTTTTAAGATTTCGTTTTTTTTTTTAGTTTTTTTTAGCGTTTTTAGTTCGCAGCAGGCGCCTTCGGATTGACCAGTGCTTGCCGGACTCTAATAAAACAATTTTTAATAGAGAATCTGTAAATTATTTTCCTATTCTAAATATGTTTTTAACGAAATAACGCAAAATATGTATTGTGTTGAGGAATGAGTTCGTAGAGTTTTTTCACAAAAATTTATTTGAAGAAAAAACAATAATTATAATAATAAATTAATCAATTATGTATTCGCCGTTACTGTTGACGACTTCCTCCCAGCTCTCGATCAATTAAAAAATCGCCCGGTCTGGTGTCGAAGAAGCTGTTGAGCCAGCTTTTGATGTCCTCGAAGGTAACACCCCTCATTTGATTTGATAAAGAGCGACTTTTGCAAAATGCGGCCTGTCGTTGTCGTGAATCAATATGACTTGGCCTTGTCGATCGGGTCTTTTCAGTCGAATAGCCTCATTTACGAGACCCAGCTGGTCAACATGGAGCTCCGTGGCGTTTCTTTCGAGCATTTCCCAATGCAACATGCCCTCCCAGTTCCACCAAACCAGAGATGTCGTTTTCGTTTTTTCGATACCGTTTTCGTTTTTTCGTTTCGTTTAAACGAAATGTACGTTTTCGTGTTAGTTTCCGTTTTCGTTTAAACGAAATCAGAAAACGAAAACGAAACGAAAAACGAATTGAGGTTCGGTTCCGCACGGAATGACGTTAAAGTGTCCTAAAGACCTCTTCTGCCAACGCAGTATTCCCGCGAAAACTTCGCTGTTTTGCCGTTTTTAAACGTGTACAATGCGGACCGATATTTACCAGCATTATCGGGAAAGTGAAGAACCAGGCAAGCTGTCTTGCAAACGATGTGGTACGAAGATCAAGAAACGTCCCGACAAGTCAACCGGTCCCTTCTTAAACTACAAGAAGCTCTGCGAGAAAAAAACTTTGTTTGGCGACCATCTATTATTTTCCTCAACACAATAAATTCTAAATGTAGCCCAGTAGCTCACCAAAATGAAAATTATCATTTCTGTTGATTAATATGATTATTAAAAGTTTATCCTGGTAAAGTCTTCACGTAATGTGTAACACTCATTTTTTAAACTATAGAGGAAGCCGTGTCTCTTAGCGAATAACCTTATTTGAGCACCTTTATTGATCTCCGTGAAAATTGGCGTGACCAATTGAAAGAATGAAAATGGATGCTATAGAAGCTTAAATTTCAGCAACTTTTTATAATTTCGAGATAGTTTAGACAAATATTATTAAATATTCCAATATAATTAAATCGAAGATTGTACATTATTGAACATTCCCTCTAGTAAAATGACTCAATTGTTTGCCTTATTAGATCTTTATTTTCACAGTGAATATAATGATATATGGATTATTTGAATTAAAATAGTAAAAATAACATTGAAATATTTTTGAAAAGTCCACGCTGAAATTCATAATACGTGATTAGACTCTCACTTGTGAATCCGAATGCGTCGGTTGAGAACAAAACGCGCTTCGGCGGCGGAAGAAAAAGCTTTTAATACGAATTATTAAAATCTTGGAAGTCTAGGCTTCATCGCGACAATTGAAATAAAATATAGATCTAAATTAATGTTTCTTCTCTCTCAGCTTGTTTCTGAATACTTAAAATCGATGGTTTTAAGATTTCTCTCGTGAGCGAAGCGTGCTGTTCGCAGCAGTTCCGTTCAGATTGGCCAGTGTCTGTTAAATCGAGATTTTCGGATAGTGGACCCCGGACAATCTTGTTTGGTTAATCTGGGGGCTCTGAATGGATTCTCATTTTGCAATGTTCCGCAAGAAGCGCATGTTAGTTTAAGACGGGCTAGTAACAATAACGTGTCAAATTTTATGAAAATAATACGTGTAATTATTAGGGTGAACCAAAATTTTTTTCCGATTTTTTATTAAAAATTTAAACATAATTTTACAATACAACAATTAGGTTTCAAAGTAAAGACCATTTGACTCTATGGCTTGAACCCATCTATCGGCAAGTTGTTCGATCCCGCTGCGGTATTCGGTGTTCTTTGTAAAAATGATTTTATGGAATGGATAATGCGATTTTTTTAAATCTTCGATAATGTGGATTTCAGTTAGCTTCTTTTATCCAATCGCCAGGATAAAAATCATGAAAACTCACTAAATTACTTATTTATATCATAGTTACAATACGTCTCCCCCACCTACTCCCCTTCTTCTTAGCGACCCGAAGAGTAGTAGTTGGTGTGAGGATCCGATGTAATCTTACTACTAACGCCCAATAAAATGGCTTACCTGGCGGACACTACCGAGAACACAGAACACCTAGCTTTAATATAAACCTTTATTCGTCTCCATAAGTAGAATACAATAGATGAATATGGTTAATAGGGAGCTAGAATAGGAGCTAACATCTCACCCACGGTCGGGGCGCTTCTACCAAAATAGAAGCGACCTTCCTGTAGCCCTGTCGAGTGAGCAACTGACTGTCCTTATGATCCGTGGAGGCGGAGTCGTGTCTTTATGTTCCGTACTTCATGGTGTTGTGGTGTCCCGCTAGCTCGACTTTTTTAATTTTTGAGATTAAGACTTTATTGATAGAAGGCACAACGGCGAGTAAATACATGCTTGACTATTCGGTTTCTAAGCAACGTAATGATTTTTTAAAGTTTAAACTTTCATTGAACTATAACTTATACGTCAATGACCGTATCCACCAGGGTTCCACGTTATTCTCCCATTTCTTTCATTTTCCGTTTTCCGTGGTTTTTTGAGTTCCATTTCCGTTTTCCGCCTTCCGTTTGAAAAAAACTGATTTCCGTGCAACCCCGGTCTGTATTTAAAAAGTGCAATGAAACCATTCCGAAAGAAACCAATCCGATGGGGAATCATCTTGCGAGATTCCATACACTTTTTTCTTCAGTTCCAAACTTGACTACTTGATTACTTGATTGTCGGTCGTCATCCCAAGTGCGTCGAGATGCGGACCAGCTCTCTCCAGAATGTTCGGCTTCGTGTTTCAAGTATCGACCAATGTGCAATCCAAATGAGAGTTTCCTCGTAACTATAAATCAAAGGAAATCGAGAGGAGACGTTTTTTGAAGAGAACTTCCTTAGATGAGCACCAAGTTTCGAGCAAGGCCGGAATGATGATGTATTAGCTCTTTTTCTTTTTCTAGAATACCAGGAAATAGTAGATTGCATTTATGGAATGCTAAATATGGAGTCCTTCGTAGCATAGTCATCGTGTTCGATCACCGTCTTCCTGGGGTTGATTTCTATCCATTGATTAGACGCCGGCTTATTATTTCTCCTAAGGAACTTCCTATTAGCACCAGTCAACGAGTTCGAATTGTTGCAAAAACTTCCCATCAACACAGATATCTTCATCTTCTTCCACACTCTGTCGGATTCATCGAGAATCATTTGGAGAGCAAATGCGAACAGCTTGACTCACCAATCTCTTGAAAGGAATATTGATTGTTGTTCCATGGATTCTGATATCTGAAAAAAAAGCCGAAAAGCCGATTAGAGCTAGCTCCAGGGGGAATTTGAATTCATTCGTTTTTTCAATGAGTTGTCTAACAGAATGGATATTGCCGATACATGATCTTCTAGATAATCCTTCCTCTTTGGTAGGAGACTCATTTTGGCAATTTTACACTGTTCTGATATTCTTCCCATCAAAATCGTGTTGAATGCGTGCATGCGAAGCCAAATGATTGATACATGCTCTACTAGCAGCAAAAAATCTAAATTCTATTCCCAGTAGTTTAATATTCTTCACGGGATTCCATTTTCCATCGTTTTCCGTTTTCCGTCGTTTTTCGAGTTCCATTCCCGTTTTCCACCTTCCGTTTGAAAAAATTAATTTCCATTTCCGTTTTCCGTCTCTCGTGGAACCCACGCCATGTTACTTTTAAAAAAATTCAGAATTGTACGAGGAGCAAAATGGTGTAACTCAAGTTTCATGAAAGTCACGCGTTCTCTTAAAATAGTCTAAATAATGTTTTACAAAAATAACAAAAAATAATAAATTTATTGTGTTGAGGCAAAATTGTTAATGCCACATAATAGGTCACCTTTTCTACGAGTGACCTCTTAACTTTTTAATAATAGTTACGTATGCCACGTCACGCATGACCCAGATAATTTACTATAAATATGTAGTCCAACCAGTTGATATTAATCCATTCCTTACTTGTACCTGTTGTACAATAAATCTATTATTCATCCCCTGTCATCAACTATTTTATGGTGAATAAATATTATTATTAACTTCGTAACATATGGAAAGCATGATCAAATTCGTTGGAGTGATATTAAACAACGGATGCAAACCCGGACCGAAAACGGGAACGGTTCCAATACCGGTGCCAACAGCATAAGAACTGACGCTTTTTTTCAATGCAGGCACATTTGTTGTCATTTTTTCTCAATATTTTGTAAAATTTTTTTCTTGGTTTAATTAACTTGTTTAATTAACAAGGGAGGTCATTTTTGGATCCAAAAGGTTTCGGGCTGAAACTTTGCATGGTGATAGCTGAGGAGATTTTATTATTGTTTATTATTGCACACAAAAAATTGTCCCGCACTGGGGGGTTTAAGTGGGCTAAAAAAAGGTTCAAAGTTACCAACCTCAAAATTGCTATAGAAAACGCTGTCGACAATTTATTCGATCATAATAAAAGATAATAAACTAATAAAATCTCCTCAGCTATCACCAGGCAAAGTTTTAGCCGGAAACTATTTTGATCCAAAAATTCCTCCCTTGTGTTTTTATTTGTGTTAGAAGTATTAGAATATTTATCTGAACGTATTGGTCACAAAAAATAATCATTCTGTATAGTTTTATTTTTTGCTGCTTCACACCAAATTGAATGTCCGATTCAATTGAAATATCCTGTGATTTGTATGGGCGTGACCTTACTTTTTAAATAAATACTTTAATTTAATTTTTTAAATTTCTATGAAGAAACAAGAAATTTTAGTCATTATGATGATATAGAGAAAAATATGGGGAATTTTTTGGTATATGACACTATGCCTACATTTTCTTTAATAGCTTAATATTAATAGAAAACTGTTTATTTAACCGTTTCATTAAAAAAATGATGGACGACAAATATTTCGTGAGAGTTCGGTCATTCCAATAAAAACTCTGCCGCATTATTTTAATTGAATCAGACAAAAATCAACTAATTCAATTTGATGTGCTGCTTCATTAGTTTGAATATAAATTATTCTTTTGCTATTGTCCTTTTTCAGAGATCGGTGCCTAATTTAAGAGGAAAAAATAGGATGAAATGAGGTTCTCGTTTGGACGGCCTCTTTCTTTTTTACGAAATAATGGGCAGCACACATTTAAGAGGAATTGACGAAAAAGTTTTTTGTCCATCATTTTCTCTTCTTTTATTGCTCTTCCATTAGGCCCCGATCTCTGAAAAGGACAATACCATTTTATTTTAAGATGAATTTCATCTGAATCAGCATTAAATTCTCTATAAGATAATATGTTACTTTTCGCTGTTATTTCCAAAAAAAATTTTGTATAACAGTAATTTTTTTTTTTGTATAACAGAAAATTTTGTATAACAAAAATTTTGTATAACTTCTATATAGCAAAAAAACATTAAAAATGATTATTATTTGTTTTAAAATTATTTATTATTATTGTCCTTTTCAGAGATCGGTGCCTAATGGAAGAGCAATAAAAGAAGAGACAACCACACGGTCACAAACAACATTTTTCTCAATTCCTCTTAAATATGTGGGCCGTCCAAACGAGAACCTCATTCCATCCTAATTTTTCCTCTTCCATTAGGCACCGATCTCTGCAAAGGAAAATAATAAAAAATCAAATATAATAAGCATAGGAAAGACTTTAATTTATTTATGAATTAATTTATTCTGTGTAAAATTAGTAATTAAATTTTAGGTAATTGTGTGGTTTTTATAATGACACATTCACAAATCGAGTGGCCTGAACATTGTGGCTAAGCCAATGTCAGAAAAAATTTGGTTACCATCGTACTCTAAGTACGATAAGTTGAAGGCACATAAAACAAAAACATTCAGAGGTATTTTTTTAATTACAAAGGCTTGTTTAAAACGATTTATTTTGAGGTTCCTGAAACCATGCGTGACATTTATTGTCCCGAATGTGCCCAGTTATTCATTAACAAAGCATCTGTGAAAAAGCACGTGTGTGACATCCATGATTATGGCGAGTTCCATATGGTAAGAAATTATTTTATATCAATTATATGTATGAACGCAATTTATGGTATAAATTATAGTCGTCGCCAAATGCGATTACCACCGCAAAATGTGGCGCACTTTTTAAATATTATTTTTTCATTTAATTTTCATGATTATTTTCTTGTTTAGGCTCGTTCTATACTGTTTTTGCTTAGATAAATTGAAGAATATGTTTTAGATGTTGTTTCAATCGTGGCATAAATGTGGAAAATATTAAAAATCATAAAAATTAAATGAAAAAATAATATTTTAAAAACTGTGCCACACTTTGCGGCGGTAATCGCATTTGGCGACGACTATATATATTTATGAGTGGAGATCACGTAAACCTGCTCTTCAGTTTATAAAGATACCACAAACGATTATGTGGACAAAACTATTTCTTATTATTATTATTGCTATAGGGTCGTTGTCGCGATCGAAGAAACGTGTGTAGAATTGGTCATGAATCATGTAAGACGACTCCAGTGTGCACAGCCTTCATCAGAGTAAACTCAGTTAATTCTTATAGCGTAACATGTTCATAATATAGGTAACGAAATACATGAACGGAAGTGTACAAGTAAAGTCATGCTTAACCACATAAATCATGATTTAAATTACGAAAAGCTTGATATTTTTCCACTGGCTTCCTTCAGCGTCCGATAGAAAAGGTTTGTCCGTAGCATCAATTGATATATAGTCGTCGCCAAATGCGATTACCGCCGCAAAGTGTGGCGCACTTTTTCTAAATATTATTTATTTCTGGTTCTAGAAAACAACCGTGGAAATGGGTGTGCCGTCGTCTCAAAGGTTGTAGTGCCCGATACTAACTATGTTTCGATCCTGACAGGCTTGGTACGCTTAACCGTAGGAACTTCAGGGCACTCCTGTTACTCTCCAAATAATAAAATAAATTGATTATGAATATTTTCAGAGCAGAGGAAATTTTAAAATCATTATGGTGAATGAGAAGACATTAACACCTCCTCCACTTTCCCAATCGTCTGAAAACAAAAGGAGAGCCGATCTAGGTGAAAAACTTGCGCAGGATCGTTTAATTAGGGTTCCTACAAAAATGTAAATATTTAATAAGTATCCTATTTTAGGAGAGAGAACATAAAAATAACGGAAACTGTTCGTCGCTTCCTGTGACCAGCGTGCCGAGGGATACCACCATGCCACCATGTTGATCTACACCTTGATCTACACCCTTCACCGGACTTCCGGAATTCTGGAATATTCGACGACCAATGATCAACCGCCAACATGAATGCCAATTCGCATAAAAGGAGCGGATGTGGTCACAACAATCAGAACCACTGAACCACCCAATATAGAGGCAATAGCGAGCAGAAGAAAAGCATAGTGAGCTTTATTGCTATTTAAATAAGTTCTTTACTTCCTCTTGCTGTTCATCACAATCTAGGCAGGTAACTTATATTGAATATTTATAGCTAAAAATGAATGAAATATATTTTTAGTTTAAAATCAGTCTCTCTCGCTGCTCGCGGCCTTAAAATATCTTGAAAGTTTTGCCGTATGTTGAAGACTTTCAGAGGAAGATATAGAAGAAATATGCGAGAGGATAGATATTTTGTCGCATGAATGGAGAAGGGTTATGGATTCTCTCCCCAATAAGTTGCACTTGATCGAGGTTGCGTAGATCGTGGGGCTTTTTTGGAATCGAGTCGATTCATAATGCCGCAAATACACTTTCCAAACAATGTAGAGGAATGAACTCGGAGCGGAAATTCGAGGTGTTTTAATGAAGATTATAGTTTTTAGTAATAACGTAAGTACTTGGAGCAAATTAGCCTAACTATTCTTTGCTATTTAGTGCGATGGCAACGACTATGTATAATTCAAGCAGGGATTAAAGTGATATAAGCCAATTACGCGCGGGATGGCAGCCGAAACGACGAATTTAGTATCATTGTCCTGCTTTAATTGCGAATTCCTGACAATAAATACATTTTAAGATAATTGAAATGTTTCGAATAATCTTGAACGGGATAGTCGCTGGAAGTTTTCAGATTTTTTGTCGATTCAATATTTGTGTGCTTGTCATATATTTCAGTTTTCCATTGATTCTCTTGTTACATTGCATTTTCTTCTGCATATTACTCAATAAAATATCGAAACAGCATTGAGAGCAAGTATTAATCTGAAGATCTTCAATATTTTTCAAAAATAAACGCACAAAAGTTGTTTAAAGTTTCACTGTAAACAACGAGTATGTCAGTAGGGTATGTCAGCGATGCAATAAAAAGTATGTTAGGCTTACTAAGATAGATTGCGAATCTATGACGTCTTAAGCTAATCATTAAAACATATTTTAAAATCATTTTCAATATTTATCACTCCCCTTCGTTCAATGAATTTGTTATGCTATCCAGTTCTCCTCGCAATCCACTGCGTTTTAAGGCTAAGCCTCTTGTTTCTACGTGTAATAATAACTTTTTTACCTCACATATGCCTCTATGGAATCGGGTATCCCAATATTTTCTTCATGTAAATTCACCCCCTACTAATCTAAATTCTATTGCAACGCCACGACTACTGGAAGTTTTGCAAAAAAATTTGTGCGCATATTGCAAAACCACGCCCTTCACTTTTTATTTAAATTCATTATATTTTTACAATCGTAAACTCTTCGAATTTGAATTAATTTGTTTTAGAACCGTTTAGAATTATTGATTAATGCTGTTAATTTGTTTGAAGGTTCAAAGACTATTGTAGAATTAAAAAAAAACAAAGCATTCAAATAAAAATTGAAGGGCGTGGTTTTGCAATTTGTCCACACTTTTTTGCAAGATACGTAGTGTTCGTGGCAGTGGAGTGCTATTGTTGAATAAATTCCTGTCAAACTCATTTACTAATTGTCATATTATGTGTTATTACTTGTGAACCAAATACTTATTGTTATTTATGTATATAATTATTGATATTTGAGCGACTGACTTCCGGCTGAGTCATATGTTCATCTTATTTTATTCCCGATCTTACCATTTACAATTTATATTGCTTAAATGTTATTTTGGTGAATAATAAATAAATAAACTAACTAAACAATAAACTCAAAATTCCACTTAAAATCACCAGTTTATTAAGAAATAAATTCAATGAAATCATTTGAAACATTTTTAAAACAATTTAAAAACCAACCCGTCAGTACTCAAAAAATCAAAAATGGATTAGCGATAAATCATAAATCAACCTTCAGCATAACAATTAATTATTGACAATATGAGGAATAATTCTAAAAAGCTGATAATACAGAAATACATTATTTGTAAAATTATAACTACATTATTATTCAGCAGAAACTTTCTGAACTTCATCATCCTAGAAACGAGTTACATGCATAAAAGTAACAAATAAAACACATCATATAATACAAATTAAAAATATATTATTGTTATTACTCAATTCGATTTCCCAGATGTCCCTAATTTCTTCACAGTTCTTCGGAAAGGCGGATCCGATGTTTTCTTCACAGTTTCAGTGCCGTTGGTAGTATTATTTCCTTTATCTGTTTCTAAAGAGGAAATACAAATTTAAATTTCAAAATCAAATCCCAACCATGTGTCCTCTTTCTGGTCCTTATTTCCGGCAATTCGTCTCGATTCATCTAAATAATAGCATTTTAAAATATTATATCTCTCCTTCTCACACCCTTTTAGCCCTTCTCTCCTCCAATTCCACAAAACTTTCATATTCCTTGTCATCTAGGTCATCCGAGTCATCTGAGGATGAGAACGTATCCAAAGAGCCAACTGAGCTTCCATCCTCTTCCGCTTCCTCATTTTCGTCAGATTTCTTTTGACGAGATTCTCTATGTTTTGGTAACTTCGATGCCCTCGAGTTTTCTATCAACTCCTTAATAATTTTTTCCGCTTCTTTTTCGAGCGTTACTCCATCTGCAGTCTAAATAGCAGGTAAATTTATCAATCCATCACATTATATATGTTACCTCTGATATATCATCGAATAAATTAAGTTCCGCTTCATCCGGAATTTCGTTCGACTCTTCATTATTATCCTTGTGCTTCCTTTTCCGTTTTCTCTTTAATTCTTTCTTTGATGCAATTTTAGTCTTCACTTTCTTCAGAAGCTTCATCTCATCTGCATTCTTTTTCTTCTCTTGTTGCTTCTTCTCTCGCTCCATCATCCTCCTTTTTTGATCCTCCTCTTTGTCGCGTTTATTTTTTCCCTTCCGTTCTTGTGCAAGTCTTTCAATTTCCGCCGTCAACTTCGCCACCTTTTCAAATAACGAATCGTCCAGTTGTGATGGTTGACTGAGCACTTTCGACAACCTATCCCAATTTAATCTCTCTTCCCTATTATACTTTAACTTTATCTCATTGCGAGAACGTTGCGGAATGTAATGATGCATCAACCCAAAATCTGGTCCAGTGCACCTCAGTACTTCTGAAACTGTCATTCTTCAATTATTCCTTCAATGAAATTACCATAGAATAGATCGGTTTCTTTATCAGTCCACACGCTTCCCTTACGGAACAATCTCCCTCTATACGATAGAGTCGTCGTTTTCATCTGATTCCTACCTTCTTCCACCATTTCCCAATTCGAATGGTTATTAGATTCGCTATTAATAACCAAACTTTCTTCGTCGATCACTAGACGACCATCAGCTCCAATCTTCACCTGCGGTGCTTTAACCTTTTGAGTCTCCGACACTTCTTCGCCCTTATCGTCATCATTCCTCGTCTTGATCGTCGAGCTTGTAGAGAGACCTCTAATGCGTCTATAACCAAAAATTCGTTAAGACATCCACTTTTAGTTCTTCTTACTTTCCAATTCCCTTTTCGTTTTTGGGATTCCAATATGCCAAATCACCGATAGTCATCGTCTTTGTGTTCAAAACCTCATTCCCGGTAAATTTCTTCTTCACTCTATAAAATCCTTTCTATTCGCTCTGAAATAATCGTCCCTACCTTTTCGACTGCGATAGAATCGACTCATCATCACACATCGAAACATTTCTGGACCTGGGAATTCGAATGAAACTTTCATTGTTGGCCTCCTTTTCTTTTTCTTTTTCCTTCTCCTGGTTCGTCGACGTTCCTTCAGTTGATTCCTCAAAATGAACATGGCTCAATTCCACCGTTTTTTGTTGATCTTGTGCCGTATTCGCTTCATCTGCCACTTTATCTTTCTTCGTTTCTTCTTTCGCCTTTTTAACCAACTTTGATCCTTTGGCAATATTTGGCTTCACCTGGATCCGAGCTCTACGGATCATCTAAAACAAAATCACAAATCCATCTAATTAAAATTAAAATCTAAATAATAATCGGTGAGAATAACCGAAAAATTTGCAACACAAGAAGAAAAAAATTAATCTTTGTTATTAAAATATGTACAAAATTATTACCAAACAAAATAAACAACAAATAAATATCTATATCGATAATCCTATTTCAACAACAAATATATTGCAACAAATCAGCAACTAAATAATCTAAACAATCTAATTGAAAGGAATGTCATATTTTACATAATCTTCATATGGCAAGTGAATCCTCAAACATTTTTTTTACCAAAACGGACACCATCCAATATAACTCTGGCACAGGTTCATATGGCAAGTCGCCTCTTGTATCAAACGCTCCAATTGCTCACTTATTGGTATCGGCTCGGGATTTTCCGACAACGGCGTATTGACAAATTCAGTTCCTGTATAATTAATCTACCATTATTAAATATCCATCATTCTTGACAAAAACCAGCTAGCTTCCTCTTAATTGTGTCCATCGTTCCTTCCGTCCTACTACTCGACGGCAACTGATAGGTATTCATCCTCGACTGATCTCTTCTCATCTTGGGATCCTTTTTCATACCTAAATAATCAATTTAATAACCAACCGAACAAAACTCATTTTTACCTTCAACCAATCTCCAATTAATAACTGGGTCATAGACAAATGCTTCAAGAACAGCTAGAAGTGATTCATTATTCGTTCTGAGCACCTTCAGAACTCTTTCCGCTGTGTATCGATAAACACCTTCAAGTCCAGTAATCTCCATGGCCTACAAAAAATTCAAATAAAAAACACATTGAAATCGAATGTAACATTTATCAGCATTCTCGTCAATCGGAACGGCACTCGTTCTGGGAACTTTTCTCTCAACATGGCCACCTCGAAACAATCACCAAAGTCAATGTGCACAATCTTTCCAGTCAATCGGTCCAACATCAAATTCGACGGATGGCGATCACCCAGCCCCAATATATATCCAACCATTGACATGCAAGCCATCGACCTCGTGTAATTCGTCCGACGATCGAACCACACTTCAGAGCTCGGACTCTTCAACCATAAAATCTGTCTCAAGTCATCACCTTTCGACGCCGACAGAGCTCTTTCAAACAATTGCAGCTGAATATTTAATTGCAAAAAAACGCGTTGATTAATTAATGCCAACCTTCTGCATCAATGTCAAATGATCCGTGTCTGCCGATAACTTTTGCAGGGTCTTATGCTCCGACGACAAAGAGATATTCGCCTTCTTCTCGCGATACTCTTTCACCAATGAATGCAACGTATCACAATTCGGCACCCATCCAATCAATCCCGAGTCCTTGCTTAGAGCCACAATCGAGTATCTCTAAAATCCAACCATAAAACCTCGAAATTTCAATACAACATTAATAACCTGAATCGCCAAATTCCTTCGGCAAGTCTCAGCATTATTCGCCAGCAGTGTGTTTACAAGTCCAAACAGCTGCATAACTCTCTCATCCTGTCTCGGATCTTCATGGCCTTTCAGTAGGAACTGATATTCTAATCCGTTACTTCCCCGGATAATCATCTTCCTCGGGCGTTGTTTGCTTGTAATCACGGATAGCTTCGTGGCGAACGACGCAATCGCCACTGTTGGATTGTTCGCATCATACGTTCCAGGGACCGACAGTTCCAAGTTCTTTGCTTTCATTAACGCTGGACTCACATAATTCAAGTCGAGCGACGTTAGGCTCGTCAACTGATCTCTCAATCGTTTAAACACCTAAACTTTCCAGAAGATGCAACCAATATGTGTAGAAATGTTAAAACCAACCTGACAATAAATTTCCCACGACTGATTCAAATCTTTCACATTTCTACTGCGCTCAAAAGCCATGCAATACCTTGCTGCTTCTTTCAAATCAGCTTGGTAAGTTTGCGTGAAAGAATGCTCCTTCATTGTTTTCGGCGCACTACAACCCATCATCGTGTTCAGATTCCTCAATGTTTCAAACATTGCTTGCACGTTGTTGTCTTGCAAAGATCTCTGAAAACGTTATCAACAATACACTAAAACCAATATCTATTCAACCCACGTGGAAATAAGCTCGGCTCGCTTCATCGAGCGCGTCGTGCCACTTCTCGTGCCACAAAATCGCGCACCGAACAAGCTCTTCCGACACCATTTTCGCCTCGCTCACCAAGCGCGGATGGTGCTCGACCATTTTCGCCAATATCGTCTGAGCATTCTTCTGTCGGTGTTTATCAGAGCTTTTCGATGCGACTATCAACGCATAAATCAAGCTTTGCGGCTCAGTGCGCGATATCTCCGCAATCACTTTGATCACCAGCTGCACCGGCTTTCCATCTTCCGATGAGTCGAGTCTCGCCATCAATTGCGGCACCACTTCCAGCCAGATGGTGATCGGCAAATCGGTAACATTGTTCGCCAGCTTGGTATACACGTCTTCATGATCACCGAAATCGAACCAGAGCTGCAGAAGGCGCAGTGTGTCTTCTAGACGAGATCCAGGCGCAAATGCGAGTGCTTTGGTGAAACAATGAATCGCGTTTATGGCGTTTTCAATATAAGTTGGTGTGGTGAATGCCTTTGGCGATATCGGTCCGGTTTGCATGTACAATGGTGACGACTGTCCAGATTGCATCGATGGGACTTGTTGCAAACCAGTTAATGATCCCAAAGGTGGCGGGATCGGCATATCTAAAATTTTAAATATTTATAATTGGCAATAATCATTTATTATTTTAAAACCAATTAAACGAAAATTCATAATATAAGCATATTCCACTAAATATGTTCTCAATTCAAAACACACGGAAATAATACATATGGATGCTCAGCTCTGAGTTTAAATTTCAAATACTTTTTAAAATTTATAGAGAATTTTAGGCAAATTTAGGCATTTTTCGTCAACCGGAATCAGAAATATTCACGTGAAGCTTCATTAAACACGTTTAAATATGCAAATATTATTATTTTCAGATTGGCGTGCAAAACAGTTCGTCATGTTCATGACATAATTCAAATGAAAAAGGTAGAAGTAGAAATTAAACTAAACAAACAAAAACCACGACTCGTAAATAAATATATTTCCACAACGTTTCTCTAATGAACTTTTTAATACCTAACTAAACATCAAAACACAAACATTTCAAAAATTTAATCAAACCTTGATAGCCGGGCATGCTGAAATTCTGATGTTGTTGTGTCGTCGATCCATTTCGAATCATTGGCGATCTCGGCGGCATCGAGCTATTGGCTGACCTTTTCGGCGCCTCCTTGATTGTCGCGTAGAAATACGCAATAGCCAGCTTATGCCAAGCCTTATGCCATTTAGGATCAAATTCTGTCGCATTCCGATAATACTCAATTGGAGTTTTGGATGGCACATATTCCTTCGACGGGACCATCGACGGATGAATTTGGGACAAGCTCGTAATGGTTCCCTAAAAATCGACGCATGCAAATCAGGAAAAAAACTAGACGCTCACCGATCTTCCTCTATTATTCCTCATGTTCGCGTCCGTCCATTCTCCCAACTTCAAAAACGCTTTCGCGCATATCCTTGCCACTTCGATCGTCTTCGGCGGATTATTACTCGGTCGGTACATTCGATCAATATGTGCTGCTAGATTTTCTAACGTCTCCACCGCTTTATCGCGATGTTCATCTTGCCATAGTTGCTTGCACAACGCCAAGACGAGCTGCGGCTTGTCGAGGGGCGCTGTAGCTTCCAGTAGGTCGGCGTTTGGCTGCATGTTGAGAAGGTCTCGCAGAACCGCCCTCGACATTGACGTCTTTCCTTGCTTGCGACAAAGCGACGCAAACTTTACTCTTAGAGGATGCATCTCCTGCGGTGATAGCACTAAACCTCTAAGCATGAGTAAGCGTTGCCACTGTTCCACGTTTTGACGGCATCCTTGCAATCGACGACTCCATAAAAGAGCAATTCTCGGTCTTCGTTCAGGTCGAAGCTACAATAAAAATATTATTCTATAGTATTGAATAAAACAATAAAATGCGACGTGAGATTTCATATCAATGAGCAATACAATCAATCAATTCAATTTCAATTTTTATTCCTCGTTCATCTCGCAAGTAATGCCTAGAGGCTCTCGAAATTCGTAAGAACTCTTGCAAAAATCACTTCCATTCGACTTAATTCAGAGACGATTCCGATAGATTACCAAATCAACGAAATGTGGCTGACACTGGAGTAAATTACACTTTTCTTTAATAATTAGTTTTTACATTTAAGCGAAATCAATCAAGTTCAAATGCCAGATACTCATCATCCTCATCCGCAACTTCAAGCAATGAGTATTATTTCTTGATTCTTGAACTATTTATAATTCATAATTTCTAGGTCGTTTAGTTGCACTCGGAGTTCCCAATCTACGGTAAGATTTACAATATTTATGATAATTTCAACGTTAATGTGCTAAATGACGCCCCAAATCGCATATAAAATTGCAATATTGAATTCTATTCATATTTCATATTGGACATAGCAAAAAATCTTTAAAATGTTATCTACAATATTTGTGGGATTTAATATTTATAAATTGTTAAATTTGAAGCCAAACAGAAAAAAGGACTTCTGGAGTCTGGTGTTTAAATTTAAAGATCTTCGTCATCACTTATTTTTCTAGTTATGGGTGTCGCGGGAAATTCGTCTCACCATAAACTCGTATGGTAAACCTATAAATTTCAGTCATCGACCCTTTCAAGCACATACAATCCTGCATCATTCAAAAATGTCGAAGAAATGTATGTCCTAATCGAACAAATCAACCTCTAAACATTGGTACCTTTAGGGCAATTGCACCCGACATGCAAATAAATAGCGGCGATTCTCGTGCCACCTTCGAGCTCAACGATGGTGGAAAATTGGTAAAGATTACACGACAGGTTCGTCACCACAATTATGAAAATAACAGGAACAAAAATTTTAGAACGGAGACATGAACTATCTACTTCGATGCGTTGATGGACGCCGCATCTATATTGAGAAAACCTCCGTTGGTAGTGCATTAATAATGATGGATCGCCGCGGGCAAATCACCAAAACCATTGCCGCACAGTTTTAATTTAATTAAAAAATTAATAAAATAAAACACACCTTAAACTCCATCGCTTCTTCGAGTTCAGCCAGTTGCTGCACGAATATCATTGGTGCATAAGCTCTTTCATAACTTTCACTAGCCATGGCCGTTAGCTCGCTGTCAAACATGTCTCGCACCTTTTCAATAAGCCCAATCGCACAAGGATCGTTGCTGGAAAAATTTGCTCATTCCATGGCATGAACTTAAACCTACTTTTTAACGGCAATAACAGCTCTAAGCATTGCGCCATCTTGCGTGTTCTCCGAAATATGATCAACATATTCTTTCATCGAATGCCAATCGTCTAAATTATTTCAAGTTAATATTATTATAAAAACTAGTTGCCCCTACCAACAGCCCATGCTCCTCTGGCTGCGATAACGGCCACCTTGTGTTCTAAATTCTTCGTCTTTTCCCTAAAAAGGGTAAAATCAGTTAACAATGTACTATAAAAATCTCACTTGACGCCTTTTGCTTTTTCATTCAGCTCATCCCAGTGCCCGAGCGCTTCGAGACATCGCATTTCGTGCATTGTTACTTCTTCGGTTTGCTCCGTATCTGAACGATACGATTCAAGAGCTTTCTCCCATTCGTTGAGCTTTTCATACCATCGTCTTCTCTAAAGAAATTAATTGAATTTTCAATGTTCCCATTTCCAAACCATATTCATTCTATTGCGTTCGGCGTATCGTACAACACCAGCTGCTTCTTCTTGCACATTCAACTTGTTTGCAAACGTGATGAGTGCCTGACAATCGTCCACCAACAGTTTGTGTTCTTCTCCCTTCTCCCATCTGTTGAGAATCTGAAGTTCTTTATAGCGACACGCTTTGGCGAACGCTTTCGTTTTCTCTGCACAGGACCCAAGAACTTCGTAGCTGATCGGCAACGGTCCCTGTCATTTAAACATTATTAATCTTTCTCTAATTGATAAAAAACCTTTTCTGAATGATCCATAAACTCGGCCAAATTGAGAATCGCTTGAATAACATCCGAATGTCCTGAATAGAGCGCCTTCTTAAGAGACTTGGCCAAATCGTTCTGCGCTTCTTGATCCAATTCAGTCCATACCGACATGAACGCAGCGGCAAACAGATCCTTAGCCAAATGCGGGTGCTGGTCACCAAGACTCGACGCGGCACGAATAGACGGTGAGCTGCCACTCTTCAAGAAGGCGATTCTCAACTTGTTCAGCCATTGTATCCACTCCTCCTTCGACGTTGACAACGAGTCGACGTTCCAGGCACTTTGTAATGTCTCCTTATTGAGCCTCTGCTTGCTTATTGGCACCGACATGATCTCATTAGTGCTCATAGCCGCCGTCGTCTTGCGATGCTCCATACCACCATCATCCTCGATTCCATAAAACTCGACTTCTTTCATATCTGCCTTGCTAGGATTTGATTCCATACTTCCGTGTTTTAAACGCTCATGCAACGCCTGATTCCCAAATATCGCGCTCGCTGTTGACGATCCTTGCATGATAATGGTTTGCGATGATTGCGAGTTTCCGTGGTGGTTTGCAGCGAAGCCGTTCGGCGAATCCCGGAACATCTCCGCTCTTTGAACAAGCTTTCGATAAATTTCAAAGTTTTCACTTTTGTCGAGTTGATTGTCCCGAAGCTTCACTTCCACGCTGCGACGGAAAACGTCGAAATGTTTACCGAGTTGCCGGATTATCTCAATCAACAACAACAGTAATTTCTCCCGTAACTGAGTCGCGCAAATGCAATGATGCCACGACTGCATCATTCTGGGAGCATATGCAGATATATCCATATTTCTTGCCATGTGCAAAACCGTGTCGAGAGCAGTCATCCGCACATTGATGGCAATCGAATAATCATCGAGAATGATTAGAACCGGTGGCAAAACCAAGTGCAAATGCGAGTCCAGGCACATACACAATGGCCGAATCACATCGAGAACCTTTACTGTCAATAGTCGTTCCTTCGTTTTATCCGTTTGAAGTACATGCAGCAAATATGGCACCAATTCTCCGCTGTAGGACGAAAATTCCTAGAAAAAATACAAAAGTAATGTCACTTTATACTGGGTTTGCTTACCACTCCAAGAGCTGATCCCATTTCCTCAATCACCGAAACAACACAAAGCTTCAGTCCGTCATCATCAGTCCATGCATCAGAAATAATTTCAAGAATATCCTTCATATAAGGTGTTGCATGCTTTTTAATTATCGCAACAAATACGCTGAGCTGCCTTAAGAAGAACTCACGAAGCGCCAGGTGGCTTTTTCGAGCACTCATCGTGCGGCAAACATCAATGAGCCGCGGTATCACTTGCTCCACATATTGTGGAGCTGCACCACCTAGTGAGCGGAATATTGTAACAATAGCTTGCGCGATCTCTCGGTAGTATTCCATATATGCTTCATCTTGAATCTGGAACATCAAGATTTGCTGAATTCATCTCCAGGCAAGATAGATTCCACTTAAATTTTTAAATTTTTTCTGTTTAAAATGTAATTCTAATAATTAAATACTACTTGTTTCACTAGTAAATTAATAAGTGTGAGGAAATAATAAATACAATTTAAATCTTGATTCTGAATGTTGGGGAATCATACTAGTAAAACTTAATTTAAACGATTATAATACATCTTTTGTAGAATTATAAGCGTTTAAATAACCATATGAAATAATGAGCTTTGGGATAAAAAAATAATATAATATATTGAATCCTAGGCTTTAACTAAAAGAATTTAATTATAAATTTCCCAATATTATACATGTAATATTACATCAAAAATATCACAACTACTACTGACTTACCATAATCATCAAATTTGCAATCGTAATCGCCGGATAAAACTCCTCTAATGAGAACTTTTCATAGTTCACCCATTGGATAATATCCTGTCTCGGATCCGAAACATCACCCTGGGTTATTGGTAACGATAGAGCTGTGCTAATCGCGTAGGCTGACTGCACCGATCCAATAAAGACCTTATGGGTGTATGGATCAATCGCACCCAGTATACCGAGCGTTTTGATCGCTTCTCGTCGCATTGTGGAAGACATAACCGTTTTTAGAAGTCTTAATAAATCATCGAGCAAGCTGGGATAATCTCTATAAGGATCCACAACATATGCTGTCGATCTGCATATCTTGCCGATAGCTCGCAAAGCAGCCTAAAACCAAATAATTAAGTTATATTGTCGTGGTGTAAGTTAATGAAAAATCATGGTTAAAGGAGCATTACGAATAATAAAATGGTCTCGATTGGACAGGTGTAAATTTAATTTGAAATTTGTTTATTATTTCGCTTTTTTTTCATCACAATTTTGTTTCATTTTGTTTTGCCTTACTAAATTGGTTGTTAAATCAACATAACAATTATTATAATAAAATTGTTTGTATAATTTATTATATTTAGGATCGAAATAATAAACAAAGTGCAAATTAAATCTACACCTGTCCAAGCGAGACCATTTTATTATTCGGAATGCTCCTTTAACCCTTATTTTTCATTAACCTACACCACGACAATAATTACTTATTAAACATTAAAATTACCTCCCGTCTTTGTAAATTGCTTGAATCGGTTATCATATGTGTCAATTTTGAGAACAACGGATCAATATTTCTAACAACCTCAGCTCCGCCAATTTCTGACAGCTCGCTAATTGCATTCAGAACTTGTGTCGTCACATCCGCGTACTGTAAATTGAATTCAAAATTATTCACATTCATTTCACGTCAATTAAAAACATTTAACAAAAAACCCTCACACCTACCCCAATTGTTATTTCAAAACAATATGTTAAACTCATTTATTGTATTTCATCGCCTACAAGTCACCTAGGTAAATAAGCTCAGGCATTTTGCTTTTATTAAAGTTCTCCAAAATGCTTCTACAGACTCAGGTTTGTGAATAACAAACTCCTAATCTGATCGTGGCACTTTAGTACATCAACTTTCTTCTAAACGTTATCACCTTTATCATTCCATTACTACTAATATCACTTGAATGCGCAAAAAAGAAGACAATCGATTCTAAAATGGGCGCAGCACCATCAACGTCTGCTGCTCCCGGCGCCGCAGCCCCTGCCGGTAACGCAGCGGCTCCTGCCGACGGTAAACCTGCAGCTCCTGCTGCCGATGCCGCCGCTGCTCCAGCAGCCGGTGATGCTGGTGGATCCAAAGACGATCCGAAAAAATCGAAAGAAGCTGGTAGCAAGGACGCCAAGGCCGAAAATAAGGAAAAGGAAGCCAAGTCTGCCGCTAAGTCCGAAGACAAAAAATCGACGAAAGAAAAGAGCAAAAAGTCAGAAAAGAAGTCGTCAAAGTCGAAAAAGAATGGGGATAAGAAGCCTGCGGTTAGAACTCTAACTCTACACAGTTTTTCAAATCTTCAATCTTATTTCAGGAAGACGATGGTGGTTACGAAAACTGCGCTGACATGACACCTGAAGAGCTAAAGAAAATCGCAGACAACGCAGGTGGCGGAAAGTAATCCTCTCAACTTATATTATAAATAAACAAATAAGTAATAAAACATTTATTTTTAATGCCTACCTTCAAATCCGTGCGAAGCTTCGGTATCAGCGCGCTCATCACTGATCCAATGTAGGGTCGCATAAACTTTGGACTCTGCTGTGCAATTTGGGCGATCATTTTCGCTGAGTGCTGCTCCAACCTACAGTTTTTTTTTTTTACATCAACATTAAGACATAAACCATAATAGTACCGAGCTTGTCCACTATTCGTCAACTGACTTAGCGTTTCGAGTAGCATTTTCCTCATCCTTGGAAATACTAAAGCCGGGTTGAGCTCAGCCAATCTGCCAAGTAGTGTAACGCAAGCCTGCTGCATTTCTAAACGCTCATCATGTAGCGCCATAAACTGCATCTCGAGCATTTCAGGTTGTGCCAAGTGTACCATGAATGACCGAGACATGTCTCGGAAGCATTTAATAGCTTGCATTCGAACCTCCACATCTAAACTACCACGATTAAAAAACTCATATTATTATCATAATAGACACGGTATCATAATAGACAAAATATTCGTAATAATCAGTTCTCAGCACGTTTCAGATGTTCATTTACTAACAGAGTTGTATACTATAGATTGGGATTGGTTAAAATAACCTTATTACTCTTATATTCGTCTGAAAATTTCTCATAAATTAATAAAATATGATTAAATTTTGAAAAATCCATGTTATTTAACGTGATTAAGGCTTTGTGACCTAAATCGCAAATTTCCAACAAATCCGCAATTCGGAAAATCTCTTCGATTACGCGAAAAATAATGCGAAATTTGAGCGACAAAAGCCTGAATAAAGACTCAAACTATAGAATTCGGCTTTATATTACATAAAATCCACTAATATAGACTATCAAACATACAAAACTTCACTCGCATGCGTCTTTTTTTTATTGTAACATAAAATTTAGATTACGTTTTTTCAGGAATTCTTAAAAATGTAAAAAAGCTTATTCAAGTTCATTTTTCCCATTCATTTTCACAGCTATACGGAGCATTATTGCTACGTACGATCATAGGAATAGTAGGAGAAATTTCATAGCTATGAACTTTCACGGAAACTTTTAAATATAATAGTTACATACAGACTTACTTGAATATATTTTTAAATTACTTTTAAAATTCACTTCTGAACGATAAAGTTAAACCGCGTTATTTGAGCTTCAATTTCAATTGGCGAGGCAACATTTTTAATACCCATGACCATACTCTTAAATAAATAAAACTAACGTGGATCAACGACGATAACTGAGACAAGAGCTCGGATGACTCCATGAATTGTTCCAAGCAAGTGTTGGCGTTTATCCGACGTCACTTTGCTGTAAACCGAGACAAACGGAATCACCATATCACAGCAGCATTTAACAGCAGCCAAACGAATTTCTGTTATGTCCGCAACCAGATAATACTAAATATGATCAATAACAATCCATTATTATAAAAAAAATAGTCATACATCCGCCACATACTGCATGATTCGTTGCAGAGCTCCTCTTGAAAAGTAAAACTCTCCCAATATATCAATAGAGAGAACGACTTTCCCCAACTCTCTCGAATCGGTTGCTGCTTTCTAAAATAACTATATTCTTACTTTCCATTAAAGTTTTTGAAACCTGCAAGATGGCTCTCGGTGCCGGCGGTCTCGTCGGCGGCTCACTCTTAGAAGGAACATGCTCTCCCGTCAGATTCTGATAAACCGCCGCCATCACCCCGTCTTGCACATTTAGACGCAGTTTCGGGATTCGCATCATTATCATCTTGAGAACATTGGTGAGTCCCCTTGACAAAGGAAGATCGAATAGCGTTTTTAGCATACTCTTGATCTGATCGGTGACTTTGTCGCTATAAGCATCGACAAACAGAAACAGAAACGCATAAATTTGGTCAGCGTATGTATCATTCGGCATCTTTCTGCAATGATTGAACATGACATTAGTAGATAAGCAAAAAAGTTTATTTACCGAATAGATTGCGAAACGAATTCTACAACCTTCCGTATCTGTTGGCTATGGCGATCTGGATTTGAGAGCATCATCAATCCAATAGCAGGTGCGGCGACAGGATTTTTTTGAAGTCTTGAAATAATATCGCTATTAAACTTGTATAAAACGTTGGACCATCTAGAGCCAATGCGTTGGGTTCTATTCTATAGTCGTATATAGTCGCTATTCTTACTAGTAATCAAGGTAGAATATGGTTTCAAAACATAATATATGAGACGTTTATTTTACGATGTCTGATCCCGTTTTAGATATGATGGTTTTTTCCAGATGAGAAATATACAATAGTGGCTTTAAATAAACTCAAAAATATAGGTTAAATTTCCACAATTAATATTTTAATAAAATATCGTTCGTTATCGTTAAGATGCATCTGAAACTAACCGCACCAACATAACTTCCTCCAATTTATTTTATCAGACCTTTAATTAAAACCTAATCCGTTTTCTCTAGATTAACTAGATAAAAACTACGTTAAATACAAAAAAATTTTATGAAAAATCTTACGTCTGATATGCGGTTTCAAATGCCAACTGATGAAACTGCGCATCACATTCCGGAAACGCACACATCCTCGGCAACAATTGCATCAATATATCACTGAGAAATCCGCTTCTCTGCGATGCTGCTGCCGATTTTCCTTTGGGAGATACGTACTCTATAATAATCCGAACTGCTGACGTTACCTAAACAAACCGACACATTTTGCAAGAATTTATGCTTCTTAACCTGTCGGAAATTCTCCTTCATCATTTGCCTAGCTGTGGCGCTTTCAATGGTGTCCGGATATCTTGTCAGCACTAACCAATCAATTGGATCATTTACCGTCACTGAAACCTTCTCTGACTGCTGCGACTCGAGCCGAATCTGTTCCAGCGACACATCTGACAGTCGAAACAGTTCGTTGAGCACCAGAGCCACCGAGTGATAGCGATGACTTTCCTCTCTTGGCGAGCTCGCTTTCAGAGTTTTCAGCGCTTCTTCCAGACAATACTGTTCCGTTTCTTTCTTGTCCTCCCTTTGCGATCGAATTGTCAGTACCGCGTGCAATGCTTCAATTGCGGCGTTCCGAATTGTCACATTCTTATCGCGCAGAGCATTAAATATATATCTATTAAACAAATTGCATCTCAGGAAGAAGGCCGTGGGTGTGAAAACGGCTAATTCTCGAGATAAATGTGCTGCCGCCAACCGACGGTTCTCATTTAGTTCCGACTCCTTCGTCTTCGAGTCAATCTTCTCGTCCGGTGCCTGTAGCCACTCCATGCAATGATCAAGCGATCTTTCAACCAATTCCGCCGAATACGACTTTGACGTCTACAAATACCCCATTTTGAATATACTCTAAATAATTTGAAGCAACCTGTATCAAATATGCCAACGCTCGACAAGCCATTCGAACCGTTTCCTCGTCCATTCCACCAACATTGAGCATTTTCAACAGATAATTGGAATATCTCATAGCGCCTCCCGTTTGAGCATCAGCTAGACACACAATCATAAACATTCCGCATTTCTTCTGATCAATCGAATTGCTTTTTACCGCATTGTAAACGGCACTCTACAAAAAAATAAATCAAGATTATTTTAAATGAATTTCCAACAAACATCCGATTTTCCATCAAGAGCTGTCAAAAACTTCTCGATAAACTTAGGCGACTCATCTTTTAAATCACCGTTCACATATCTAAAATTAAACAAATAAAATCATACGATAATTTGTCCAACGAATAAACAAACTTGAATAATTCACGAGCTGCTGCAATTTGAGTTGCTCCACTACTCCCACTCAGCTTTGCCTTATAAATATTTGCCATTGTTGTAGCAGCATCGCTGCTCGTCTATAAAAGCATTCACAAAATATCACCGTCAACATAAACCCAACAAACTTTTTTATATTTATCTGTCTCATCGCGTTTCGATGCATGCTCCGCGTTTTTGTCGTACACTTTACTGTGTTGTTGTAGCATTTCCTATCATATTATATACCTGTTTTCTAGAAATATTAAAATTTGATTAAAACTAAAAGCAGTAGGAGATAGGCAAGTCCCATCATAATAAGGATTCAAATAAAATTGATACAATTATAAATAAACTATTCATTATAAAACAATTAACAATAACAATCCCTACACTATATTAATCTTATTCTCATTTGTTAAAAACCCGTGGAGCTCCTCGTTTGAATCGGACCATGTCATCTGTCCGTTGTTTGCGAAGCTTTTTATCATCCAATCTGAAAACAATTAGAATATATTAGAATCGTATACGGTTTTTTGGTTGGCAAATCATATTTTTCATTTTTTAACATTAATAAAGCTAGAAAAACTGGTCGAGAGCGAGAGGGAGACCCAAGGGAAGGTGGTCGGACACAGTTAAGCTCCGGGTCTCGAAATTCGTCCACGAAAGCCTACCATCGGGGCAACCTCGAAGAAGAATCGTTTCGAGGAGAAGAGGGCTTGGTCAACATTGGCAAGGAAAAACCGCGCGCTTTGAGTTGGTCCGCATCTCTACGTAGTCAAGTAATCACGTAAGTAAGTACGTGTACCCAAAAGAGCTTCCGCGTGCCCAATGAAATATGAGCGGAATGACAAAATTTTCAAAAAAAAACTTTCAAACCAATCCGAAATCCAAAAGAGGTATTCCGCTGGTCAGTAAAGAATGGGACCCCCGATGTGGCGTTAGAAGCAAAGGAAGGCCGAAGGAGCGCTGAGCAGACTCGATTCGCAAATGGGTGTCCGACTATGTGCACGAAATCTCCACCAGCCGAATCAATGGAAGATGAAGAATAGGAATCCTTGAGAAGAAAGTGGCTTGGTCGACAATGGCGAGACAGAGCCGCGACGTCTGGAGAGAGATGGTCCGCAACCTTCACGGTTGATACGGGCTAATCAAGTAATCAAGTAAAAGTAAAGTTTTATATTTTGAGAACGAATTTTTAGAATATTATAAAATGTGATTTAAATCACAGAGCCAGCATTATGTAACCTAAGACATAAAAATGTATAAGATACGCTTAATTATTCCAAAATCGCACGGCATCACCTAATGAATGTTTTACCTAATTTAATACTGTTTCACTTCTTTCTCTGTAGAATTGAAGAATTATTTCAAGTTAATTACGGAAACCTTAAATCGGAAATCCATATAAAATCAAGTTTTATGGTTAAAGTAAACACCCTTAAATGATCCTTTGATTATTCGGAGTGGCGTGAAATCTCGAATCACCCAAAATTATCATTTTAGATAATTCCTTTATATAATGTAAAGTGCGACTGTTACGGAAATGGTATTGGAATAATTACTCATTAAAATACACTTTATGATTTTAAAATTGAATTTTAGTTGATATTAGAATTCAGTATACTATTCTTGACCTGTTTCGTGAAATTTATAACCGTAAATTTCTCAACAAAATGAAATTAATACATTATAGTCGTAATAAGAATTTCAACAACTGAATCCGATATTCAGAATCGAATTTAACAATTTAAAATCCAGAAAACTTTTCCAGAAATGTTTTCCAATTCAAATCAAGAAAAAGCAAGATCTGATGATTTAAAGGATTCAATTATAATTTTACAATCCATTACACCCTGAATTCTACTCATACTAATGATTGAGAGACTTTATAGAATCCCGTATTGCTTAGCTCGTTCACCGTATCCCTTTTCAAAGCCAAGAAAATATTTAGAGTATCCTTTCTCTTGAAGAAGAAATAACAAGGCGCTGCAAAACCGCATGGTTATTCTTCTCTAAGTGTAAGGTGTTGATAGCGTACTTAGACAAGAAACTCATCAATGAGCTCATCATGCAAAACATCATTCCAGCCCTCTTTTATGGAAGTGAAAGTTGGTACATGCTGAAGAAGGATAAAGAAAGATTACATCACTGTGCAAACCCAATATATTTCTCTACCGGTTGCGACGAAATTTATGTAGGGATTATTGCAAACAAAAAGAAGCTAAAATGGGCCGGTCACATTGCGCGAATGCCATCAGAATGATAAAAAATTATTTAAGAATGGGGCTCAGGCACGCGACGTAGAAGCAGGCCAAAAGAACGATGGACCGACTTCATCCGCAAATGGACGGTCGAGCCTCCATCAATCGTGCCAATGGAAGAAGGAAGGGGACCCTGGAGAGGAAGTCTAGCAAGACAAAGTCGCAGCGTGTGGATTTAGATTTTGGGTTGACTAATCACGTAACCAAGTAAGTAAGTCATTTAATTTAAAAGCATATTTATGTTAAATTATATAAAAATTTTCATTTAATTGTGTCTCATTGTGAGTAAGCTAGCAATATCTAGCTGTGAATTTCGAAGAGGTAAAATGTAAATCACTTGAGTGGTATAATAGAAAAAAAATATGATAGATTTTCACTACAAGCAGCTAATTCTAATCGCAAATAATCCGAGATTCCTAGAAATGTTCTTTTTATAAATTTTCTTTAAGACCTTCATTACGATTATGAATTATGCAATTTTCCGTAAACCAGTTAAAAGAGAAAATGAAAATGATCGTAGTAGATTAACTAAAATAACCACATTTCTATTCATATTGAAAAATATGATATTGATGTACATTATATATTTAAGAGTGTTCTAGTCTGTTTCGTGTATAATATTATCCACATTTTAGTAAACAATTTTCATTAAGTGTAAACTATTTCAGTTGTGAATCGGTCAATAACAGAAATAGGGTAATTGTTAGGGACAATACAGTATATTTCAGTTTCTCTCCCCTGGAATATTACAATTTCCCATTTTGTATAAATTGATCTATAAAAAATTCTTCGAAATTGTTAAATATCTAATTGTAGATCAAAATATAATTATAATTAGGCACCGAGAGAAATAGGAAGATGCTAACTACAGACAGAAAAGTATTTAAGACAAAAAACAAATTTTAAAGATATCTAATAATTTTGCTGTAGATATTTAAACAACATTCAGAGTAACTGATATAATTTTATTACTTCCTTCTTATATATTCAACAATTTCGAGGCTTTTTAAATACTGTCAGTTCTTTTTTGCATAAATGACTATTTCTCTTTTTATATGAAACTTTATCATTCTAATTCATTAATTTAATATGATTTTTATATAGTTTATAAATATTATGTTAGTACTCTTATATAATATTGACTTGTAATTGAAATTGAAAAATAAAAATCATTAAAACTAACTCATCCAAACTCTTCATGAACTCTTTCTCGTTCCATAATTTCTGCATCATGTAAGCATCGTCATCCAAGTATGGAATTTCGTATTCCTTGTCACCTTTTGGTGCTGTGTAATGCTCTTTAACTGGCTGCTTGTACGTGAAGCCCGCAAATGATGTTACTGTTCTTTCACGTGGTGAAGCTCCTTCTCCGGTTTCCAATCGGAAAACTGCATCGTTCCGCTCATGGACAACATTCTCTATTCTATCCATTGACTTTAAATTTGTTACAATAATAACATAACTATTTATGAATTATAAACCTCTTGTACACGATCCAATCTTTCGGGATTTGGCATTTGGCGACCTTTAACTTGGTGCGCTTTTTTCATGGTTATAAGCATATTTCGCTCAATTAAGCAAACATACCTATACTAATAAACCTATTAAAATTATAATAAACTAAAATACCAAAGCTTGTGAAGATCGGCATTACTTTTAAGCCGAAGTTCTTCTTCCGTCCATGATCTTCCTGGCCGGTGGCGCGGCCGGAGTTCAGCCTTGCCAAAATTTGCTTCATTATCAAAAAACATTTTCATATTACTATTACATCTTTTCGAAACTGTTAATGCATCATTCCTAAAATATCGTATTGTGTTATATTAAATAATATTAACAAAACAAACCTAACACTTGCAATAATCAATTTCGATATATTTCTCAACATTTCGTCGATTTCTTAATTATAATAAATAATTCAATAATTCCACCGTTATTTCAATATTAATAAAAAATATAATAATTGATTTTTAGTGCTTAACGGTTTAGAAAAAGAGAATTTCAGAAATTTAAAAAAAAAAATTAATAATTATTGTTATTTTGAATGTGTGCTCCATTGAGATGACGTTTGGCGCGGTTTTAAAATTTTGATAACAATGTGCACATTGCAATGTGCATCTGCAGATGCACTGAACTAAAAAATGCGACGCTATAAAGTGCAATTTTAAAATTGGAAAATTTGGAAAATTTTACTTTTATAATGTTATTGTTGTTTACAATCCGGTCAAAAATGCAACCGTTCACGCCAAGCGCGCCAAGTCAACTGTCAAGATCCGAAATAGCGATTTTGCGATTTTTAAACGTGTGTGTAAATTTTTACGTCTTTATAAGGAAACATTTTTTATTGTAGTTTAATTAAGCTTGTCTTAAACTATCTAAAAATATCAACATATCTCTAAAAAGTTTAATTTGAGCATGCTTACTGAGCTCATTCCATAGCCATACTAGTTGGGATACATGTCAGATTTTCAGCACAAAGGAATTTTAACATTCTAAAAGCTAACTAGAAAGTTTAATGTTTAAGTACGGAAATATTAAAAATGTCGGGTCCTTTTTAATTTTAAATATTTCCTTGTTAATTTTGAACCCATAATTTTAAGTACAATTATTTTGGGTATTGTGTTGAAATATTGAAAGACCTTAAATTCTTCATAGAATATCTCTATTCGTGAATAGTGTCATAGAGCATTTTATCGTGTATTTTCGTATGCTCACGTGGCTTTTTCATGGTGAAAATAATGTAAAACAATCAGGCTAAACTTCCGAGGTTTAGAAATATTTTTATTTTAACTTAATTAATATGGAATAATATACACTGGTCAATCCGAACGCGTCCGCCGCGAACTAAACACGCTTCGTTCACGAGAGAAATCTTAAAAACATCGATTTTAAGTATTCAAAGCCAGGATAAGAGAGAAGAACTATGTTTATTGTATATAAGATAGTTGAAAAATTTAAGCGCTAAATGTTATTCAAAAATTCCAAAATTGATTTAATTTTTAATTTATTTTAATGGCATTTGGTCTAATGAGCCTGAAAAATTGTCATTTTTATATCATTATGCGCAGGCGTATTCCGCCTGCGCTATACTTGGGTTGAGGCTGAAACGACGAATTTTAGAGTTAGACTTTAATTTAGCTCTATATTTTATTTAAATTGTCGGGAGAATACCCGGACTGCCAGAATTTGAATAATTCTTATTAAAAGCTTTTTCGTCCGTCGCCTTTAGCGCGTTTTGTTCTCAACCGACACGTTCGGATTCACCAGTGATGGTCCGTTTTAATATAACAGTATTGTTCATTTCAGAGATCGATGGAAGAGTAAAACTTTAGGGACGGGGAAAATGTCGAGTGTCCGTAAATAACAATAAATGCGCTGAGTCGAACAGTGGCGGTGTTTATGTATTGTCGTAAAATAAAATGTTCGCTTGTTTATTATTGACATAAACAAGCGAACATTTTAAACAAGCAATCATTTTATTTTACGACAGTACGTAAACACCGCCACAGTTCGACTCAGCGCATTTATTGTTATTTACGGACACTCGAAAATGTCTTGTTTAGACAGCCACACGGCCACTAAGACCATCGATTCTCTTCCTCTTTTGTTTGTCATCAATGTTTGTTATCTATTTTTTGTTTATTATTTGATGACAAGAAATGAAAAGTTTAATTTAAAAATGAGAATGGATGAAATAAAAATATTGATGACAAACAAAAGAGGAAGAGACGTGATGGCCTTAGTGGCCGTGTGGCTGTCTAAACAAGACCTTTTCTCCGCCCCTAATTTTTTGCTCTTCCATTAGGCATCGATCTCTGAAATGAATAATATAATTATATTGTCCTTTTCAGAGATCGGTGCCTAATGGAAGAGCAATAAAAGAAGAGAAAATGATGGGCGGTCAAACGGCCACAAACAACATTTTTCTCAATTCCTCTTAAATATGTGCTGCCCATAATTTCGTAAAAAAGAATGGCCGTCCAAACGAGAACCTCTTCCATTAGGCACCGATCTCTGAAAAGGACATTAACAGTTTAAAATTAAACTTGTCATGTTTAACATTTTTTTATTGTTTATTGAGTGTTTTTAAAATTATATATACACAATAGATATACAACATTACATTCATTAACCATTATTCTTTAAACTCTTCCTTCTATTCCTTGCTATTTGTGGTTATTATTCAGATTATTGGATCCGTTCTGTCAATTTTCAACTTTCGTTTCATAGTGGTATCGCTATTTCATTCATCAATGCATAACTAAACTAATTTCGTAAGTTTAACAAGAGGTCTGTTTAAAATTTTTTATTAACTCAACAATCAAAACAATTCTTTTTTAGAAAGGACAACATCGGATGCATCCACACCCCTCCTATCGGATGTTTTCTTGGTAAACGCTTCTTCTGTCAATGTGCATCGTCAAAATTATAGTATTATCCGTAAGTCTTTTCGTTTACGCTCCATTTTTCAATCCTATTATGTATTTTTAGGAGATATCGACATGAAGATTCAAATTTCACTTTTTAATGTTGTTATGTGTGTTGCCATCAATCGCATGTTTTAATAATATATGTTGTAAAATTTAATTATGTTTATTATCTAACTATTATCAAAATCTGAGAAATTGACAATTCCAATTTTCTTTTCATAAAAAATAAAATTAATAAATCTGATTTGATATAGAAATTTTGAAGAAATATAATGAAAAACAGAGAAGTTATTAACATAAATTGAATATTTGTTTCATTATTTCTTTGAGACCATTGAAAATAATTCAAAAATGATCAAAGAGACCTTTCAATTTCTTAGATTTTGATAATAATATAAAACTACGTCAAAAGTCTGTGCGGCACTGCAAATGCTGCATGGTCACCAAAACTTTTTATATCACATAATACAATTTACAACGTTTTTCAGTGCTTAAAGTAAAAAATGGTAAAATTCCTTTATTATATCATAAATTCCCTTATCGGTAATGTATATGATAATAAAAATCAATATATAAAATGAAAATAATACCTTTATTTTGATAATCAAAAAAATAAGCAATATTAAAATTCCTTATATCTTTTGAAATATTGTACAGATCGTTTCCATGTTTATACCAATCGATAGAGCCCATTTTTCTGGTTCGATTGATACCAAACACTAATTGTTTGCAATTTTAAAATTTGCAGAGTCGTTAATTTTCGGAAATAAAACATTTTAAGCAAAAATGTGTTCAATAATAAGCTTAATATGCACATTATATGATGCCAAAACAATGTACTTATATTGATATTAACATGATAAAATATTTATAATGGTGATAAAAAATGCAAATTGACTAAATCTACCTAATACACTAATATACAATATATATAAACCTAAATATAAATCCTTAAAACCGATTTCACTTGTATTGTAACTAAAAAACAATAATTATTTATAGTAGCTACTATAAATAATTATTTTTCTATAACGATAAAAAATCGATCATTTCATTTAACAGCACCCGCACTGTATCCTGCACAGCTTCATCTTCCCGTTGCACTGCCGCTTTAACTGTGGCCTCTTGTTCCAACTTTTCGCAATGCTTGAACAGTTTTAAGGCTTTCTCTTTATTAAATCCGGCCATCCGTTCAAGCGCCTTCTCTTGCACCTGTTAATGGTAAATTTAAAGTTTTAAGAAGATTTCGCTTACATCTTTTATTATTTTATCCCCGTAAGACCGCAAGTACTCTTTGAGTTGAGCCCACACAAGCTCAAGAAACAATGATATGGCGGTAATCGAATTATCGTCACAAAATGTTCCTTCAACGCCCATTCGTCGAGCGCGTAACGTGTTAAACGTTTGCGGCCGCCGTGCTTGTTCATTTCGTTAACGCAGCTCTCATATAGCTCCTTTCGGCTACTCCTTGGCGGTATATTGCACCGTCTCTTTTCCAGGAAGGCTCGCATTTCATTTTTTGTCGAGGTAGAATGTGGCACCTAAACTTGAATTAAAGTTAAGTTTTCATGATATATCATGTTTTACCTTTTCCACCGCTCGACAATGATAAGCATTGTTTGATTCTCATTACGTTCTTTTCGGGATTGTTCCGAGAAACGGGATATTACTTCCCTCATATAACTTTCGAAGAATTCGGCGTTCATATCTTGATGGCAATCAAGTAGTTGTTCATTTTCCTGAACACCACTGCAAATTACCTTCGCCGAACAGCGATGATTGTTCGCTTACCCTTCGTTTTACCTCCTGACGGACCTGATCTAGGCTGGTTAAAATCAATCTAACGCGCCATTTTGAAACGGTTGTATTATTTTTCTTGCCATCCCGAAATCTTGCTCATCCCTTCATAGCACCAGGTCTCATCCATGTAACCGAACAATCTTTCTCCATGTGCCCACTTCCCTTTGATACCAGTTTCTCCATGATATCAAGTCCTTAACGTGTAATAAATTATTTAAAATTGAAATTATCTTACTCGTCTGTCATCTACAATGGAGTTATGGTTTATTCTTTTATAAGATAAACCCATTGAGTGGGGAATCCGATAGAGTGAGGTAACGCTATATCGGAAACCATGAGTTTCTCGGCACCAACTCCATAGACACTCAAGGGTTACATCTTTATTTTCGCCCCAGAGATAATCTATATGATTTCGTAGACTTTTCTTGATATCTGGAGGCATCAGGCTCGATGCCGTCGCTACAACCGATTTTTTTGTTTTTTGCCGTTTCGCCAAATTTTGTTTTACGACATCCTTCCTATGCGATATTGCGGATGTGGAAAGTCCACATGCTGTCGCCGCTATCTCATTCACATTAGAAATTTTGTGTCATTCTTCAAGCCTATATTACGTCGATATCTCCTAAAAATACATGATAGAATTGAAAAATGGAGCGTAAACGAAAAGACTTACGGATAATACTATAATTTTGACGATGCACATTGACAGGAGAAGCGTTTACCAAGAAAACATCCGATCGGAGGGGTGTGAATGCATCCGATGTTGTCTTTTCTAAAAAAGAATTGTTTTGATTGTTGAGTTAATAAAAAATTTAAACAAACCTCTTGTTAAACTTACGAAATTAGTTTAGTTATGCATTGATGAATGAAATAGCGATACCAATATGAAACCAAAGTTGAAAATTGACAGAACGGATCCAATAATCTGAACAATAACCACAAATAGCAAGGAATAGAAGGAAGAGTTTAATGAATAATGATTAATAAATGTATTGTTGCATATCTATTGTGTATATATAATTTTAAAAACACTCAATAAACAATAAAAAAATGTTAAACATGACAAGTTTAATTTTAAAATGTTAATGTCCTTTTCAGAGATCGGTGCCTAATGGAAGAGGTTCTCGTTTGGATGGCCTCTCATTTTAGACGGCCATTCTTTTTACGAAATTATGGGCAGCACATATTTAAGAGGAATTTACGAAAAAAAATTAATTTTCCTTTTATTGCTCTTCCATTAGGCACCGATCTCTGAAAAGGACAATAGAATGGATGAAATAATAAACAAAAAATAGATAACAAACAATGATGAGAAACAAAAGAGGAAGAGATTCGATGGTCTTAGTGGCCGTGTGGCTGTCTAAACAATACCTTTTCCCCGTCCCTAAAGTTTTACTCTTCCATTATGCATCGAAGGATGTTATTAAATCTAGGAAAAGCGGAAATTGCTCCCGTCGGAAAATAAAATGCATATCTGCAAAAATCACGGATTATTACACCATATCATTTTAAATTTCGATTCTTTTCATTTTTATAAAAAAAATCAAAGATCTCAAAAGAATCGAACCAACATAAATTTGTCATGAATCAAATCCTCTACCAGGTATGCTACGCATCCTCTTTTGATTTAATTAATTAATCCGTTGAAGTTTGAGGAAGTATTTTAAATTCTATGGTGTAATAATCCGTGATTTCTTTTGCGGAAATGGATTTTATTTTCCGACGGGAGCAATTTCCGATTTTCCTAGATTTAATAACATCCGAAATGAACAATCGCTATAATTGAAATAATCGCAGTAGCAGTGCCTGCGTCCGGGGGCTGACCTGTCAGCAGCGAGTAAGCAACTCTTTTGTGAGCACAAACTCAATTCCCTTTCCTCATCATTCCCTCCTGACTCGGATATTCGGTCATCGTCAGAAGTGATTGGACTAATCTTTGAGTATGCAGGCTCGCCTGATAGTGTGTAAGTTTGGGCATATTAAAGAAATCGTGTATACGTTATTTTTAAATCCACATATTGCATTTATGCATAATGTTCACGAAATTAATTAGAAAATCGTTTATCTGAATTGGTCGTTCACCGACATGGCCACAAATCAATGCCAGATACAGGTGGGACAAGCGGGTCGCCGAATTTGTGAACCATGAAACAAGGACATGCACATCCGGGAGAAGATGATTGGGAATGCTCCAGAAGAAAACGACGTGGTCTACTTTAGCGAGATGCAGTCGTTCTAAATGAGAGAGATAGTTCGCAACTGCTTATGCGGTTGATTCGAACTCCTAAGTAAGTAATCTGGAACATTATGGTAATAAGGAACGCGGAATACAAAATGAGAAAATTATATCAATATTTCATATAAAAATTATCAGCAAAAAAAAAAGCTTATGTCATTACGCGATCACAGGCGAAATGAAAATGAACAATTCTTAAATTTCTAAAAAAAATGGCGCTAGTATCTACGCAGATCTACGTATTTGAAATAATGTTTGAAATTTAATTCATGTCAATAACTGCTTCAGATATTGATTTATTTAGAAATATGTTAAAACTAACTTCTAATTAGAATTCTTATAAGAAACTGTTGAAATAATGGCTGGCTTTTTCATTTTCCGGAATACCAAACGCGGAATACGGAATTCCGTCCATCACTGGTATTTAATCTTTTTACTTACTTACTTTGGATACTTTGGAGTCCGAATCATTCTCGCAATGAGAAGCGGACTAACTCTCACCAATTCGAGCGGCTGCGCCGTGCCACTGTCGACCATGCAGCTCTCGTCTCCAGGATTCCTATCCGCCTTCTAGTGTATCTTGTCGTGGACCGTTCGTGGCTGAAGTTTGAGATCCAGAGTTTGACGGCATCAGATCAGCGCGCCTTAGGTCGTCCTTTTCGTCTAGTTGATCCTCTGGGGTTCCATTCTGTTACGCGTTTGCACCAACGGTAATTCTGGAAATATGGCCTGCCCATTGTAAGATCTTACCGCGGACAATCCTCTCTCTCAATGTTGATGGTCTCACAATTGGCATAGAAGCAAATGGTGTCGATTGCTCTTTGCAGACGTGTGATGTGCTCAGAAAGGCCATGTCTCGGAGCCATATAGGAGGGCAGGAATAACATTTTGCATCATGAGCTTCTTCTTTTCCTTATGGTCAATGTGCATGAAGAGGAGTTTCCCGTATGATGCCCACGCAACTTTCGTTCGCTTTGAAATTTCATCTTCTAAACCTCCATCAATCCTGATATGGCTTCCTAGATATCGAGCACCTTCTTGGAAAGGACTGACAACCCCCTCGATCTCGATTTGTGAGCCCGAAGCGAAAATGTTTTTCATGATAATTGTTTTCGCAGGATTAATTTCGAGTCCGTGTTCGTTCGCCAGTCGTGCCAAAATCGATATTCTTCGTTCCATTTCTTCCGTATCATTAGCAATGATAACAACGTCGTCAGGGAACTCGAGCCTCTTCAGCCGTTTCCCGTCAATATTTATTCCATTCAGTTTACTTGTGCGTTCCTCAAGTGCCATTTCTTCAATTTCTACACTGTTGAGGATTGTAAGGCAACGTGGGTGATGCGGAGCAGAGATGTCGTTTTCGTTTTTTCGTTTCGTTTAAACGAAACGAAAAACGAATTGAGGTTCGGTCCCGCACGGAATGACGTTAACGTGTCCTAAAGATACGATAGTCTCTTCTGCCAACGCAGTTTTCCGGCGAAAATTAAATATTGCGCTCATCTCGTTCAAACTGAACTCAGAATGCAAGGAACTTGCCGCCAAAAAACTGCTCTGAATGCTGCGAATATGAATGTTGATCAGTTGACGGATTTGGCAGAGGTGTTAAGCTTGTTTGAAGAAATGATGGCTGAAGGACGCCAATCGTTTGCATCTCTGAGACCGTTCTTTCTGCGCCGCCTTGATTCATTCTGCAAGGAGCCAGTTGAATCCGCGTTCGTCTGACAAGAATACGACGACTGCGATCTCCTGCGCAAAGCTTCATTCATCGATCCGCGCTTTGTTGGAAGGAAGGAACTGTACGACGACGATGTCTGGAATGAAGTACGACACGGCGTAGAGATGTCAGTGGCAAGCACTCAATTTCAAGATTCAACGCCATCCTCCTCTTCGCGAAGCTCTGATACGCACTGTACCAGCTCTACTGCAGCCCTCAAGGCGAAAATCTGGTCTCAAGAACAAGATGCAACTCCGATGCGAACTGAAATTGCCGCATATCTCGGAGAGAAGCGATTGAGTCCGCCAGGCCCGGCTGCTGACAACAGTGAAGCGGTTTTGCAGTACTGGGCGGCGAAGGACAACGACGGCTGCTTTCCTCTGCTGGCTCGCGAAGCTAAGAAGTTCCTCTCTATTCCTGCGAGCTCATCCGAACCAGAGAGAGGTTTCCGCAATTTGCACCATCAGCTTTGAGAAACGTGCGAACCATTGCCATATCCACCGTGCAGGACCAGGTGACCGTTTTTGTGACGTGTTAGCAGCAGTTATGTCACAGTGTTATAAACAAAAAAATTCGTTTTCGTTTTCGTTTTTGTCGTTTCGTTTAAACGAAGATTTCGTTCGTTTTCATCTCTAATGCGGAGCCACCTTGTCGAACGTCTCTTTAATTCGACAAAAATGGAAGTTTGTCTAATCGCGGGCATTCAAAAATGTTCGTTGGAGCGCACTATCAATTTCTCTATTTTTTTAATTAATTTTTTTTCTTTAAAATATAATGAATTTACAGATGAAATGGACATTTTTGATTGCATTGCAACTGCCGTGATCACAGATTATACTATTTCCGAGGTTAAGTTTATTCGGAAATTATGTTAATGTTCAATTTGTGGCTTTTTCATCTTCCTGAATACGGAACTCCGTCCCTCACTGGTATACACTTTAACTTTTTTGTGACTTGACCAAATTGGCTGATTTTTTGATATGATAGATTCATATGGTTGTAGATTATTTTACAAATTCCCGCTTGTGATTACGATGATCCGTTTTACAGTGACAAGCGTTTATCGTAAAACGCGTAGCTCAAAGATATTACGCACTTTTCATTCACTGCATTTTTTAATAATTTTTAAAGTTCAATTATATTTTTTCATAATTTATTGAAAATAGCAGTATTGGCAACATTTTAGAGATGACTCCACGTAAAGAAACTCCAATTGCCACCCGGCAAGCTGTTATCAATATGAGGGAAAACGGAATGCGTGGTACCGAAATTGCCATGGCATGGTAATTTAAACCAAATTTTGCTACTATAACATTTTAAACACTGATTCACATAAAATAACAAAAAATCAGCCAATTTGGTCAAGTCACAAAAAAGTTAAACCCGAAAAAACATTTGTGACAAAACTTTTGTGTACGTGAAATACCGTTAATCTTTTTATATACAAAAGTCTATAT
The DNA here is from genome assembly GCA_963931815.1 of Caenorhabditis plicata. Lineage (NCBI taxonomy): Eukaryota > Metazoa > Nematoda > Chromadorea > Rhabditida > Rhabditidae > Caenorhabditis > Caenorhabditis plicata. The sequence continues at coordinate 8,734,590 of OZ007492.1, read as the reverse complement.
TATTTAAAAAAAAAACAAAAATACCGATCATACAATAAATTAAATTCACGCTTTCATATCCTATATAAATTATCAGGATGAACACAATCCATTTCTATTCAAAGACAGTGCTCGTTGACGTTAAACTTTCTCCTATGATTCGCAGGTGTGCTTTTGTCTTATTTAGAATCACATAATCCACTATTCACCATAACTTCTAAACATTACAATTAGAATAATCATATATCTATAGAGAAAAGTAACAAGAGAGATAATCGCAATCATGATCACATTGATTTTGTCAATATTTTGTCTTCAAATTTCTTTATTGCTGACCTGTACCAAGAGGAAACAAGAACCTAGTCGATTTCTGGCACCGACTACAAATAATGCTGAATTGCCACAAGTAAAACCGCCAGTTGCACCCGTGGCCGCAACAAGTAATAATTCGGAGAAGGTATAACCATCAATCTTAATAATTTACATTAATGTTCAGGAAGAAAAGAAGGTGCCGGGTGAGACGGCTCCACCAACAAAGAAGGAAAATGAGACGCAGCCTGAGGTATCGAATACGTTGCGGTGCAAACTTCCATTCATACTTGTAGACTAAAAGTAAAATGGGACAACAACAATCTACAGATAAACCGAAATCAAAACCTGAAAAGTCAAAGAAAGAAGAACAGAAAGAACCAGAAGAACACGAAGAAGTTAAAGCACAGGTGGCGCAATGCTGATTTTGTCATTTAATCCATACAATTGTAGCCAACTGCTACTCCTCAAAACGCTAAGAAGTGTCGCGCAAGCCCACTTTCTGCTCGCAAGCCAGTAACAAGTTTGTTATTTAATTTACCCACAAATTTGTGCACAAAACAATTGATAAAAGTTTTGAGAAAAAATATATTTCTTGATAAAATTAAGCCCATTGGAATCCCAATTTTAGTATAAAATCACGAAATTAACACCAAATTCAAACAATAGATTTTTTAATGTTAAATTATAAATTACTAGGAAAAAAATTAGGATGGAATGAGGTTCTCGTTTGGACGGCCATTCTTTTTTACGAAATTATGGGCAGCACATATTTAAGAGGAATTGAGAAAAATGATGTTTGTGGCCGTGTGGCCGCCCATAATTTTCTCTTCTTTTATTGCTCTTTCATTAGGTACCGATCTCTGAAAAGGATAATATTTAAATTATTAACCGAATCGCTAGTTTAATTGTTATATGTTGTCCCGATAATTATAGTAGATTTAAGGGTTGTACGGAATTCCATCTTCCTTTTTCCGTCGTCCGTCTGATCAAAAAACTGATTACCGTGCAACCCCGGTCTGTATTTAAAATGTGCAATGCCACCGTTCCGAGAGAAACCAATCCACTGGGGAATCATCTTGCGAGTTTCTAGACACTTTTCCTTCAGTTCCAAACTTGACTACTTGATTACTTGATTGTCGGTCGTGCGTCGAGATGCGGTCCAGCTTTTTCCAGAGTGTTCGGCTTCGTCTTTCAAGTGTTGACCAATGTGCAACCCAACTGAGCAGTTTTCTTGTAACTAACAAATCAAAGGAAATCGAGCCATCGAGCTGGGCGTGAAAGTATGTCGAAAGGTCATTTGAAGACGTTTTTTTGAAGAGAATTACCTGAGATGGGCACCACGTTTCGAGCAAAGCTGGAACGATGATGTATTAGCTCTTTTTTCGTTTGCTGAAATGTGAGGAAACATAAGATTGCATTTGTAGAATGCTAAATATGGAGACCTCAGCAGCATAGTCATTGTCTACAATCATCGTCTTTGTTGTGTTGATTTCTAGCCGTTGATTTAGACGCCGGCTTATTTCTTCTGAGGAACTTCCAATTAGCACCAGGTCGTCAGCGAATTCGAATTGTTTCAAAAACGTTCCATCAACACTGATATCTTCAGCTTCTCACACACTATCATTGTCGGATTCATCGAGAATCATTGGGAGAGCAAATGCGAACAGCTTGACACATAAATCTCTTGAAAGGAATATTGAATGTTGTTCCATGGATTTTGATTTCTGGAAATAAGCTAAACAATAACGATTAGAGCTAGTTCCAGAGGGAATTTGAATTCATTCGTTTTTTCAATGAGTTGTCGAACAGAATGGATATTGTCGATTCATGATATCCTAGACCATCCTTGCTTTTCCGTAGGAGACTCACTTTGGCGATTTTCCAATCTTCTGGTATTCTTCTTCCCGTCAAAATCATGTACAATGCGTCCATGCGAAGGCAAATAATAGATACACGCTCTACTAGCAGCAAAAAATCTAAATTCTATTCCCAGTAGTTTTTTCTTCAAGAAATTCCATCTTCCGTTTTCCGTCGTTTTCGAGTTCCATTTCCGTTTTCCGCCTTCCGTTTGAAGAAAAATCGATTTCCGTGCAACTCTGGTAGATATAATAACTGTTTATACTATGAATTTTCTTCACGTTCCCTTCAAACATTAAAAATAAATCCTTAAATTTAATGGTAGTGTTCGCGCAATTAGTGCGAGGTCTTTTGCAATGCGGCGTGGTTTCGTGGCATTAGCGTGGGATGTTATCAAATCTAGGAAAAGCGGAAATTTCTCCCCAATAAATGTGGAAAATAATAATCATAAAATTAAATGAAAAAATAATATTTAAAAAAGTGCGCCACATTTTGCGGTGGTAATCGCATTTGGCGACGACTATATACTTTGATAAAGTTTGAATCTGCTGTGGTGTGAAAGAAAATCGACGAGTTCAGGATTTACAGAGAAATGCTCAAAGACGGTCATGTCAACGATGAAGGTGTCAACACAGGAACAAGCCACAGAGTTTGAGTCTTCAAATTAATTTCCAATCTACTGAGACTGAGATTTTTAGGAAAGGAGCCACCGGAACAGTCGAGCCTGAATTTATTGCCTCTGTTAATGACGATGATACACTTCGATGCGTGAAAAGTATTCGACACAAGTATATATTATTCTCATTTTATCATTTTATGTTAAAATATTGATTTCAGGAAGCCGGCTAAACAAGAATAAAAATGTACAAATTTCAAACGTTGCCATATGGTTTTCTTTTCAATCAATATTCTCATCTTCTTTAAGAACAAACTTTAGCCTCTTTGCTTAATTTTTTGATTTTTGTCGTAATAAGAAAGCTACTAATATTATACATGCTTCTTATGTATACAAGATTATAATAATAATAATTGTATTTCAAATAATAAATAATGACTAATTGATCATAGCTAGACTATAATTATCTCATAATTGTTGATATTTCCTCCATTTTTCTTCCTTTTGCATAGCTTCACATAATTCCTAAAAATGTTTCATTTAGTAGATAGTTGTTAATTGAATCGAATAAAATTTCATTTTTCATCTTAAAATTTTCTAATGTACGCCATTAAATTCACGTAATACTTTTCAACTAGCCACGAATATTCTATAACTATTATTTATTTTATTATTATTTGTGCAATTTGAACAAATTGCTAATAATAAGTCCAATAATATCCCGAAATAAATGTAAATACTGTTAGCGTCCAAACTTGGGCAGCTTGGACAATTAAAAAATATACACTAGCTGACAAAAGTTTTGTCACAAGTGTTTTTTCGGGTTTAACTTTTTTGTGACTTGACCAAATTGGCTGATTTTTTGATATTTTATGTGAATAAGTGTTTAAAATGTTATAGTAGCAAGATTTGGTTTAAATTACCATGGTAATTTCGGTACCAGGCATTCCGTTTTCCCTCATATTGATAACAGCTTGCCGGGTGGCAATTGGAGTTTCTTTACGTGGAATCATCTCTAAAATGTTGCCAATTACTGCTATTTTCAATAAATTATGAAAAAATATAATTGAACTTTAAAAAATTATTAAAAAATGCAGTGCAAGAAAAGTGCGTAATATCTTTGAGTTACGCGTTTTACGATAAACGCTTGTCACTGTAAAACGGATCATCGTAATCACAAGCGGAAATTTGAAAAAAAATCTACAACCATATGAATCTATCATATCAAAAAATCAGTCAATTTGGTCAAGTCACAAAAAAGTTAAACCCGAAAAAACATTTGTGACAAAACTTTTGTCAGCTAGTGTATATATAGGGCGTGTAGTATTGTGACAGTTGGTTGGTCTCGTGAATGAATAGATACTGCCAGGACTACTGTAGATACTGCACATCTTGAAAAAAACGGTGGACAAATTACTCAAAAATTCTAGAATCAATTTTTATAAATTATATTTGAAAATGATAATCTTATACTCTAGATGTTGGTATGATTTTTAATACCACGGCTGTACCTCCACGAAAGATACAATATTTTCTTTTTTGGGTTTAAAACAGGTTTTGAAGCGTAAAACGAATTTAAAACGGTTAATCAATAAAAGGTTCTAAGCAAAAAGTGAATCAAATTCGAAGAAGATTTGCGTATTCAAATTCGCAATGTTATTTTTAAATATAGTCGTCGCCAAATGCGATTACCGCCGCAAAGTGTGGCGCACTTTTTAATTATTATTTTTTAATTTAATTTTTATGATTTTTATTATTTTCCACAATTATTCCACGATTGAAACAACATCTAAAACATATTCTTCAATTTAATTGAGCAAAAACAGTACAGAACGAACATAAACAAGAAAATAATCATGAAAATTAAATGAAAAAATAATATTTAAAAAGTGCGCCACACTTTGCGGCGGTAATCGCATTTGGCGACGACTATAATTGAATAGAAAGTGCTCTAAAAATTTTCATCATATGAGGAGAATTATTTTATAATTTTATTTCTGTAAATAAAACATGTAAAACTGTAAGATTCATATCAGAATTTGAAAATGTTCATTTGCTTTTGTTCTATCTGATGTCGAATTACCAAATTGAAAAACTCAAAAACTACAAGGCGCATATTTTTCAGGATTAATTATTTTCCTTTTCAGAGATCGGTGCCTAATGGGAGAGCAAAAAATAAAATAATAATAATAATAATAATAGATATTCTCGTTTGGAGGACCACACGGCGACAAAGGACTTCCATCTATGCCTCTTCAATGTGTGGCCGTCCAAGCGAGAACCTCATTTTGTTATAATTTTTTTCCTCTTTCATTAGGCACCCATCTCTGAAAAGGACAATATTATTATTATTTATATATCTAAAATTTAGGTATTTTAAAGTTTATATTGGTACGTTGGTTCGTTATTACTAAATAAAAATTTAGAAATATTGGTCTTAAAAAACAAAAGCACTCCACTGCCGCGAAGTATGCGCAAATTGCGAAATACTGCGCAACAACAAAGTATCTACTGCGTATCTAAATACTGCGCAACAACAAACAAAGTATAAATCAAACTTTGATAATATAATAAAACAACGAATAAACCAAGTTAATCACCAGTCACCATAAACCAAACCAATCATTATCTTATTTCAACAAAAGATAATACTTAATTTCAATAGAAAAATCCTGAATTGAAGTTCAAAATAATATGAAATACGTAACATCGTCAAAGAAGGCATAAACAAATATTGTCGTTGTGTAGGTTATTGAAAGTCGATATAAAGGAGCATTCCGAATAATAAAATGGTCTCGCTTGAGACAGGATGTATGTATATTTAATTTACAATTTGTTTATTATTTCGCTTTTCTTTTTCATAAAATCTTTGTTTCATTTTGTTTTCTCTTAATAAATTGGTTGTTACATTAATAAATAAAACAAAAATGTGATGAAAAAAAGAAAAGCGAAGCATAAATCGACATGACAATAAGCAAGACCATTTTATTATTCGGAATGCTCTTTTAAATCGACTTTCAATAACCTACACCGCGACAATACATTACAAGGTGCTGGAACAAACTAATTTTTCAATCTGAACGTGTCAATTTTATATATAGTCGATGCCAAATGTGATTACCACCGCAAAATGTGGCGCACTTATTTAAATATTATTTTTTTTACTTAATTTTTATAATAATAATTATGCGGTGGTGATCGCATTTGGCACTCCACTACCAAGAAACCGTGCCGCATTGCAAAAGACTTCGCACTAATTGCAAACTCAACCTTTTCATTTATTACTTTTATTTTCAATATTTTATTTATCAGTTAACGTTTCATTCTATCAAAATCTTGCTGAATTAATGAAAATAAATTCTTAGTACCTCAATTAATGTACGAGAAGAGTCTTCATCGTCAATATAAGTGACTTGTAAATATTGAAAATTAAAATAATAAATTAAAAGGTTGAGTTTGCAATTGGTGCAAAGTCTTTTGCAATGCGGCGCGGTTTCGTGGCAGTGGAGTGCATTTGGCATAGAAAATAAATTTATTAAAAATTCCCTCTAAGCGGCAATACAAATTGCGACATGGCCGCCAAAATTGATATCGGTGCCTAATGGAAGAGCAAAAAATAAGAATAAAATGAGAATAAACCACACGGCCACAGACGACTTTTTCGTCTGTTTCTCTTCAATGTGGGCTGCCCATTTTTGAGACAGAACACATTGATGAGATACAAAAGAGTGGCCGTCCAAACGAGAGTCTCATTATTATTTATAATTTTTTCCTCTTCTATTATGCACCGACCTCTTAAAAGGACAATACTTTTCAGAGATCGGTACGTGAATTTCCATACATTATCTTTAAATTAATGTATTCTTGTCTTTTTCTGCCAACATTTCCTACTTTTGGAGCCCAGTGTGCAAAAATAAATTCCACTTACAGTATTATCCATTAAAACTCCTAGCAAAATCTTCAACCTCAGTTCATCGACACTTCCAACTGCATCCAAGACTTCAAAAAGGCGTGCTCTTACAAAATAAATCGCGTTCCAATCTCGTCGATACATGGCGAATCCTTTGCATAACTCGACTATCAATTCCCATTCAAGTTCATTGGTCGTTCCAACATAACCTTTCAGCATTTTACAGGCTTCTGCCAATGCTTTGAGAAAAGCCGGTTTTGATCCCTTGTTGAACATCTCCGATGATAATTGACTGAAAACAATGCATGTCACACTCAGAGCCCGTTTCTAAAGTTATTATTATTATTTATGATTATATGATTATGTTCATTTTAAATACCCTCTCACTATTCGTTTCATTACAATCCTTTGATTGATTTTGTAATAAATTTATTATCAACTTTGTCCAATTTTCTTTTCCATTGAACCATCCGACTCGATGTCTTTGGTTTTTTGTAATCTACAATTTATTTTTATATTAATTTTCTTTTTGTGGATATCTTTTAATCTCTTCGCGATTAAAGAAAATAGTAAAGCAACATTCAAAATAATATACGATTAGACCTTGTTAATCTCAGGTGAGGGCCATTTAAAAATAAATCATCCAGGATCCTTAATCCAAATTTTGTTTTCTTAAATATGTCACATTCCATATCAATACTGTTTAGCGGTTAATTTATTCAAAATAATCATTAGACGAGTAGTAAGAAATGTTACATAGCATACGAATTTTTCTGTGCTGAAACTTACCAAGTCTCGTCAAATTATTCAATTTTAACATTTATGCGTGCAGTCGCGATTAAACAAAGTAAGAATATTGTCCTTTTCAGAGATCGGTGCCTAATGGAAAAGGAAAAAAATTAGGATGGAATGTGGTTCTCGTTTGGACAGCCACTCTTTTTACGAAATAATGGGCAGAAGAGAAATTGACGAAAAAGTGTTTTGTGGCCGTGTTGCCGTCCATCATTTTTTCTTCTTTTATTGCTCTTCCATTAGGCACCGATCTCTGAAAAGGACAATAAAATCTTATAATTTACCATGCACAACAATTTGATGACTTCTAAAGGCTCTCCTTCATCAATAACACCCATGTTTTCCGATATTAAATTCAACCTTTTATAGAAATTTGCCGATAAAGTTTTTATCCTCGGATCTAAAATATTTATATTCTTCTTCTTATTAAATTTATAAAGATTCTGATATTTACCATCATTCCTCAAGATGAAGAGAATAATATAAAATTGGAATAAATAATTCCAGATTCCGGATAATGTTGTTTGTACAATTTCTAGTGTTTTAACGGATAAAACGAGTTCAAATAAATGAATCATTAAACTCGTATAATCCAGTAATTTCTTGTATACATTAGTACCATCCATCTCAATTATAAAATTGAATATTTCTTCCAATCTTTTCTTCAACTGCACTTTATCACCACTGTCTGTCAACAGCCGAATCTGTAAACAAAATTTGACACAGCTAATGTTTGGTAGTAAAACATCAAAACCGTCAAGCAAATATAATCAAGTGAAGATTTATCAATGTTTGAGTTCTTAATTGCCAATAACCACATTCGATGATTGCTTGAGATAAAGTTCATTTTAACACATCCTTTAAACACTCGGCTCCATTCATTTAATGGAATTTCGTCATGATAATTTAGCAACAATGTCGATAAATTGTTAAATTCGTTTTCATTCATTTTGGTAATATTTGATATCAGGAGACTTCGATTTTCAGGCAAGCTCACATCCAGCTTGGAAAATACTGAAATAATATATTATTTAAGATATATATATATATCACTGCGCGCAAAGAAAATTAGCAAAAAACATACAATTTTGTTTTTAATCTTGCCGCACAGCGGATTTATTGGGCTGAGGAATAAGTTCGTAGAGTTTTTATATTATTTTTTGTTTCACAACAATTTTCTTGTTGTTTGGCAAAGTGTATATATTTATCTGATAGAGCTTTTTCTGCTCTATAAAACTGTGTTTTTAGTTTGTTCTGATATTTTAAATTTTCATCATTTTTCAGGATTAGAAATGAACTATCAAGGATGCAAAAATTAGAATTTTCGACATCTGCTTTTCTTTGATTTTGCTGCAGAATTAGACGAAGAGCATCTGGAGGCACAGGAAAATTCTCGAAAATAACGCCACGGTCAAAAAGGAGCTCTATTTTGCCAAGCTGCGCCGTGTAAATTATGCTACTCGAATGAGAAGACCTGATCGACAAAGCCTAGTCATCCTGGTCCTCGACAACGTCGAACCGCATGTTGCACCGCCCTCCAAGAGTTCGAATGGGAGGTTCTTCAGCATCCACCGTACTATTCAGACCTTGCGTCATCCGATTATCACATTTTCCGCTCTCTGTCAAACCAAATGAGGGGTGATACCTTCGAGGACCTCAAAAACTGGCTCAACAACTTCTTGGACCCCAGAGCGGGCGATTTTTGACGGAACGGCATCAACCACGTTGATCGAGAGATGAGAGGAAGTCGTAAATACTAACGTCGAATACATAATTGATTAATTGATTATTATAATTATTGTTTTTTGTTCAAATAAATCTGTGTGAAGTAAACTCTACGCACTTATTCCTCAACCCAATATATTGGGATAGTTCAGATTTCTATTGTGTACGCCAGAATTAACTGTCTAATCGAAAGCTCAAAAAATATGCTAAAAATTGTTCTTTAGTAAGGGAATCGGTTTTTTGATAATTTAAGATCTGTTTGTCAACAAAATAAAAAAGTTGTTGTCTGTAAATAAAATGTGTAAAACTATAGCACTTCACTGCCACGACTACTGTGAATTTTTCAAAAAAGTGTGGTTAAATTGCAAAACCACGTCCTTCACTTTTTATTTAAATTCTTTATATTTTTAAAATAATAAATTCTGGAATTTGATTTAATTTGTTTTTAGAATTGTTCAGAATTATTGAATTATTGATTTATCATTTTTTACGATTCAAAATTATTTTATAAAGAATATAAATAAAAAGTGAAGGGCGTAGTTTTGCAATTTGTCCACACTTTTCTCAAGAAACGCAGTGATCGGAGTGCTATAGACTATTTAAAATTTTTTGACGACGTATTGCATAAATCTGCGCGTTGCGACAATAAAAAAGAGAGTTGTATTTCGTGTCTCTCTATCTATAATGGTCTTTCTGCGCAACGCGCCGTCAAAAAATTTGAAATAACTTATATAAGATTAATTTCAATATTAGAAAATGTTCATTTACACTTGGCGTGTATTATGAAATTGTTTGCTGGAGGTATTCGATCAAATATTGATTTTTCTAGCTTAAAACTGAAAAATAGCGTATTTAGAATTTTTAAAATCGCATGGTTTTCACAAAACGGTATTGGCGCTGTTTTCATGGCACGCCACCCGCAATAGTAGAAATACAAACAGATTTATTAGTTTAAATGTGATCGAAAATCATTAAAAGTATTTATAGTCTCCTTTAACTTTTTATCATAAAAAGGCCACGCGGATATAAGTTAAACATAAAAAGTTAAACATGATTCCGTCGCTAAAAAAAAACAATATTTTCCGGTAGCGTGGCTTAACCGATTTCAAAAACACTGTTAAAAATTTGAAAGAAAACAATAAAAACCTATTGTGTAAAAAGTCGGTTCTATCCTATGAGCACAAAACAAGAATTTTCCGTAGTCTCTCTGTTTTTAATTTTCTTGTCGCGGAGCGTTTTGCGATTGAGGCAGCAACAAATTTGGTACATGCTATATATTATGTTGTAAAATTTATGAATTAACAAAAACAAAGAAACTTACAAGATTCTTTAAAACTCCCATTCTGTATCAAATTCGCGATTTCTTTATTATTGTTACCCATCTCATTCAATAAGTCTATTATTAATAATATGGACTCCTACAAAAACTGAACAATAAAACAAAAATGAGACATTTTAAACCTTTTGCATTGTAGTGCAGCTTTCAAAACTCGATTCAATTAATCTCAAAACATTCTGGATGATTGTGGATTGATCTGAAAGGAATAAATACACTATAGAATAAATTGATTCCTTAAAAAACCTTTTAAGTTAAATGATAAGTCAATTATATACAAAACAAGAGTGATATCCCAATTAAGCTTCAACTTTCCCAATAAATCAGATAAGGCATCATTCAGTATTGGGCTAGTTTTGGAATCTGCAATAAATGGGGATTAATAGCTGACATTGATTTTCTTGAATTAACCTTTAGTAATAATTTTAAGAAGTTTAATAATCAAATAACTTTCAATCGGTACATCCGTGCTCCTTCGAGTGATTATAGAAATCCATTGGTTTATGTTAGACTCGTCTAGAGGCTTTAAAAATATTATAATCGATACCAGAGATAGGCGAGATTTCGTATTCCGGCCATTTTTCGATTCCGATTTCCGGATTCTGCATTCCGAAAATTCATTTTTTATGTAGAAATTAACACCAAACATAGATGGAATCCCGGCTATTTTTCGATTTCGATATCCGCAAATTTAAATTTTTATTCCGGATTCCGAAATTGAACAGCTCCCATTCCGCTCATCTCTGATCGATACGCATGTAAATTATAAATCTAATTCCAATAAAATTATTAATATGTTTTCGAAATTCGTCGATACTTCGATTTTATTTCATATTTGGCGCACTTCTCTTTTTGTTTATTTCAAATTTATTACTTTTGTATCTTCAAAATATCCGAAATGTTCAAAATCATATTTTCGTGGACGAATGTGTAAAGATATTTTAAGAGCATATTACAATTTAAGATAGTTTTAGTCATATTTCCTAAATTCGCGCAAAATTCATACTTAAATGCATGTTTTTTGACACATTTGCACGCCAAATAAAGCGTTAAAACTTAGAGCTCAAAAAAGAGACTCAGCTGTCGTAATTTATAGTAAGAGAACTATGGTAAAACCACTATTTTCATTTCACCTAAGCACGCCACCCAAAAAAATAAAAAAATAAAAAAATTATTTACATTTTCATAGAAACTAAATTTATCAATAATTTTCCTATGGTTTATATTTTCATCGTGTAAAAAAGCGTGAACAAATTGCCAAAACCCCATTCACTTTTTATTTAAATTCTTTATTTTTTTAAATCGTAACTCACACCAATTTAAAACTAGATTTTCTTTTTGAATATTTAAACGTGTGTAATGAAGCTGCACGTGAATATTTCTGATTTCCGTTGACGCGAAGTGACTAAATTTGTTTGAATTTTTCTCTCAATTATAAAAAAGTCTTTGAAAATTAAGCTCTTTGCATCAAAACTGAGCGTCCATTTTTACCACATCAATTGACGTGCGTAACTTCTTTGAATTTGATTTACTTTGTTGTTTAAAACCGTTTAGAATTCTTGATTAATCGTGTTTAATTTGTTGTAAGGTTCAAAAGGGTGCGTTTTACCACCGCAAAATGTGGCGCACTTTTTTAAATATTATTTTTAAATTTAATTTTTATTATTATTTCCTTGTTTATGCTCGTTATATACTGTTTTCGCTTAAATAAATTGAAGAATATGTTATAGATGTTGTTTAAATAGTGGAATAATTGTGGAAAATAATAATAATAATCCTAAAAATTAAATCAAAAAATAATATAGTCGTCGCCAAATGCGATTACCGCCGCAAAGTGTGGCGCACTTTGTAAATATTATTTTTTCATTTAATTTTCATGATTATTTTCTTGTTTATGCTCGTTCTATACTGTTCCTGCTTAAATAAATTGAAGAATATGTTTTAGATGTGGTTTCAATCGTGGCATAAATGTGGAAAATAATAAAAATCATAAAAATTAGATTAAAAAATAAGATTTAAAAAAATGCGCCACATTTTGCGGTGGTAATCGAATTTGGCGACGACTATAAATAAAAAGTAAAGAGTGTAGTTTTTGCAATATGTCCACGCTTTTTTGCGCAGTAATCGTGGAAAAAGGTTCGTGGAAACAGAATTCGGAACGGAATGTTAAAATGTTGAATCTAGAATTCGTTATAAATTTTTTAGGTTCTAAAACTTTACTTATTTGATGATTTTGAAGCTAGACACTGGTGAATCCCAACTGAGAGAACAAAACACGCTTCGGCGACGGACGAAAAACTTTTAATAAGAATTATTCGAATCTTGACAGCCCAGGCTTTCTCGAGACAATTGAAATAAAATATAGAACTAAATTAAAGTCTAATGATATAAAAACAAAAATATTTTCATGCTCACTAGAGCCAAGGTCATTAAAATAAAGAAAACTGAAATAATAAGATTTTAAAATTAATTACGGTATTAAAAAAAAACATTTTCGGTAGGCTTAAATGTTTCAACTATGTTGTATACAGTAAACATATTTCTTCTCTCTTAGCCTTCTTCTGAATACTTAAAATCGATGTTTTTAAGATTTCTCTCGTGGCCGAAGCCGTTTTGTTCTCAACCGACGCGTTGGGATTCACCAGTGAGAATAAACGGAAAATGAGATAAACGCAAAAATTACAATTTTATAATGAAAAACACGGCATTCTACGCCTCACTGGAATATATGAATATCAGAGATGGACGGAATGGGAGTTTTTGAATTTAATGAATCCGGAATCACATTCGCACTGAAACCGTAGAGTCAAGAGCTCGTAAGAATGTTATAATCTATGATTTCGGGTGCAGTTTAAGATTATGTCATAAATTAATAAAAAACTGATAAATAAACGTTGAAAACAATTTGCATTTTAGACGTAGAAGTTAGAAAAAACATGTTTAAATTTATTAAGTGTCATTTTAAATTGGTGTTCATTCGAAAACCGGAACTCGGAATCGAAAAATAACCGGAATCTGGAATTCGGTACGCGGAATCCGGAATTTCGAACGGTGATAACATTTTTATCAAAAGTGAATTTTTGACAGACAGAATAACAATATAAAATTTTTTGGAATCACATTTGAAAAAAGCGAAATTCGGAATAAAAAAATGACCGGAATCTGGAAGTTCGAACGGTGTTAACGTTGTTATCAAAAGTGAATTTTTGAAAGACAGAATAACAATATAAAATTTTCGGAAATCGGAATTCCGCCTATCTCTGATGAATATATTAAATAAATAAACATACTAACCGTTATTGGAAATTCAGACAATACAGAAAAACATTTCGGAAAGAGCATTTTCCTATACAATGCCTTTCTCCTATTAATATCTCCATCATCTTGAACCGTTTCGAGTACAGTTATCGCAAATCGACACGATTTCAGAAAGTACTTTGACTCAATTTCTGCTAAAAGGCATAACATATGAGGAAGTCTTTTGTTGCACAATTCCATAGAACCATCATCTAAATCCACCATTTTCCGCATTTCTATCAAAATTCTATTAAAAACCTATGAAATTACACTTTACAAATTCGACGATTATCTCGCAATAGAATTCAAAGCAATCACATACACCTATTCGTGGCTCAATTAAATCTGAAATCCAAATTGATATTATATTATCCAAACAGTCAGAGAACATTTATATTTGTTCAATATTGGATTCCCGTTTGTTAATTTTTTGAACACTTCCGAGAGTAGGCGACAGAAAACATCGCCATTTTCGTAAAGCTTAAAGATTGAACGTTGTATACACCCACAGGAAAATATCTGAACATTTTATGCTCATTATAATCTCAATAGTAAACTAAAAACCTCATGTTTCTGCGTAAACCAGACAATAAAGAAATTAATTAAGATTTTCATTATATCTTCTCGATCCAAATATCCCGAATGATTCGGATCCACAGATGACTCGAAAACAGTCAATCCACATAAATATATACGCAATTGGAAGTGATAATCCACCTAAATGACCGCTAATTAATTAAATTAATAGAAAAGTTACATCTTTCTTTGATGATAATGATAATAAACAAAGAATTAACGAGTTATAATTCCTTTGTATTCTAATCTTACGCGAATATTCCATGAAACTCCATTGTTTTTCAATCAAATTTGATACTAAAAACCATGTAAAGCTATTAAAGAGTATAAAATAAAACGTTACAGTTATAAGAATGACAAAGGTTTCCATCTTGTAGATTTTCAATCGCTATGTCAAACGCCAAATCAATATCGTCGTCAACTTCAGAATCCAATAAATATTTAATCTGAAACATTTTATAATTAAATTTAGGTGTACATTATATTTTACTGTTTTTATATCGCCAACGTCGGGGAATTCAAATGAGTCAATACCATCGAATTGGACATCATCAATTACTGAAATATGAAACTATAATAATTGCACATCAAGTAAAAATAATGACTTTGTACATATTAAACGCACTTTATTAAAATCTACGTGAAAGTTACCTACGATAAAAATTACAGGCTTCTCTTAAGTTACCTCCTGCAAGAGGAGCTGCTCAGAGTTTCACGGTAAGTTAGGTTTAAATGACTTTACTGCGCTTCTGATATTAAGAATTCATTTGGCGTGTAATTACTTTAAATTTTCTATAACATTACACGTTATAACGAAGAATTTGGTAGAACATAATTAATTACAGGAAATATTAATTTTAAAGCGATAAAAAATACTCATTTGATAGATTTATATATGCTTAAAGATTTTACGCAGTATAAACGAAATATTTCGATGCGGATTAGACATAATTAGAATTTTAATCAGCTCTCTACAAAACTGTCTACAGAGTTGTCACTCCACCCATTATTCTTTCCAAATCAATTAAATCCCAGTTAAGATTTAACATTATCACTATCCAAAAATAGATGTACAACAAAAAATATATAATTCAATTGATTTATAATAAGTTTTCGCACGCGTACGACGAAATTTTATTTAGCTCAAAGCTTAAAGCCCTAAATAAATAGCTTCCATAACTTTAGCCCGCAAAATGAATTCGTAACAACAGCACCCCAGAAAGGTTACTTAAATCAAAATTTTTGTAAAAATTTAAAGCGCCAAATATAGTTTAAGGAGAGCCTGTAAAATTGACGTAAAAATTACTTTTTCAATTTCACGCGAATTAATAAAATGCTCTGAAATATTGAAAAATCGTAATTTTCAATTGGTCTGCGTTAAATTTCTATTATTATAATCATTTTATTGGGGTCCGCTTCTCTATAAAAGAATGACAACGGACTCCTAAGTATCCTAAGTAAGTAAGTTTAATCATGAAAAATAAAATTTGATAAAAATGATATATTTTAGGTAATGTTTTTGAACAATTGAAATTCATGCTAAAAATTAAAGTGGCACCTTACCATTTTCACATTTATCCGATATATATTGTGTAGTAGTACAATTTGGTGAAATAATCATAAAGTTTAAATTTAATAAAATATAAATGTATTTTTTAAAGTGGCGCCAATTTTGATGGATACGTGAGCACGGTTACGTAAATTGCGCTTTTATATAGAACAGAACCGTGAACAGGTAATATTCATTTCAGATATCGGTGCCTAATGGAAGAGGATAAAGATTAGGATGGAATGAGGTTCTCGTTTGGGCGGCCACTCTTTTTTTTAAATGGCACACATTGAAGAGTAGACGAAAAAGTCGTTTGTGGCCGTGTGGCCGTCCATCATTTTTTCTTCTTTTTTTGCTCTTCCATTAGGCACCGATCTCTGAAAAGGACAATAAGATTATATTATAATTATATTATTCATTTCAGAGATCGATGTCTAATGGAAGAGCAAAAAATTAGGGGCGGTGAAAAGGTCTTGTTTAGGCAGCCACACGGTCATTAAGGTCATCACGTCTCTTCCTCGTTTGTTTCTCATCAATTTTTTTGTATCTATTTTTTGATGACAAGAAATGAAATGTTTAATTTAAAAATGAAAATGGACGAAATAAAAATATTGATGACAAACAAAAGACAAAGAGACGTGATGGCCTTCGTGGCCGTGTGGCTGCCTAAACAAGACCTTTTCACCGCCCCTAATTTTTTGCTCTTCCATTAGGCATCGATCTCTGAAATGAATAATATTATATCTTTAAATTAAGGAACTCGATGATACTTGTGTGATTTCTTGTTGTGAATACCGACTAGGAAGAATATCCAAGCTTAGAAAACATTTATGCTTTAATCACCAAATGAATTTAGAGTTAGAGCGTGTACAGTTTCCTAATCGGATGGTGTACGAGGTATATTATGCATGAATTTATAGTAATTGGTACTCAATTGAGGAGTCACGATCACGTCACGAAGAAATGACATCCTCATCGTTCGAGATCCGTGGGTTCTAACAAGATTACGGAATATTTCTGTTGGCATCGTCTGAAACTTGTTTGTCGAGAACCACAGAACATAATGCGAATGGGCCATAGTTCAAAGAAAAAGGCCCCAACTTGCACATCCTTTTTGAAGGTTTTATATTATTAATATAAATAGATGTGACCAATTTCAACCAGTATAGGCTGTGCAATATAGAAACAGCACCATAGAAGTCGAGGACTGCTTTTCTCATATTAACCATGAAACGAAAATAAGTCTATGTGAGCTAACTTTTCGTCAAATGGAATTCTTTTAAAGGTTATTTTTTACTATTTATTTAAATGTACAATTAAATAGGCTTATTCACGAGGGACTTACCGATGGTCAAATAATAACGAAGTGCAGAAAAGAGAATGATACTAGTAGTAGACTCTTTTACTTAGATCCTCAGGAATTAATGTATTATTTTATATATATATATACATATAACAGTTTTTCAGTAATTTAAGAAGAAATCTAGGGCGTCCGTTCATAAAAGAATTAATGAGTGCAATGCTGATGATGGATATTCGCTTTTACCGTCCTCGTACGGTTACGAAACTTGGTGCCCTTCTAAGGAAACTCTCCAACGACTCCAAAGAACTCTGGACATCATCTGCTTTCACACCAATGTCGAAGGCTCCATTTTGGTCGATTTGCTAGTTCGGCGGGAGCAGCTCAATTGGGCTGGACATGTCGCAAGGCTGCCGGACACGAGTTGGAGCAGAATTCTTTCAGAATTGTATCCACGAGGCTGGTCAAGAGCGAGAGGCCCAAAGGAAGGTGGTCGGACACAGTCAAGCTCTGGGTCGCGAAACTCGTCCACGAGAAGTCTACCACCAGGCCAATACGGAGAAGAATCGAGGAGAAGACGGCTTGGTCAACATTGGCAAGGCGAAGCCGAACACTCTGGAGAGAGTAGGTCCGCATCTCGACGCAGTCGGAATGACATCGGACAATCAACTAAAGTAAGTAAAGTGCAAAAATAATCAAGAAGTGCAGAAAAGATAATGATACTAGTAGTAGACAATTTTACTGTATATTAGATCCTCAGGAATTAATGTATTAATTGATGTATTGTCCTCTTCAGAGATCGGTGTCTAATGCTAGAGGAAAACATTAGGATGGAATGAGGTTCTCGTTTGGACGGCCATTCTTTTTTACGAAATTATGGGCAGCACATATTTAATAGGAATTGAGAAAAATGATGTTTGTGGCTGTGTGGCCGCCCATCATTTTCTCTTCTTTTATTGCTCTTCCATTAGGCACCGATCTCTGAAAAGGACTATATATATATATATATATATAACAGTTTTACAGTAATTTAAGAAGAAAGCTAGGCGTTATATCAGGCGTCGGTTCTTAAAAGAATTAATGAGTGCAATGCTGATGATGGATATTCGCTTTTACCGTCCTCCAGAAAATAAAAACGACTATAACTTCACGTTAGGTAATATTAAACAGCTTTACAGAATTAATATATAATATGTAAACAGTTATTGTTACACCAGTGCAACTGGAACGGCTTAGAAAATAAGATGGCACATTTAATGTGACTAAATATGCCCTAAAATTGGCGACATTGTTAGTTACTAATGAGTTTGATAATGGTTTACGAGCAGGTAATAAATTTATTTAATAATTTATTTATGTATATAACTCACTTACTAAAATCAATTGCAGAATTCGGGGACCGGTTCGTTACGAGAGAAGATGTCGAGAAGGCGCTCGAGTTCTACCGTGGGACAGCCAAGGGATTTCGTCCTCTCCAATGTATGAAGATCAGATTCCGTTGGATCACGGGGCGCCATCATTTGGAGAAGCTCCTTGATTGCCAGAGATATCAACAGGAAAGAGATGCAAATTGAAGGATTCAAGGCCAGCCAAAGTTGGATTTCAAGATGGAAAATGTCGCACAAGTTGGGTTTTCAGACGCAATTTTCTCGAGATAACTGTGGCCGTTGCAGAAACTCTTTTTATATTTAGAAAGTATATTTTTTTCTCTTTCTAATGATATATGTCACATCCTGTAACTCCAAACACTATGCAGACCATTCCCTAGTTAGAATTCTTAATTATCCCATAAAACCACGTCTAGAGATGTTGGTGTTCTGTTCAACTTTATTACCGGGTTAATACGGGACTTCTGCCAACCGACGTTAATGAGTGATGGAGCAGGGACGGCTATATTCAAGTATTCGTGCATAAAAACAACTAAAAATACATATCAGGTTTTCCTATGAAATATTCGTCGAAATCAAAAGCTGCTTTGTACCTGTCACATACAGTACTGGCCATAAAGGTATTCCCCGACAGTGTTTTGATGATAACGTCGCTCAAACAAAACCAATCACTCTGAAAATCGAAATATATAAGCAATACACATTTACGATACCTCACAGAAAAGGGAATTGCATCATTTGCAAAAACACATTTTTATTAATTTTTTAGTTAAATTTCATTTTTTTAATTTTTAATTAATTTTTATTACCCTAAAATTCCATAGATAAGAGCGGTTCATAGATAAGAGCGGTTTGCACTTTTACTCGAAAACAAAACATTGTTTTTCTTGGTTTTTCTTGGTTGTTCTTTGTTGTTCAAAACAATTGTTCAACTTTTGATCTTTTTTTGCTTTTTTTGCACATTTTTTCAATTGTAATAATTTTAAGAGGATTTTTGAAAACGGGTCTAATGGATCTTTAGAATTATATGTTGTCTATGATAATAATCCTTTTTTATAACTGAAAAATACGTATCAAAAGTGAAAAAGCTTTCTAAAGACAACTTTTTTCAAACACAATTTTTTTCGGATTTTTTATAGAAATGCATGTTTATTAGGTAATTGCATAAATTATTTACTCCAAAGGCCAAAAATGATAAATTACCGAAAAAATTTTGAAGTTAAAAGCTCTCTTTACGTAGAAGAACAAGTGTTGGTCAGCCATTACCGCCTGACTATCTACAGAAATGCTCGGATTTTTGGAAGTTCGTTGCAGCTGAAGCCTTGTATGTATCCCCTTTCAACTTGGGAAATATTGATGAAGTTCCAGTCCCCTTTGATATCGTGTATGAACGGATTGTTGCTGTGAAGGGACGAGAAAACATTAAAATTGATTCTACCGGACATGAGAAATCTAACTTTACTGTTGTGTTTGGAGTGACTGCTGCTGGAGAGAAACTTAAACCAAATTTTTAAGAAGAAGTTGATGCCAAAAGGACAATTTCCTCCCGATGTCATTGTGAAAACAAATGAAAAAGGTTGGATGAATCAGGAATTGATGAAACCATGGATCGTCGAAGTATGGAACAAAAGAGAAAATTACAATTCTGACCCTGATAGCTCTTTGTTGATATTTGATTCTGTTCGTTGCCTGATGAAGTGAAACAATTTTGTCAACAGAATAGCAAAATTGTCATAATACCAGGAGGATTGACTAAAATATTGCAACCCTTAGACGACGGCATCAACAAACCTTTTAAAGACAACTTGGAACATGGCTGGGAAAAATGGACGAGAAATGAAGCCAAAGCAACTTACACCAAAATGGAATAAGGAGAAGAATGAGCTACGAAGAAGCTACATTTTTGGTTAGCGAAAGTTTCCGAACCATTTCATCTGATGTTATACAACATGGCTTTGAAAAAGCATTGTGTGATGTTGAAAATCTCAAAAACGATTTTGCTATGATGAATATAAACGATGATGACGAAGTAGAAATGGAAAAAGTCTAATGTTATGTTTATGTTGCAACCCTTGTTATTGTTCAATAAAAACAAAAATCAAAAAAAAAATCAAAACAAAAAATGTGTTGTTTACTTTTATCGGTGAAATTAAACCGCTCTTATCTATGGAATTTTAGGGTATTATCAAAATCTAACAAGGGAAGTGTTTTAGGTCTCCATCTCAGATTTTGATAAAAATTTGTATATAGATTCGTCATGGCTTTATTAGTATACTGACAAAAAATTAGGACCCACAAAATGGTTTAAGTAGGTAAGAAATCGGTTTGAAATCCAAAAATACCCCGTTTATCCACAACAACGTAATGAAGTTAATGAATTTTATGTGAAACGGTGCGTTTTCATAAATAATGAATTAAAAACCTTTGAAGCATCAGGGCAACAGCGCAGTGGCAAAACGAAAGGACACGGAACGGCAGGGCGAGGGTTCGATTCTTCTTGGGTGTGATATATTTCTATTATTGATTTCTACTCGAAATATCTCTATCGCTTTTGCATTTTTTTGATTGTAGATACTCTGCACTTTGCGCTTGACGGTGGCGTGACTGTATTTTGCACGAAATTGTCATCAAAACACGTGCAAAACTGCCGCCAGAACATTCAATTCAAACCGAAAAAGTAACCAAAGTTTCATCAAAATTACACGAAGCGTCCTCACTCCAAAAAACAACATCAAATTTTAACAAAGATTGATGACGTGTTTACGCTATATAACAGGATGAGTCTGTTTTCATGCAAAAAGCACCTCGCGTCCTAACAGGAGCACTTTTCGTGCAAAACACAGTCACGCCACCGTCAAGCGCAAAGTGCAGAGGATTTCATATCAAAATCGTTAAATTTAAAATTTATTAAATCAATGAGTAGAATTATTATTCGATAATCATATAATGAAGCCTAAAGTTTTTTCACATTAAATATGAAAAGCTCGCGGATGGTCTAACTTATATCCAATCGCAAGCCAACTGCGCCTGACTCTATGTTTGAGTTTTGAGGAACATGTTGCTTAACGTTAACCAAATAAAATTTGCACGCCACGGTCAAAAATCTGCGCGTGAATGCAAATGCTGCGTGACCGTCATAATTTTTTATTAGACATTAAATAAAAAACAACGTTTTTGAGCGCTTAAAGTAAAACATGGTAAAATTCCTTTATTATATAATAAATACCCGTATTGGTATTGAATATGAAATTAAAAATGAATATGTAAAATGAGAATAATACCTTTATTTTGATGATTAAAAAAATAAGCAAAATAAAAATTCCTTATATCTTTTGAAATTCTCTACAGATCTTTTCCATTTTTATATCAATCGATAGAGCACATTTTTCTGATTCTATTGATACTAAACACTAATTGTTTGCAGTTGTCAAAGTTGCAATATCGTTAATTTTCTGAAACAAACGGTTTTAAGCAACAATCCATTGATGTTGTGCATGATATTCGCTAGCCGACGATTAATTTGCAATTTGTTTATTATTTCGATCCTAAATATAATAAATTATACCTAAAATTTTTATTATAATAATTATTATGTTGATTTAACAACCAATTTAGTAAGAGAAAACAAAATGAAACAAAATTGTGATGAAAAAAAGCGAAATAATAAACAAATTGCAAATTAAATCCACACCAGCCCAAGCGAGATCATCTTTTTTTCGGTATGCTCCTTTACCCCTAATTTTTCATCAACCTACACCACGACAATAACAGAGAATACTTTTTGACTTATTAATTTCAAAAATTAGTCTTAAAGGTGCAGGTTATACCTATAAGGAATCCATATTTTTAACAACTTTGCCATAAAAACAATATTATTGTCATGCAAATAACAGCACTCACAGCCAATTCCTATAAAATCCTATGATATGGGATTCATTATTCATTAGTATACGTTCGAAATATTTCCAATTGCTAGATCCAAGATCTTATCCAGTATGGCAAAATGGTGGAGATGACGGAAGAAACATTAAAAGTGGTTCGACTAACTATATAATTATTTGTAGCGACGGACATTTCCAACATACAATAAAAATCGTATACAATAAGAGTTTTGGTCCCATCGGCTAGCGAATATCATGCACAACATCAATGGATTGTTGCTTAAAACCGTTTGTTTCAGAAAATTAACGATATTGCAACTTTGACAACTGCAAACAATTAGTGTTTAGTATCAATAGAATCAGAAAAATGTGCTCTATCGATTGATATAAAAATGGAAAAGATCTGTAGAGAATTTCAAAAGATATAAGGAATTTTTATTTTGCTTATTTTTTTAATCATCAAAATAAAGGTATTATTCTCATTTTACATATTCATTTTTAATTTCATATACAATACCAATACGGGTATTTATTATATAATAAAGGAATTTTACCATGTTTTACTTTAAGCGCTCAAAAACGTTGTTTTTTATTTAATGTCTAATAAAAAATTATGACGGTCACGCAGCATTTGCATTCACGCGCAGATTTTTGACCGTGGCGTGAAATTTGCGTTTGAAAATCGCGATTTTTTGGGTTTTAGACCCATTTTTTACCAACTTAAACCATTTCGTGGGTCCTAATTTTTTGTCAGTATACTATTTGGATCATAAGGAATCTATCTGCAAATTTTTATTAAAATCTGAGATGGAGACCTAAAACACTTCCCTTTTAAGAATATGAATAGTTTGATTTTATCATTTTTGAATTATTTTCAATGGTCTCAAAAAAATAATGAAACAAATATTCAATTTATTTAAAAAAATTTTCTGTTTTTCATTATATTTCTTCGAAATTTCTAGATCACATCAGATTTATTACTTTTATTTTTTATAAAAATAAAATTTTAATTGTCAATTTCTCAGATTTTGCTAATATCAACATTCTCATTCTCATTAAGACCATTGAAAATGATTCAAAAATGATCAAATCAAACCTTTCATATTCCTAGATTTTGATAATATTTTTTTGCTATTGTCCTGTTCTGAGAACGGTGCCTAATGGAAGAGCAAAAAAAAGAAGAAAAAATGATAGCCTCAGATGGACGGCCACACGACCACAAAAAACTTTTACGTCTATTCCTCTTCAATGTGTGCTGCCCATTTTTTTGAGACAACACACATTGATGAGAGATGAGAAGATGGCAGTACAAACGAGAACCTCATTCCATCCTAATTTTTTTCCTCTTCAATTAGGCACCGATCTCTGAAAAGGAAAATATAATTCGTTAAATAAATGTTACCTGTACCTGAAACCTCGTCTAACAACACGACTCCAGACATTTGTCGAGCGTCCCGCGACGAGCCTAGAAGGACTGCCACGGATATCCAGATGATTCTGTCGACTCCAAATGATCCAATACCATCTAGAAGAACCATCCGACGTCGTTTAAAGGAAAATGGCCTACATGGTAGACAAACAGTGAAGAAACCTTTCATCAGCGAAAAAAATCGAAAGTCTCGTGTGGAGTGGTGCAAGGCTCATCTCAATTGGGGACGAAATGAATGGGTAAACCACGTTTGGAGCGACGAAAGTAAATTTAACATGTTTGGAACTGACGGAATCAAGTGGATTCGTCGGCTTGTTGCTACTAGATGCCTTCCTAAGCATGGTGGTAGTTCGTGTACGCTTTGGGGCTGTTTCTCCGACGCCGCCATGGGACCACTCCGACGTGTAAATTGAATAGGTTTCAATACGAGGATATCTTGGAGAACACGATGCGATCATGGGCTTTGACAAACGTGGTCCGGGCGTACGTTTTTCACGAAGCTAAGGACACCAAGCACACGCCGACGCATATGCGGAACTGTTTCCAACGTCGCCGAGTAGACGTTCTGAAGTAGCCAACCCGGACTAGAATCCGATTGAACACCTCGGGGATGAGCTCGAAAGACGAGTTACAAGACTCCGAGCCAAAAATGCGGATGAAAAATGTGCTCAACTTGAGGCAGCCTGGAAAACCATTCCGCTGTCTGATATCTCACTCTTTTGCACTCGATGCCGCGCAGATGTCAGGCCGTTATTGACGCTAAGGGACACGAAACGAAGTATTAATTAATTTAAACCTGGTTTTACACTTGTACTTTATGTTTCCGGGTTTTCGTATCATTCCAACAATTTAGTGTCATTTTCCGAATTTTGCTTAATTCAATAAATGCTATTATTTATACTGAAGAGGTCGTTGCTTCTGAGTAATATGTTATTTAAAAACTTCTTCACTCCAACCGAATTAGTTGAAATGTGTTCGATTCAATAAATGAAGAAATGATTCTTAATTTTTTTTGCTCACAAAATCGGTAAATATCATCAGATTTTCTGTCATTAATTATAAAATTACCTTATACCGTTTAAAATTGTTCTTGTCACAATCATATAGAGTAAAACACGGAGAATATGCTGATATATGATTTAATTTATAAAATTGTCTGTAAGACTTGTTATTTCTCATGAAATAAGTTATATAAAAGCCCAAATATTTCTTGACAGGTGTTTAGTTTTGTTATGAAACTTAGTGCATATTGTTAAGCATAAGAGTACGAATATGTTGATACCCAAATCATTACTATACTCTCGTCCATTTTTGTGCAATAATTATTTTAAGTTTTTCTCTTTACCTGAGGCCATATGCAAGAACGTATTTAATAAATAAATCATTTGTTAAATCAAGTGTTAAAACAAAATGTTGTTGTTAAAACAAAAACGTGTATGCAACAAATTTTATTTAACACTTCTCGTTATTAAATGGATTTACCTATCAGAACGTGATAAATCGACGATTTAACATTAAATTTATTTTTATTTTATTTATTTTTTTTTATTATACTTAATAATTTATTTAGAAAGGATGCATATTATCGACATAGAATTGTTCGAAGAAAGAATTCGTTTAGTTCTGTGTGCGTTTTGTGATAGAATAAACCATTTGATACTTTAAATCGTTTAAGATATTACTGGGAGCCATAAGGTAGTTTGATGGAAGTCTTGTAAGGATATTCGATCCAATAAATAATTATAATGCATTCGTAGATAGGTTTTCTAATAGTTTTGTTTTATTTTAATAACCGAATTTTAGAAAAGGCATATATTTGTTGGTTTCGTTTGTGACAAGACGATGTTCGGTGTCGTCTTCATCCAAAGGTGGTATCTGAAGAGTTCAAAGAGTGCCTTCTGGGTGATTCAGCACTCTCTGCCTTTGAAATGCCGCTGTCCGGTTGAGGGAGCCACGTTTGGACGGTCAGAAATTGTTAACATTGGAACGGATAATACTGGTCCGTCGCTTCAATCGGTCACGATTAAGAGAATAATTGTCGCTAATTTTTCTTAAGAAAGCAATAAATTCATTATTATTAAAGAAATCCTTTATTTTAAAATAAAACATAACAGAAAGAATATTTATTCGAGAACAGCTACTGAATTTTCACGAGACATCAGCTTTCCATAGAATCGAGTTACGATTCAACTTTTCTTTTCGAAGCTGTGCATCAAGCCCATTGGAACGAATCTTCATTTTCTCTTCTTACGTTTCTTCCGAAACCTTGCCTTAATTATAATAAATTAAAATAAAATAAAAGCAGATAATCTATACCTATCACGCAATGGGTGCTCCTTGATATATGTATTTCATCGTTGTTCTTCATACGTCCTTACTCTTTAAATTTTGATTTAATTACAACGCTCGCCAATGATCCGTTTTCGGCCACCACGTACATCACTTTATTTATTTTTTCACGTTAGCAAGATTCCCTTATTCGTGCAGTTATCCTAAACCAATATTTAGATGATAGAATACCGAACAATTATTACCTACTTGACTGTGCCTTTGCATCCCATCCTTTCAAGCTGTGTTTCATCATCCCATCCCTTCAAGCTGCATTGCTCGCCATTGGTCCGTTTTCATCAACAGCGTACAACACTTCAGTTTCAACGGAATTATTAGTCTAAAATGATATATAAATAAATAGGTGTCATGTCATTATTAAGGCACGTACCAATCGTTCATCGTTTGCAGCCATCAATTCCGTCCATTCGGTTGTGTCGATTCCAACGTTTTAACGTTTATTCGTGACAATTAGCTTCTAAATGATTGATATCAATATAAACAAAGAAAAAAATAAATAATTTAAAAAAATATCCTTATAATATCAGCCCAGCACCGAAAACGTGTCAGTGTTCCACGAGCTAGCCTATTTTAAACATTTAATTTAACAATGCGATTTATTATCAAAATAATTAACACATAAATTATTTTTGTTGCATACACTATTTATCAATTTCATTTAATTGAAAATGATTTATTTATTAAATCCGATTTGTTTTTACATTTAACATTAAGTTTCTTGCATATGGCCTCAGTTTCAACGGAATTATTAGTCTAAAATGATATATAAATAAATAGGTGTCATTGTTAAGGCACGTACCAATCGTTCATCATTTGCAGCCATCAATTCCGTCCATTCGGTTGTGTCGATTCCAACGTTTTAACGTTTATTCGTGACAATTAGCTTCAAAATGATTGATATAAACATAAATAAAAAAAAATAAATAATTTTAAAAAATATCCTTATAATATCAGCCCAGCACCGAAAACGTGTCAGTGTTCCATGAGCTAGCCTATTTTAAACATTTAATTTAATAACGCGATTTATTACAAAATAATTAACAAATAAATTATTTTTGTTGCATACACTATTTATCAATTTCATTTAATTGAAAATGATTTATTTATTAAATCCGATTTGTTTTTACATTTAACATTAAGTTTCTTGCATATGGCCTCTGGTGTTTCTTGACTTATTAATAGGCTTTTTTGCTCTTTTTGCATATGTGGCATATTCGGATCTTACTAAATGATATCTGATGGCAAAAGAACAAGTAGAGATGCTCAAATAGTGCTGTTTTCAACAATATTTTCCCTTCAGTTGATTTTTATTTGATCTTCATGATCAGGAAAATAAAAAAATAAATTTAATTAAATTAACTTTTCAAAAAAATAGTACTTTTTGAGCATCTATACTTGTTCTTCTTGTCTGCAGATGCCAATTTAGATCTGAATATGCTACATATGCAAAAAAGATGGTTAATATAACAAGAAACACGAGGTAAACAGCTCAAATAAAAATATTTATTGCACAAAAATGGACGAGAGTATAGTAATGATTTGGATATCAAAATATTCATAATTTTATGTTTAACAATATGCACTAAGTTTCATAACAAAACTAAACCCTGTCAAGAAATATTTGGGTTTTTATATAACTTTTTTCATGATAAATAACAAGTCTTACAGACAATTTTATATATTAAATCATATATCAGCATGTTCTCTCTCTATATGATTGTGACAAGAACAGTTTAAAACGGTATAAGGTAATTTTATAATTAATGACAGAAAATCTGATGATATTTAAATATTTTTTGACCAAAAGAATTAACAATCATTTTTTTAAATTATTGAATCGAATAAATAATTTGTAGCGATTCAAAGAAGCTTCTTTTAACCCTTTCGGAGCTCTATTAAAAATTTTGGAGGCTAATCCCAGTTACACTCAAATAATGATCGGGCATACCTTTTTGACCAGTACTGTATATAGAGCATGGAAGCACCAAGCTTAAAAAATTCTCTGTTACAAATATTATTCTCTTTTAGCGATATTATTTGTAAAAATTTTATATGGGTAATATGAAACACAGTCTTATTTAATTCTAATTTCTGTATTGAAGAGAAAATGACGGAATGGAGTAACATATACCGCCATGCATCTGTCTTCACGAGTATGATAGGAGATTCTTGGCATCGTGAGCTTAAAGTATGTTTCCACCTCGTGGTTACTTCTACAGGAAACGTTCAGGTTGATATCATTGGAAACAAGAGAGCCGTCAGGGTAGACTACTTCGTATTGGATGGCATTCGGGATAAACATTTAAATAATATTATCCTGGTGATAAACAAATCAGCGTTGATATAAATAATATGAATTTAGGTAGAAAGGGATTTAGCTCGCGTGAGTTACAGAAGAGTAAAATCCTCACCGTGGAGCTATGAATCACTACCACGAAATGTCTCAAAGCATTATAAAAATGAATAACAAGGGGATATTGGCGTTTACGACAAATGATAACTGTCGCTTCATGCGACCATCGTGACCATGGATGACGCCACGATGTTGATCTACACCGCCACCGATCTACTTCCAGAATTCTATCTGGAATTCTGGAAGATTCAACGACCAATGATCAGCCAACAACATCAAGCCACGCCCACCGCCGATTGCATAAAAGAAGCGGATTTGGTCACAACAACATCATCCCACTGAACCACCTGACACAGAGGAAAAGGCGAGCAGAAGACGAGTAATAAGTGTTAATTATTGCTTACTACAATAAACGACTTGATTATTCCTTCCTTGTCTATCACAACCTCAACGTGTAATAACTGCTGTGGACAACCGAATTTGTAACTGCGATGAAACGGTTTCGCTTTCCGAATATCAAATATATTAAGTTCTTCTTTAGAATAATGTCCACTGTCATTCGTGTGATGCTCGTCCCTACAGACTATCGCGTGGATCAACTTGCTGACACATTCACATGGACATTGCTTCCCAAATACACGAAGGTTCAGCTATACCTAATTTATTAGCACAACCTGTAGAAGACGGAAACAAACGCCGCAAACGAGCCCACCAACAAGAGACAGCTAGCAAAAGAACGGCGATTTGCAGTTTTGTCAAAACAAGCACGAGTCGAAAGATTGTACCATACCGAAACAAGAAAAATGGAATATAATCGAAAAAGGGAGCGGGTGCTGCATTTGCCTACGCCATGCAACACATATAGTCCCGGAATGTGTTCGCATGCCGAGAGCTGGAATGTTCCAAACGTGGCCAAATTCATAATGAAACATTGTGCAGACTCTATGACATTCTTGACCTAGGAACAATGTAAACGTTAAATATAATTGCACATGTTTTACCATTTATGTTTTAATAAATAAATTTATAAGTACTCCTGTTTATTTCCAAAAAAATATATAACAATTTAAATTATAAATAAATAAAAAATGCACCGCATTTTCGTCGTGATGATATTTACATACAGTGGTGTCCAAAAGTTTGCGACATCCCCATAAACTAGCTGATTCGCATATTACTGTAGGACAACAGTTGAAGTGAGTGGTACCAGTGGATTCCCCGTCATGAAAAACCTATTGCCAGAAAATTTCGTTATAATCGCTTTTATTACGCTACAGTACATTTTCCACAAACAGCGGTGGTCACATTAATATGACATCCTTCTATTGCTGAGCATTAAATCTCCATTTGGCGCAAAAAATGGAAGTTTTTTTTCAAATAATTAGAGTATAAAAGGTTTGAAAACATGTCTTGAACATGATATCACGAAATGGGCAGCCGATGTCGTCTTTCTCCCCAGGAATGTGCAAAAATTGAAGCCATACGCCGACTCGGATTATCCATCGCGAAAATCGCTGCGTATCTGAACCGATCACGTCGCGTTGTGAGTAATTAATTGAAGGACCTTTTTGGCTACCGAAAGACACCAATTCCGGGACGTCCAAGGATTCTATCGAGCAGATATGATCGAACAATTGCGCGGAGAGCTTAAAATTCGATGAAGTCGGCTAGACAACTTGGCCGTGAAGCTGGAGTTTCGACCTCGAGACAAACAATTTATTGATTTCTGCGTCGGAGCAGATTTATTGTTCGCCAAAAACCAAAAAATGATCCACGTCTGACCCCTGATCACGAATTGAGACGTGTTGACTTTGCTCGCCGAAACTTGGTCACAGATTGGAAAAGAGCGAGTCCATTTACGGATTTAATTGTCACTTCAAACGTGTTCTGATAATTTTTTCTGATGAAAAGAAGTTTAATCTTGACGGACCGGACGGCTGGAATTCTTATTGACGTGATTTGAGGAAGGATGCATTGACATTTTCCAAGAGAAACTTTGGAGGTGGAACGTGCATGGTTTGGGGAGCCTGTAACTCTTTATTTGGAATTCATTTCACCTCGAATGAAATCTACGGACTATCAAGATGTCCTGGAGAAACGTTTAGTTTCATTTCTGGCATATTGCCTTCACATTTCAACAAGACAACGCCGCCATTCATGCTAGTGCTTCAACGACGACGTGGTTGAGGTCAAAGAATATCACTGTTATGGACTGGCCAGCGTATTCTCCCAATATCAATTCAATGGAGAATCTTTGGTCCGTCCTTGCTAGAAGATTTTACCATCACAGACTTCAATTCAACACTGTAGCGGATCTGAAAGCCGCAATTCTTCGTCAATGGTCGCTGATCGATACAAATCTGATTGAAAGCCTGATTGCAAGCATGACAAGCCGAATTAATGAGGTTATTCGGATCAATGAGTCAGCAACAAAGTATTAAATAATGAAATTAATCAGTAAATGTCGCTAATTTTAGTGTTATTTTCCTAGTTTAAAAATGACGTCTCATCGCTGTGACACCACTGTTTGTGGAAAATGTACTGTAGCGTCGCGGTAATAAAACCAATTTTAATGAAAATTTATGGAAATAGGTTTTTCATGACGGGGAATCCTCTGGTACCACTCATTTCAACTGTTGTCCTACAGTATTCTTCCAGAATTCTAACTGGAATTCTGGAAGATTCAATGATCAATGCCATGCCCACCGCCGATCGCATAAAAGAAGCGGATTTGGTCACAATCATCACCCACTGAACCACCTGATACAGGGCAAAAGGCGAGCAGAAGACGAGTAATAAGCACTCCAAATTATGTGTTCGATTCAATGCGAACGCGTATTGACTGCTGAGGGGCGTGGCCTTCTTTTAAATTTTATTTTAATTTAATTTTTTCTTATTAATTAACAATCAACTTAAAGCGTTTTAAATTTTTATTGTTATAATCATATAGAGTAATACATGGAGAATTTTTTAATATATGATTCAATATATATAATTGTAAATAACAATTGTTTTTATTTAATTTTAAAAAACATCGAAATTCCTAAATATTTTTTTAAAGGGCTTTAATTTTTTATTTAAACACATTTCAGTTTGTTAGGCATAAAATTACGAATGTTTTGATATCCAAATCATTACTATACTC
Source organism: Caenorhabditis plicata (assembly GCA_963931815.1). Lineage (NCBI taxonomy): Eukaryota > Metazoa > Nematoda > Chromadorea > Rhabditida > Rhabditidae > Caenorhabditis > Caenorhabditis plicata. The sequence goes on along the minus strand of OZ007492.1, from coordinate 8,702,796 downwards.
TCGACCATTTTTTCACAATAACGACTTTCCTATCCTATATCCTATATTCCTATATTTCCAAAACTCCAAACATTGATAGGAAATTTATAAAGCTTCTATCACTTCTAAATCTAAAGATTTATATAAAAACTATTCCAAATACTTATGACATTTTTGTTAGTTATATTTAAATATTGAAACTACTAAACTTTCTAAAATGGCGATGAAATTGGTGAGAAAAGGGTGAGGTAAGTTTAATTTTGTGCACGGCAAATGGAAAAAATTATTTTCTTATTTTTATGCTTGCCTCACATCTTTTACGTGTACATTACAGAAATATTGTAGCCTATAGTTTGGCATGTTTTCCTTAAACTCTCTAAAATATTAGAATTTTCACGAAAATGTTGGGTTGAGGAATAAGTTCGTAGAGTTTTTATATTATCATTTGTTTCACAACAATTTTCTTGTTGTTTGGCAAAGTGTATATATTTATCTGATAGCACTTTTCTGCTCTAAAAACTGTGGTTTTCGTTTGTTCTGAATTTTTACATTTTAATCAATTTTCAGGCTTAAAAAAAATGATCCAGGAGGCAAAAGTCAACATTTTCGACATCTCGCTTTTCATTGAAAGCAAAGAACAGCCGACGCCGCTCGGAAAATATGCAGAGTATGGAGAAGGTGTCTTGCGCGTGTCTAATGCACAAAAATGCTTAGCAAAGTTCAAAAATGGCGACTTTAATCTTGAAGACTCGCCTTGAAGCGGACGACCTGCAGAATTAGACGAATGAGCATCTGAAGGCACTATTGAAGGAAGATGGTCGCCAAACAAAGTCGCGAATTGGTTGAAAAAAATGAACTGTGAGGTGGTTCTGTGGTAATAGTTCAATTTAAAACCCGAATTTTTACTGTCCGTATTAAATATTTCGCAGCCGTATTTCAGAATAGGTCTTACATAACGATTGAATAACTTCATAATCATTAAGTGGTCATTGGTTTTAAAAGCCTTCAATAACTGTCGGCATTTCACAATACATATGTTGGAAGTAACTTCGATGTGCTTGATAAATAACAATTTATCATCTATTAGAATTCCGATGTCGCGTACAAAAGACGAGGGCGTGATACGAATGTTATTTTGCTCATTTTAGTTCATTTTATTAGCGTTCGAGTTGGCGTGCTTTGTATTACCCCAATATTACCCAACAATAAGCAACAACTTCATATTCTGCACTTCATCGCAACACTTCACTTCCACGAAACCGCGCCGCGTTGCAAAAGACTTTGTACCAATTGCAAACTCAACCTTTTAATTTATTATTTTAATTTTAAATATTTACAAGTCACTTATATTGACCATGAAGACTCTTCTGGTCCATTAATCGAGGTACTAAGAATATCTTTTCATTTATTCATCAGGATTTCTACAGAAGGAAACGTTTAAATGAAAAAATTAAAAGGTAGTGTTTGCAATTGGTGCGAAGTCTTGCAATGCGGCACGGTTTCTTGGCAATGGAGTGCACACAGTATGATAATTATATTCAATAAAACGCGAACCGTATATACCCCCTTTATTAAAACAATAAAATGGCAAAAATAATAAAATTGAATTCTTTTAATAAAAGACAACATGATAGTAACAGAGTTAATCAAGTGCGTGGCTGTTTAATGAGTTACAGTTCTATTTAGGAACTCGAAACAAATGGCTTCGTTTATGCACATATATGGCGCTGTTTAAAGCTTTTCATTCAAATGAAAATTATATATATTTTTTAAAAATAAGATCTTATTTGTGTTCTTGTTGATGTTTGAATAGATTTTAATGATAGAATTATTATTATTAATGTTTAATAATGACAATGGTAATAAATTGAAAGCTTTGGATGTGTGCATTTAGAGACGATCCAAGGAGGCTTCAGCCTCTTCTGGGTATTCGAGCTCCCAGATTCTCTTCAAGTGCTTGCCCTTGACGTCACGTGGAGCTCCGAATGAGGTCATCCTCTGAAAAATACGCACAAATTAAGATATCGAGAAGTTTTGAAGTTCGGTTGAATTACCTTTTGCGAGTCTCCTTTGTTCCAACCAGCCTGGCTTGGAATAATAGTTTCAGAGACTTTCATGGCTTCATATGGAAGTTCTCCGCCCTCAGCCTCGAATGTTGTGTTACGGCAGGTACCGAATCCGGTCATTCCCTACAATTATTTGGCTCGAAGTGAGTTCGATTGTTGCACCTACCGCTTGTGAAGCGAATCTGTTGGTACCGGATTGAAGACGGACCATTCCTTGCGATTTGCGGTTCTGCCAGGAGATGGATGGGTCGAGCACTTCCCATCTCGGCTGGCCGAATCCGGTCATTCCCTTTTGTGAAGCATATTGGTTCGAACCCATTTGAGATGGGATCGTGGTTTGATCGATAGATGACTCGTGCGAGTATTCTGGATGGTTCGTGTCGACCATCTTGGTGGTCTCGCGACGAGCGGTACCGAATCCGGTCATTCCCTGAAATATATAAGATAGATTTTTGTTTATTTTTTGATTAACTATTTGCACGCCCGCTAATAAAATGAGCTCAAATCTAATATTTTGCGAAGATTTTAATATTTTTAGAGTTTAAGGAAAGGCAGTATTTACACTAGCTGACAAAAGTTTTGTCACAAATGTTTTTTCGGGTTTAATTTTTTTGTGACTTGACCAAATTGGCTGATTTTTCGATATGATAGATTCATATGGTTGTAGATTATTTTACAAATTCCCGCTTGTGATTACGATGATCCGTTTATATTTATATTTTTTTCATAATTTATTGAAAATAGCAGTAATTGGCAACATTTTAGAGATGACTCCACGTAAAGAAACTCCAATTGCCACCCGGAAAGTTGTTATCAATATGAGGGAAAACGGAATGCGTGGTACCGAAATTGCCATGGTAATTTAAACCAAATTTTGTTACTATAACATTTTAAACACTGATTCACATAAAATATCAAAAAATCAGCCAATTTGGTCAAGTCACAAAAAAGTTAAACCCGAAAAAACATTTGTGACAAAACTTTTGTCAGCTAGTGTATGTCAAAAACACGTGAAAGTAGTGAGAAGAGCGTAAAAATAAGAAAATCATTAATTCCATTTGGCCTGCCTGTTTGGAAATAGTATTTCGTTTATTTTTTCCTAGAAAGGATACGCAAAGGTTGAGAAGAACATTCTCATATTTATATTTAAATAAGTATGTCTTTATTTCACCAAAACGAGTATTGTGGGTTTATGATTTTTAAAACGTATTGTTTATCTCGAAGGCACGCCAAACGTTCTAAGGAAAGCCCTACAAACTTTCACGTATTTTTCTCATTACGTTTTCCTTTTTTTCTTTGATGTGCTTTGTACTTTTTCTTAAAAAATTGCACGCGAAATTCAGAAAAACGTGTATTTCCGGCACTCGTGCAGAGAAACACAATTAGCACGACAAATGAAAAAAAAATATAATGAAAAACAGAGAAACTATTAACATAAATTGAATATTTGTTTCTTGATCTCTTTGAGACCATTGAAAATAATTCAAAAATGTTGAAATTGAATTTTCAATTTGTTATATTTTGATAATAAAACCGTACAATTAAATTTAAGAAAAACATTCGTCGAAAGTACAGAATAAGGAGAAGAAATGAATTATTTATGGTTTGTCTAATGTATTATTTAGAAATATTAATAGAAATGAATTTCATTTTTGGGTCTTTTGTCTTGAAAGAACAATCGATTTTGTAATTTTAATTATATTTCATTTCAAAGTCATTGGCTAGAAATGCTTGTTGGTGTCTTTACTAAAGGCCTACATATTAACGCACATTCATTCTGCAGAAAATCTATGCGGCGGGTTGAAGCCTGTGCTACTTGGCTTTCTTGAGTAACACGATTGAAATTTGGATAAGCTATTGCACGCCAACTGAAACGCTAATGAAACTAGAAAAACCCTACTGAAATCTAATATTTTCGTGACAATTTTAAGAATTAGAAATTTTAAGGGAAACTGATATACTGGGTATAAAATAAAACGTAAAAGACAAATGTAAAAATTAAAGAAAAAAAGTATTTTTTCGCTTCCACAATTGAAATGAAAAGAAGAGGAGTTCGGTAAAGCTTCTCAACACTATTTTTCCAAAAAAAAAATAAAGCATAATTCACGACTATTTAACTCTTATAAAGCGGGCTCAAATCTCATATTTTCTGCTGATTTTAACATTTTTAGAGAGTTTAAGGAAAAGATGACAAACTGGCGTGGGCAATAAATGTGTAAAGTACACGTAAAATTAGTAGGACATTATTTCCATTTGGAGTGCATAACTTAAAAGAGATATCGGCATTAGAAATCAGCGAGACAAGATTTAAAAAAAAATATTTATATTTTCAATTACGTTATGGACCTCCGTTCTGACTCGAATTCTGGCACTATGCATGCTTTAGGCGGCGGCGGCGCTGGAACCCTCAAATGCGCCTCTTGTTTCGGCGATTCGACAATCACCGGAATTTGACGCGCTCGTCTGTGCCGTTCAATGGCATCCAGCTGTCTTGGGCTCAATTCATGCGCGCTGGCATAATAATGCGGCGGGAACAGGCCGCTGTCATAAGGACCACGCTGTGTTTCCCCCTCATGTAAAAACACGTTAGCTCAACGAACCTTTTGTGAGGCGAACTTATTGGTACCCGATTGAAGCGGGATCTCGGATTGATCCGGCTTCTCGTGATCGTACTCTGGATGCTTGGAGTCGACCATCTTGGTAGTTTCACGACGGGCGGTACCGAATCCGGTCATACCCTTCTGTGAGTCGTATTTGTTGGTACCGGCCTGCAGGCGAACGATTCCATCAGAGAGACGGATCTTCTCCTCCGGCAGCTCCGGCAGGTCGGACGGGTTCTGCGAGACGTGCTTTCCCTCACGGCACACGTCACGACCAGTACCGAATCCGGTCATACCACGCTGCGAGGCATACTTGTTGGTACCGGACTGGAGACGGACTTCACCGTGCGTCTTCTGTGCAATGTCTTCTGGGATTTCCTGACAAAATCAAACGCTTTTTTTAGGTTGAGACTGCTCGATTACCTGCAGGTTCTCAGACTTGACGCGGGTTGAAGTGTTTCTCGGCGTACCGAAGTTGGTCATCAACTTTTGCGAGTCTCCCTTGTTCCAACCAGCCTGGCTCGGAATGATACCTGAAATGGAAGATTATAGGCATTTTTTGTGAATCCTACCGTCAGTCTGGCGGAGTTGAGCCAGCGTCCAGCGACCAACTCTCTTTGGCTGTCCTTGACCGGTGACCTTGGTCTCCATGGTGGCATTTGGCTGCTCTTCTGGAAAAACATCTCTGATAAAATTAGATTTTTTGCAAGTTTTCTACTATTCCAATCGAAAATCGGCTCTGGTGGTGTACTACTAGACCTACGCTCTGACTCGAATTCTGGCACTATGCTTGCTTTAGGCGGCGGCGGCGCTGGAACCCTCAAATGCGCCTCTTGTTTCGGCGATTCGACAATCACCGGAATTTGACGCGCTGGCCTGTGCCGTTCAATGGCATCCAGCTGTCTTGGACTCAATTCATGCGCACTGGCATAATAATGCGGCGGGAACAGGCCGCTGTCATAAGGCCCGCGCACTTCGAACTTGCTCGACGAAAATGAGGTCCGTGTTGAATTAAAAGAATACATAAGTGCCTATTTTTGGGGGGAACACAATCGCTGGCTGTAAACTGAACAATTAGGAGAATAACTAAATCTTTCTTAAACGAACAATGTGGGCGACAAGACATTTTTAGAGAGGCAACTGCGGTTACTATTTGTTTTACTATTCTACCAAGCTCATTGATCAGAGAATTGCGAAAATAGTAGGCAATCCAATTTGTGTTTTAGCAAATAAATCGTTCGAGCAGCTTTTTGTTTGTCCAATTATTGATTCACCCGAGACGAGAGTGTTGGCTTCTTTGTGTTTTTAGTTTTTTTAAAAAAAGAATGTTTTGAGGTTACGTGTAGTTCTAGTAGAACCGTTTTATTTGCTATAAATACTATAAGTAAACAGTTTGATGGTGGGGACAGGATTAATTCTTGCTCATGTTCACCTTTGGCATGTTTGCGATTTGGCTAATTCGGTTTTTATATTTAATCTGCTACTATTTTAAGTTGATCGGAGAAGGGAAAGCATGATTATTTAGAAAAGATACTTGAGTGGGTTAAATGGCTTAAAGGAGCATAGAGTGAGAATTCTACAATTTTGCCAGCGTATTCTAGTATTCTACGTGAATCTTTTGATGGCAGTAAATATCAGAGACTATCTAAATCAGCATTAACCGCTTTAATTCGTATGGGTATAAGATAGTGCAAAAAAACATGCTCAAAAAGAGCTCCGTACGCCCAAACTGGAGCAACGAAAATGCACAAAACATGAAAAATTCATCATTTAGTTTCTCGGCTCTGTGAGCACCTACAAGGTTGTGCACAGGTTATGTTGTAGAGGAAAAAATTCTGTGTAAGATAGTCTACGCACGTTTCTCAAAATGAGCACATTCTTTCAAAATGGAGCATCAAAATGTCAACGTGAAAAAAATTTTCCCAAAAGTTTTTGCTCATTTTCTCGGCTCTATGAGCTCGTAGTGCCTTAAATGGACATCAGCTGTAAATTTTGCAGTTAGTGTGATGGGGTGTTTTGGGCAATAAACCATTGATAGGTTAACTTATAATTAATTATATATAAACAATTAAAAAAAGTAAATGCAAGAAAAATTAAATTATCCGGGAAGCACGCCGAAATTTTAATGCTGAGCTCATAAATGATTCTCAAACATAGTTTTTGGATCAGGCATTTATATTTTAGGACGTGCTTATCAAATTTACTAGAAAGTTATTCTGAAATTAACCTCGATATACTAGTAAGAATCATTAAAAAATTAGAAAATGTACATTTCCAATTGGCGTGTGGAAGCATTTCTTTTGAATGTTTTGGTAATAAAATGAGCTTCGTATACCTGCTCAAATCTAAATTTTTGAAAAGATATTCATACTATTATATAGTTTAAGAAATTTCTAGTCAAATTGTCGTGATCAATGTTTTATTGAAAAGACGTAGAATTGTTTAGAACGGCTTAAATATTAAAAAATCCTAATTTCCAGTTTTAGAACTTAATACATACACAAATCGGAAGAAACACGCCAAATTGAAATGACTATTTTTTCAATATTTAAACGTTTATTACTAGTTTACACGTATTATTTTCATATAACTCATGACCTCATGATTACTAGTCAGACTTAAATTATCTAAAAACATGCGCCTCTTGCCGAAATTTGCAAAATGAGCATCTTTTCTGAGCCACCAACTTAATCATTCAATTTGGGGTGCAAGAAACCATTGCTCGAGGGTGAATGGCTTCTTCCGGGAATCTTTTCCTGGAACAAGGGCAGTTACTAGTCATATGAAACTATTGGGGATTCTTTACTTTAATATTAATCAAAATATAAGAAATTGAAAATTCAATTTCAACATTTTTGAATAAATTTCAATGGTCTCAAAGAGATCATGAATCAAATATTCAATTTATGTTAATAATTTCTATGTTTTCATTATATTTCTTCAAAATTCCTAGATCAAATCAGATTTATTACTTTTATTTTTTATTAAAATAAAATTGGAATTTTCAATTTCTTATATTTTGATAATATTATATCGCTATTTTTGGAAAAAAGCCACCCGAAAATCTCAATTTTATGAAATTCTACGTAGACTTTTCAAAACATTTTCAACTATGTTTTGTCTATTTTAAGTAAAACAATCAATATCCCCTTAAATTGCATCGACACGCCAACTGGAAAAATTACAATTTTCAGGTTTTAAGCGTGTATGAAATCTTTTGCGCCTATTTAACAAAACAGTTTTACTACAATTAAATTGAGCTTGTCTTAAAATATCTAAAAATATTAATATCTTTCTAAAAAGTTCAATCTGTGCACGTTTACTGAGCTTATCTCATAATCATACCAGTTGGCGTGATGCATCGACTAAACCTCCATTTTACTATTCCGGGTGGCGTTTTGTGTGGAGTTTTCTAAACTTTTCAAATGCTTTAATTTATGTCAGAATTATTTACCTTTTTGAGATATTGTAGGTACTTAAATTCAGTCAAATCATATACAATAAAGTTTTATAGACGAGAATCTCAAGCATTAAATGGTCACGCCGATTGCTGGCATTCGATGTTATTTGCGTTTATTGTGCATATATGCGGATTATTAATTGTATTACTTTTAAATATTGTCGTTTTTAAAGATCAATACCGAATGGAAGAGGAAAAAATGGGCGCACATTTTTGAATAATTTTTTCTGTCTTCCATTAGGCATCGGTCTTTTTATCCTATTCAATTTAAAAATAATACAATTAATAATCCGCATATATGCACAAAGTACGCAAAAAACAACTAATGCATTTTATTTTACGCATTAACCAAAAAAATTCAAATTTTCATTTTTAATTGCTTCCTACATAATTAAGAAAGATTTATCTTCACTTATGAAAGAACTAAAACGCTAATAATTTAAAACACCGAAATAAATTTAGAATTATTAATAAAAAATAAATATTCAATCTGTCAACAAGAAGCGAAATACGTCATTTTTAAGTTGACACCACCCGAGCCGATTGAAGATTGATGTTTGCATAATAATAATAATCATAATAATGAACCCACCAGCAACGACTTGATCATCCTCAGTTGGTGGCATGTTTATTTACGGAGCCTGAAAATTGTAAAATATTGGCGAACACAATAAAGAACACGAAAATGATAAAATAATAAGAAATGATTCTGAAACAAACAACTATTTCCAGTATGATTCAACGATGAGAAGTTTTGTTGATTAATCATTTGATGGGATGAGAGAACAACAATTGACGATGAGCATGGATTGGCAAGCAACTGTTGGCAAGTTTTTTTTTGTGTTAAATGGTTTCTGATGAAACATTGCAAAGATATTGGCGATAATAAATTGTTTTCGTTTTCTGTTTTATTTTGCAGTTACGATGGCGGATAGTTTTGAATCATTGATGATAAGGAGGATATGTTAAGAGAGCTCGGCGAGGAAATTATTTAATCGCCAGGGGAATCGCTAGAGATGTTGAAATTCCTGTGATTGCAAAAATACACATATCATTATAATAAAAATTACGTTTCTATGATAGAAGATGAAAGAAAAATTTTAGTCTTAATCGTTTTATAGGAGTACAATGAAGTTTCCGTTTCACAAGCAAGCCGGGGACGAGTCGTTAATCGATGTTTTGTCTGCTTTGCACGAAAAAATTGTGATCTGCTTCATATTAAGAAAAGCAATATTTTACCGGCAAACGGAATTTTTTCCGGCTTAACTAGAAACCAAGGAGAGAGTAATTGGCGCAAAAGCACACTCTGTTCTCCGGACGATTGTTTTTATTATTTTTTAGATTCTTTTCCATGTTATTAATTAATTTATCATTAACGTTTAAAGTTATACTAATTTCCGAATTAAAACTACATTTTTCGCGTTTTAAGCGCCATTTTTCAATATCCACGTTGTAATTACAAATAAGTTTTTACATTAAATCAATAGACTTGTCTTAAAGTATCTAAAAACTTTAAAATTGTGCCAGAAAGTTTTCTTTGTAGCCCTAAAACGAGCTTGAATTTCTAAGAGTGCAGTTGTATGTGCTAATGATTGTATTCACGTCAAATGAATTCTTAAAGACATTAAGACAATATTTCTTTAAATTTTAAACAGTCAGATATATTTAAAGAAAATTCTGAAATATTGACGTTCAAGTTATTTTAAACTTCCACGTGGAAATAATAAAACGCGATTAAATTTATACAAATTTGGCGTACTGTATTTCTGATAAATATCATATACAATCATTACTTACTGGCAAAACGAACCGTAACCGACCGGTAAAGTCTGTCCTATTATTTGTATATGCTACGATTCTTGATGAACTTACGGTTTAATTACCCAAGTTTGAGAGGGTTCACTATGTCGTCCATTCCAGAAAGAGATTACGAGAAGGGAAAGAAGGTGTACACCCGAGATGGGCGGAATGACAGTTTTTGAATTTATGAAAAGTTAATTTTCGAAGT